>OY728163.1:1307528706-1308179615 GCA_963277665.1 Viscum album | reverse complement strand
AGCAGTATCATCAGATGATTACTAATTGGACGAGTACCCAGTTTAAGGTATTAATATCATTTGAGGTATTTAAATAATAACATTCATGTTTTATATTAATAGTATTTGTTGCATTTTCAAATTTTATTTAGGAATCATCTGGAAAAAATAAAAAGAACATTAATGCAAAAAATACCTCCACACACTGGGATGCACTACGATGCCTGATCATGAGAGGAAGCAGGTATGAAAATTGTTTATAAGTTTTATTTACGACTTACAATTTCTTTTGTTTCCTAAATTATTTAATAGTTTTCTAAAGTTTTAATATAACTTTAGTTTTCAATGTCATTGTAGAGGAAAATACAAAATATTTAAGGACGTGTGCCTCGAGCAAAACTATTTTGCTCGAGTAGACGGAAAAAGGATGGAAGTGCCATCAACGAAGCGACTCAGCAGCAGATTGTAAGTTTTAATATGTTGAATTTATATTTTAATATCTATTTTGTAACTTAATGATATATTTATATTTGTAATAGGCTACTTTAGAGGACCTCGATGCCCAAGAACCAGACAATTTTGGGCCAACAGATCACTTACATCAGGTGTTGGTAGAGGAGCATTCTGGTAGAGTACGCTGCCGACCTAGGATAGCCCCGACGAGGTATTGGCCCTCCTCAGGTATGAGCTGTAGTGCCACCGAGATGCAGCAAGTTAGGGAACATGTAGAACAGGCTGAGAAAAGGGCCACAGAGACGGAAGAACAGTCTGCTAGGGTAAATAACGCGTTTATGAAATTTGTTGAAGATATACATCCAACACTTCCAGCAGAGGCCAGCCCAGGTTTTGATGAATATATTTCGTCGATACATTCTATATATGGTTCACCAAGTGGTAGTTCTAGTGGTGGTCAGGATGATGTCCAGCTTGACGATGATGATGGCGAGGAGTCTGATGCGGATGATGAGGGAGAGGAAGAGGGCGAGGTGGGTGGCGAGGGCAAGGGCGAGGAGGAGGGCGCTGAGGAGGGAGAAGATGATGATGGGGATGAGGACAAGAGTGATGATGATGGTGATGATGGTGATGGTGATGTGGGACAAATTGATCCATTACATTTTTGACTAATATTACTGAGATTTGATATTTAATCTATTCTAGTTGTTGGTTTTATCTAGACTCATAGTATAGTATTGGAGATGAGTTATTTTTATATATTATCTGTTTTTATGGATGTTGTTGTCTTTTAGTGGTTGTGTGTTTGGGAACCCCACTCCTTCCTAGACCCTGGAAACCCCCCACCATCCTCCTTGGACCCCGGACACTCCCCCGGACAGCCCCCGGACAGCCCCCGGACAGCCCCCCCACCCTCCTCCCTAGACCCCGGACAGCCCCCCCGGACAGCCCCCCAGACAGCCCCCGGACAGCCCCCACCCTCTTCCTTGGACCCCGGACAACCCCCTGAACACCCCCGGACAGCCCTCGGAAAACCCCCCGAATAGCCCCCCAGATAGCACCCCCACCCTCCTCACTGGACCCTAGACAGCCCCCCGGACTGCCCTCCAGACAGCCCCCCGGACAGCCCCCCCACCCTCTTCCTTGGACCCCAGACAACCCCCCGAACACCCCCCGGACAGCCCCCGAACAGCCCCCCGAACAGCCCCCCAGACAGCCCCCCACCCTCCTCCCTGGACCCCGTACAACCCCCGGACAACCCCCCAGACAACCCCCAGATAGCCCCCAGATAGCCCCCACCCTCCTCCTTGGACCCCAGCCAACCCCCCGAACACCCCCCGGACAGCCCCCTGCACAGCCCCCCACCCTCCTCCTTGGTCCCCAGACAGCCCCCCGGACACCCACCAGACAGCCCCCCAGACAGCCCCGCCGGACAACCCCCCACCCTCCTTGATTTCATTTAATACTTGAAAATCTATAATATATATTTTATTTATTTTCATCATGATAATCAATGTAAATCACATTTACACATCTAATAAATATCATAGATTCTTGGTATGTTATAAAAGAGATGTATTCATTGGGCATGACATTGTTAGCTCCGAAATGTTTCATAGCATGATAAACTAAAATCTAATCCATACTAAGAATGATATAAAAATAATTTATATGAATGTCCACAAGATTTTAAGTAAATACCATTCCACTAATAGACACATGATGATTCTCATAAAATGGACAACATTTTAAGTACATATGGAAAACTGACCAAACACATTCGGTTTCCATTGAAACTTTAGCAGAACGATCCATGTGACATATGTGACGTGTAAAAATCAACCCCGCCTCAATCTGAGATGCGGTGTGGCCAGAACCACTCAAAGTGTCTGTCTTCTGTTTCAAAAGGACGTCATTTTAATTGAAAAACATCCTCTGGCATACGAAAAACCAACCAAAAGCATTCGGTTTCCATTGAAACATTAGGAGAACGATTCATGGGTCATATGTGATGTGTACAAATCAACCCCGCCTCAATCTGAGATGCGGTGTGGCCGGCACCACTCAAAGTGTCTGCCTTTTGTTTCAAAAGGACGTTATTTTAATTGAAAAACATCAACTGGCATACGGAAAACTAACCAAATGCATTTGGATTGTGTCGATACTTTAGAAAAATGATCCATGGGTCATATGTGATGTGTATGAATAAACCCTGCCTCAATCTGAGACGCGGTGTGGTCGGAACCACTCAATGTGTCTGCCTTTTGTTTCAAAAGGATGTCATTTTAATTGAAAAACATCAAATGGCATACGGAAAACCGACCAAACGCATTCGGATTGTGTCGATACTTTTAAAAAATGATCCATGGGTCATATGTGATGTGTACGAGTCAACCCTGCCTCAATCCGAGGTGCGGTGTGGCCACCACCACTCAAAGTGTCTGTCTTTTGTTTCAAAAGGACATCATTTTAAGTGAAAAACATCAACTGACATACGGAAAACTGACCAAACGCATTCAGATTGTGTCGATACTTTAGAAAAACGATCCATGGGTCATATGTGATATGTACGAGTTAACCCCACCTTAATCTGATGCACGGTGTGACCGTAATCACTCTAAGTTGATCTCTTTTGTTTAAAATGGAGAACATTTTAAGTACATATGGAAAACCGACCAAACACATTCAGTTTCCGTTGAAACTTTAGGAGAACGATTCATGGGTCATATGTGACGTGTAAGAATCAACCCCACCTCAATATGAGACGCGGTGTGGCCGACACCACTCAAAGTGTCTGCCTTTTGTTTCAAAAGGATGTCATTTTAATTGAAAAACATCAACTGGAGTACGGAAAACTGACCAAACACATTCAGATTGTGTCGATAATTTAGAACGGTGATACATGGGTCATATGTGACATGAACAAGTCAACCCTTCCTCAATCTGAGGCGCAGTGTGTCCGCCACCACTCAAAGTGTCTGTCTTTTGTTTCAAAAGGACATCATTTTAAGTGAAAAACATCAACCGGCATACAGAAAACTGACCAAATGCATTCGGATTGTGTCGATACATTATCACAACGATCGACGGGTCATATGTGACATGTATGAGTCAACCCCGCCTTAATCTAAGGCATGGTGTGGCCGTAATCACTCTAAGTGGCTCTCTTTTGTTTAAAATGGACAACATTTTAAGTACATAAGGAAAACCGACCAAACACATTTGGTTTTCATTGAAACATTAGGAGAATGATTCATGGGTCATATGTGATGTGTACGAATCAAACCCGCCTCAATCTGAGACGTGGTGTGGCCGGCACCACTCAAAGTGTCTGCCTTTTGTTTCAAAAGGACGTCATTTTAATTGAAAAACATCAACTGGCATTCGGAAAACTGACCAAACGCATTCAGATTGTGTCTATACTTTAGAAAAGCGATCCATGGGTCATATGTGATGCGTACGAGTCAACCCTACCTCAATCCGAGGCACGATGTGGCCGCCACCACTCAAAGTTTCTGTCTTTTGTTTCAAAAGGACGTCATTTTAAGTGAAAAAAATCAAATGGCATACAGAAAACCAACCAAACGCATTCAGATTGTGTCAATACTTTATCACAATGATCCATGGGTCATATGTGACGTGTACGAGTCAACCCCAACTTAATCTGAGGCATGGTGTGGCCTTAATCACTCTAAGTGGATCTCTTTTGTTTAAAATGGACAACATTTTAAGTACATATGGAAAACCGACCAAATGCATTCGGTTTCCGTTGAAACTTTTGGAGAACAATTCATGGGTCATATGTTACATGTACGAATCAACCCCACCTCAATCTGAGATGCGGTGTGGCCAGCACCACTCAAAGTGTCTGCCTTTTGTTTCAAAAGGACGTCATTTTAATTGAAAAACATCAATTGGCATATGGAAAACCGATCAAATGCATTCAGATTGGGTCAATACTTATAGAAAAATGATACATGGGTCATATGTGACATGTATGAGTCAACCCTGCCTCAATCCGAGGCGCGGTGTGGCTGCCACCACTCAAAGTGTTTGTCTTTTGTTTCAAAAGGACATCATTTTAAGTGAAAAACATCAACTGGCATACAGAAACCTGACTAAACACATTCGGATTGTGTCGATACTTTAGAAAAAAAATCCATAGGTCATATGTGATGTGTACGAATCAAACCCTTCTTAATCTGAGGCATGGTGTGGCCGCCACCACTCAATGTTTTTGTCTTTTGTTTAAAATGGACACCATTTTAAGTACATACAGAAAGCCGACCAAATGCATTCTGTTTCCATTGAAACTTTAGGAGAACGATTCATGGGTCATATGTGATGTGCCCGAATCAACCCCGCCTGAATCTGAGACATGGTGTGGCCGACACCACTCAAAGTGTCTGTCTTTTGTTTCAAAAGGATGTCATTTTAATTGAAAAACATCAACTGGCATGAGAAAAACCAACCAAACGCATTCAGATTGTTTCGATACTTTATCACAACGATCCATGGGTCATATGTGACGTGTATGAGTCAACCTCACCTCAATCCGAGGTGCGGTGTGGCTGAAACCATTCACAATGTCTCTCTTTTGTTTTAAATGGACATGATTATAAGTGAAAAGAACTACTGACATACGCAAAACTGACCAAACGTATTTGAAATGTGTTAATGCTTTAGGTAAATGATCCATGGGTCATATGTGACATGTATGAGTCAACCCTGCCTTAATCTAAGGCACAATGTGGTCGGAAGCAGTCTAAGTGGCTCTCTTTTGTTTAAAATGGACAACATTTTAAGTAAATATATTAAACCGAGCAAACACATTCGGTTTCTGTTGAAACTTTAGGAGAACGATCCATGGGTAATATGTGACCTGTAAAATCCAACCCGGGCTTAATTCGAGTCGCGGTGTGGTCGAGATCAGTCTAAGTGTCTCTCTTTTGTTTAAAATGGACACCATTTTAAGTACATACAGAAAATTGACCAAATGCATTCAGTTTCCGTTGAAACTTTAGGAGAACAATCCATGGGTCATATGTAATGTGTAAGAATCAACTCCGCCTAAATATGAGACACGGTGTGGCCGACACCACTCAAAGTGTCTGTCTTTTGTTTCGAAAGGACGTCATTTTAATTGAAAAACATCAACTGGCATACGGAAAACCGAGCAAACGCTTTCAGAATATGTTGATACTTTAGGACAACGATCTATGGGTCATTTGTGATGTGTACGAGTTAACCTCGCCTCAATCCGAGGCATGGTGTGGTGGGATCACTCCTTGTGTATGTATTTTGTTTAGAATGGACAAGATTATAAGTGAAAAGAACAACTAACATACATAAAACTGACCAAACGCATTCGAAATGTGTTGATTCTTTAGGACAACAATCCTTGGGTCATATGTGACATGTACAAGTCAACCCTGCCTTAATCTGAGGCACGGTGTGGCCGGAATAACTCTAAGTGGCTCTCTTTTGTTTAAAATGGACACCATTTTAAGTACATACGGAAAACCGACCAAACATATTTGAATTTTGTTGATACTTTAACACAACAATCCATGGGTCATATGTGATGTGTACGAGTCAACCCCACCTCAATCCGAGGTGCGGTGTGTCCGACACCATTCATAGTGCCTCTCTTTTGTTTAAAATGGACAAGATTATAAGTGAAAAGATCAACTGGCATATGAAAAACCGACCAAACACATTCAAAATGTGTTGATGCTTTAGGAAAATGATCCATGGGTCATATGTGACGTGTAAGAGTCAACCCCGCCTCAATCCAAGGTGCGGTGTGGCCGATACCATTCACATTGTCTCTCTTTTGTTTAAAATGGACATGATTATAAGTGAAAAGAACAACTGAAATACGAAAAACCAACCAAACGCATTAGGATTGTGTTTATGCTTTAGGTAAACGATCCATGGGTCATATGTGACATGTACGAGTCAACCCGGGCTCAATTCGAGGCCTGGTGTGACTGAGATCACTCTAAGTGTCTCCCTTTTGTTTAAAATGGACAACATTTTAAGTAAATATTGAAAACCGATCAAACACATTTGGATTGTGTCGATAAATTAGCACAACGATCCATGGGTCATATGTGACATGTACGAGTCAACTCTGCATCAATCCGAGGTACGGTGTGGCCGCCACCACTCAAAGTGTCTGTCTTTTGTTTCAAAAGGACATCATTTTAAGTGAAAAACATCAACTGGCATACAGAAAACAGAACAAACGCATTCATATTGTGTCGATACTTTAACACAATGATCCATGGGTCATATGTGACGTGTAAGAGTCAACCCCACCTCAATCCGAGGTAGGGTGTGGCCGACACCACTCTAATTGTGTTTCTTTTGTTTAAAATGGACAGGATTATAAGTGAAAAGAACAACTGACATACACAAAACTGACCAAACATATTTGAAATGTATTGATTCTTTAGGAAAAAGATCCATGGGTCATATGTGACGTGTACGAGTCAACCCCACCTTAATCTGAGTCACGGTGTGGCCAGAATTAGTCTAAGTGTTTCTCTTTTGTTTAAAATGGACAACATTTTAAGTACATACAGAAAACTGACCAAACACATTCAGTTTCCGTTTAAACTTTAGGAGAACGATCCATGGGTCATATGTGACGTGTACGAATGAACCCCACCTCAATCTGAAATTTGGTGTGGCTGGAACCACTCAAAGTATCTATCTTTTATTTCAAAAGGACGTCATTTTAATTGAAAAACATCAACTGATATATGGAAAACCGACCAAATGCATTCAGATTGTGTCGATACTTTAGCACAACGATCCATGGGTCATATGTGACGTGTACGAGTGAACCCCGCCTCAATCTGAGGCGCAGTGTGGCCAGTATCACTCTAGGTGTATGTATTTTGTTTAAAATGGACATCATTTCAGGTAAAAATATATGGTATACAAAAAACGGATCAAATTATGAATTGACTTATGGATTCCACATATAATTGTAATCTAAATTTTAAATTGAGTTCTAAATGAATTATGTATGTTTATAATTACGTTATGAATTCTAATTTAATTATGGATGTGTTTAGTTTCAGGATGCATTATATGTTAGATGTGTATGAATTTGTTCTCTATATGTATGTGTTAGTTGGTTATTGCAGGTACAATAATTGTATATGTATGTGTTAGTTTATTGAAGGTACAATAATTGGATTGAAAATGGGAGGGAATGCACAAAATGAGGCATGCTGTCCAAATTGCAGACCTGCTGTATAAATTGCAGGTTGCTGTGCAATTTGCACAGCATAGGCTATGCCAATGGTTTCAAACCGTTGGCATAACATCTCTGATGCTTTTTTTACCAACGTTTCATTGAACCGTTGGTAATTTTTTTTTGTAAAAAACTATCCCAACGGTTTGGGAGAACCTTTGGGATAAGAGAATCCTTGGGATTTCCCAATGGTTCATGCAAAACCGTCGGGATAGGTTAGATTTCCCCCACTCTATACCAATAGTTCACAGTAAACCATTGGGAAAATATTTCCCAACAGCTTACTTCCCTACGGTTTGCAGAACCATTAGTATAACATATACCAACGGTTCTGCAGCCTTTCCCAATGGTTCATAACCGTTGGAAAAGACTGTATTTCCAGTTTTGAATGAAGATCTCGATCGGAAATTATCATCCTAGGGACTCTATGGTGTCTCACCACCTCCTCCAGATACTGCCTCAAAAAAACTTCCACTAAGATCAACTCCTTGATCACTATAAAGTGGGATGATTTTGTTAAATGATTCACTACCACCCAAATAGCATCATGTTGTCTCTGAGCTTGAGGTAAACCAGTAAAAAATTCCATTGAGATGTCCTCACACATACAATGAGGAATATCTAACAGATTCCAACTCAAGATCATGGGTGGCATAGTTACGTTCATGGGGATGCAACTATTGAGACCTATAAGAAACAAATAATCTCTACTTTATCAGCACACAACCTAACCCTAGATGTGAAGCATTACATAAAACAACAAACTAAACTCCCTCAGTTGGAAGAAAAATAACTGGAGCACTTACCAACTTCCCCTTCAGATACTCGAAAGCTTCTTGACACTGATATGTCCACATGAACACCTGATCCTTCCTAGTCAATGTTGTTAGAGGAGGTGAAACCCAAGTGAAATTGGATATGAACCTCCTATAGTGGCCTACAAGATCAAGGAAACTTCGCACCTATGCCACTATATTAGGGTCTTCCCAAGAGACAACTGCTTCTATATTCTATGGATCCACAACTACTCCCTACTAGGACACAACATGACCCAATAAATGGACTTCTCAATCCCAAAACTCACACTTCGACAACTTCCTAAATAGCTGATGTTGATGAAGAAATCCCAAAACAGCATGTAGATGCCCTGCATGCCCCTCCTTAGATTTGAAGTACACAAGGATGTCATCGATGAAAAACACCATGAACTTATACAAGAACTCATAGAACACACTGTTAATTAATCCCATGAACACAGATGGAGCATTCGTCACACCGAATGAAATTGCAATGAACTCGGAACACCCATGACGAAAACAGAAAGAAGTCTTCGGGATATCCTCATCCTTCACCCGCATCTGATGATATCCCGACCACAAGTCGATCTTTGAGAAGCAAATTGCACCCTTTAGTTGATCGACTAAATCATAAATCCATGGAAGCAGATAGTGATTCTTCACTGTCACTTTTTTCAAGCATCAATAGTTGACACACAACCGCAAACTTCCATCTGCCTTCTTTATGAACAAACCTGGTGCACCCCACGGTGACACACTTGGCCGAACAAAACCAAACTTTTGCAGACCATCGAGTTATATACGTAGCTCTCATAACTTAGAAGGGTCCATCCTATATATATACATAGAGATAGGAGATGCTCCTGGCTGTAGGTCGATCCCAAACTCAATCTCTAGTAAAGGGGGTAATGCTACAACCTCTTCTAAAAATACATCTAGGTAATCTTTTACAACCCTAGGAAACGCCAACTACTGAACCTCTAAAGAACTCAGCATCATTTCAGCCATCAAGGATGATAAGGACGGAACATGCCTCTGACCCATCCAAGGGACTCGCTCACCAAAAAACACCACTGGATCTCCATCCGGATCGAAGAACACCACCTGACTCCTGAAGAAATCCACGATATCCTACACTGAATACAACCAATATATGATGAGGATGACATAATATGGTTATATCCATAAACATAGGAAATTTCCCAAAGAGCAGTGCTACCCCAACACTAGATCACTGTCTCTACATACTTCAAACAAGTCATGAAGAGACCAAAGATTGATGTACATGGAAATTACATTACTTTTTGAGAATACTTAATACATAACAAAAAAAATGACACCCAAGGATAGTAATATTTTAGTGTCTTTTGAAACTCAGGACACAATCTTATAATCATGGTGAAAGATCTTCAACATCTCCCATAAAGATCTTCCACTTTTTTTCTTTCCTAAAACCTTTCTTTATATCCTGGGGAAAAGAAAACATATAAAGGGTGATCTCAAATGCTCAGTTATGGTAAAAATGGAGAAAATAAAAAAAACCATATATATTTGAACATATAAACATGAACATAAAGTTCAAACATCAAGATATTGAGTTGTGAAATAAATCTTGGAGTACATAAGGCATAGATCATAAAGGAACATTAATCATGATAAAACATCATGGGAATAAAACATGTAATTATGGAAACCATTAAGCACATTATATGATTTCCATAGTAGCCAAGGCATTGCTTCCAAGACCATCATAGTGGACAAAGTCCCTTACTGAATCGAGTTCACTCCTCGTTCCAGTCCTGTATCACTGAACCAGATTAACTTTCCATTCCAGCCATGTCTATATCATGAGATATAAATCTTTACCCAATTCATTAGAGGCAGATATAAGTCCCACCCATCTAATAATGAAATTATTCTTACTTGAGCCTTAAAATAAACATAAATAATTCATCATAACCCAAAGAATAAAATGGGTTTCATAAACATCATCCCATCATAACATAATCCATACAAAACAAATGGATATCATTTCATCATAAGAAGAATCAAACCATAGAAATAATAGAGAATTATACTTGAAACATAATCATACTAAATAATTTCATCTTAGATAGAAAATAGTTTTGACAAAACACTTGAAATGAATTCTTGAGGAAAATATCCTTTCTTCTTCAAAATCACTTTCTTTTCACAAAATTCCATTCAATTTTAAAAGAATAGTATTTTGTTGAAAATAATCATGAAATATTTTAGAGTAAGATTCATGAAAATTAGGCATTATTAAACCATAAAAATCCATTCATGCCATATAAATTAAAAAACTTTCTCCTCGTACTTTTGCCGGAAAAGTCAAAAAGTTCCTCGTATGGTAAACAAAAGAATGATTCCTTCCATAAAACAATGTAAAATTCAAATAGGGGTAAACATGAATTTAAAAATACATGTAAGAATATTAAACACTTTATGAAAAACATTTTTATGTACATGGATGAAAAATATAACCCCCGTAAATACTTACGTATAAGCAATCTCGGATAAAAATGAGATTTGAAAAATTATCCCTTATCTTATGTCCAATTTCTTCCGTATGTGTCGGAGACTCTTGTATAGTGGGTTTAAACATATTATTAACTTGTAAAAGAACCATAATAATATTTATGATATCATATATGATTCACTTATGACTTTATATTACCCGTTCTTTTGTCAATTCCATGTTAAAGCAGAGTTTTGGGTAAAATCATTTCATTTATCGTACGTGTTTAGAATTGTTGTTCTTGATATTATTATTACTTATATCATGATTTACTTACTTCAATAATGTAAAACATGATTTATATATCATATATATTCAGTATATAAATATATATATATATATATAATAGATAGATAAATGAAATGAAACACACCGTTCATGGAGACGGTAGGCCGTACTTACACATGAACGCGGTTTTCTTTTACTTATTGACTTGAATAGAAGTAATTAAATGAAATATATATATATATAAATAAATTAGAGCTATTATTTTATATATATCATTATTCTTCATTATATATACTTTTTAATCATTCTTTAATAGTTAACATGGAGAATGAATCTCATCGCGTCGTGGAGACGATAATCCATATGTACGCACGAGCGATGATATCGTTCCCATTATTATTGAATGGAATTGGAGTGGATGATATAATATCTAAGAAATAGTATAATGTTATAATAACCATATATAGTTATTCTTCACACCATTATACCCATCCATGTAAGGTGGTGGTGAAAAAACAGATTACACCACGATGTGGAGACGGTATTCCGTATGTACGCACGCGCGGTGATTTTGTTTTCTGTAGAATGGATAAAAGGTGAAATGGGTATGTTTCATATTTATAATAACATATCAGTATATTAGTTATAATTATTTTATTACTTTATAATGAAACAACTAAAGAAGAGGAAGAAGAATAATGAAACTTGAAAGAATCGATAGGAGAGATTACCTCTTTTTTGACCCGCCTCCTCTTAACCTCCTTTTAGGGCACTGAAGTTGGTCTTTAAAGAAGACCAGAACCTCTAATAGGTTTCTATGGAAGTGGAGAAGTGAAATGGTCTGGGGTTGTCTGAGATTGAAGGCTCAAATTTGTGTGAAGAGGAGAGGGAGGAGGTGCCCTTTTATAAGGGGGGTGAGGGGCACCTTAGGAAAAACTTAAAATATTATTTTATAAAAAATTAATATTCGGTTTATAATGGATCCAAAGTTAATTATTTAGAGTATAGGGTGGGGATGGGCCGCAATCATCTCAACCAATAGGTTTTAAACAAGTTTTGGTTACCATTTTAACCTTATCATTTAGATTTAACTCTAAGTTAAATAATTTAACTTTTACCGTGTCTTCTAGTATTCTTACACTATATGGTTAATAAACTTACTATAAACTTTCAATAGAACCCCAATTTATTCATTAATGTAATATATATTATTATATAAGTCTTTTTGCCGAACAGTCTATTTTTAGAAATAGAATATCAATTAATAATTTAATATTTGTTTTAAAAACTCTTTTATGTCAATTTTGACACTATTTGGTATTTTGTTTTTGGTAAATTCATAACAGCATTATTACTTCTAAAAAAATTCATCTATCCAACCCTAATATGTTATATTAACCTAGAAAATTAGTGTAATTCATAAAAAGTCTCAAATTACTTTTATTTGTGTATTTATAATATCAATTATATTAATATTTCATTAATAAGGTAATTACTGCATCATCATTGTGTCATAAATAAATTAACTTATGTAATGTCTAAAAAATTTAAATAAAATTCCATTATTTAGGAATTTTTTTTATCTTTCTAATGAATTTTTATAGTATAATTTATATTATGTATAACCATACATTAAAAATGTTTTAGTTATTAAACTTTGATTTTATGTATTTTAACTCTTCTTTAAATAAAATAATAATAAATGTCCTAATCTAATCCAAGTGGACCTAAATGGTCATATTTTATTAATAAGGTTGTTTTTGGTCTAATTAAACTTATGAAATAGAATTAGGACATGTGTTAGGGTAATAATAATATCATTTTTACCCTTAATTACCCTATTTACTTTTAACCGTGGCAAATAAAAGTAAAAAGTTACTATTCACCAAAAATTATTTTTATCTTATTGAACCAACTTTTACATACTAATATCAACCATGTCTCTCATATTTTTTAAATTCCACTCATAGAAGTAGTAACATTAAGCTTTATGTAAATTTTCAAATTCTCCTAGGAGGTGGGTAAAAGACGGTAAAAAGTTCAAAATGATTTTTATATATCTAAAATTATTATAAAATGAATCCAATGAATTACATTGAAATTAGATTGATATTATGTATATATTTTGACTTAAAATAAATTTAAATAAAATAAATAATTATTTAAATAAAAATTCGGTTTTAAACTATAACTTAGTGTTTTTCACTATTCATCAAAAATTGAATGTTTTCAGAAAAATACCAAAAATTCACCCTAAGCTAATTTTGATATTCCAAATCCAAAAATGAAGTCCATTTTGAAAGAAAAAATTTATAAAATTTCAAAAAGTGGGTATTACTATTCATAATGGCTAGTTTATATAATATTTTAATAACATATCATTGTTTAGTAAAACCCGATATTACGTACTACACACGCTATCGATGAAGGTTGTGATTGCGTGTAATGCAAGACAAGTTAGGGATATGTGTAGTGCAAGATCCCTTTGGTGTTGCATATATAATAATAAAAACTTATTTCATTTATACATTAAACAAAATCTATACTTAATGTTGCATAGAATAATTTCCACAAAACGAACTTGAAATTGTGTGCAACACGAGCCAAGAATAGTGTTGCATATACTACAAGATAATATAGTGTTGTGTATAGTAAAATCTAATCTTGGTATAGTGTACAATAGAAGACATCAAATAAATTAAAAATAATATTTCTCATAAAATCTCGAGGTGTTGCATTCTACCCCCCTTAAAATTAATTTCTCCCTAGAAATTCGTTGGGGTTATAAATGGTTTACTACTTGAAAGTTTCATTCATAGAAACCCACATCGTAAAAAGGAATACTAAAACTTAATTTTAAAAACTGAAGTATGAAATGTAACAGTTACCAAATTAACTCATCACTGGGATTCCACATAGGAGAACATAGGTGTAAATATGGACTTGGAAGAGAAATCTAACCATCAAGTTCTGATGGAGAGTGGTAGAGGAAATGGATTTGAAAAAGATAACAATAACAAATCCATAAATTTGTGATGATCTAAGGTACCATCTGACTCATCAGATATAAGGGTATTAGGACAACATTTTTGGTTTTCAAGATCATTTCCCTAATATTGAATTTTTTTTCATAAGGAGAAATACTTACTTGATTTCAGTGTAATATCATTGTTTGTCATTCCATGAAAAATTTCCACTTCATCCCTTATTAATGAAATGAAGTTGAATTTTCCATTCTTGAAGTGTTAGTAGATCATGCGATAGGTTATTCCATCTATCTCAAAAAGTTAGCAAAAGTTATTAAATATACACAAGTCCATCTTATGGTGAGATTAATTGTATATGGTTCCAAAAATGGACTTATACTTTATCTATAATACCTCTTAATAAAATAAAACTAGTTTCTACTAACCAGGGACTTCCTGTAGGCTAGTGGTAGGTGATAAAGGCCTATCGCACTTTGGTTGTGGGTTCGATTCCAACAACCTTGTCTAACGCAACGGGTTGTCGTCCATCCTGTAGGTTATCCTTTTTCTAAAACTACACTATTATAACATTACATAAATAATATCGAAAAAAGTTCTAGCCTTAAACAATGCTATCTGATGTTTAACTTAATCCTTTCCAATCTTTAGGCTTATCCAAAATACTTCTATCCAATCTCATAGTATAAAGAAAAACATTACTAGAGAGGTCATCTACTAAGTATGTGATTACCATAATTTATCCCCCATATGTCATAAGATATATCTTGTTGTTGATCAAATTCTAAACATGTGAATATCTTAATCATATATTATCTTTGAAAAAAAAATGAATACCCATTAAACCTTAGTGAAAAACATGAATGCTGTCAAAAGTTAACTCTTTCCACATACAAAAATTCCAAAATTTCTATATACTCACACCATGATGTCACTTTGTACTTTTATCATTCATGATCTCATGAATACTATCAAACATATTATTTTCTCCTTATCCCTTCATTATAAACATACCATCTTCTTTCCAAAAATATTTCAATCACTTTTCATGGTTACTGGTACCATACAATTTTTGAAAACCAAAATAAACCAATACATATATATTTCAATATTCCACGACACTAAAATGAAATTCCACACTACTATTTTGGAATCCCGTTACATAAACACATAATCATTCCACCAAATCTTTTTCATACTCAACATCACCAATAGTGATCGCATGTGACTTCCCTTTTCCCTTTTCCTTAAGAGGTTTTTGAGGTCGATCATTATTAAACCTTGGATTAGGGCATTGGTTAGCATAATGCCCCATTTCCTTGCACTTGAAGCATTGAAGTGTTGGTGGTGCATTCTCTGTAGTCTTTTCTCTATTCTCATCATTAGCTACCTTTTTCACATTACTTCGACACTCAGATTCTCGATGACCTTCTTTTCCACACTTTGAAAAAATTTCTAGTCCCTTTAAGAATGTCTCCACCATGCTTCTTTCCACACTTTGAGCATAAAAAACATTCATCTTCTTTTCACCATTTTTTAGAGATTTTTCCTTGAACTCCATATTTCTTTTCTTGTCAAAACCATGAGATGGATATGTAACACCAACTTCCAGTTATACCTTGATAGAAAAACAAAATTTTTTTTCATAGCTACTGAAGTCTCTTATAGATAATGCCCTTCGAAGACTTGGTTTTTAGCCACTGAAGAATCGATCAACTTTACTTTAAGGCTAGATGATAAATCCAGATTCATAACTTTCAATCCTTGTAAAATTTTCTTCATATATACCAACAGATTCATCATCCTTTTGCTTAAGCTCATGGAACTCCTTTTCCATATTTTTTCGAAGAATACGAGGGAAGTACTTATTGAAAAACAAGTTCTTGAACTCGTCCCATTCCATGGATTCGATTTCATCTTGGGGCCTTGTATTCTTAATTAGAGTCCACCACTGGTCTGCTTCACCATCTAACCGGTAAATAGCCAAAATGAATTTTTCATGCTCTGTACAATGAAGTATGGAAAAGATCTTTTCAATGGTATAGATCCATTGTTCAGCAAAAATTGGACCAGAAGACCCACTGAAAGAAGGTGGTCGTTGCCTCATGAAGGACTCAATAGAATATTGTTCCTTTATCTACTTAATTGGAAGTCCAGAATGATTCATAGATTTTGTAAGTATAGCAATAAGATTTTTCACTCCATCTCTCATAACATTTGTTTTTTCAGTAGTACAATCATTTCATTGTCCATTACATTGATCAACACGGTTTCTTCGGGTTCCATCCATCGTCTAAAACCCAAAAAGAATAGTATGAGAGGAAAAAATCATGCTAGGAAAAAAACATAATAAAGGGGGAGTACCTTCAATATATAACATATTAGGTTTAATTATAAGATATTTACCGTAATTCTAGGACTATAAACTATAATTATACTTAACCTTAAAGACATCCCTATACATACCTTAGAAATATCTCTAGGGATTTCACTAAAGTTTTCACATCCTAGTTTCCAAAGGTTAACTAAACCTCCCTCTGATACCAACTAAAGAGACCCAAGCTTGACGTACATGGATATTACATTACTTTTGTGGAATACTTAATACATAACAAAAAAAAATGACACCCAAGGACCGTAATAGTTTAGTGTCTTTCGAAACTCGGAACATAATCTTCTAATCATGGTGAAAGATCTTCAACATCTCCCATAAAGATATTCCACTTTTTTTTTCTTACCTAAAACATTTCTTTATATCCTGGGGAAAAGAAAAAATATAAAGGGTGAGCTCAAATGCTCAGTAAGGGTAAACATGGATAAAATAAAACAAACCATATACATTTTAACGTATAAACATGAACATAAAGTTTAAACATCAAGATCTTGAGTTGTGAAATAAATATTGGAGTAAGTAAGGCTTGTATCATAAAGGAACATTAATAATGACAAAATAGCATGGAAATAAAACATATAATTATGGAAATAATTAAGCACATGATATGATTTCCATAGTAGCCAATACATTACTACCAAGACCATTATAGTGGATAAAGTCCCTTATTGAATCAAGTTCACTCCTCGTTCTAGTCCTGTATCACTGAACCAGATTAACTTGTCATTCCATCCATGTCTATCTCATGAGATATAAATCTTTACCCAATAAATTGGAGGGATATATAGGTCCCACCCATATCATAATTAAACCATTCTTACTTGTTCCAAAAAATAAACATAAATCATTCATCATAACCCAAAGAATAAAATGGGTTTCATAAACATAATCCCATCATAATGTAATCTATATAAAACAAATGGATGTCATTTTATCATAATAAGAATCAAACCATAGAAATAATAGAGACATTATACTTGAAACATAATCATACTAAATAATTTCAACTTAGATGGAAAATAGTTTTGACAAAACACTTGAAATGAATTATTGAGGAAAATATCCTTTCTTCTTCAAAATCATTTTCATTTCACAAAATGCCATTTAATTTTAAAAGAAAAGGATTTTTTTGAAAATAATCATGAAATATTTTAGAGAAAGCTTCATAAAAATTAGGCATTATAAAACCATAAAAATCAGTTCATTCCATTTAAATTAAAAAAACATTCTCCTCGTACTTTTTCCAGAAAATTCAAAAAGTTCCTCGTATGTTAAACAAAAGAAAGATTCCTTCCATAACACAATGTAAAAGTCAAATAAGGGTAAACATGACTTTAAAAATACATGGAATAATATTAAACACTTTATGAAAAACATTTTTATGTACATGGATGAAAAATATAACCTCCGTAAATACTTACGTATAAGCAATCTTGGGTAAAAAATAGATTTGCAAAATTATCCCTTACCTTATGTCCAATTTCTTCCGTATGCGTCCGAGACTCCTTTATAGTGGGTTTAAACATATTATTAACTTGTAAAATAACCATAATAATATTTATTATATCATATATGATTCACTTATGACTTTATATTACCTGTTCTTTTGTCAATTCCATGTTAAAGCAGCATTTTGGGTAAAATCGTTTCATTTATCGTACGTGTTTGGACTTGTTGTTATTGATATTATTATTACTTATATCATGATTTACTTACTTCCAAAATTTAAAAAATTATTTATATATCATATATATTAATTATATAAATATATATATATATATAATAGATAGATAAATGAAATGAAACACACCGTTCATGGAGACGGTAGGCCGTACATACGCATGAACGCTGTTTTCCTTTCTTTATTGACCTGAATAGAAGTAAGTAGATGAAATATCTATATATATATACACATAAATCCAGTAGAATTATTATATTATTTATATCATTATTCTTCATTATATATACTTTCTAATCATTCTTGAATAGTTAACATGGAGAATGAATCTCATCGCATCGTGGAGACGGTAATCCGTACGTACGCACGAGCGATGATATTGTTCCCATTATTATTGAATAGAATTGGAGTGGATGATATAATATCTTAGAATTATTATCATGTTATAATAACCATATATAGTTATTCTTTACACCATTATACCCATCCAAGTAAGGTGGTGGTGGAAAAACAGATTACACCACAGCGTGGAGACGGTATTCTGTACGTATGCACGCGCAATGATTTCGTTTTCCGTAGGATGGATAGAAGGTGAACTGGGGTTGTTTCATATTTATAATAACATATCAGTATATTAGATATACTGATTTTTTTTACTTTATAATGAAAAAAATAAAGAAGTGGAAAAATAATAATGAAACTTCAAAGAATCGGTAGGAGAGATTACCTCTTCTTTGACGCACCTCCTCTTAACCTCCTATTAGGGAACTAAAGTTGGTCTTTAAATAAGACCAGAACCTCTAGTAGGTTTCTATGGAAGTGGAGAAGTGAAATGGTCATGGTTTGGCCGAGCTTGAAGGATCAAATTTATGTGAAGAGGAGAGGGAGGAGGTGCCCTTTTATAAGGGGGGTGAGGGGCACCTTAGGAAAAACTTAAAATATTATTTTATAATAAATTCATATTCGGTTTATAATGGCTCAGAAGTGACTTATTTAGAGTCTAGGGTGGGTATGGGTTTCAATACTCTCAATAAATAGGTTTTAGACAAGTTTAGGTTACCATTTTAACCTTACCATTTAGATTTAACTCTAAGTTAAATAATTTAACTTTTACCGTGTCTTCTAGTATTCTTACACTATATGGTTAATAAACTTACTATAAACTTCCAATAGAACACCAATTGGTTCATTAATGTCATATATATTATTATATAAGTATTTTTGAAGAACATTATATTTTTATGAATATAATATCAATTAATAATTTAATATTTGTTTTAAAAACACTTTTATGTCAATTTTGACACTATTTGGTATTTAGTTTTTGATAAATTCATAACAACATTATTAATTGAAAAAAAATTCATCTTACCAACCCTAATATGTTATATTAGCCTATAAAATTAGTTTAATTCATTAAAAGTCTCAAATTATATTTATTTGGGTATTTATAATATCAATTATGCTAACATTTCATTAATAAGGTAATCACGACATCATCATTGTGTCATAAATAAATTAACTAATTTAATGTCTAAAAAATATAAATAAAATACCATTATGTATTAAATAGTTTTATATTTCTAATGAATATTTATAGTATAAATTTTCTTATATATAACCCTATATTAAAAATGTTTTTGTTATTAAACATTGATTTTAACTATTTTAACTATTCTTTAAATAAAATAATAATAAATGTCCTAATCTAATACAAGTGGACCTAAATGGTCATATTTTATTCATAAGGTTGTTTTTGGTCGAATTACACTTATCCAATAGAATTAGGACATGTGTTAGGGTAATAATAATATCATTTTTACCCTTAATTACCCTATTTACTTTTAACCGTGGGAAATAAAATTAAAAAGTTACTATTCACCATAAATTATTTTTATCTTATTAAACCAAATTTTACTTACTGATATCAATCATGTCTCTCAGATTTTTGAAATTCCACTCACAGAAGCGGTAAAATTAAGTTTTATGTAAATTTGCAAATTTTCCTTGGAGGTGGGTAAAAGACAGTAAAAAGTTCAATAAGATTTTTATATATCTAAAATTATTATAAAATGAATCCAATGAATTAAAATGAACTTATATAGATATTATGTGTCTATTTTGACTTAAAATAAATTTAAATAAAATAAATAATTATTTATATAAGAATTCAGTTTTAAACTATAACTTAGTGTTTTTCACTATTCATCAAAAATTGAATGTTTTCAGAAAAATACCAAAAATTCACCCTAAGATAATTTCGATATTACGAATCCGAAAATGAAGTCCATTTTGAAAGATAAAATTTATTAAATTTAAAAAATTGGGTATTACTATTCATAACAGCTAGTTTATATAATATTTTAATAACATATCATTGTTTAGTGAAACCCGTTATTGCGTACTACACACGCTATCGAGGAAGGTCGCGATTGCGTGTAATGTAAGCCAAGTCAGGGATTCGTGTAGTGAAAGATCCCTTTGGTGTTGCGTATATCATAATCAAAACTTATTTCATTTATACATTAAACAAAATTTATACTTAATTTTGCATAGAATAATTTCCACAAAACGAACTAGAAATTGTGTGTAACACGAGCCAAGAATAGTGTTGCATATACTGCAAGCTAATATGGTGTTGCATATAGTACAAGCTAATCTTGGTATAGTGTACAATATAAGACATCAAATAAATTAAAAATAGTATTTCTCATAAAATCTCGGGGTGTTACAAGTGAGCTCAACCTCCAACTAGAATAACCAATGCCAAAGGAACTGGAAGCCTCTCTACCTCAAGTCCTAAAGCATGTATAAGGGTAGGTGATATGAAGGAGTGCGTGACTCCTAAATCAAACTAGGCATACGACCAAGTAGGAAACAAGCTAAGGGTACCTCAAACGATGTCTGGCTCACCTGACATTGGCAATGCTAAAGCATAAAGATGACCACGAACTCCTCCACAACCTCTATGACCCTAAAGATGACCAACACAATGACCACGCTCTACTCTTTGAGGATGGGGAGAATCACAGGGATGTACTCTTCCTGCATCATCTTCTCTCTGCTGATCCAAAGTTGGTGCAACCTACTGTTGGTGCCTCAGCTAGAACTACCTCAACAGAGGAACCTGGAGCGGAACACCTGGTGCTTGGTGAATTCTCTGAATGTTTGAACACTCTCTCTATTGATGAATTCATCCTCCATAAGAAAAAATTGTTCCTGATCCCTTGTCATAGGCCTTAGAGCCACTACCCCTAGAGAAACGAGATGCTGAGGAATGATACCTACCCCTAGATGAATGAAACTCTTATTCCCTGAAAACTAGGAACCCCAGACCACAACTCTTCTTCATGAAGAATCATGAAGACTCCCCTCTCATGACGATTTGGTTCAGGAAAATGTTCTCTCAACAACCTATACCCTTTCCAACACCTCAAGATATGTCTTCAACATAAACAGGGTGATGTGGTGCTGGATCTATGGATGAAAATCATCCTCAAAATGCCTTGTCCTGGCCTCCTGATGTGAAAAAAGGTCTGAAGTATATCCTAAAAGGTTCTTGAAATTGATTCAAAATTCTCACACACTGGAGCTCCCCTGTCAAAGGGTTAGAATCTCCTGGTGATTGGACGCCTTCACGGTCAAAGAAAGAAACTAAACTCTAAACTTGTGTCAAAACTCCACCTATGAGATAGACAACTCCTCTCGATCCCCAAGGAACAGGAACCACCATGGCCTCACCGATCCAGGCCACATCATCACAACCAAGGACACCCAGTGCTCCTTCTGAGCACAGATCGAACTTAAGGATATCTCAACCTCGTCCAACCAGTCTTCTATGACTACATCTGAAACAAAACCCTCATACTTCAGTAGACTCTAGCATTGAAACTCTCAGAGTGTCCTAATCCAAGTGTCATCATCGTCAACCTCTACCCTATGGAGATCTAATGGCGTAGCCTACTTGACATCTTTTGCGCGAACCTGATGAGGACATTGACCTGGAGCCATACCTGCGAAATAACAAATAGTTAGAGCTCTTAAACCTAGAATATGGAATATTGAACATTAATTAATTAATTTTTTTCTTTTATTCATTTTAGGTTAACATATCCCAAGGTCTACCCATTCAAACATAAGCACAAAGAATAACGATGCATTATCCTTTCCTAAGTCTCTACCGTGCAACTAGTATCAGCTTGATTTGCAGCCATTGTAAACCTAAAGGTCCATGCATCATATCACAAGGGGCCCTAAATGTCAAGGTCTCAGCCGGTCTCCAGTGTTTACATCACTTTCTAAACTTTACTAACTCCATTTCCTTACCAACCCATGGAACCTCACCTGTTCCTAAAACCAAACTCCATCCTATCCCTCAACCAGACCTCTGATACCACTATGTCATGACCCCATCCCCCCAAGGTGTACCCCTCATAGGATGGAAATGTGAGAATAGAGATAATGACCCCCATGTTTTTCCTCTAGTAGGCCCCAGGTTGGAGACTAGCACCGAGGGTACAATAAACACATAAATGGGAGGCATTACCCTCTAAGAGAACACATGCAAAAGAGAGAGATAAGACAGAAACCAACCAACTCCAACTCAGAATGAAATATATAAAAAATCC
This sequence comes from Viscum album, assembly GCA_963277665.1. Taxonomy (NCBI): domain Eukaryota; kingdom Viridiplantae; phylum Streptophyta; class Magnoliopsida; order Santalales; family Viscaceae; genus Viscum; species Viscum album. The sequence continues at coordinate 1,308,156,667 of OY728163.1, read as the reverse complement.
CTAGTACACATATGCAATTTCATGAAAAAATAATAAAACTGAAAGGTAAATCTAAAAGTACCAAAAGAATGTAAAAAAAGTAGCCACCATGAAGCCTGAACAACTCCTGTAACCCCTAGCTAGTAGTAACCAGCCAGATATCCAACCTAATCCAAGTGACCTGAAAAATAGTTTATATGTACATAGGGTGAGTATAACAGTATACTTAGTAGGATCATCCCTAGAGCCTCTCGTGATAAATTAAAGAAAGCATGCTAAAGCATAGTAAACAACAAGTGAAACTAACTCATCACCTAAACATGTATACTAAGTTCCTAGCCTCACCATGGATACTCTCACCAAGTATCAAATTCAAAAGTATATAATATAATAAATAATTTCAGGGGTACCCCAATACTACTTCCCCACTGGTTTACCACTTTTCCCCAACGTCGCACATCCTAAGACTCTCTATCCAAAAAAAGGATTGCTCATAGACACCTGGGCGCAACACCAAAACATGAACCTCGTGCAACAAAACCCCCATGTCCACAAAATAAAAGTAACCAGGTAGTTTCTAAAAGACACCATATCTCACATAACATGTATCATACATCGGGTATTAAAGTTCAATCCATTATAGACCATACACCAAGTAAGGATCCACAAGCCATTACAACCTATACACATTACACCTATAATAGTCCATATGAAACTATATCCAGAATATATATGTGTGAATAACCACAAGACATTACATCCCTCTACACACATATGGGGGGAAAACTAACCACTATGCCTACCAACACAAGTAACTACCAAGATAAGAGAGCGGGGCCAAAGGGGGTAGTCATCCATCTATCCTCCAACTAGAATGTTGGGGAAAACACCCCCCAAGGCTCAAAATCTCCAAGATGTCAGTTTCCCTAACTTATGGTGTGGAGTAGCATATAGAAACACAAAACATACATGATATAATATATCTCACAACCACACTATAGAAAAAACCTAGTCTCAAACTCAAATGCAACTAACATTTCTCAGACTCCCGACTGCCACTACTAAGACTCATTATCCTATAATCACACACAAATTTAAAGAGCTTTATTACATTACTTAATTACCTTTTTATAAGTTATAATATAAATTAATTAAAAATTTAAACATTAATTAACCATTAAAAATTCCACAATATATTTCATTAGCATCACGCCCAAAGTCCATTGTTCTTTAATTTTCTACCTCAGCATTGCGTCCTAGCAAGCCCTAACCCCATGGGTTAACATCATTTATTCAATCATTTATTAAAATATTTATTAATTTTCTATATTACTAGGTAATATATAAAAACATTCTAAGATACTATACACAAGGGGGATCAATATGGTGGGTAGTTGAACTACCTGCCAAGTCTTTTCCACCTATAGTAATAGAATAGACCCATCCTCCCTCAAGAAGCTAAACATAGAAATCACGTGGCATACCCTACGTGTCATCTACCCTTTTGGAAGTAGGGTAAGAAAGACTAGATAACTTGAGAAGAGGAGAAAATAAAGAAGATAATCAACGAACCAGATTCATCAAGCATCCAAACATTCACATACAACCCGTTTCATCATCTCTAGTGTCCTTCCCGACACCCAAATGCATAAACTAAATCATTTCTCCACACTAAGTGTCAGCTGCTACTACAACCAATGTGCCTCTAGATCCCTACATATCACAACAACCATCCTAGATCACATCACAACATAAGCAATAGAAAAACAAGAATCATATCAACTGGGCTCTTGGCCCTTAAACAAGACATCTGACCATTAAACAAAATGAGATCTCAAGGCTCCAAATCACAAGGCACTTGGCCTTATAAGCAAGAGGGTAACTCAGAACCCTACCAGACACTATATTTTTATCAAAAAGTTTGGTATTTAATCCATATGGAATTAATCTATTAATTATTTGTAGGTTCCAAATATGGGCAACCTAAATAGTAAGCTATCGAAAACTTATTAAACATGCTTACTGCATCAATTTGATTAATATCAAATTACAAAAACAATGACCAGATTCATTTACATGCCTCTTTATCTTTGAAAAATAATTACAATTAATCCTAGTTTAAGTTATTTACCAATTTCTCTAAAGAAAAACATGCTAAACAAAGCAATCATAGATATCACACTATCTAGCAAAACAAGAGGCAATAACAAATGATCGATACAAATTGATTTATCCAGTTCAAATATTTATTATATCAATTCCATTATGGACCAGTGGCTAAAACATGACAAATCTATAGTTAAATGTAAAATAATATAGAAGCAAAAAATCCCCCACCTCAAATGGTTATTGATGTTCTTTATATGAGAAATATCCACACAATGTATCACGATCGCCTCCTCTCGTGAAAAATCCATCCACCCAAGGACACTGTGGCACAATCACACCAACCGAAACCCAAAAAACTCCATTAGAAGAATGGATATCACATGAAATAACATGGAAAGGATAAAAAACATGATAAGGATCGATGAAATCACAATAATAGAGGTATATCATACCTTCTATCGATGAAGGATCAACACTTGCTACTTGCACCAAAACAGGGGGTGCACATGCAACAGGAAGAAGCTTCAAGGGGAAACGATCCGAGGACTAAGTTTCAACCACACTACTCCTATATAAAGAAGGAAAGGTTCAAGAATATCACACCATAGAACAAGAAAGAAAAATAAGGAATGAATATATCTCTTCCCAATATTTAACAGAGTAGTGGTTTAAGATAAGCTAGATTTTACATTAAAAGCGAATCACATTAAACCACATGGTCTGACCAAGTAAAATAATCTCAATCCATAGGAAAATTAATTTAGGGGTTATGGGATTTGATTCAGAATTAATACATTAAAATAAGGCCCTGAATGTGTTTTACATCAAAGAAAACATCAAAGGGGAGAAACTGTAGGAAGTTGGAAACACTGTACGCATACCTGATTCTGGAAACACTATACACCTACTGATCCTTGAAACACTGTAAATGATCCTAAAAACACTTCTCACATAATGTATCACTGATGGAATTGTTAACATCGGTCTCACCAATGAAAGCTTTCACATCGACCTCACCGATGGAAATGTTCACATTGGTCTCACTGATGAAACTGTTCACATCAGTCTCACTGATGACATTGTTCACATCGGTCTCACTGATGAAAGTGTTCACATCGATCACACTGATGGAACTGTTCACATCGGTCTCACAAATTTTGTATCATGATTAGTTTTAGTTCATTGTTTCATATGAAAAATGTTATCAAACAAATCATTTTTATTCATGAGACTTATATTCTAAAATCATAGGGTATTACCGATTTTCTACTATGTGATATTAGACCCAGAATAGATTGACTATGTTATGTTAACTCCATGCTCCAAAACCTGTATAGAAATAACTCACATCAACTTGTTTATGATAAATATTTAATGAAATAGTTTTGTGTAAAATTAATCATCATATCTCATATGAATGGGAACAATAAATTAGGATATAGGGTCCTACATAAAATTATCTCCACACAGTGAACAATTTCATATGAATAAATCCAAATGGAACTAACTTTCATAACATTAACACTAAGTTATTCATACTTGCATTATGAACCATATAATAATAACACAGTACCTATCATAATGTCATGATACCAACCACGCCATTTCCAGTAATATTTATTGACCCGCACTGAATAAAAAATAATGATACAATGTTATATTTTTCTATAACATGAATTATTAATTACTTATCTTCATTTTAATAATTATTTCATGAATCAAAGTACATGATATTCATATGATAACTTAACACTTAAACTAAGTTGAAAAAATTAATTATAAAATATCAGTGCTCCTTTCTATGAAGGATAGAAACCTTAGTTTTTCTATGAGAATTCTCTGTGAATAGGGGCTTGAAAAGAACACAACTATAGTATTTATCCCAAGAATATTCACTGAAATCTCTTGGAATTATTTGGTTCCAGTATTAGGTCTACTTATATGAGTGCACCTACTCCCCTAACCCCATCGCACAACTCATTTACATGAGGAAACCTATGCTCCCATATTCTGAGCCCCGAGACATGTGTGAAAATCCTTCCATGATAGACACTAATGCACACTTATCCCAATATTTTTCTATAAATAGATCACATGGGTCTTAATTTTTATACACATATGGTGAATATAAATAGAATAGATCTATATAAGATAAGAATACCCTCTGTGGGCATAGCTCTTCACATATCTTTCAAGTGACTTAACAAGTCAAATAAACCTAATGAAATAGATGGAATTATAGTCAATTGATTCACCAAAAGGTTTAACACATTATAAAATTCATATATATACCACTTCTACCCACTTATCCCCACTTCTCCCCTAGGTTTCTTAGCAGAATTTGGGAGTGTAGTACTAAGGCACATCACACCCAATATACCCCAGAGGTCTATACTTGGGATACACTTCACCATACCCTATACCTTGAAGACACCTTTACATACCTTCATATCAAGGAGACACTTTTCCCTACCCATCCACCAGGGCAAAACTTCACCCTACCCAATACCTAGGTAAATCCTCCCTCTATACCCCCAACTAGGACACAATACTCTCCGACGTCCCACGAATGATCATTCCATATCCAAGTTATCCTACCTATGAAATATCATTAACCAATAAATATACCTAGGTTCCATATTCTCCCTAGTTTTCTACCTAGTATCCTATCCATTTAGGCCCCCTCTACAGCCTCAAGAGATATATAACTTATCCATTCATAATAGTGTGAACCTTGTCAATAATTTACTCCCTTGATAATTCTCTCTTATGTTTTACTCCTAGTCCTATAGGACCCTCAGAGTAATAAATATATTGTATTACCTTTAAAACAAGGGTCCATGTCATGGGGATACTAGTAAAGCCTCCCCAAGATCATTCTACTCATCTTGGATGATCTATATCCAACATCTAATTATCCCAAAAACCCAGTGGAAACATTTTTTCCACTCAATGATCCAAATACATATCATGGGAATCCTACTAGGTATAATCCCTAATTATTACTACCCTCAACCAAGTCAATTACTAGGTTATGAAAATCTAGGCAACATATGTATAAGCCCCACACATATCCTTCCTATTCCCTGGTAAGGCCCAGGCTACCTACTAGGTGTAAACCTCAATCACGATCTCATTGATGATCTCATTATTATGATCCATTAGTAAGTCATAAAGATATCATGGAATTCTTATAAATAAAAACCAATTCATTTATCAATAGGAAATATTCCCTGTGAGCCATTATTCCTTAATGGGTTATATTCCCTGTGAGCCATTATTCCTCAATGGCCCATATTCCTTACAATTAAAACTATACCCTATCTTGTATTTTATTGAAAAATATGATGAACTAGATTGGAATTAACACAAATACTTAACACAAGAACCATTACTTGTAACCCTTCTTATAGTTGTTCTAACTTCATGAATTTAAATTACACAATATACTTCTTTAACCGATGATGTTAAATTTCATGGATCATTCTTATAACACGACCATAAATTGTGAAACATAAATTACATTGAATTTGATTCTTGTAAACCAAGATTTGTAGGAAACCTATATAAGGTAAAATACCAACACAAAATAGGATTTAGACACACAACATTAAAAGGAACATCACTAGGTTATGGATGTAGAACCTTAAAAGTCATGACATAGGTCCTTTTTAAATGACCTTAAGAGCTATGCCATTCCCCATTAAGAAAAAAACAAAGCACATGGGTTCTAATTCACTTCACTGGGATATGTAGGAATCCCATTTAATGGTCTTGATATCAACTTTACAATACATAATAAATACCTATATGGTTATAAGTTTTAGAGTTCTCTACTACATGGCTTTAAACAACAATACAATCACTAAGTGACAGAAAGATGGAGATCCCTTGGTACATATAGTTGATCACATATATACATGGTTTTGATCAATTTATTATAATATGATAACCAGTAGTAATATTATTACTATGATGGATTCATGAATATATCTTAAATAATTATGTGAGTCTTATAGTAGGCAATAATTCCATCTTATATGGTGAGATGAGCCCAACATTCCATCCTATTGACCAACTGGAAACCTAAAGTGCTATTGGTAAAATTCTAGCCACTAAATTTCTTTGGAAAGTAGACATGAACTAGCTAAAAATATCATGAGTTTAGTGTCATTTTATAAACATAATAGTGAACCTGATGTGGAGTAGATATAGATAGACTCCTTTATCAAGCTATCATGAAGGTCAAACAGGCTTCCCATCTGAGGATAATAAATCATCATGATTCTAGGGAAATCCTAAGTGGTAATAATCACTCACAAAAAATTGAAAAATAATCTAGATGATAGCTAATGAGTGGATCAAAAGGTCAAGAAGGCTATGATAGTAATTCCCTCAGTAGTGTTATAGGATAAACCCTAGCCCATAGGTGTAATGGAATTTTTTACCTCCACCATATCCCCTGGTATAATTAATTGCACAATGGTTATAAGACATGATAGAGGTATATCAATATCAACCACATACCATAGATTTGGGGGGTATTATTACCCCCTCCTCCTCTAAGTATTTCTATTTTATCTTGATTGGGAGAACTTCATTTGAAGGAATGTTTTCACAGTTTTCCTAATTTGTGATCTATCACCCTCATTGGGAGCATGCTCAGTGCATACCACTAGAAAATACCTCAATATCACCATTAAAAAACCACATAAAGGATAATTTTGGAGAGAGAGTGAAACCTAAAAGGGTCTGTAATCTAGAACAATATTTATAGAAGGAAAAAAATAAAAAAAGGATATGATTTTTACCTTATTAGATATTTAAATTATGAAAAACACCCTTATAAATTTGATAAGTACATGATCCAAGACTCGTGATTCATATAAATAAATTTCATTGGTGTTAGTATCAGGGATAATAAAGATCATGAAACTAACATGGAATAACATAATGAAGAGGCATCCATTTTGAATAAATTCTAGACTGAAGCTCAGGAAGAAGGTGTGTGTACCTGAAATTATAATCAAGCTCACAATTTGGGATTTCATTCAAACATTCAACTATATTATACCCAGTGATCATTAACAAAGTTAAATAGAAATGTGTGGCAATATCCCATACACCACTCGAATGGACTTAACCCATTTATACCATGGAGAAGTTAACTCAATATAATGTTGTGTTGGATAGATTGAGGTGAATCAATACCAAATTACTTAGAGTAAATATTCCCTTTGATTATAACTCACATATAGAGGCTAATATATCTCCTCAGGTATATATCTAATAAAAAGAGATTTATTATCCAATAAAATCATAATATAGCCATCCAATAGAATATAGGTTTATAAAAACGTTAATCTAAACCTCGTGGTTGAATACAATTATAAATATCATTCTTTAGGGGAAAACCCACAACCATGACATGTAATATATTCTAGGACAACTCAAATTGGATATTTTTAATAAGAAAATTGATTATAACTATTTCCACCCACAACCTTTTCTCAAGTGTTAGCACAAAAAGTGGTTCCAAAAAAACTCATTGACTCCATTGAATATCTTACTACTAAAATGGATTCCCTAGAAGGGTGATTTTCACTAGTATAGCTAGGAAGAAATATATATTATGAATACCTATACTGGACTCTTCCACCACAAAATTTTTAGAATCCTTATTCCCTAATAATCAAAGGCATGGTACTTCTAGAGAAAGATCTCATGTACTTAACATGTTGATTTTCCCCCATGATGAGAACACTAAAGAAGTTAAAGGTAGTGAAACTTAGGTTCTTAGTGAAGAATATAGAATTGTCATTGCTCTTATAGTATAAAAATTCCGTAGGATGGTCTATCACCATCTAAGAAGATCTATAATGTAAGTTACTTTGACATTTCATCTCTACGATGAGGAAGACAATGATCCTTAATCTCTTGAGTTGAAATTAGTGTGAAAACAAGAGGGTATTAGAATATATCAATAGGTTAAAAGTCTTGACCTATTCACTTAATATGAAAATCTTACAATAATATCCATAGAATATTATTATATAAAACCTATATGAAATTTTGTAAACACCACTAATTCCCTTGAAATACCCTAGTAGTTTTTTAGAGTTTTTAGTGATGGCCTATCACATAGAGGATTCAATAATGAGGTCCAAGGAAAAGATTTGATCAATTCCATTAGAACATGGGAATAATCCCGAAAAAGAAGAGAATGAAAATATCACTCTTAATCTAGTAATATTACCAACACCAGATTCTTATCCCCCACTGTATCTTGTAGTTCCTCATTATAATTGAAAATAGTAACAAAAAAACCCTCTTCAGGACATGAAGAGGGAGTAAGCATTATTAAATTTCAAGGATTGGAAGAAGAAAGGTTATAGTTTTTGAAATGAATAAGTATTGGGATAATTTATTTATATCATAGATAATTACCGACCAATACATAAGAGGTTAAAAAAGAAAAAGAAATTGGTCTAACTGACCACCTTGATTATTTCCACTTCCATAAAAATATTAGACACAATATAAAGGAATATTATATTTTCAATGATACAATATAGATCAAGGTTGACTCTATACAAGTCAAGTTGGGAAAATATCTAGCACATGTGGTGTGTGTCACCCCATAATTTTACATATGAATAAGGTTCAAATATGGGAATCCTCCCTTGGGGGGGGGGGCTTTGTGGGACATTTATGGATAATGATACATAAAGTGACATAGGTGGTGATGAAGCTAGAAGGGATGTAGGTAGGGGTGCAGGCCCAGGTACACACTGATTTGGTGCATTACATAGGCAAGGGGACTCCAATCATTAAATGGTATACCTTTAGGAAATTTAAATTTTAAGGGGATAAATTTTAAGTTAGTCAACCCTTGGAGGGGTTCATTTACTATCCTTATTATCCCATGGGTGTGTGTTCCTTTTTCTTTCTTGTAAATTGCAAGGTCTAATAATATATAATCCATTATATTAACAATAATAAAATTATAATTTAAAAAAATTGGGAAAACTCCCAGATAATAATGTGTTGAAATTTTATAATTAGATGACTAAGAAATATATTTTCCAAGAACATGCCATAGTCAAGGATCAACCGAACCAACTAGTATTGGACCCATTTTCACTTTTTAAGTTAGAGGTTCCACCTTCATCATAATTGTCATCCAAAATTTGATTAGTAATCATTGATAAAAGGTGGAATATGAGGATGATTCCTTATAGGCACTCAAGATGGTCCATACCATCTTGGAATTACTACCACACTCACTTGAGGATGGGTACCGTCCCATTAAATAAGTTTATAGGAACCACCCTACCAAACTATCTTCTCATAAAAGAAAATGTTTCAATATAGTTTTATCAACATCATCCACTTGGAAAACCACTTTTGTGATGAAAAAGACACATATAAAACTAAGTTCCATAATCATTATTGATAAAGTGGTTGTAGAGGATAATGAGGTTAGGGAAGAAAAAGTCATGGTGGACCCCAATTTTTAGGTTTTATTTATGCTAAATCCATATATGAAATCGATACATGAAGGTATGTACTCCAACGAGCTCAATTGTAATATCAATTCAATCCTAAATAATATAGGGGTCATTTGGATATAGTTATATTGGAATATCTACTAGAATATAGATATGTTTTTAGTCCATATGAAAATATGGGAACTCAAGATCAGCCCAACCTATAGAGCATAAAAGTATCTCAAAATTTTGGTTATGGAAATGAGCCGTAAGTGCAATTAGCTTTATCTCCAATACCTCAACCTAGATAAAAAACACATGAAAAATGACTCAGTCTCTGGTATATAAATATGACATCTTTAAGAATTTGGCCATTATCTTAGACAATCTATCAATTTTGGATGTCCTTCACTTGTCAATGATAACTAGAGAATCCCTCATTGAGGCCCTTTTAACACCATAATATTTCAAGGATAAGATTTCTATAACCGAGACATTTCACCCAGATATTTGCTATATAAAATTCCACCTAGTAATTTCCTCCACAGAACAATAATGGGAAGATACCATACTTTGGAACATCAGAACCTTGTACATATCTGGTAGATTTTATAACATAAATGTACTTCAGGCCCTAATTTATAATTCTTATAGCTTCAATATCTTCCTGATTCAAACCCTTCGATGCTTGGGTTACAATGAAGCTGACCTTTTTCCCTCTAACCTGACAATCTAGCTATATAAAAAGATCAAAAAATGAACTTATGAGAATATCAAGATAAGGGATCAATTTGGTTATCCCAATCAAACTATGAGTTTATGGTTGTTTATAAATAAATGGGTTTCAACATTTTGTTGGGTGAGGCTATGTATTTTTATATAGAAAACAATTCCCTCTTTATACCACATATGTCTGAAGTATTCTATTAATGGAAATATTGGGGTACTATATAGTGAGAATTACTCAGTTGTGTCCCATGAATATAAATACAGACATAGAGTTCTATAAAAGGGAGGATATATAGTTAATGCTAAATAACACTATTTATATTGTATCCCCTAATGGGATGAAAATAGGTACCATAAATCCATGGGGTTAACTCAAAAATGATTGTGATAACCATATACTAAATTGAGGTAGAAAATCTTGATCTAGGAAGTCATCAGGACACATGGGTTATATTGGATAATAAAGTTTACAATCTTGTTACATTTCTTTCATATGATGATTAGGAGGATGTATTCATTGAGAAAATACTTCCAAGAAGGTAAGAGATTTTCTAACAACCCTTTCATATAAAACTTTCCCTCATTTATATTTATTCCAGGGAAAGTATGATCATTGTACAAAAAATATAGCCATGGATATTCAATCAACTGAATATGAATCCCAAGATAAGAATAAAATAATAGAGTTTGGGAATATTATCTTTCTTTATTGTGGTGTTTATTGTTCTATAAGGGCCCAACCATTCATGATAAGGATCTCATTTTGATAAGAATAATAATAATTCCCCTTTATAATCATCAAAATCTAAATATGTCACCATATCATCTATCAAAGCTCATAATATTCATCCATTTCATGTTTTTGACCATATCAAAGTAAAAGGATCAGGGGGATTAGATATCAAGGATGACCCTAAAATATTATTGTAAGTTTTATCAAATAAAAATAACAAAATATGATAGATTAACTTGGGAATAGAGGAAGACCAATGACTTATTTTGATCATTTCTACCTTGAACCGTGAATAATAAGAGGAATAAAGTTTGTTTCTAAAAAAATGATATGTATTTTTCTGGAGATACACCGAGATTCCTGGGTTGGATCCTGATGTGGATGCCCATCACTTGGGTTTTTAGATAAAAACCATGGTTATAAACATGCATTAAAGAGAATTAATCAAACCCATGCCCCTAAGTTAGTAGTAGAAGTTGATATTATCAATAAAGACACCATTATCATGGAATCTTAATACCCAAAGTGGATGACTAACATAGTGCGTGTAAAGAAAAAAGGGGAAAATTCAACTATGTATTGATTTTAGTGATCTTAGTTGACAATTACAAATGATGAATTATCAGTCCCAATCATGGAACTACTAATTGATACAACAGTTAGCTTCCAATACCTCTCCTTCATGAAAAGAATACTCTGGCTATAATTATATTGAAATGATTACCAAAGATGATGAGACTACTACTTTTAGGGAACCCCAAGGGGTATATTTCTATCAAGTAATATCATTTTTCATAAATAATGATGGTGCCACATATAAGACACAATGAACTATATCATTAAGCCTGTTATGGGGATGACCATGGAATTATATGTATATTATTTGGTGGTTAATTCCCTGTAATAATGTGAACATATTACCTATCATGAGTCAGTTTTAAAATACATGTTGTAACACATATTGAATATGAACACCTTGAAATTCACATTTTGGGTCATAATGGGAATTTTTTTTAGCTTTTAGGTATGCCACAATGAAATCAAAGATAACTATAAAATGGATAGCATGATAGTAGATATTTCTCTCCCTCAAAACATAAAATAGTTGAAAGGGATCTAGAGATGCCTCTCCTATATCAGTCACTTTCATAGACAACCTCATTGGAAAATGATCACCATTTATGAAATTGATGAAGAAGGATGTCACCTATCAGTGGGAAGAATATTTTTTATAAACATTTCAAATATATCAAGTTGTATCTCTTTCTTCTATTATTATTGATCACACTACTTGAAGGGAATCCTATCACCCTTTATATGGAAACCCTTGAGCGATCACTATGAACCTTAATTTGTTAGGAGAATGATTCTGTAAAGGAGAATGACCTCTATTATCACATTTTAATATTGATGGATGCTGAGTCCTGATGCAAAAATATAAAAAATAACCACCATAAATTTATTTTCTTAGTGTAGAAGCTAAAGCATTAACTGTAGTACTATAAATTCAACCTCATATTTCATGTTTATCCGCTCAAGTATATCCTCATTCATACAATGTTTATTGGTCATATGGAATGGTGGTTAGTCATTATATAAGATTTTTATATCTATTCCATGTGTCATAAAGGGATCAAAGTCTAAGAGTTATACAATTTCTTCATAAAACACCATGTACCTTAGAATTCATTAACAAACATATAAATGACCAATGAAGAATTCCTTTCTATCCATGAAACTTACTAAGCATGGGAAATGTAATTTTACAGTACTTTTCGAATCCCAACAAGGAGAATGATGGAAAACTCAAAGAACAACTGGGTTAGCTTGGGGATTGTCTATGTCACTGTTGACGCTCCTTTCAGTCACAGAGTCTAAAGAATTGAAAAAGGGAAATAACTTGAACCCAAAGTGATTCATCCTTTTAAGAAACATCAAAAATTGACAAAGGAATGAACAAAGGTTCAAATTCACTTGAGTCGTGCAAGTTACACCAAGGTCACGCAGGTGACTTGTGCACCACACAGGTGACTTGCGCGCCCTCATTGAATTTCTCCCAGGGTCTTCTCCATCCTATAAATACCCCCGGTGGGACCCCCATTTCGAGGATGAAAAATTCTAGAAACTCATATTTGATCTCATGGTACCCTAGTCTCTTCTCAAAGCTTTCAAACACTTCTAAGGTAATTTCTTACCTAGAAACAGAAGATCTAAAGAGGGGGAGTAAGGCCTAAGTGTTGAAACTCATAAACACTTGTGTGCCTAGGTGGCCATCCCTTAAGGGAAAAGGCCCAACTTGTGCGCCGCCTTACCCCTTCCACACAACTTGCACACCTCTCTTATGGAAGCATCTAGGGGTAATATTAAAGGCTTGAGCCAAGCCTCACCCAAGTTCTACCCTAAGGATTGACCATCGCGCAAGTACCCATGTGTCGCGCAGGTACACCTGCGTGACCTGGACTTGCGCGCCCATGCAGGACTTGCATGCCACCTTTTTTTTGGGTGCCCCTCCTGCCTATTTCACCTCTCCTATGTCTATTCTTTTCAAGATTAAGCCTTCAGAATTCTCTTGAAAGTCATTTATGACATGATTTATTTGTTAGCTTCCTTATCTGAAAGGAATTATGTGGAACATCTCTTAAAACCTACTGATTTACATATCCTCATGTCATTAAGGTCAGAAATTTCATTCATTTAAACCTCATCTTTTAAAGATGAGAGAATCCTTAACCTGGGCCTCCTTTTCAGGAGTAAGCCCCAGTCCAAGTCCTCATTAATCTGGGCATTCTCCTTAGGAGTAAGCCCCAAGTCCTCATTAATATTGGGCATCCTCTTTAGGAGTATGCCCCAAGTTCCTTAACCTGGGATTCTTTTTCAGGAGTAATCCCCAAGTCCCCTAATCTGGGCATCCTCCTCAGGAGTAATCCCCAGTCACAATTTTCCAAATCTGGGATTCCTTTTCAGGAGTAAGCCCCAATCTCAAAGTTCCCAAAATATGGACATCCTCCTCAGGATTAAGCCCCAACAATAATTCCCTTAACCTGGGCTTCCTTTTCAGAAGTAATCCCCCATCTCAAATATGGGCATCCTCCTTAGGAGTAAGCCCCAAGTCCCTTAATTTTTTAAATCCCTTTCACCTGGGCCTCCTTCTCAGGAGTAATCCCCAGTCTTAATTTCTCTTAACCAGTCTTAATTTACTTTTAATATGGGTTTCCTTCTCCGGAGTAAATCCCAATCATAAATTCCCCTCCTAATTTGGGAATCTTCCTCAGGGGTAAGCCCCAAGTTAGAGTATCCAAATCTCCATGAAGTACATATACCTTTATGGACCTTGTTCCTGGGTTTCTTCCCTAAAGTAAATCCTAATCTTCATCTATTTGGGCAATCATACATACATAAGCCCCACATCATTGCATCTTTCATGGCATAATTGCCTGGTTTCACCAATACCCCTTGTTTCTCACACTGAGCATGACTCACATGAGCTTAGAGTGTAAAAGTAATCATGAAATCTTTCTTGGAGCCATCAATCATGCATAAACATCATACTCCCTCACTCGAACTACGTGGGTTTTGATTCCTTTTCTAAATAAAGGATATGTAGGTGGCCCATCTGTGGTCTCGATACCAACTCTGAAATAATCCATTTCCTTATGAATGATAATAAACTTCAAGTTCCCCACTGAGTGGCTCTAAAACCAGTATGGTCATCATAATTACCAAGAGAATTTTATGTATTAAATGATACCATTGACTAAGAATCTCTAACAAATACAGATGATTCTCTATCAATGAAGAACCTAAAATACATATAAAAGATTTTCTAAATATCCTACATATCAATCATTGATTGTCATATCTAAAGGAAAGATCATTTTATAATTGGTAATGTAATAAGGATTCATGAACATAACTTAAATCTATAAAGAGAGTCCCAGAGTAGATAGTAATTCCCCTAAAAAAGGTGTGATGATTCCGACCTCCTATCCTCTTGTCCAATGAAAATTCCTAAGCCTCATAATTCCACAACTATTGAGCGCCTACCTTTGGAAAGTAGGTCCAAATGGAAATGGAATCATTGGATGTTTTTGGTTCTACGAATAAACCCATTAGAAACCGATTGGAATGTTTGAACCTTTAATCAACGAGGTCATCTTCAATTCCAGAGGGAACAAAAAATGGTGAACACAACGTGAATTCTTAACCAAGTTAAAGTGATGTTTTACCTATTTGTTAGGACCCTATTTAAACTCAATAAGAGGGCCAACAAAGTAATCAATACCATATGTGCTCATCCAAAAGATGTAGCTGCCGAATGTATCTTGATTATGTGTGTTATATCAAACATGCACTTTTTTCCAAGATCTTATGCATTACAAGAATGTATTTTCTTTAGTTCACTGCTGTGAATACTTCTACTGTGAATACTTCTGCTATGAAAACCTCTACTGTGAATGAATTTGCTGCTACTCCGGCTGGATCGTCGTCCGCTCTGAGGGAGACATCACCTACTCAGCATCTTCAACGCTGGGTATCAAATTTGTTGGTTAGGGAGTACCATCAACATGGTACCATTACAACTCTGGAGGCTGCTTGACAAGCCCTCCAAGTGAACAACTCACCCTGGTCGTCCGGACAACGATGACCAGTGATCAAGAAGCAGGCAGTGCTAACTACCGTCTCCAACCATTTTGGGTTGTTATCCCCAGAACACAATCACCATTCTCTCCTGTATTCTGGGGAGGTGAATGAGCAGGTCCCTTAGCGCCTTAACTCAAAGAGACAGGAGTCATTCCCGAGGGCTCCTATCAACAATCGCCACCAGACTCGTGCGATAGTGTGCCCTCAACATGATGAGGGTGTTTTCTCTAGGCGTTTGGCTCAGGTTACTTGAACCCGAGCAGGCAAGATGAACCACCAGAGGTGAAAACCGGTTAACAGTGAGCAGGTTATCATCTCTGCCATTTATGAAGAAGTCCACCAACCTAACTTCATGGCAAGCAATGAGCGGGCACACACACCAGTCCGTTTTAATTCTGCTGTCCAGTAGACTCGTCTGGCAATAGCACACCAATCCCTCCAGGAAATTCTGGTGGAGTACTATAGACAGGAACATACACCTGTTTATAAATCATCAACTAGTCAGCAGGCTCGTCTGACTACATATGATGAAGCCCACTAACCCAATGTGTTGAAAACTGGTAAACAAGCACATACACCTGATTACACTCATCAATCCTACCAGAAGCCTCATCTGTCAGTATTGAAGGAAGCTCGTCAACCACGTTCGGTGGAGTTCAATCAGCAGGCACATACACCTACTAGTATTGATCAAGCCTACAAACAGTCTTGTTTGGTAGCATTCAGAGAAGTCAGTCAGAAAGCTCCGGTGACAAACAGGAGGCAGACTCAACTCTCTACCCCCACACACGAGTACTGTCAGAATTCACTGACAGGAAAAGGAAGACTGGAGCAGGCACATACAACTACTCCAAGCATGGAATGGATATATATCCCCATTCTGGCCACTGAAGTCACCAAGCACATTCTGTCAATGGTGAAAGAGAAGAAGCAAATCCCTGCTCATATTCTGGATGCCTTCCAGGATATTATAACAGCTTCAGCAGCATCTCAAGGAAAAACACATAAATCTATCCCTGCCAATGGAGTGACAAATCAATAGTTCACTCTAGAACAGACACACACATCTGTTCCAGTCCAAGAGGGTTGTGGGGCATACTCCCCCATATCATACGGACAGCCAAGTCAGGAACATACACATGATTTGAGTAGAGATAATCAGCCTAACCTGATCATTTCTCATGAGCAGGCACATACACCTGCTCATAATGACCACTTTCATCAACAAGTAGTTCCTAAAGTGGGTAAGAAGGTGTCTAAGAAGAAGACTCACCCAGCACAATCAAGAAATCAAGGGCCAATCTGTAATAAGGCCTTACTTGATGCTTTAGTTCTTGATGCACTCAGACAATTATCTGTTGCAATTCAAGATTCTACTCTCTCAGTTCCCAATAGTGGGAAAATTAATTCCGAAGTTCTGCATCAAATACTTCCTCATAAAGGCTTGCTTCATGACAATTCGGTCAATCTTGAAGTTTCATCTTCAGATGAGAGCCACAAGAACCCTCTATGTGGCCAGAAGATCAAGGAGAAAAATGTTTCATCTTTTGCTGTAACCCACCATGGTGGTCCTCCCCATGATGATGAATTTAGCTACAAAAGTCCTCTCTGTAGTAGTGATTCACTTTGCTTGGAAAATTCTCCAACAGACAATGTAGTGATGAGAAATCCCTCTTATCTTGAGGCACTTGAAATTGTGAAGCCATTCATGTTTGATGCTTTACCATTAGAAGGTGAAATAATTTCTCAACCAGAAGATAGCCCATGGTGTAGGCCATTCTCCAAACCACCCCTAAGTCATGCATCTTCTAGTTTGATCCGTGATTTATCTACCAATCTTGTTGAATCCGATGAAGCAACAAGGAAGAACCAGCTCTGATATAATCAGGTAGAAGAATCTTTATTGAATGATAAAGAAGAAGTACTGAATATGAGAAAACAGTTTGATAGAGGTGAAGTTCCAGTTATGTTTTGGCCTTTGGCTGATTCTCAGTATGACATTCTAGAGATGTTGATGGAAGATGGAATTCATGATATTTGTCTCAATATATGGAAAACTCTTTGTTAGTTGAAAAAGAAAATATTATCTTATGATGAATATGAAAATCATGTTAAGATAATAGAAGGGTTACAATGCCAAATTGATTTGGAATCTCTCTCAGTTTCTCAATATCTGAAGGATGAAAAGCAGAAGAGAGCCCTTCAGTGTTCATGCCTTGGCGCACTAAGAAGATTGCGCCAGTTAATTTCCAATGCCCCATATGGTATTCATATCAGGGGATTGGGTATTCATGGAGCGCTACATTTCACTATACTATCCAGTTAGAAAATCCCACCGAAGATGGTCTCATGCAATGTTATTTCCCATAGCCGGCCACAGTCAATGGGTTTTTCTTGTAATCAAAAGCTTGCCCAAGAACATGCCTCAACTAGTTCCTCTAAAAATCAAGCATACATAGAAGAAGTTGTTGAATTACTCCTTCATCAAGAAAACAAGAATATTGAACATGCCTCTCGTTTGGATCAAGCACATCATCAAGTGACAGAAGTGTCAGAAATCATCCAACGGTCTTTTGAGCTAGGTGATAAAAGTGGATGCAGGTTGATGCATCTATCCAATTTATAGACTAAATTCTGTAAGATCAGGATATCTGTAAAGAAGGTCTTAGATATAGCATGTAAAGAACCACCCCAGCTTTCCAGACTGGGGACTCTTTTAACCCAACCCTCGGAATCAACAAATAGGATTCGAGGAGTTTAGAAAAGATAGCAGAAACAACCCCAGTCCACTGGACTGGGGACTTTTTCAAATCCTCAATCCCTCCCTCAGAGAAAGTCAGTTTTCTCTCGATTGGGGAAGAAGCCTCAAGAGGAACGAAGAACCAAATTATCAAGAAATTCCCTCCAAATTACGATTCGTCAAGAAGTTCCTGAGTGATCGAATCAACAAAAGGCAATGTCTCATCAAGGACATGGAAGAAGGAATTATCACAGAAATGCTGATAGAAGAGATGCAATTCATTATGCATCAATTAATGTCATTAATGCTGTTGTTTCTGATCCACTAGATGAGGTTCGCTCAGAGGGATCGGATGAAGAGGTTCCTGCTCAAGAAGTTGTACGCACATACACAAATGGAGAAGGTGTGCGTACAGGAAATCAAATGATTACCCAGAACCTAGGTAATCCTTAAAGTAAACCACTACCCCTTCTCCAAAAGGTGTCCAATAAGGGGAAAGGAAAGAATCAGGTTACATACCATTCCTCTGGAAAAGGCTAATCACTCTCTCTAGAGAAAATATTCGCACAACAAGAGGAAGAGATAAAGGAATTGAGGAGGTTGAATGCAGAACTACTTCAAAGTAGTCTTCCTCTTAAACGTACTGGAGTCATTCAGCTAAGAGAATTTGTTGCGGCTACTGAGATAGATCAAGAATATCCTCCTCTACCATCACACCCTCACAGGCCTAATCCTATGGGTCAAGTGCAACAACAATTGGCAGTTCTACCATTAGTTGCAGCACCAGCTACCACATCTATCCAAGCTCCAGTCATTGCACCTGTTCAGGTCCAAGCCCAACCAAATGTTTCTAAAAAGTTAATAACTACTATTGAGTCATTAACAGCTCGGTTGGAAGCTATGGAGGGAAAGCAGGCTCAAATTCAACTAGAAAAGAGAGCTTACCCTGAATGGGTTGATGCAATTCCTCCCCCATCAAATTTTTCAAGTACCACTTTCCCAATCTTTAATGGTTCGGGAGACCCAGAGCAACACATAACACATTTTTTTTCTTGTTGCAATCCTATGATGGGAAACCCTTAACAATAGGAAGCAGTTAAGCTCAGGTGTTTTGTACAGTCATTATAAGGGTCTGCTTTTGTCTGGTACATAAGCTTGCAATCCCGGTCAATTACCAGATTGGAGGATCTCCGCCAACGATTCCTTCTTCAATTCAGCTCAACTTTGCCAAAAACAACAGTTTTTGATCTTACAAACTGCAAGAAAAGGGAGAATGAAAGGGTTTCAGATTTCATTGCTCACTGGAAGGTATTAACATATTCCCTAAGCTTAACACTCCCTCAAGAGGAATTTTTACCAATCTGTGTGGCGAATTTCATGATGAGTTGTGAACACCGCTGATCCCTATGAAATACACAGGAGGGTTTCGAGACCTTACTTCAATCACTAAAAAAATTGAGGACACTATTATAAAGACTAAAGATAAAGCTCATGTAATTCCATAAGCTCCAGGAAGGAGAATGGGTAAAGCAGAGACTGCTACAGTTATGCTTAAACAAGAACCTTTACCTACTTCTACTTCAAGGCCTTTATCTTCTCGAAGGGATCTGCTTCTTAAACTCCAATAATAGAGGCCGTTTCTTCAAGATGATCAAAGAGATCAAAGACAAAAACAATTTGAGTATTTGATGATAAAAGTTTACTCTTTCCAAAATGAACAAGTTCCTGGTTACTTCATTTTGGATCTGGAAAATAATTTGGTTCAATTGCCAAGGCCCAAGAGGCCGAATAAGGAAGGTGATGAAGACCGTCCCAATTATTTCCCATTTCATCAGATGTTGGGGCATCCCATTCAGGAGTGTTTTTTTTTCAAGGACCTCCTGTAAAAAATGGTCTACTTGGGATAATTTAAACTAAATGGTTCTTCACCTCAGGTATCATGTGTTACTGCTACAGATTCAGAGGAGGAGGGAGAGTGGCAAGAAGTCAAGAAAAAAAATGCGCAAAAATATGATGATTGGATGGTCTAAAAAATGATCAACCGAACTCATGCCATTTTGAGATTTCAATTGAAGAAACCAATTGTGTCTTCTGCCATGAATTCCGCAACAAAACCCTCTTCATCAGAGGGAAAATCCTCAATGAAACAACATGATTCAAAGAAAGAAGAAGAATCAGAAGAAGATGAGTATGTGTCAAATCCCATGTTGTCTTTGACTCTAGCAGATTTTATGCCATCTACTTCGAAGCCACGAGCACCGCCCCACCAAACGGCATAGCTTAAATAGGCTAATCAGGCAGAGTCTTCATCGAATGAAGAGTTGATCTTCGGTTCTGTTAAAATAATTCAATTAACAGATCGATATGCCAGTCGCAGTTTCGATTTTTATGAGGCCGAAGTCCCTGTATCAAGAAGAGGAATCAGAGGAAGTTCTAGAGGCTCAGGATACAGGAAAATATGTGGATCTTTTAGAGGCCACTATTCCAATTCTACCCCTGCTAGAACTGTGTATGTGGCAAAAACCCGTGGCAGAGCCCTTCAACGAGCTCAACAAGAACAAGCAAGTTCTTCCACACAAGGCAGACTTAGCCCTAGCACAATTATTCTGGAAGATCGGTTGAATGTTCCATCTTCTTCCTCTCAGAAAGTAAATAGGCCTAATCGGTCTAATATTCCAAAGCCAGGAGTGTTACCAACTCCTATCCTGGTACAAGATGCATCAACTTCCAAAGCATCAACTTCCAAGGCACCTGCTAAACCACATGTTCCTATTGGAAAATGTAGAACTTTGGATCAAAATTATGATATATTGAAACACTTGGACCATGTAACGGCCAAGTTATCAATTCTGGATGCCTTGAATTTATCAAAGGATCTTCGAGATGCACTCATCGAGGCTTTGTCAAGTCCTCAGGAGTTTGAAACTGAAATTGCTGCGGCTGAAGCCTACCATGTTGAGAATAATCCTACAGAATGCCATGCAATGATATCATTCACAGATAAAGATGAATACGATTTCGTGCATGGACATATCAGACCTTTATACTTATCTGGAAAGGTCAATGGTGTAGACGTCCGAAGAGTCTTAATTGATAATGGTTCAAGAGTCAACCTCATCCCCATTCGTACACTTTGTCGATTGGGCCTCACATAATCTGATTTATCTCATTCTACTTTGATGTTACAAGGATATGATAAAAATGAACAAGAATCACTGGGTGAGATTACAATCAGAACTCAGTTTGGAGATCTTGTATCCAATTCAGATTTCATGGTTGTTGATCAAGACTCAGCCCTCAACATCTTTCTTGGAAGACCCTGGCTACATCGGCATGCGGCTATCCCTTCATCATACTATCAATGTCTCAAATATTGTTTCGATGGTCAAATTGGGACATTATTTGGTGATAAGTCCCCATTCAAGACATGTGAATATCAATACATTGAGGTGTAATTCTATCACATGAATGGAAAAGAGAAATCCACAACAAGGGAGATTACCAAAGTTAATGCTCCATATGGTTTGGAAAAGATTCCAGTAAACCCATTTACGCATGTGAGTACAGATTATGTATTTTCTATCAGTCATATTGACAGGATAGACTCAAATCAAAATACTCTTATAGAAACTTCCATAATGTCAGTTATGGAAATCAAGCCAGACAACATGAGAGAAATTGGTGATTCACTAAGCAACGATGAAAGCTCAAATGGGGATGTCTTCATTTCATCTTCCGAAATTCAGCAAGTCTATACTTCGCCAATCAGGTTAGAGAAAGTTATAGCAATGTCAGAGTTAAACTATGATTTCGATTCTCAATCCATAATCTCCTCTTTATTACCCAAGGAAGACCCTTTATCACCAATCGGGTCGGAAATGGAATCTTCTTCTTCAAGATGTTCAAATCTTAACATTTCTTCTGATCATGAAAATTTTACTTCATCATCTACTATGCAAGTATACATAGAAGAAATAACACATGTTGAATAAGAAGAAGAAGATCTCAGGGATGTTCCTCCAACATTTGAAGAGGGTATCTCTACCACCGTGGATGAACTCAGAGAAATAAATCTGGGTACAAAATAAGATCCACACCCCACTTTAATTAGTGTGGCCATGACTCTTGAAGAGAAAGAAATGTATATTTCCTTTCTAAAGAAAAATCGAGATATATTTGCTTGGAACTATATAGATATGCCAGGGCTTGATCCTTATGTTTCCACTCATCATTTGGGTTTTCCAGAAGAACATCGAGGATTCAAACAAGATGCTAGAAGAACACACCCAACCTATGATTCCAAAATTTAAGCTGAAGAGGATAATCTCATAAAATCTAACTTCGTAAGAGAAGTTCAATATCCTAAGTGGTTGGCTAATATTGTCTCAGTGAAAAAGAATAATGGGAAAATTAGAGTTTGCATTGATTTTAGAGATCTTAATCGGCATTGTCCTAAGGATGATTTTCCAGAACCAATTACAGAACTCTTAATTGATGCAATAGCTGGTTATGAAGCACTTTCCTTCATGGATGGATATTCTGGATATAATCAAATCCGAATGGCTCCAGAAGATGAGGAATCTATAGCTTTTAGAGCCCCTCAGTGTGTGTTTTGCTATCAGGTAATTCCCTTTGTCCTAAAGAATGCAGGCACAACATATCAGCGTTCCATGCATCGTATCTTCAAAACCTTTTTAGGGAAGTTTGTTGAATGTTATGTGGACGATTTGGTGGTTAAATCCAAACAACATTCTAATCACTTGGCTTATTTGTAAATCATATTCCACAAACTTCGGCAACATAATTTGAAGATAAACCCCTTAAAATGTGCTTTTGGGTTAACCTTTGGAAAATTTCTCATCTTTGTTGTACGCCATCGTGGTATCGAAGTCGATCTTGAGAAGACAAAGTCAATCCTTGGTATGTCACCTCCTTGAAATTTAAAGGAATTGAGAGTAATTCAAGGACACTTAGCCTATATTCGGCGTTTCATCACCAATTTAGCAGGAAAAAGTTTACCCTTCACAAAATTGATGATGAAGGGAGTCACTTACAAGTGGACGGAAGAATGTCAAGAAGTATTCGATATTCTCAAGAAATATCTCTTGAGTCCACCGGTGTTAATGCCACCTATTGAAGGAAGACCGCTTATCCTCTATGTGACAGCTCTAGAGTGATCATTAGGTGCCTTTCTTGTTCAGAAGAATGATGCTGGGAATGAAAACAACCTCAACTATCTTAGTCGGACTATTCTTGAATCAGAAACCCGATACTCAAATATTGAGAAGTGCTACCAAGCATTAATCTTTGTAGTTCAGAAGTTGAGACACTACCTACAACATCATGAGGTCCAATTGGTATCTCATAATAACTCGCTCAAATTCATCCTTAGTCGTCCAATGCTTACAGGATGTCTGGAAAGGTGGGCAGTTATTTTGCAGCAATTTGATATTCAATATGTGTCTCAAAAGGAAATAAAGAGCCAATCCCTGGCTGATTTCCTTGCTGAACACCCTTCAGTGGAAGACACATCTTTAGATATTTAACTCCCTGATGAGGAAGTCTTCTCTATTCAAGAAAGTCTTCAAACATGGGAAATGTACATCGATGGTGCTTCCCGAAGTCTAACAGGGAGGAAAATGGAAAATCCTAAATTCAACCAAGTTGGGTTAGGAGTTGTGCTCATTTCTCCAGAAAAGGCGGTGTTACCCTATTCCTTTTCATTGTTGGGAGGCAGTAAAAATAATGAAGCGGAATACCAAGCTCTCATCATAGGCTTAGAGTTGGCACTTCAAGCAGAAGTGAATCACTTAAAGGTGAAATGTGATTCAGACCAGATAATCAAACAAGTCAATGGGGATTACGCAATCAGAAAAGAAGAATTAATACCTTTGTATGATTACGTCAGAGAGTTAATGGCGGACTTTCCTTCAGAACTGACATTTTCTTATGTCCCAAGATCAAAAAATTCCCAAGATGATGCACTAGCTAATATAGCCACAGCTCTGGAAAATCCAAATTGGGACGAGACAACCATCAATATTTACCACTGTCGTACAATTTCACCTTATGTTCAATCCAGAATAGAGGAAATCAATGAAATTAGTGCCATATCTGAACCATATGGTCATAATAGAGGATGGATGAAACCTATCCGGGAATACCTTCAAAATGGAACACTTTCACCTAATAGAGCCGGGAAAGAACAAGTCCGGAGACGTGTGGTCAATTTCACCCTTTATGATAGCCCAGGTCACTTAGAGAAAGTTCTCTACAAAAGGGGTTTTGATGGATTTATTTTTAGATGCATTGATGGTGAAGAGACAATGGCTGTCATAAAAGAAGTACATGCAGGAGTTTGTGGTGCCCATCAGTCTGGACACAGACTATCTAATCAAATTTGAAGCCTGGATACTTTTGGGCTTCAATGATACAAGATTGTGTTGATTTCACAAAGAAGTGTCATTCATGCCAAGTACAAGACAACTTCATTCATCAACCCCCAGAGTTTCTTCATATAGCTAAATACTCGTGTCCATTTTCCACATGGGGAATAGATGTAGTAGGACCTTATCCTTTGGCTACATCCAATCAGTTTAAGTACATTCTTACTGCTACTGACTTCTTTTCCAAATGGGAAGAGTCAATAACCCTCAAAGAATTCTGTTCTAAATGCATTGTTAGCTTCATCAAGTCTAACATCATTACCAGATTTGGTGTCCCTCATACCATATTGATGGACAATGGAACCAACTTCTATTCATCTGAGGTGAGGAAGTTGCATCAAGAATACAACATCAAATCCAACCATTCATCTCGGTATCATGCAGCAGCCAATGGCCAGATAGAATCTTTCAATAAGACTCTGTCAAATATACTGCAAAATATGGTGGATAAAGATAAGAAATCATGGCCTGATAAACTCTTTCATGATTTATGGGCTTATCGGACCACCACCCGCACTGCAATGTGGTCAACTCCATATTCATTGGTATATGGAACGAAAGCAGTCTTGCCAGTTGAGGTTCAACTTCCCTCACTCAAAGTATCCATTTGTGATCAGTCATCTATAGATGAACAATCTCAAAAGTGATTGGATGAATTGGAAGAGTTAGATGAGAAAATATTGTGCACCCTGCACCACTTGGAAGTCTATCAAAATTGAATAGCACGAGCTTTCAATAAAAAAGTTCATCTTCGTTCATTCGTTCAGGGAGAATTGGTATTAGTTCTCAGAACTCCAATGATACCAGGAAAGAAACCTCCCATGCTTGAGCCAAAATGGGAAGGACCTTATTCAATACATAAGGTCTACTCCAACGGAGCTTATTCTTTAATCTCAATGGATGGAGAACTCATCACTACTCCTACCAATGCCAGATTTATGAAGAAATATTTTGTATGAACACAAAATACATATTGGGTCCATGAATATGACTTTAAACTATTGGAACTTACGTCCAACATGACGTTAAACTGTGACATCCTAACTACATGATATTAAACTGTACAGAAGTCCCTTACTTCCATCAAGACGTTAAATTTCATAACCAATGGTCCATGCATACGACCTTAAACTATTGGCATTTCTCTCATCCAGAAAGACGTTAAACTACATCATCATCTTTGGTCCATGCATATGACCTTAAAATATTCACATTTTCATCCAACATGATGTTAAAATGTGTCCCTTTCATTGTCCTATATGATGTTAAACTATACAGTTATGGTCCATGTATATGACCTTAAACTATTCGCACCATCGTCCAACATGAAACTAAAATATATCATCCCTTTTTCATCCAACATGACGTTAAACTATGAAAAAGTCCCTAATATGTCCAACATGACGTTAAACTGTGTCCTCTTTTTCCCTTACTGCATGACATTAAATTGCACAGTACCCATTTCGTCCAACATGACGTTAAACTGTATTGTCCCCATCGTCTTAGCTATAAGACGCTAAACTATGCAGCACCAATAGTCCTAACTGCAAGATTTTAAACTACATAGTCCCTTCGTATGTCCTACATGACATAAAACTATGCATCATTAAAGTTATTTCCACCTCTTGTTTCTCACACCGAGTATGACTCACGTGAGCTTAGAGAAAACTTCAACCATAACACCCTCTCTGGGCCGCTAACCACACGTAAGTCCCAACACCATTTTTTTAGGTCGTTGTCCCCAAGAAAAAATTGATCACTAATTCATTATTTAATTGAACTATGTGCACTTTGATCGTTGCCTTCCAGGATGGGTACGTAGGCAACCTCCCAAGGTTTAAGCCCAAAAGCAATCTCTTCACATTGGTTCACCTTTGTCCTTGCTACATGATGTTAAACTGTACAACACCTTTTTTCCTGTATGACAGTAAACTAAAACATTCTTTGATGTCCTCACCTGAGAGGAAATCATTATTTACATTGATATCCAATCATGTTATATTTCAAAGACTATGTGCATACAAGGTAATGCCTAAACCTTTTATCTTGGGTTTAACCATCATTGCACTAAAGTCCCCCTTTTCACCCTTCACTTGTACGAACCAAATCTGTACAGAGGGTATTTTAAGAACTACGTGTGGGTTGATTCCCATCCTTATGGGATATATAGAAACATTCGAGCATCCCTCGAATCCAGCCCCAAGTCTTTGGGCCTAACCCCAAATTCCACTTTCAGTCCCCTGGCCGAAAAGTCCCTGTGAAAACACACACTGTGTATTCATTATAATGGTCTGAGTTCTATCACCCTAAACTAAGATATCTGACACTTGCATCCAACATGATGTTAAAATGTATTTCAAGAACTACGTACGACATTATTCCCATCCTTATGGGATATGTAGTGAAGTCCAACATTTCAATTCAGGACCCAACCACAACATTATTATGGTTATCATTGATCTGTGTATGTCTACATACATTGGACAATACCCATTTTTATGTGTCATAATCCTAACCTTAAATACTTCCAGATTTTGATAACCCTTTTCTTGAATTCTAGTCACAAAATTTCCAATTTATGAGAGTTCTTTTTCCTAACTATGCAGCACGTGCCCTTAGGCGGCCGTGCATAAATAGTCTACATAACAGACTTGTCAGCCAAAAGATACTATTATTTGACTATGAAACCAATGCCCTTAGGCGGCCCTGCATAATTCAACACCCTAACAGATTTGTTAAATAATGGTAACTTCATTCCTGGAAAGAAAACCTCTTTTGTCCTTAGTTGTCTTAACGACAATATGTAAGGATCCACAGAAAATAGCCATCCTTAACATATTCACCCCATATTCGTTTTTATGATATGAAAGTATTCAAGTCTATGGTTTATATTTCTCTTCCCTATGTTTGGGTCAGAACTTCGTAGGAGTGACATTCATCCAGTTCTAAGATGATCTTTCTTGGAAATATCTTCTCCATATTCAAGTACCTCTCTCCATACAGAAAACTCTATGCTTTGGAAAATTTGAATCTCCATAAACTTCCATTGGCTTTTAGCAGTAGAAAAGTAAATTTCTGAGAGTTCCTTTTGCCTGACTATGCAGCACGTGCCCTTAAGGCGGCCTTGCATAAATAGTCTACATAACAGACTTGTCAGCCAAAAGATACTATTATTTGACTATGCAGCCAATGCCCTTAGGTGGCCCTGCATAATTCAACCCCCTAATGGATTTGTTAAATAATGTCAAATTCATTATTAGGAACTACTTCTTCTAATGACTTTTAGCCCTTTTTCATATCATTCCTTAGATTCAAAATTTCTTAATCCATAGTTTACATGTTTTCCTTCATACTTGAGTATGGTAAAATGTTTTCAGATAAGTTGTAAAGGAATTGAGTCAATTTTAACCCAATCAGTCAACACTATTTTGACCTTAAACATTAGCCTTTTTATGTCTGACGTGCATGACTTTAAACTGCCCACAAATGACATGGGAACTCTGAATAAAAGTCAAGTCCCATCTCAATAAAACATACATTTTCATATGATTGAGGTTATATTGAGTAATTAAGAGATTCAAAGTTTTTATGGTTATTTATAATAATCATAGTTAAAATCAAACTATGCTTACTAAGCCCATTGACTTAGATAAAAACCTAAAGCAGGTAGCAGGAAAATGTGCGCACAGATGATTGAAAATGAAAGCATTTTTCCATTTGATGAACAAGAATTAGAAGGACATCCACAGACTGGATTCTCTTCTCTTTTCTAGGAATTACAAGAGGCTGTCAACATAAGTTTTCACTTTATGTACAACATCCTGAGCTTTATCAGCAGCCACTTGAAGCTCATGAACTCGACCAACTGCACTATTTTCAGCCTGATGGAGTGCTTTCTTGGCATTCATGATGGATTTCATTCCATTTTCTTGATCCCCCTCCAGTGAATTGTTGAGTTGGTCAAGTTCCCTAGTAACAACATCTAACTGTTGCTGAAGATGCATCTACTGGACGACTTTATCTTTGATTTTATGCTACAACTACTTCATCTTGGCAGTATAGTCAACCTCATATTGGGATACTGCAGCCTCAAATTCACTGATATTGGATAACAGCTTCACCCTGGTTAGATCTTCATGACACTTTTGCTCATACTCCCTTCTTAAGAAGACTTGCTTCACCGCGACATGGATCTTTTGATATCCAAAACCGCCAAGTCCCAGTATAACAAACAGGGATGATAGTCTCAGGATCTTTGATGACAGATCTTCAAGAGGTACTTCAGATATGATTTTCCATATGTTTTTTCATTCCTTGTATCGTAAAAATTGGAGCGCCTTTTGTACTTTTGGATCCGACTCAGCATCACTGTCGCAGGGGGAATATAATTTAGGATTAATGCACTTAGGGAAGTGCCATGTTCTGCTCCTTCCCCTCTGACCTGTGCTTCTTCACTTTCAATTCCCGTTGGGGCAGAGGCAGAGGCTTCACCTCCAGATATAGCCACTGAAATTTATGGCCCTGCTTAATCAATTGAAAGATTTGGTTAGTTTCAAAGGATAAAAAAAGTTAATTGGCTATCTTGAAAATTAAGTACAGTCACAAATATTGTTATCCATTACCCAACAGTAGATCAGTAACTTGAGAAGGCTCCTCCCTGTCTTTCCTAACCTCAATAGGATTTTCAGGGTAAGTTTGAGGAAGATCTATAGGGTTCAGCTCCACTTGCACTAATTTTTCTGTAAGAGTAGGGTTTTTTGTACCCCTTTCAGGCATTTGTATTCAGCAGCTTGCTCAGATAAAGTTGCATATTTGAACCGATCATGATTAGACATGTAATAAGAAGTTATTTTTAATAGGATGAAGGATAACACTCACGTCCATAATCTTCTAAATTACATGGTAATTTAACATGATTTATAAAATCTTCGAAAAGATGTTCCAAGTTCCATCATTTCATCTAATGTCATCTCAGAAGCCTGGTTAATATCACTAGTGGGAGCATTTGATGTGTCTTCTTGGCAGAATTCATCCTGCGGTCCCTGACCCTGGACAACATCTTTAGATAAAACCGCGACATTAGTTGCAATAGCCACAAAAAACTCGAGTGTAGGGGTTGAACCTAAATAATTACAGAATGGAAGTCAGTCGATTTTTCATTTTACATTTTATGAAGCATTGTTAACTTACCAGAAGAAGGTTCTTCTCTTCTTGCAACAGCAATAGGAGGGATACTGGGAATAGACGCTGTCTCTTCTCCAGAAGTAGCCAAGTTAGCCTGAACTTGTGATTGTTCACCAGTACCCTCCATGGTCCTCAAAGGAGGGTCAGTCCTCTCTATCAGAGGAGAAATTTAAGAAGCCCCTACAATCCCCAGAAATATGAGCAACATTTTCATGGGTACAGACTCATGATTATCTGAAGGACTTACCACTACTAATGAAGCATTTAGCTATGGACTTCCTCCTTCGTTGCCTTTGATTCTTTGGTTTTTTGGGAGTATCATCAGTCTCCCTTATAGGCACTTGAATTGGAGAATGTAAGGCCATGTACAACTCCTCATCAAGGATTGTTGTCCTGGAGATATCTCGCCCAATTCGCGAGCAGATTCAGTAGAAGACCCAATGGAAGTACCACCAGGGCTATATTGTGGCGAAGGAACCTCAGTAGTTCCTTTCTTTATGAGCTGCAGGATGAAGAAAATAATTTCCTTGAGTAACAAAGATTTGACAAATAAAGCTGCAAAGCAAATAAGGAAAGAAAAATTACATCTCCAGGAGACACGTAATCATGCCACTCCTCATCTCCAGAACCCCCAGTCCGCTCAGTGGCACCATGATCAATCATTTACTTCACCCTCTTGGTGATAGGAATGGAATCGTATGTGGCATATATGAGCATTTACAGATCTCTGATATAAGCAGACACTTTATCAGGGTTATCCTTGTAATGTATATCGGTAGAAGCCGCAAGATTCCCTATTCTAGGGAGGTGCAACCCCTCGCATAAATCCAGCTAGGCAGTTTCAGTACCACAGTATAAACTCTGCCATGTTTGGACATCCTCTGGTCATAGATATTCAGTATGTGTACCAGACGGCTGCGAGGAAGGTTATAAAATCTTCAACTTCAGCTTCTTCCCAGGTCCTGCAATTACAGATAGAGAATAAGAAAATAAGACTTGTTTCTCTACAAAGTAATGGTGATTAAATTGCCACAATGAAGTAACTTACCAGGAGTTGATGGAGTGGGTCTTTTGATTATGACTGGAGGATTATATCAGGCACGAGGCTACTTTTCCACTTGTTGTGCCTCATCATCCCCATCTTGGGAATCTGGTGAGTCAGTCCAAGATGAGGAATCTAGGGAATCAGCTTTAGGTGGGGAAGTATCACCTATATTATGAAGGGTTTCTTTCTCTACAGTACTCTTCCTTTTCCCCACCTGATAAACTGGGTGATCTAGCACCCCTCTAGGTTATGATGCTATCCAGTGCTCGGCATACCATGTAGTCAAGTTATATGCCGCTTTTTCAACTGGAAGCTCAAACACTGCCCCGGTCTTCTCCCTAGATGTCAGCAACCATAGTTTCCGGGCAACCAGCATATGTTTCTCTAACCTGACATGCACGGGGGAGATACACCGATTTTCTGTAAACAATTGAATTGACGTGAAAATCTATATGGAGCATAGGCCTCGCATATAATCTCTCCGTCAATTCTGGCGACCAACACACCATCTCTGCAGGCCAGCATGTATAACCTCAAATCCAGGATGGCTGTTCCATCATCAACAAACCGCCCGGTTGGTAGATTTCCATAAGGAATGAAATTAAATTCCTTATACATGCTCAGCCTCACCTTCATGTCATAAGAATTGAGATCTAGTGGAGCAATTCCATAGAATTCCTGCACTGATGTCCTGAAAGAACGTCTGGGGATTTGTACTCCATTCTGTACATTATACGTTCTGAAGTGAGTGGGGATCAATCCCCATAAAACTTGGAATGGTACCACTATTCTTAAAGGATACTTACCCATGAATACATGGAGTAAGCTCCTGTGAATCTTTTCTAAAATGGGGGTAGCCAACCCAACCATTTTTCCTCATCCAACTTAGCTACGATAAAGAAGGTCCCTGGCCTAACGCCTCCCTTCGAGTCCCTAACTGGTAGAAGATAAACGCTGAGCCACAAGGCCAAAAAGCCCACCAGATGAGTCTTCTTTGGGATTCTCTGATTCACCTCATATCCCCACTTCTAAAATTCCCCTGCCTCTAGGTTCAGCCAGAATGTGCCAGGAGAACCCCTTTTCTCTGTTTTGGGGCAAGTGGTTAGATGATTGGGCCTCTTCTCCTTGGGCCCCTTCTTCTTGGATCCCTTCTCCTTCGATCCATTTTCCTTCGGCTCATTCCCCTACTTATCGATAAGAAATATATTCATCCATTCCTTTGGATGAATATCCTTTCTAGAATGAGTCAAGGAGGTCTCTGAACTCTTGATCTTGTGGAAGATTTTCAATAATTCCCGAGCCAAAGCTGGGGTCTTCTCCGAATCATTCCAAGCCACCTTAGGAGGGATTAATTCATCATACATATCACCCAATATTGGAGCCCCTGAGATCTTGTGGACATCCCATAGACTGATTCCTACTTCTCCATGAGTCAGATGGAAAGAATTGGTTTCTGGGCTCCAATGGCTGAGTATCTCCGACACGAAGTTATCATACCTGTAAAAATATGTTTTCCCAGCCCAAACGTCTTCATATATCGCAACCCCTTTCAAATACTCGACAAACTTTGCATAGGTTTGTCGCACCCAGTATGCCCACATCCAGGTTGGGTTCACACCTCCTCCAGGATGGAAATCCTAGCTCTTCTTCCAACCTTTGGATTGATCCATCTGAGAATTTTGGAAGATTGAGGGATAAAAATGTGGTTGCAGCTCAGGCTTATGAGGTTTCAGATCTGGCATACAAGGGCTATGATGCATCATATGGGCCTTCTCCATTTCTCCAACATTTAGAAATACTCCTCCACATGAGATATTTGCCGTAGCAAAGTTGGTGTAGTTCTGAAACCAAGAAATTGGAAGATAGTTCTTTGCTTCTGGAATGGTAACTTCTCGCAGATGACCGTAGCCATACAAAGGCAGATAGATGCTTTGTGGGAAATCAAGATGATGCCTCTTCAGGCACTTGGCCAAATCCGAGAGAGTACTATCGTAGACGGTATAATAATCATGGCCAATGATGATCATTATATCATCAACTCGCTTGCTAGCCAGTTCATCAGCCGTTCCGATTTTCTTGGGAGCCATTGAATCTACACAAAAGTTGAATAAATTAACTCTTAAATGGGTTGAGTTTTTATAAAATTTGTGAAGAAATTCGAAAAAATGGCAAAGGCATTAAGGCGCGCAAGTCTATTTTTGTCACGCAAGTATGGATGTGCCGCACAAGTTTTTGGCATGCAAGTATTACCGCGCAAGTCCAAATACCTTGACAGCAGCCCGACAGCGATGAAATAGCAAAAAAAGAGCAACTTGCGTGGCTAAGTGAACTTGCATGGTGAGATCTCAAATTTCTGAAATTCGGTGCTTTGCGCGAGAAATGGACGCATATATATAGGCCAGGCCTCAACCCTGCCCGGCTAAAAGCCAGCGCGCGCAACCAGCTATACTGAGGCCCGCACGACTTTCACTTGCGCGATGCCATCTACGTGCTCAGCACTTGCGCACCCAAGTTTCCTTGGTTTTCTTCTTTCCTCAGAGTTACATCCTCATTTCTTTCAGATCCAACTTTGAGGGGGGACTTTTTTTGATTCTCCTCTCCATCACAGAGTCTAACGAATTGAAAAGGGGAAATACATTGAACCCAAAGTGATTCATCCTTTGAAGAAACATAAAAAATTGACAAAGTCATGAACAAAGGTTCAAATGCACTGGAGTCGCGCAAGTTCCACCAAGGTCGCACAGGTGACTTGCGCGCAGCGCAGGTGACTTGCGCACCACGCAGGTAACTTGCGCGCCCTCTTTGAATTTCTCTTAGGGTCTTCTCCAGCCTATAAATACCTCTGGTGGCCCCCCCATTTTGAGGACTAAAAATTCCAGAAACTCAGATTTGAGATCCCGGCGCCCTAGTCTCTTATCAAAGCTTCTGAACACTTCTATGGTAATTTCTTCCCTAGAAATGGGAGATATAAAGAGGGGGAGTAAGGCCTAAGCATTGAAACTCATCAACACTTACGTGTCTTGGTGCCTAGCCCTTAAGGGAAATGGCCCCACTTGCGCGCCGCCTTACCCCTTCCACACAACTTGCGCGCTTCTTTTCCGGAAGTCTCTAGGGGTAATATTAAAGGCTTGAGCGAAGCCTCACCCAAGTTCTACCCTAAGGATTGACCGTCACGCAAGTACCCATGTGTCGCGTAGGTATACCTGCGCGACCTGGACTTGCGTGCCCACACAGGACTTGCGCGCCACCTTCTTTTTGGGTGCCTCTCCTTCCTATTTCACCTCTCCTATGTTTATCCACCTATCCTTTTCAATATTAAGCCTTCAGAATTCTCTCCAAAGTCATTTATGACATGATTTCTTTGTTGGATTCCTTATCTGAAAAGAATTCTGTGGAACATCTCTTAAAACCTAGTGATTTACATATCCTAATGTCACTAAGGTTATAGATTTCATTCATTTCAACCTCATCCTTTAAAGATGAGAGAATCCTTAACCTGGGCCTCCTTTTTAGGAGTAAGCCCTAGTCCAAGTCCTCATTAATCTGGGAATCCTCCTTAGGAGTAAGCCCCAAGTCCTCATTAATATTGGTCATCATTTTTAAGAGTAAGCCCCAAGTTCCTTAACCTAGGATTCCTTTTTAGGAGTAAGCCCCAAGTCCCCTAATCTGGGCATCCTCCTCATGAGTAAGCCCCAGTAATAATTTTCCAAATCTGAGCATCCTTTTCAGGAGTAATCCCCAGTTACAAAGTTCCCAAAATATGGGCATCCTCCTCAGGAGTAATCCCCAACCATAATTCCCTTAACCTGGGATTCCTTTTCAGGAGTAAGCCCCGGTCTCAAATATGGGCATCCTTCTTAGGAGTAAGTCCCAAGTCCCTTAATTTTTTAAATCCCTTTCACCTGGGCCTCCTTCTCAGGAGTAAGCCCCTATCTTAATTTCTCTTAACCAGT
Source organism: Viscum album (assembly GCA_963277665.1). NCBI lineage: Eukaryota > Viridiplantae > Streptophyta > Magnoliopsida > Santalales > Viscaceae > Viscum > Viscum album. The sequence goes on along the minus strand of OY728163.1, from coordinate 1,308,121,618 downwards.
CTTAATTTACTTCTGATCTAGGTTTCCTTCTCAGGAGTAAAACCCAATCATAAAGTCCCCTTCTAATTTGGGAATCTTTATCAGGGGTAAGCCCCAAGTTAGAGTATCCAAATATCCATGAAGTACATATACCTTTATGGACCTTGTTCTTGGGTTTCTTCCCTGAAGTAAATCCTAATCTTCATCTATTTGGGCAGTCATACATACATAAGACCCACATCATTGCATCTTTCATGGAACAATTGTTTGGTTTCACTAATACCTCTTGTTTCTCACACTGAGTATGACTCACGTAAGCTTAGAGGGTAAAAGTAATCATGACATCTTTATTGGAGCCATCAATCATGCATAAACATCATACTCCCTCACTCGAACTATGTGGGTTCTAATTCCTTTTCTAAATAAAGGATACGTAGGTAGCCCATCTGTGGGTACGATCCCAACTCTGAAATAATCAATGTCCTTTTGAATGACAATAAACTTCAAGTGTCCCACTGAGTGGCTTTAAAACCAGTATGGTCATCATAATGACCAAGAGACTTTTATGTATTAAAGGATACCATTAAATAATAATCTCTAACAAATAAAGATGATTCTCTATCAATGAAGAACCTCAAATCCATATAAAAGATTCTCTAAATCTTTTACATATCAATCATTGATTGTCAGATCTAAAGGAAAGCTCATTTTATAATTAGTAATGTAATAAGGATTCATGAACATAACTTAAATCTATAAAGAGAGTCCCTGAGTAGACAATAATTCCCCTAAAAAAGGTGTGATGAGTCCGACCTCCCATCCTCTCGACCAATGAAAATTCCTAAGCCTCATCAGTCCACAACTAATGAGCACCTACCTTTGGAAAGTAGGTCCAATTGGATATGGAATCATTGTATATTTCTAGTTCTACGAATAAACCCATTAGAAACCGATTGGAATATTTGAAACTTTAATCAACGGGGTCATCCCCAATTCCAGAGGGAACAATCACCCGAGTAAAAGAAATTTCACCTTACATTTTAATGATGTTAAAAGGATCACCAATAAATATAAAGAATACCATGCCCTTATTATATGTTTGGAGTCATCCCTATAGAAATTGTTAAATAGATTAAATATAAAGGGTGATTTATAGTTGGTAATAAAAAGAATTAATGCTATATAAGACATTAAGAAGGAAGAGTTGAATCCATTTCTTGATTATATACAAGGGATGATTGATGAATTACCCTTAGAGATAATTCTATCTCATATCCCATGATGATAGAACACCCACTCATATGTAATGTCAAAAACATTAACAACCCTGTCTGATCCAAACTAGGGAGAGATGTTCATTAAGGTTATACACCAAAAGGTGGTCTCTCTACTCATCAATATCAAAATTGAAGAGACCAATGAAGTTAATACCCACCCTAATTAAGGGAATATGTTATCCTCACCTATCAATTCAAAAATAATATAGATTTACACCATAATGGGATACCAAAACAGTATAATTCTTCCACTCGATTGGGAAAAAAATTTACAGATACATTAGTTAGAAGAAAACACCATCTTTTATGATAACCTTAATTCCTAGAATTTCCTCTATAATAAAGGATTTGATGTAATCCTCCTTAGGTAAATTGAAGGAGGATATACCCTTATTGTTATGAAGGAAGTTCTTTCCATCACTTGTGATTCCCACTATCCAGGAGGCAAGCTCTTCCATCAAATCAAGATACTTGGATACTTCTGGCTGCCAATGATACAAAACTACATGGAGTTCACAATGAAGTTCCATGCTTACTAGATACATGTTATCTTCACCCAATGACCACTAAAATTATTTTATACCTTAAAATACTCTTGTTAATTTTCCATGTGGGAATAAATGTTATGGGGATATATCCTTTAACTTAATCTAGGTAGTTTAATTACATCTTTACTACCATTGACTTATATATGTTGGTTGATGATATATTCTACAAGGAAGTAAAAAAAAGGTTATCAACAACTTTATAAATACCAATATCATAAATATATATAGTGTCCCTCACACAATATTTATAGAAAATGGAACAAATTTTTTCTCTTTCAACTTGAAAAGACCATATCAGAAGTACAATATTTAATTTAAGCAACCATCTCACTATCATACAATGATGAATGATAAGATAGAGGCTTTCAATAAAACACTATCTAATATGATTTAGAAAATACTGGAAGAATATAATAAATATTATCCAAAAAAGATCTTATATTCTTTGTGGCCTTATCTTACCACAACCTAGACCATGAAACATGAAACCCCATATTTGATTGTGTATAATACATTGATAGTATTAACTATTCAGGTATAAAAGAACTCACTTTTTATTTCCATTTTTAATCATCTGTCTAAAGAAGAATGGTCCCTGATATAACTAGATCAATTAGAGTGAATTAATGAGAAAAGGATATAAAAATTGTACAACCTAGAGGTTCATCAGAATTGAGTATTGTGAGTGTTCAAAAAGAAGGTTGACCTCTATTCATTCATCCAAGGTGAACTAGTGTTATATATGAAAATTCCCATGATACCTAAGAAGAAGTTCCCAAAACTAGAGCTGAAATGGGAAGGACCTTACATAATATATAAGTTATAATATAAAAAAACCTATTCCTTGACCGGTATATATAGGGAGAATACCATTTCTACCACCAATTCAAGGTTTCTTAAGGAATAGTTTTCATATATTAACATTGATCCAACTAGTACTCATCACATGATATTAAAATACATGAAATAGGGTCCTCATTGCATAAATTTAAATTACACAACATAAAGGTACTCTTTGTATGACCTTAAACTAATTTTTTTTGATCCCGATACACTTACCATTAAAATGAAAGACATGTGGTGTTCCATATATAACCTTTCCTACTATTCAAGATGGTTTTTTGTGAGGCCTATTTTTCATACAAATTAATTCAAATCTTTGAATGAATTTCTGGTGCATGTTTTTCCCATTCAACAATCTAAAATGTGGAGAATTTCCCCCTCATAAGGACTATATGGGGTTTGATTAATGCTACCCTAGGATAAATAGTGATGCCTAAATCTTGTATACCATTCCTATCTAAATCTCCCATTCTCATTACCAATTATTCTATAGTAAAGAGGGATTTCCTTATTCACATTGGGTTCTCATCCTTCCCCCATTTTATGTGTGATAGATCTATATAGATATATTCTATATCTATGAACTAAATATGTAGTGATTACTATTAGAACATGATATATAGTGACATATGGATCTCCTATCCTAGGGCCAACTATAAATCCTATTAATTTCAACTCCCATCCATAATTTTGTTTGGGCCTTCTCATTCGTATCTACTTTCTTAATGTACCATTTTTGGGATAAATCTATTTTCATTTTCACCTATACTTGATCCCAATCTAAATAGAGGCTACCATATAAGAACTAAGTGTTTCTTGATTTTTTTTTCATAGGGTATGTTGTGATGTGTTGATTACTTATCTCGAACCCAACCATAGGTTCTGCATTCACTCAAAATTCCACTTATATAGTAGTGCCTTATTATTCATATGGAGTCTCTCAATTTAGGTTCCATGTTGGGAAGATATATTTTTATTAATAATTATGTGTGGATTGATTATTATCATCACATGATATGTGGTAATGGTCGAATCAGTTATCCTAGGCCCATTAACAACCCAATAGAATTCACATGTTATTTTTATGTTTGGGTTTTCTAAATCCATGTCATGTTTTCCCTCCATGAGTCCGACACCAAGATGAATCCATTTTTTATATTACATATCTATGTAAAACCCCATATATAGATCTCTTCATTATATAACCTTAAACATTACAAAACCATATTCTGAACTACTGATAATTAGACCTCATTATAAAAACCTAAACCATATGACATATGAGTACTTTTCACCTGACATTAAACTACATGACAATGTTAAACATTGAAAGTCCCTAACCTACAAATATTGGTTCATCCAATATAACCTAACTTACCTATATGATATATAGTTCCATTTAGGGATGCGTGGAATATAAATTATATATAAAAATTTATGTTTTGGTAAAATAATTGACTCCTAATGTAACCCATATATCATATCTTGAGTGCAATCTATATAGCTTCTCTAAGTTCCTATATCAGACCATGATTTAAAAAAATACCCCCTTTTCTTCATATAAGCAATATCTATATAGAAAATATTTAATTAAGAACTATGTATGGCTTTATTTATATCATTTAATTTTACATAGTGAAAATAAAGCTCCCTAATTCAGGCCCAGTCAAAGATACTATTAGTTTTACTCTTGGAACTTGGGTTCTCACTCATTCATGTCATGTTTCTTCTAACTGTCTACCATTAGAATGAATACACCCCACTCCCTCTTATATATGAGAAAAATTTATGAATATTTTATCTTTGATAATAAATTTATTTGGATCAATTATTTTTATTTAGGATACATTGTGACATTTGAACCATATATTTCAAACCCCATCATACAACATAATCTGCCTCTATTACCCTTTAATATCCTATAATATCCCAACCATAGTTAGTTTAGGGCTAGAATAGCCCCATAAAATTTTAAATATCCCCTTTATGCATACCATAATTCATTGATTGAGTGTTTTAATAATCAAAAACCTTCAATGACTATATTTAATGAATGTGTCTGACTCCAATGGACACCCCTACTTGGTATTGAAATTTATAATAATATATTTGGAACACCAAATAGAGTCATGATTTTTTCCTAAAGAGAAGGTATTTTAATCCCCAAGTGTCCTTAGTAATATTTCTATAGAACCCATCATTATAATATTGTATCATCGTCATCCTCAACATGAATTTCTCATTTAATAACTTAATAATTCAAATACCTCATATTATGATTTATGTCATTTTCATTTCTTATTCAAGAGGTGCTGGGCACTCGTATCTCTTACTACCAATATGACTTGTTATATCACATTCTCATCCTTGGTTCAAGAACTATAAACTTAAACTACATGCACCCATCCATGAGACATCTATTCTATAAATGGTATCTTCATTAATTTTAGGTTCTTTCTTTCCCTTTCTAGATAGATTATCTCACCATTTTGTCAAATAAAAGTGACTTTACACTCCAAAAATCCTTAGTTCAAGAACCGTAATCATAAACTATGTGAACCTATATTTAAGGATATATATATATTAGAATTGGGATTTTTTTACCACCTTGGTTTTCCTTAATCCTTTTTGGGTTGGTATATCTTTTTTATTTGGGTTCTCTCTTGAGTTTTGAGTGTTTTAAATCAAAATTTTTTGTTTTGGGGTGTGTTTATTCTATTGTATGGTTAAGGTGAATGGTTTAGGGGTAACTATATGAGATCATGAGGCTGAGCTCCTTTATAGTTCATTTTGAACTCATATGGTTTGGTTTTCATGTATTTATCATGGTTTGATCCAATCTATGTGGCTCATAGTAGAAATTGTGTGGGTCCTTGGGTGTCTTTGGTTGAGGGCATATGACCTAAGAACGATTAGCCAAACTGTGTGGAGGGAATGAACATGGTTCTGCAATTTTTTATAGAACCATGTCACATGGATAGAACATAGTTTCCAAACTATGGGGCTAAACCATGATAGTTCCTAGTGTTTCTAGTAAGGGACACATGTTTAGCGTATGTTTTGGGAAACCATTTGACATAACCATGTGTTGTGCCTAAGTGTCTTTAAATTGTGAAATAACCTTTCTACCCTATTTGAATTTAAAACCCAAAATCCTCCCTTTCTCCCCATTTTCCCATGAGACTCATAGAGGGTTTCTACCATCCTCATCTTTCCTCTCCTCCTCTTCCATGGTGAATCCAAGCAGATTTATTCATGTTTTGGGGTGATTTCTTGAGGTATTATCTTCCTCTCCTACCCCTCCTTATTATTTCATTTACATTTTAGTTCCTATTCTACCTTTTTTATTTTGGGTCTAGGATTAATATTCCATTAAGTTCAAATTGTGGGGTTTCTGTTTTAAAGGTTCCATGTGGATTTTCATGCTCCCTAGGGCCTTTGTGTGGTGGTTTCAGGTGGATGGTGTTGAAGCGCTTGTGGTTTGAGGTAGGTTTACCTTTGCACATAGACTTTAAATTAAAGAATCATTGATTTATTGATTTCTTTTCACCTTATTTGGATGTTAATTAGTGATGTTTAATTCTTATAATGAGTTTTTTGTGAAATAAAGTGATTTCCTTCTTGTTATGAGTGTTTGAAAATATTTTACTGAATCCCGCACACCAAGTGTTTGATAAATTTACTAGTTAGACTTTGCAAGTGATTTATGGTTTCTAAATTATGGTTTTGGTTGGTATATGTGATGTGAGTGATTAAATATATTTTTTAAATGTTTTTTGATTTAAAAATGGTGTGGTTGTACCTCTTTGAAAAGGTGAGTTTCGTTCTTTGAAAATGGGTGGTTTTTCAAAGAGTGCTTGAGGCCTGTTTTGCACTATCATATATTGGTACTATTTTGAAACATTTTCTTATACAGTTCTCCATCCTTGTTTATTTTTAATGGGATGGGAGTTACAAGTAAGGGACTCCAACATGAATCTTTGGTTCAAAGGAAAGAGATTTTTCTTTGGGGTGATGCTTTTATTTTTTACATGTATATTTAGTTGTTTTATTGTTTGGTTTTGAATGGATCAACCCTATTTAGTATTGAAATGGGAAACTGGAATGGCTAGAGGATTTTACAATAATGGTTTCTACACCATCTTAGGATTCCAATATGGATATCAGACCTTAGTATAGACCTTAATCTACTTTGGGATTGTGCCCGTTTGTTAGGCCAGGTTGTATAAGATCAAGTGTATGTGTGAATTTATGTCATAGAGTGAGGAATGCCTATGAGATTAGTCAGGTTTTAGTATGTTCTAGATTATCCACTTTTCCCCTAGTTTCTCCCATGTTCTTCAGAACATGGTTATTGGTGGTGAATGATCGATGTTCCTTGTCTGGTTAGTTACTCATGTGCGATATTTTACATCATCCTTATTTTGTGATTATTGTTCCTACTTCCTTGTGTGGTGTCACTCCTTGAAAAAAGTGTACGTTTAGTTTTAAAATGTTTATGTAAAAATATTTTGAATTTTTTTACACTTTCATTTTCCCCTTTTAATTTAAAACATCATTGTTTTCACTCCCCCATTATTTCTTTAAATTATAAGGCATTCTTCTTAGAAAAAGAAACTAATTTTAAATAGAAAGGGAAATATAACATGATTTTATTTAAGGAGAAAATGTGTAAAAACCATTGTTGTATATACTATATTTCAAACTTTTAATTGATGAATCTTTTTTTAAAGGTAAATTCACTGGGAATACAATTTTTGGCTATTCCTATGAAGTTCCAATACTTACACCTATAATTATTTTTTATTTCTTCTTATGGTGTAGGTTCCATCTTGGTTTTGATCACCATGGGAGATATTGAGTTTTGGGATCAGAGAGTTACCCTTGAGGCCACATGGAGATTTATTGGTATTTGGGTTTGGTTTGGTCTTGTTGTTTGACCTTGTTGTATTTTTAGTTTATATGTTTTCATTATTTAGTTGTTTTATTTACTTATTTTTGGGATGTTATTATTATTTTATTCTACTTCATTTTTTTTTCATTGAGAAATATCATTCCTATTTATTCTCTGTTGATGCCCTGAAACTATTTTCTATCCCTAGAGGATTAGGAATACCTCTCAGGCCTTATTGTGGGCTGGATCGGGTGACCGGTTCAGGGCCGAGCTGGGGTGGTTCATGATAATTTTCATTCACATCACGTTATCACCATTACCTTGATGTACAAAATACCTCTACTATTGGTTAGATTTATGAAAACTTAAACCTTATAAATCCATGGTCTAAGCACCAAAACCTAAAACTGTGTACATCTTTCTATGAGTTAGCCTATACTCTATTTGGGATCATAATTCATTTCAGGTTTTCTCACCCTTACTAGAAATAATATATCATCATTTGTTCAAAAAAGTATAAACTTAAATTCCAATTCTCAAAAGTAAAAATTAATTGACCTTGAACTACAAATGAAATAGTCATAAATACTTGTGTGGTAAAAAATTTGTAAAGTTATCCCAGAGTAAAATTCAATCCTTGAATAATTAGGTCATTACTTTTCATGAATTTGGAAAAAGTTAGAGTGGGATGGGAAAGGCACAAATATTCCGAGGCCCACCATACAATCCTATAAATAGTCAATATTTTCTTTTTAGACCCATTGATCTAAGAAAACGTTTTATTAGACCCCCAATATTCTCTCTATTATGAGCATATGAGATATTTTATTTTATATCCCATTACCATAAGAATGTGTTTAATACAAAATTGAATAACCTTTAGGGTGATCAAAACCTTCTTGAAATTCATTTTCTATGTTAACCTACTTCATCCCTTAATTTCTTTAATCTTAAAAAACTTTTCATGGATATCAATATGAATCATATTTATCTCTAAGGGATAACATTTCTTGGTAATGATATTCATGCCTCTATATTAATCATTTTCAACCGAAGGAATGTTTTCTTCCTGAGAAGAAGGTCCTTTAACCTTGTACACCCCTAAAAACATATAGTGTAACCTATTATTCAAACATGGTCAATGGTCACCCCCATTAACTTGTTACATCCAATCATTTCTTTATTAAAATGTCCCAAGTTATGATTTAAACATTCCGTAACCATGATATTCACTTGTATTTAAATACCTCAAGGTGAGACATTATTTCATAATACACATTTACAAAGAATGAATATGAAATCCTATTCTTGAACCTTTACAAGACCTCATTATATTTACTTAAAACTGCATGAAAAAATGGTTTGAGCATCAAGACCTTAAATCGTGTGCACCCATGGGACCATCTATGCTAGATTTGGGATCTCATTTCATGTTGGGTTTATCTCACCCTTTCTAGATATAATATCTAACCATTATTTATAAGATGTATGAACTTAAATTATAGTTATTATAGTCTAAATTAAAAGACCATAAACTAGAAATGAAAGAGGCATAACAGATTCTCAGGTTTTAAACCTTTAAAGGGTGCCATGATAAAAAGTCAACTCTCTACTCGTGAGGTCATCCATTATCATTAATTTGGAAAAAGTTATTGCATGTGGTGGTAAAGGAACAAAGATTGTGAGGCCAACTATATGGCTCTGATAAAAGTCAATCTATCCTCACTATACCCAATGATACAAGAAAAAGATAGAGAAGACCCCATACCTTCTCTCTTACACGACTGTTCAAGAAATAGTATATTAAATACATTGGACCTAAGAATGTGTTCAATGCATAGTAGAATAACCTTTAGGATTATCTAACCCTTATTTGATTTAATTCTCTCCACTAACCTATTATATTCATCATGTGTTATAATCTTTATGAACATTTCATGGTTATCGATAATGAGAATATCCATCTCTAAGAGAAACCCCCAATTTATAATTATATTTGTAAATTTATATTTAGTACAACTAACCAGAGGCATGTTTTTACCCCAAGGAGAGGTTCCACTAACTATGTACACCCTCAAAATCTTTATAGTGTAACCCAACAATCAAAATTGGTTAATATAAATCACTCACATGCTTGTTAATTCCCATCATTCCCCAATTCAAATGTATTGAGTTGTGATTTAAATATTACATAACCTAAATATTTAACTAGATTGAAATTCACTTGATGTTACACATTTGTGAATCATACACATTTTTGAAGAAATAATATGACATCCTATTCATAAACCTTTTCTGATCCTAATTGAATGACCCTAACAACACATGACACAATTGTTTGAGCATCATGAACATAAACTAAGTTCACTCATCCATGGGTTCATCTACACTAGCTTGGCCTCTTAAATCACATTTTGATTATCCCACCCATGCTACTTGGTAAAATACATTGAGTTTTACTTAAATTTGTTAGGCCTTAAACATTATCTTCACTGTTTTGGCTTGCATAACCTTAAACTATATAAGGAAAGAGATATAATATTCACCACATTTAAAACTCATGAAGGGTATCCTAAGAAAAAGTAATGTCTCCACTTAATTGTCTCCACTTTACCCTATCAGGATATTGTTTTTGATATTTTTAAAAGTAAATTGTATAAAAATTATATTTTTGATATCCCATAAAAGGTTTCTTGAGAAAAAATAGAGTCCTTTCCAAATACGTTTCCCTCACATGAGGCTTAGGTTAAATTAAAGGACAAAAAGAAAAAAATGAAAATCTTATGGGATCCACCATATTTCCTAAAAAATCAAAACTTTCTTGATAGGTCCCTTGACCTAGGAAAAAAATTAGAATACCCTAGTTTTTCTCCCTTATATAGGTTCATATTATCCATGTTAAATGTATGAAGGTGTAATTTTAGGGAACTTGTGGCATTTTTAATATTATAATCCTCATTCTAAAATTCCCCATCACGATTTTGGTCATGATAAGTCATTTGAATATATAATTTATAAATGAACTTACCATAGATTATAGTGATTGTATATATGTTGATATATATGGCAGTGCTTTACTCATCTAAAAGGACATGTCATAGAGAAAACTGTATCCCATATCCGAGTTAGATGAACTTAGATTACATTGATGTTTTATGTGCCACAATATCTGGTCTACCTATAGTTATATAGGAGTACATGCTTAGGAGGACACCAAATCACACATTTATTTATCTCATAGACTCAACCATTCTTACGGCGATGGTACATATACTTCCATTTATAGAACCCCTATACCCATATGAGGGAATATGTCCAAGAGATAATGGGTTTATCCATATTTCATCCATTACTCAACTAGTTAAAATTTATGATATACTTTTTTAAAAATCTATAAAATATTGAAATGGATTTAGTTAAATTGATATTACACTTCAAAAGTTTCAACGACTATTGAGAATTGATAACTGAGATGACATAGAAGGTTAAAAATAGTTCAGAGTGAAAATAATTCTTTTCATTTATAAAGAAAAAATAAGGGGATCATCTAAAAATTTGATTATCCATTCATATTTCAAAAAACATGGGAGTTGGAAGTTATAAATGAAAATGAATTATATGCTTATCTCCACCAAGGCTCAAAGTTGGTTAATGGATCACTTAGATTTATCATTATTTAATAAATGTATGGACTACTCTATAGTTTCAGCTTCAATAATATGATAAAAAATTACTACAATTATAACATCATTGACCTCCTCAACCTTGGTGTATTTAAGAATAATTTTATGTTCCATTACATAAACCTAAACTACACACAATTTTTGATGTAGACATTCCTCTTGGGATTCCACCTCAGTAGCTAATCACTACTACTATAAAACCACCCCCATATAGTGGGATTTGTCTTGAATCACCGCATACATATGGTGTATAAAACATGTTGCTGAATTATCCCAATATAATCATAATTGGATTTCCTACTCGTGCTCCCGATCATAGATGAATTATCTCGCAATAGTATGGATGACTCAGCAGTTTCATAGCCTATATCCCATGATTGTGAATAGATGGTAGAGATTATATAGTTTTATGTGTAGATTCTCTATGAGGGTTTTTTGAATTAGATTCCAAAATTACTTCCATGCATGTTATTGTATGATGTGTTGAAATTAAACCAAATCCTAAGCTGACTTAGAGTTTCTCCCAGAGACTGTAATGTAATCTATGATGAGCTTAGTTAGAGATATCATTGGATCATCACCCCCTGAGAACATTTTCATTGGAACTACCATAGCCTCTATGTGCTCTGGAAGTTGGAGTGTGTGGATGAATTCCTAATAGTAAAAAAACAAGTTTTTTACATTCTTTTTTTGTTCTTTTAAAATTGGGTTTTAGGTAATTACATTGCAAGTGATTTAGAAAATATATTTTTAACATCATTTATTTAAAAATGATGATAAAAAACTTAAAATTTTATTTATTATAAAAATATAATTTTTCTTATAATTTTTCATGTCAGTTTTTAAACAACTAATGTAGAACATCATTTTTCGACATCAGTTATTTAAAAACCAATATAAAAAAACATGTATCTTTTTTAAATTTCTTCATAAGAACGAAGAACCATTTTGGATAATTAGAAACCAAAATAATAGTTTTTGTATGAGTAAATAATTAATTTACAATTAAAAAAATAAAAAAATTAATGATTTTTCAATGATATAATGATAATAATAAATAAGTTTTATCAACATTGTCAGAAACAAATAATATGTTAATAAAAGAAATCATTCCATGAATTAGGACTATATGAAAGAACCTTTTATAAATCATAATATTCGAACAAATTCCTTCATCATTGTAGAAATAATTACCATATTTCTCTCATATATACCATACTATCCATTTTCTAAATGAATACCCATTCTTGATATTTAATCTACGAATGGTTAATGGAGAGAGAAATAATTTTTTTAGAGAAAATTGTGTGGGAAGGATAAATTTAATAATGGGGGGATAAACTTAAGTTCATGATATAAATGGAAGAAATATTGAACAAAGATATATATTTAAAGTCATGAAAAAATATGAGAGCATGATGTGAAAAAACGCACCTTTCATGTCTGTCTAGCTGAACAGTTAAGAAGAAAAGTGAATTTTTATGGGAAAAAGACAAAAATTGTAATTTCTAGGCAGTTGTTTGATTTTTAATGTTTATTATTTAAAGAAATAAAGTTAAAAATAATATGTAAAATATTTTTATTATCTATTATTGAAAAAAATACATTAAAAATATTCCACCTAACATTGATTATTTTAAAAACATATTTGTGAAATATTATAGAGCATATTTTTAACAATTGTTTTTAAGTAAATGACATTTAAAATTATGAAAAACATTTTTAAAATTAGTTTTTAAAATAACTAATATTAAAAATATTTTCCATAAGACTCTCAATGTTGGTTATTTAGAAAACCTATATTAAAAATAATAATATGGTAAATTTCATGCTGATTATGAAATAACTGATGTTAAAAATATTTTTAACATAATTTAATGAATAAAAAAACATAAAAAACTAATTTTATAATTTATTTTTCTACTAGTGGCCTTCTAAAATGGTTCCATTACTTTCGTTGATATTAATTTAAGTGATGGGTAAAATACACACATTAGTAGGTGGATGGAAAAGTCAATTAGAGGAATTATAGGTATACTCATTATCAGGATAGAGCATTGGATTACTAATTTGTTCCCATATCTTTTAGTGGTAAACAATAGGATTGTCCTCCAATTGGAAGTTTTGTATCTTCCAATAAAGGGATATCAACCATAAATGTAGTCCTATATTTTTATGGCTTGAGATAGTCACTAATTCTGACCATTGATTGATCAATTGGTAGACCTTGACCCTCTCCCCCAATAGATACCTCATAAATTTTTGGGGAAGAGACATCCAAATGAGGTGAACATTTTGAGGGACCTTTGGGGTTTTTTTATACAGTTAAAGAGGATCTAAACTTTCCAATTTTTGATATGTTTATTTCTCCCCCTAGAGAGGCATGATGACTTATGTCTCCTATTAGAAAAGAAGTATTGTGAAATTTAATAGGGATGAAGATGTATGAAAAAAACTCCCAGGGATGAATCAAAGATCCACCCCTACCAAATTTATTGAAAAATAAATGCAAGAAACAAAGCATCAAAAAGGAGATTTACATAGTCTGGTAAACACCGTGCCACAAGCATCAGCCTCAAAAAAGCGCCTGCAACATTCAGGAGACAAAAAGGACCACTCAGAGCTTGATTCTTCCACATCCAACTTTGATAGAGCATCAACCACTTGATTGGACTCCCTGTAAACATGAGTCACATCAAAGATAATATCATCAAGAAGGTGAAGACATTCAACCTAATAAGGTATCATAGCCCATGGTACATTCCTGGATCTCTTTTTGATTAAATCCACCGCCACCATAGAATCAGATTCTAGCCAGATAAAACGCCAACCAAAATGAATAGCATATCTGATTGCTTTAATAATATCCCATAGTTCAGCTTCAATAGAAGATCCCTACCCAATGAAATGATAAAAACATCCTTTGACAAAGCCTCGATAGGTACGGAAGACACAACTGCAGCCTGAAGGTCCAGGTGTCCCTGCAGCCACTCCATCAACATTAACTTTCAGCCAGGAGGGAATGGGGGGAATCCATCTAATAGACTTCAGCATTAAGGGTTTTTTGGGTCTACCACTAACACCAAAATTCCTCAAAACAATAAAGTCAGTTAACTCATTTTTCATGCAACCAGTTTGAATCCTAGAAGCTGTGAAGACCGCCCTATGAATAGATTTGACACCAGAGTAAATAGTGGGAGTGATATCGTTAAAGAGATAATCATTCCGGGCCTTCCAAGTGAATCCTATGGAGGCTGAAATAGCAACCATAGTCAGATTCCTCACATGTTCACTACATTGAGCATCAACAATAGAACAAAGCATCCCTTACATCGAGAATATATTTAAAGAAAACCCTGTCATGTCTTGGATGTAGTTCCATAACCTTCAAATGAGAGGACAATAGAGGAAAATGTGCTCAAGGTATTCCTCATCACCATAACATAAAGGGCATGCCGATGCTAGATGAATGCCAATCCTTTGAAGAGTGGACTGAACTGGTAGTCTTTTCCTCTAGATTTTCCATAAGAGCAGAAAATCAGTGGGTGGTATGAAACAGGTCTTGAAAACAAGAAGCCACCTGGGTGCTGGGGATTGGCCAACACAAAAATAATGGTACATAGCTCTGGTACTGAGTATCCCATTAGTACTGTGCTCCCAGATGAGAGTATCCCTGTCGATGTATTTATAATTTAGGAATTCAGAGAGCATATCAGAAGGAATGATATCCAGAAAATCTGGATTGAAATTCTGCACCGATGCAATCTGGACATGCATCAGATTCTGGGGAATGACAACAACCTGCTGAATAGGTCTGGAAAGCCAGGAAGTTGTCCAGACAATAATAGGTGAGTCCCTACAAACCAGACATTTTGAGGACATAAGAATCTTACTAAAGGAAGCCTTTATAGAAGGCCAAATAGAGGATGAGAGGTAGTGAGGATATTCATTCCAAAGTCTTGAAATAAACCGGGAACCAATGAACTCCATTGAATTGTCCTGGAATGATATAAGATTCCATGTAAATTTTCTAATCAGGGCATCATTGAAAAGAGCTAGATCCTTGATACCAAGACCCCCCATATCAATGGGTTTAATGCATTCTTTCTAGGCAACAACCACCAGTTTCTTTTCATACATGGATCCAGTCCATATGAAGTTTCTTATAAGCCTCTGAATCTCCTTGATTAGATTTCTAGGCCATCTGTAAACGGAAAAAACATAAACAAACATGGACGTAACCACAGAGTTCACAAGACAGATTCTTCCTGCTTGGGACATTTCCTTCCCCTTCCAATTATCCATTTGATCAGTGATACATGAGAAAATGGGTTGAAGATGAGATATTTTAACTCTGCCCCAAAAGAGAGGTACACCAAGATAATTAAAAGGTAGAGAACCCTTCTTAACTCCAAGAAACCTAGCAAGCTTCCTCTTCCTTCTGGTAGTCACTCCTTTTCCGAAGACAACAAAGGATTTAAGGGAGTTAACAACCTTTCCAGATACATCCTCATAGTGGGAGAAGATATCCTTTATCGAATTAACTGTTTTAAAATCAGACCTTCCAAATAACATGATATCATCAGCATAAAACAGATGAGAAGGGGCATGAATATCCCTTTCAAGTAAGTGATATTTTATAATCAAGGAATCATGAAATTAGTATATACAAATGGGAATTAGAGGGTGGGGTTAAATATGGACCTCTCTAACCTGTAAGGATGTTCTTGGCCATGATTTTGACATTATATAAATGCTTGATTATGTGTGGAGGGATATATGGACTCAAATATAGGGGAAAAGGTCTTGAACCTGGGAAGGTGGAGATTAGACCTATTCCTTCCACTTCCCACATCATTATATGACTAGATGATAACTCATCCTATTCTATGGTAGTCAACCCAATATCACATATTGGGGTACCACCTATGGTATATTATAGAGACTCTATAGGCTCATATTCTACCTCCATCCACTATAAAAAATAGAGTTGTGTATTAAAGATAGTTTTATATTTGGGGTTATACCCCAAAAGAACCAGTGACATATATCTTTAGGTTTGATGAGGTTGCCCCACTCCCTATCAATAGGTTGATTTATTACCCATTATGCAGTGTCTCACTCACTACAAAAAATCACTAGTTAGCAGTGGTTTATTAGCAGAAGTTCTATTAACTAATGTAAAATAAACTTGGTTTTAATAGATAATAATATAGAAGAGGTTCAGTCAAACTGAATATATATATATATATATATTATATTTTAAAAATTAGTGGTGGTTTCCATTAAACCATTGTGAAATATTTTAAAAAAACCCTACTTCATCCGCCTCAACTACTCCCTCTGTACGACTACAAACCCTATCCACCCTCTCCTTACTTCCTCCTCTCCCCTCACCAGCATGACCATGAACCCACAACCCCACTCTAACCACCCTCTCACTGACATTGATGTACAAACCCCCTCCCACCTCCCTCCTCTGTCATCGGTAGTGACCCCTACCACCGTGACGCTCCCCTCCGACTTCCTTGTTATCGATGATGAAATCGAGCCCCTCTCCGACCTCCCTCTCCCCAATGGTTCCCCTCCCTGGTGGAGATGCGTACCCCCCACTTTGACTTCCCTCTCTCAGGCTTGGTTCTCCTCTTATTAGCCTCTTAAGGCTTATTTGGCCTTGTTATGGTGATTTAGTATCTCACATTATGGAAGTGGGAGATCAGAAGTTGGTCTATTACATAGTTAATTATATTAAAAAACATTGATTTCTTGTCTATTTATCTTAGTTCTTAGATTCCTAATGTAATTATTATATATGTATATAAATATATTTTAAAGGGAAACCACGTTTCATTTATTTTTCATTGAATACGATGAATTTTTATTTGAAAACATGAATTTTAAATTTATTTTTCAACAACCATGCACACCAAATGTTTTATAAAATAGTAGAATGTATTTTATTACGTGATTTGATGACTTTAAAAGATGTTTTGGACCTTAAAACATTTTCAATGGAAACTCTTTATTTCCAAGGGTGTGCATATATTTTTAAGAACCAATGTTGGGTTATTTTGAATATAATGACTCAATGATGATTGAGTATTTGAGTTTTCAAAGGTAATTTTATAAAGAGGTTTCTCAAAGTGTATTTCACTTTATGGTTAGAAAATTTCATAAATTGTCTTAACATTTTATCATAGAACTTTCCCCTTGATATATTTTGGAAACTAAAATGCTATGTCGTGTTTATTTCCCATAGGGGGTTTTCATATTGATTATTGTTTATAATGAAAGATAAGGGTGTGTTTATGAAATGGTTTATAAAGGTAAGGGTTTTATTGTATGTTAAATGGTTAACAATATTATTGTGTGATAATTGATGTGTGTCCTCTAATTTTTAACATGGTAAGTGATGTCTAGTTGTTCAGGAAATTTAGGTGCACTTATAAAATGACCTTAAATGGTAGAATGAAGTATTAGAACACATAAAAACCCAAAAATTCTATGTTTATCTATTTTATCCGTACAATAGTGTGTGATTTCCAAATAAAGTATACTTTTCATTCATATTTTTAAATGGGTGATCTTGGTCTTAGTTATACAATGGGAAATGGTTCATACATTGATCAATGTAGATACATTTTCAATGGAATGAACCCTCCTTAATTACAACACTAGGGTAGAATACACAATTATATTTTTCTCCCATCAAAATAATATCATCTAAATATAAAATATAAAAAATTGATTTATCTTTATCATCTTTTATTTAGAGGTTGTTTTCCAAACTTCCATCATTAAATATTAATTGTTTCAAGCATGTATCTAACTTCAAATACCATGCTCTTGAGTCTTATTCTAACCCGTATAGATTATTCTTTGATTTTGATTGTACTTGTTTGATTAAAAAATTATTTATTTATATTTTAATGTATAGGGAGAATACAATACAATACATATGGATAATATTTGTATTACTTTACCTCAAAACACACCTCGTTATGCTAAGGGATTGGATGAATTTTTAGATTATGCAATTGCAAACCGATTAGTGGATGGCAGAATAAAATTTCCATGTTAGGATTGTAAATTCAAGAGATGGTTGAATAAAAATTAAGTATATGGGAATTTGATATTGAAATAGTTTCTTGTTTGATATGGATGTTGGATTTGGCATGGTAAATGACATGTTATGAAAAGTAAAAAAAATTAAATTACTGTCAATGAAATAAAAAGGGACCTGACAGAGGAGAATTTAGTTCTAAATTTGTTAAATGAAGCATTTTGTTTTTTAGAATACAATTCATAAGATTTTAATAGATCAAAAAGAAACTTTAGTTGATATTGAGTAGGTTAATCTTGCTCAAAAATTCAGGGAAAAAAATTATTTTTATGAATTAGTTGAAGACATACAACAAGAACTGTAGGAAGGGTTTGCTAAGTTTTTGAAGTTGTATTTTTTTACTGAGGTTGTATCATATTAATTGTCTTCATGGGATTACTAAAAAATAAATTTCCATGATTTTAGATTTTCTTCATGATGAATTTAGTAAATCTTAGATCCCTGCATCATTCTATGCGGTGAATAAAATAATCTAAAAACTCTGAATTGATTATATAAAGATACATGCATGCTCTAATGATTTCATGCTTTACTAGGGAGAATAGCATGATAAAGAATAATTCACAAGATATCATATAAGAATATGGAAGTCAATGAACAAAAAGGAGAGTATAAATCAATGCAACCCCAAGATGAAACTGAATAAGAAAAATCATGCAAAGGTATTATGTTATTTTCCTATAAAACCATGCTTGAAAAGATTATTCATGTCACCTAAGACTTCATACGACATGAAGTGTCATGCTCAGGATAGTAATGATGGATTGAAGATACATCTAAAAGATTCAACATCAAGGAAGTTGTTTGATTTTATATATCTAGTTTTTTCTTTAAATCCCATTAATGTATTCTTGGGATTGAATTATAATGGTTTTAACCCTTTGGGAATATTAAGTACTCATTATAGAATTTGTCTAGTTGTTTTGATCCCCTATAATATACATTCATAGATTCATATGAAGAAGAATTATTTCATTATTTCAATGATTATTCATGGAAATAAAATTCCTTTAAATGATATTGATGTATACCTTCAACCACTAATCAAAGAATTGTGAGAATTATTATACGATGGTGTAGAAACACATGGTGAGTCAATGAGATACCTATTCAAAATGAATGCGACTTTAATTTGGAAAATTAGTGAATTTATTACAATAGTAAATTTATTAGGTTGGAACACTCATACTGGTTTGGATTGTCAAGTTTGTAATTTTGACATTAAACCTTAATGATTACCTCATAGTAAAAAATTAAATTTTATGTGTCGTCATTGATTTATTGAAGTTTCTCATAAATTCAGGATTAATAAGACATGATTCAATGGAGATATTAAAATGAGAATGTCTCTGAAGGTGTTATATTATTCATAAATCTTGTAAAAATTAATGAATTTCACTAAAGAATTTGGAAAATGTCATCAGCTTAAAGAAGGGGGAAAGGGTATGATGTATTGTATCTAAAGAAGCTGGAACAAAAAAATGGAAGAAAAAAATTATATTTTTAAAACTTCCTTATTGGGAGTTTAATTTGATATGTCAAAATCTAGACTTAATTCATATTGAGAAGAATATATGTGATAATGTAAGTTTTACAGTTCTTTATGAGAAGGGTAAATTGAAGGATCACCTGAATGATCATAAGGATTTGAATTCAATGAATATAAAGAATAGTTTGTGTGAAAATGAGAATGAAATGTATCCTTAGGATATTTTTAAAAGGAAATATCATGAGAAATATGTATTCCTTCAAACATTAATGAATTTAAAAGTGCCAGATGGATATTAAAGTAACATATCAAGGTGTGTTGAATTAAAAAAATCAAAAGTTACATGCATTGAAATGTAATGACTCACATATTTTTATGGAGTAGTTTTTTTCATTGGATTTTCATAATACTTTACCTAAAAAATAAACTGCGGCCCTAGTTGTGTTATGTACCTTTTTTAGAGAGCTCTGTGAAAAAACACTAAATCCAACCGAGATTTCTAAACTTAAATAAATAATTGTTTTTACACTATATCATTTAGAGATGTTATTTTCCCCTTAATTCTTCATAGTCATGATTCATTTTTTTGATTCATTTGGTTGAATAAGATAAGATTGGTTGACCAGTACACTATTAATGAATGTATCTTATAGAGAGGTATGCTATTTTTTTTATTTTTATTGATGAATTAAATTTTATCAAATCATTATGTAATTTTTTTAACATGTTTCTTATTTTTTTACACCAGGTACTTAGGTTATTTGACATCATAAGTGAGGAACAATGCTTCACAAGAAGGCTCTATTACTGTAGGTTACATGGAAAAAGAGTGCTTGACATTCTATTCTAGGTATTTGGATGATATTGACACTATATTTAATCACACTGGATGTGCTGATGACATATATACTAATTCTCATTTTTGAAACAAATCATTGGTATTTCCAACTATTGGATGACAAATTGGAATGAGGTCAAATTTTAAACTAACAGAATTGGATTTGCTACAAGAACATAGTTATGTTCTACTCAATAGTGTTATTATAGATCTATTTATTGAAGAATTGTGATTACAAACAAAGAGGAGACTATGAGGTCGAGCTTGAAATGAGATTTAATTAACAAAAGCTATTAATAATGTTCTTGTGGAATGGCTTGACCATCTTGTAATTATATAATCATATTAATATTATTAACATGAAGTTATTTTTTCTATGTTAAAATTAACAACTTATATCTTTTTGTCTAGAAAATGAATGTTGGCAGTTGAGCTCAAATATAGAATGATTTGAAGTTTTTAAATCAAGGTTCTCTAAGGAAGGATTAGATATTCAATTCCTACAATATTCAAGGCTTCAAGTTTCAAACAATTTATTATAAAGAAGACTTGAAAACATAGAATAATGGTGCATTTACATTTTTAGATGTGGGATTCTATGGGAAGCTAAATGATATACTTGAATTAAACTATCATGACTGATTTTAAATTGTCTTATTGAAATTCAAGTGTGTCAAAATTGATAGGGGTATAATTAAATATTTGTCACATTTTACTTATGTCATGTTCTCTAGTTTGATGGATAACAGTTAACATGCATAACAAGGTCCACTTATCTTGGGTTCGTAAGATAAGATGGATTATTATGTGGATGATTAAATACATGAAGATTAGAGTGTTGTTTTACACTTAATGAAGATATTCTAATGTGATGTGGGAGATGAAGATCAATTGGTTCTTTGTGATAGTGAACCCCATCAACTACAAAAAAATTGAACAATTTTTTCCTGAAAATATTGAAATAGTAGAACTTACAAGAGGGGGTTAAAATAAAGGAATCATCATAATGGTGGTAGATAATAATGAATGTAATGTAGATGAAGATAATTGAATTTATAAATTAGTAATAAAAAATATTATAATTTCTTATTGATAAGTGTTTCACACATATATACATTGTTCTAATTTTTCTTTTTTCTTTTTGAAAAAAACCTTTAAGTTTTTCTTTTTTTATACATTTAATATACCTTTAAAATTTAAAATTAAGAAGATACAAGAAAAAAAATTCCAGGATCCTAGAAGATCTGTATCTAAGAGAACACCACCACCACCACTATCTTCTATGAATCCTAGTCATTTCATTGTATTAGAGACTGCTAGTGAGATGGTGATGCTTCCAGAATCTATGGGAAGATAATTGGTCAGCTTTCTTAGAAGATGAATATATTTCCCATAAACTCCCCCATATTATTTTTTGTTGATTTTTGATTGAAAAATAGTCACCAACTGAATAAAAACTCACTGATGAGAACCCAAAAAAAACAACAAATATAAAAACAATCATTTAACTACAAAAATCCATACTAAATGATTATTGAACATGAAATACATGATAGAGTCCATAATATCCACTAAATAATGTATTGGGAGTTTAAACCACCACCAATAGTAAAAAAATACCACACATACCAGATTAGTTTGTAGATAAATTCTTGTAACAACTTCGAGCACTAGGTTCTTTTGAGTAGACAAAGTGGTGTTAGTTCATGGTGGATTGAGCATGAGGTGTGGTGTGACTAGATAGGGAAGGATGAGTAGTGTGACTATATCGGGTGTTAAATAGTACACCACTAGGAAGGGTCTGATAAATCATTAATTTTATTAACAACATATTAATTATACAATTATAATTTTTTAAAAAATATTTAATTATTACAAAAGTTATCATTAGAAAAAAACCAAATATTGAGTTGGGAAATGTAGGAATCAACACCATATGAATCTGAGTTATGATTTTCTTTTGATTTTTTTAAATACATTTTTAGTGTTTAAAACACTAAAGTTCATGTTTAAAGATCAAAAAAGTAATAAATGATCTCTTATTGACATGAAATCATGGGACAGACACTACTTAATCTTTTGTGACATGTATAAGAAAATAACATGGTCATTAAACGTGCAATGTACTAGGAATGAATCAATAAGATATTTTAAAATATATTAATGTTTTAGAAACATGTATCAGTGGGTAAAAATAAATAAAATGATATTGTATTTCTCTAAAATCATACGGTAATGACGATTTTGTTGTTAGGTCTGAAAATGCGTTTTTAGTGTTTTAAAACACTAAAATGTGCATATAACGGTAAAAGCCATATAATACGAACTAATATTGACATTAAATCATTAGAAAAAAAAATCTATGAGTTATTTTTGAAATTTATTCATAGACAACATGTCGATATGACATGTCGTGTGGTCAGAATGACTTAGTAACCACTTCTAAAAGGTATAAAAACCTTAAAAAACAAGAGCAGGGGGATCAAAATAAGGAAAACAATGTTGGATTTCCCTAATATCATGGGAAAATTAATGTATGTTTACTTTTTAAATGTAGTAACTAATGACACATTATTCTGAATGACTATTTTCTTGTTATGTCTATAAACACGTTTTTAGAGTTTTAAAGCACTAAAATGTCCATTTAATAGTCAAAAGTATAGAAAATTGCCTCATATTGATGTGAAAATCATTGGAAAATATCCTATGATTTATTTTTGATATGTATAGGTAGAATACATGTTAATACGATGTGTAGTGTGGTCATAATGACTCAGTAACCACTCCTTAAAGGTACAAATAACATTACAAACATGCATTAGGGAGTCAAAACTGGGAAAAAGATGTTGAATTTCCCTAAAATAAGGGGAAAACGGTTGTATATTTAATTTTCAAATGTTGGAACCAACGACCCATCACACTGAATGATAGTTATCCTATTATGGATGTAAACATTTTTTTAGTGTTTTAAAACACTAAAACATGTTTGGAGTGGTTAAAATCATAAAAAATGACCAGAAATTGATTTTCAATCATTCTAAAACCATTGATAATTTATTTTGGATGTTTACATGCATACAAAACATCAATGCGATGTGCGGTGTGGTTGGAATGACCCAGTAACCACTTCTTAAAGGTATAAAACCATATAAAATAGTTGACGGGGGTAAAAACAAGGAAAAAAAAGCCTGATAGCCTAAAAATCAAGGGAAAATAACTGTATATTTAATTGTGAAATATAGGAACTGAAGACATGTCATTCTGAATGATGGTTTTCCCATTTTAGTCATGAACGTGTTTCTTGGGTTTTAAAACACTAAAATGTGCGTGGAATGGTCAGAACCATAGAAAATGAGCATATATTGACGTCAAATCATTGTAAAATTACCAATAATTTATTTTTTAAATATAGGACATACTGTGATATCAAAGTCTTTAAAATTTGTTTTCTAAGTAAATTTCAAGAAAAAAAGACAACACTTTAAAACTAAATTAGAATATTTATTTATCGGTTTTTAGTTTCGAGTGTTGAATCTTATCGTAAAATAGGTAAGTTTATGTTTTCAAAGTGTTTTGAATTATATATTATTTATTTTATGTCAAAATAGCTTCTGTTTGATTAAAAAAAAATAAAAATATTTATATGCAAAATTCAGATTATATTCTATGTCTTTTATTTTTTCATTTATTTTCATAAATATTCTAGATTTCATTTTAGCTGGAAGATGAGGGCTGTAGTCAAGTGGTTGACTATTTCGATCCATGAAACTCTTAATATGGAAATTGTGATGGTTCTTAGTTTCCATGGTATGTTAAAATTGTATCAATTATTTTATAATAATTATGATTTATTATGTTTAGTTTTAATTTTTGTTTTCTTTTTTTATTAAAGTTGATGTGATGATGTGGTTTGTTTCAGTTGATGAGATATAGTGGAGGCAGACAAATGCTGTGGAGGTCATTATGTGGATGTATATTGGACGTGATGTGGATGTAGTGGAGGCAAACAGATGTATTGGTTGACAGATGTAAGGATTAAATGAGATTGAGGTTATGATGATTGTGGATGTATTATTATTTTTATGGATGTATAAATTATATGTGATAATTTATCATATATTCATGTTTTAATTTATTTCAAGTCACCTTTTTTTATATTTATATTTTTTATTAAGTATTAAAAAAATCAGATTTAGTGACTGATTTTAGATTTCACCACTAAACACATTAAATAAGATATTTTTATTGGTGGTTAGAATTAACCACCAATAAAACAAACCACTATTGAACATAGCCCCAATTTTTCTGTTTATTTTTTAAATATTTCTCCAGGGTATTTTTTTTATGAAAAAACAACCTCTAAATAAAATAGAAACCGCTAGTGAATACTCAAAAAACAACACATAGTAAATATATAATAACCCATATCTTTATTTCCATTTTTACATTATTTATTATATAAAATTACACTTAATAAAACCAAAAATATTGACAATTATAGTGTCTTTGGAAATTATGTGCACGTTATAACATCTTGAACATGGGATACGGCAACATTATTGAAAACTTCCTTAAAATGCTTCTAAAATTTCATGGATTTTAAAACTGCACGGGATATCCTAGGGGAAAACATAAGAAATGGGAGATCTATAAAGAAAATTAAGGGAATAAATGTAGAATAACATGAAGAAGACAATCATGTTAGATAATAGGCATATAAATGGTGCATAACAAGAGTATGGATAATAAACATGATAATGAGACATGATATAGCATCATCATCATAACATTGGAAATATGGAAACAACTTACAACACTAAATCAAAAATGTAGGTCCAGACTAAAACCTCCAAGAAATCATGATGGGAAAATTCTAATAAAGGAATAAAGTTCACTCCCTATCACAATATGACATATCATGATACTCAATATTACCCATTGCATTGGAGTACTCTCTGGGAGCTCCCATCATATTCATTTCATACTTATGGTTATGTGTGCCAAATAGATCATAAAACATTGATTCATTTATCATAAATTTTTTCCACGATTAAGGAGTTTGGAATAAATATATTTAATTCCCTAATCAAAATTATATTTTCATAAATTTGAACACCTTTGATAGTAAATGTGTATGGTATTCACTAAATAATTGTTTTGTCATGTAATATCATGGTGAAATTTCGGAAGTATAAAAACGTACTTTAATAATTCATGAAAATGGGTTGATGATGGAGAAAGTGGTCTCTCATTTAGACATAAAATGGTAAGTACTAGGGATAAATAAAAGCATATCCCAGTATTATAAATTTGTAAATACATGGCATAAAGTAATGAAGAAACTTGAATTAAGAAAATAATCCTTATGAAATTTCAGAATGGTAACATGTATGAAAAAAGAATATTGGGATGATTGATGAGAGGGAAATGGGATGTAATAATTTATACATTAAATGAATTGTAAGGGGAATATGAAAAAACATAATAAAATTTAATTTAATATACATAACATTAAAGACGTTCTTGAATAGAAATGAGAAGAGAGAAATACCTTATGAAATTTTGGCATGGTAATAGGTGTATATAAAGGATCATGGAAGTATTAATGAGAGTAAAAGGGAATATCATTAGTTATAAATCAAATGGAAAGTATATGGGATATGTAAGAACATATCCCAACATGAAAAAATTGAAATTAATAAGCATACAATAAAATAAGTTCATAAATAAAAAGGAGAGAGGAAGTTCCCTTACTAAATTTCATCATGGTAATGGGTGTACATAAAGGATAATGAGAGGATTAATAATGGTGAAAATGGGTACAAATAATTTATAAATCCATGTAAAGTAAGTGGAAAATTTAATAACATATTTTAACAAAAGAAAATGGAATTTAAGAGACATAAAATAAAGAAGTTATTGAATGGAAATGAGAAGAGAGAAATCCCTTACCAAATTTCTGTATACTAATGGATAATATCAAGGTAAAAACAAGAGATTAAAAATGATAATAAATTAAAATAACATAAATTTTACAATAAGTGAATGTTTATAAATAAATTAATTTATGAATAATTGTATTTAAAAAGAAAAATTTCAAAGAAGGTGCTTGAATTGAAAGTAGGAGAGGATGGTCCCTTACTTGAGTGTGTGGCTCTAAATGCTTGGGAGAGGATTCTTTAGAGCTTGGGGGAACCTTGGGAGGAATCTATCAAGTATATTTAAGTTTATAGACATTCTAAAAGGAGTTTTAGTGAATAGAAATATGATATTGGGTGGGTTATATAGGAAATGAGTGGGATTTCATTATTATTTAGGTTTTGGACTCTACATAATAAAATATCCAAAACCATAAACGAGGACATTGATTTTCCCATGGTTTTTAAAAAATGGGATTTTTTAATATTTTATAAGTTCAAGGGGCAATTTTTTTAAATAATTCACTTTAGTATGTGTAGGTGAGTCACACTCTTAAAGATATGATTTTAAAACCTTAAAATATAGTATAAGTTTTGTTGGATTCGTAATGAATTTATAAGATAAATCAAATAAATTTTAAATAACATAATATTAAAGTGAAAACATATATTTTTTCATATATCTCATTTATAGTAATTATTATATCACTTTTGGGTCATTATGATGTCATAATACACAATGTATATTTATATGGTATTTAATTTTTACTTGAAAATTCGACTATCTTAGAAAAGT
This sequence comes from Viscum album, assembly GCA_963277665.1. Taxonomy (NCBI): domain Eukaryota; kingdom Viridiplantae; phylum Streptophyta; class Magnoliopsida; order Santalales; family Viscaceae; genus Viscum; species Viscum album. The sequence continues at coordinate 1,308,094,230 of OY728163.1, read as the reverse complement.
ATGAAAAATTCACCATTAGATAATTTGGAAGTTTTGATTCCAAACAATAATATTCATTTTATCTAAATATTTTTCTAAATATTATAATTTTCTCTTTTAAAATAATAATCGACATTTTTTGAGAAATGCCGTTTTTTTGAAAAAACTGTTTTTGAACCCTTATAAAAATTACATTTGACTTCATAAAAATTATATGATTATTTATATTTTATAAATATTATTTAATAATAATATTTTATGAAAATATTATTTATTTTAAAGATCCATTAATTCCTCAAAATAAATTTCTTAATTGACATTGAATACTAATTAAAAACACAATTTGTGTTTTATTGTATCAAAGTATACTTTTTATAAAACTAATTACATTATCATTTATAAAGTAAAAATAATAAATATATTCATAATTTAAATTAAAGGAAAATATAAATGTTCATACTATTAGGGTTAATTTGTTTATAGTATTTTTTTAATTTTTTACTCTTAATTAACATATTTTCATTTTTCCTTGGTAATTAATATTTAATACATTCATTATTCACATTATAAAAAAGATTAGTTGACCTTATCAACTAATATTAATTATGATGATTCCAAATATAGAATAAATTTTACAAAAATAAATTGAAGGAGGTTTAACACGTTAATTTTATTATAAAACCTACAAGCTTGATTAATTTTTTTTTTGAAAAATACATTTATAAGGAAAAGATGATTTAACTTTAACTATATAACTTATAATATTAATTATATGAATTAAAATTATTAAATATAGATATATAATCATAAAATTCAATTTATATCATTTCTCATTAGGTTCTATTTAAATTAATTAAAATATATATGCATTATGGATTTTAAAACATTTTTTAGAAAAAAATGTGTTTTTAATATTAAAAATAAAATTATACTAAAATAAGATTTAAAGATTATTAAAATATACTCAATTTAATTAAATATTACTAATTAATAATTATGTTAACTTGAAATAAAATTGAAATAATTTTTAATTAGTTTATCATAATAATTTATAGTTTTAAATAAAAGTAGTATTTCACTATTTACTAAAAAATCTATATTTTTGAGAAAATACCAAAGTTTTCACACTAAGTTAATCTTGACATACTAATATCAAAAATAATTTTGTTTTATGAAATAAATATTCTAAATTTTCTGGAAAATAATTATCATATTTATAAAAAAGGTATAAAAATTATTTTTGAAGAAAACATATTCTGAAGGATGAAAAGGCATTACCAAAACTGATTGATTATTTACTAAGAATTTATCAATATGTATAGGAAACACACACAAACATATATATATATATATATTTCATAAAGTAGTTAATATTATCCAAATATATGAATTTAATAGAATGTTTAAAATGATCATATAAAAATAATAATTATTTTTTTGGATTTGGTGTTGCGTATCACATACGCTATGGAACATAGTTTTATCTTTAAAAAAATAGGACATTACATTCTTCCCCCATTTAATAAATTACATCCCCACAATTTAAACTTGGATTCAGTATGAAGGTTTCTGACACATGAAAATTTCTTTATTGAAAACCCACATTATAAAAAGGGTTAATGAGACATCTACTTCAAAAGAGAGAAAGGGAAGTATAAAGGTCATCACATAACTAGGTTTCCCAGTATGAAAACAATAGTGGGAAGGGAAAAAATGGACATGGATGAGAAAAATAACACCAAATAACTAATTTTGTTTGATAGAGAACATGGTTAGGTGAAAGTAAATGACCACAAAAAAATATATAATGGATAAAATAATCATCAATTAATTGAAAATGATCATAATATGAAAAAATTATATATTAAAGATTATTTTCCCAGAGTTAAGGATTTACTTTATCATTTAGAATAAGAATATAAGGAAATATAATTTTTAATAATTAAAATATTAATTTCCACTACAATCTCATCTTTTTCTCGCAAATGATGATAATTCAAGATGATTTTTTTATTCCTGAAACACTATAATAAAATGATAAATGATCACATAATACACCAATGAATAACAAGATATCCCTCCTATATATACTAATATCAAAATGGTTATCATAATGTGAGATAATACATTATCACATTAGTCTCAAAAAGTTTAAAAAACATTAAGGTTTAATATAGATCATTCCTTAAATAAATACCCATATATAATACTAATAACTTAAAAATTAAAGAGTGATTTAACCTCAAAGTATGTCTCATAACCTTATTCCTACACCTATAAAAATTTATGATCATTCATTTCAGATAATCATAATGGAAATATATATTCCTCCACCCAAATAAAAAAAATCTCACAAAATGTGGTTAATCACATAAAAATAAGAATATTTGTTTTTGTAATCTATTTACCTAAATATCCATAATCATTCTAAACCTTCATTACATAAATTCTCAACAGTGGTGTCAATTATTTAAAGAATAAGATTATCCTTATAAATAACATCACAAAAATCTTTTGGTTTATTCCAACATCACACACACATCAATGGTTATCGATCCCTTAATCATGTGTTTTCCAAAATACCTAATTAACCCTAAATTACTTTTATAGTTTTTTTCAGTACTGTTAAACATATGTTTAAAATAATTAAAATATAATGCTATTTTGGAATATGTTTCATGATTGTAGAATGTTATAGATATACTACCAACATATAAACACATTAATAATTAAATAACAATGATCTCTACATCATAGGTCCTTCCATAGTCTAGGTTTTAACAGTTAGAATTGGGAATTTACTATGTTCATCCTATTTCCAGCCATTATCTAGAATAAAGAAAAAAATAGGAAGGAGTAATTTTAAAATATTAAACACATAAAGGGGAATAAAATTAAATTAAAGGTATAACTTATAAATTACATTTATTTCCTTATCTTATGATTTTATATTAATAAATATATGTAATTCTTGATTTATTTCCTAATATATATTCTTATAGGAATGGTTTCTCTTCATAATGGTTCGTAACGAGATTATAAATTTACTAAAGCATATCCCCCAGTATTTTCAAACCAGTTGTGCAGTAAGGCATATTTTTGTGCACTAGGTTACCCCAAGTTAGGCTAGGAACACCTTATTAGAGTTGTTACTCCTAGGTACATCTATTCTAGAACCAAATACACATGTAGTATCCAGATAGGGAGGTATTTTTTTTGATAAAACACTTATTCTATACTTAAAAAAATTCAGGTATGTTTTCGTATACTTAGTCCTATACATAAGGCTTTCGCTAGATTTTTATAATCCTAATCCCAAAATAACTAAACTTTTCAACTGATACCAACTATCTCAACCATACACCTCTTTTCACATTAATACAAAATTTATTACATAGAATTACACTTAATACAAGAAACAAATCTATAAGTCTAGTGTAATTTTGAATTAGTTATATTAAATAAAATCTTAAACATGGGATATAACAACATTATTAAAAACTTCCTTAATATAACTCTAAAATTATATGCATTTTAAAATTGCATGCGATATCCTGGGGACAAACATAAGAAAGGGGTAAGATATAAGGCCTAGTAAGGAAATAAAAATGAAATAACATTAAATGTATAATACATGTTATACAATAGGCATATCAATGTGTCATAATAAGAGTATGGATAATAAACAAAAAAATGAGACATGATATAACATGATAATCATAACTTGGAAAATGTGGAAACAACTTAAAACAATTTATCATAAACATAGTCCATGGATAAAACAAAAAAGAAATCATGGTGAAAAGATTCCCATAAATGAATCAGGTTCACTCCCTTTCCCAACATGAGGTATCATGATACTAAACATTACCCAATTCATTAGAGCACTATCTGGGCGCACCCATCATACTCATTTCACTCTCATGTTTAAGTGTACCACACAGAACACAAAAACCGGATTGATTCATCATCATAATTTATTCTATGATTATGGAGTGCAGAATACATATATGTATGTTCCCAATAAAAATATATGTTCATAAATGTGAACAAACTTGATAGAAAATGGGTATGGTATTCACTTAAAAATTATTTTTTTTCATGGAAGATTGTGGTGAAATTTTGGCAGCATAACGACATCAATTAATGATTCATGAAAATGGGTTGATGATTGAGAAAGGGGTATATAATAAAATAGACATAAAATGGGAAGTAATAGGGACATGTAGAATCATATCCCAATATTATAAATTTGTAAATATAAGACATAAGGTAATGAAGAAACTTGAATAGAGAAAGAAATCCTTACGAAATTTTGACATGGTAACATGTGTACATAAAATCATAAGAGAATTAATGAGAAGTAAATGGTATATAATAATTTATAAATTAAATTTAAATTAAGGGTAATATTTAAATATATCTTAAAACAAAATAAAATGTAATTTAAGAGAGTTAACATAAAATAAGTTCTTGAATGGAAATGAGAAGAGAGAAATCCATAACAAAATCTAGACATGATAACAGGTGTACATAAAGGATCATGGGAGGATTAATGAGAGTGAAAGGGGTTATAATCATATAAAAATAAAAGTAAAATCATGTGGGATATATAATCACATATCACAACATGAAAAAAATGTAAATTAATAATCATAACATAAAATAAGTGATTGAATATGAAGGAGAGTGGAAGATCCCTTACTAAATTTTAGAATGGTAATAGATGTACATAAAGGATCATGGGTGGATTAATGAGAGTGAAAATGGGAGCTCATATTTTATAAATGAAATGGAAATTAATGGGAATATGGAATAAAATATTCCATCATAAGAAAATGTAATTTCTGAGACATAACATATAAGATGTTGTAGAATGGAAATGAGAAGGGATAAATCCTTTATAATATTTTAGCATAGTAAACACTTAGATAAAGGTAAAAATAAGAGAGGATAAATGATTTATCATTAAAATAAAATCAATTAGAAAAAAATTTAATTTTTATAAAGAAATTAAATTATTAAAAATACCAATTAAGAGTACAAATTCCAAAGAAGGTGCCTGAATTGAAAGGAGGAGGGGATGGACCCTTATTTTAGTGAAGAGAAATGTAATATTGGGTGGATTTATAAAGGAAATGAGGGGGATTTCTTTTTTTATTTAGGTTTTGGACTCTACATAATGAAATATCTAAAACCACAAACCATACCATGGTTTTTCCCACGATTTCTTCAAAATGGGAGTGGATTTTAATATTTTATAAGTAAAATGGGGTAAATTATTAAAATAATTCCCTTTATTATTTGGAGTTGAGTTACACTCTTAAAGAAATAATTTTAAAAACTTAAAATATATTATATGTTTTTAAGATTCATAATGGCATTATAAGATAAATCATATAAAATTAAAATCACATTATTTTAAAGTAAAAATTATATTTGGTATTGTATCCAATTTAGAGTAATTATTACATCACTTTTGGGTCATTATGACTTCATAATATTCAAAGTATATTTATATGGTATTAAATTTTTAACAGAAAATTCTACAGTCTCAAAAAATTCTAAAAATTTTACCATTGGATAATTTCAAAATTCTGATTCCAAAAAAAATATTAATTTTATCTGAATAATTTTCTAAATATGTTAATTTTAACTTTTAAAATAATAATCGACATTTATTGAGAAATATTATGTTTTTTTCGAAAAAAATATTTTTTGATACCTTATAAAAATTAAATTTGACTTTATAAAAATTATATGATCACTCATATTTTATAAAAAATATTTAATTATAATATTATATTAAAATATTATTTATTTTAAAAATACATTAATTCATCAAAATAAACTTCTTAAATGAAATTGAATACTAACTAAAAATACAATTTGTGTTTTATCATATCAAAGTATAATTTTTATCAAACTGATTACTTAATAATTTATAATGTAAAAATAATAAATATTTTCACAATTTAAATGCAAATAAAGTATAATTTTTCATATTATTAGGTTTAATTTATTTCTAGTATTTTTTAAATTATTTTTATACTTAATTAACCTATTTTTCCTTTTACAACAGCAATTAATATTTAGTACTATTACTATTCATATTTTACAAAAGATAAGATGACATTATTAACAAATATTAATTATGATGATTAAAAATAAGGAGAATATTTTATCAAAATCAATTGACATAGGTTTAATAATATAATTTTAATATAAAACTTGTATGCATGATGGAAAACGATTTTTCAAAAAATACATTTTTTAAGGAAAAAATGATTTCACTTTAACTATATAACTATTAATACTAATTATATGAATATTAATACATAAAAATAGATTTATAATATTAAAATTTTATTTAGATATTTTCTCATTATTTTATATTTTATTTAAATAAAATGGATATGAATTATGCATTTTAAAATAGTTTAAAATTTTTGTTTTAATCCTAAAAATAAATTTATACTAAAATACAATTTAATGATTATTAAAGTATAATAAATTTAATTAAATATAATTAATGAATAATTATATTACCTTGAAATAAAACTAAAATAAGAATTAATTAATTTATTAAAATAATTTACAATTTTATATAAAGGTGGCAATTTTCACTATTCACTCAAAAATCTATATTTTTGAGAAAATACTAAAATTTTCACACTATGTTAAGTTTGATGTTATAATATCAAAAAAGGAGTTTTTTTATGAAATAAATATTCTATATGTTCTCAAGAATCATTATCATATTTTAAAAAATAAAAAAATCATTTTTGAAGAAAACATATTTAGAAGAATGAAAAGGAATTACCAAAATTGATTGTTTATTTATTAAGAATTTATCAATATATATAGAATAAATATATATATTCCATAAATTAGTTCGTCTTATTCAAATATGTGAATTTAATTGAAAGGTTAAAATGGTCATATTTAAATAATAATTGTTTGTTTGGATTTGGTGTTGCATATCACTTTCTCTATTGAACATAGTTTTATCTTTAAAAAACATGGGGAATTATAAAAAACACCATAAAATTTCTAAAACCACTGATAAATGACTAGATAAAATTCAATATTTCATGGTTTTTGAAACCACCATGATACTAATAGGTGTTTATTTAAACAACTACAAGTCCATAAAAAAATAGCCGTTACTACCCATTTTTTATAGTATATTTGCTATATCTTGCTCCCTATTTGTGATGGGGAACCTATTATCAGTAGATAATATCAGTATATCTAGATCTGTTAAAAAATTTATAGCCTAATATGTTCAATATCAAATTTTATGTCTTGAAGGTCCTTTATACTACTAAATTAGGTAATGTAAATTTCATTTTAGAGGTTGATCTATAGACCCATAATGTTTATTAAAAAACCACCCAAACTAAAATAAAATGGCCTATGTTAAACAATAGTTTGATGAGTAATCAATTAAACCTCATTTGGGTCTTTAAAAATATTTAGGAACCATCGAATTCAGTTTCTTCCTGATCCAATTACATTTAACTAGGGCCTTGCTTCATTATCGATGGATCAACCACCTAAGATATCCTACATGATGTATTGGTTCTTTGATTCTGAACTAATGGGAAACCCATGGGATGGGTTGTTCTAGAGAAAAATATTATTATCTAGTTGTCCCTTTATTTTAGGACTTCTAGAGAAACTACCTTTCTATATTCAGGGATGGAGAGGTAGTATCCTTGAGAACATTTCTTATTAATATCCCGCAAGGGTATAACGATGTACAAGAATGGTAATACCCTATTTTTATCCCAAGGGATTCAATTTTTGGTGGAATCCTCATCATGTATTGGTTGTTTTCCTATGACATTATCACCCACAGTTAGCGTGTTACCATTTGGCAATGTTCTATTTTGACATCTATTATCACCACTACAATTTTCAATAGTATACATCCGAAATGATGAGAAAACCCATATGATATATAATCATCATGGATAATGCCATAGTTAATATAACATACTAGGATATAGTCTCTCATAAATATTTTTTATGACCATGATTTTTATTTTACACTGTAACCATTTATAATTATGTTAGGGGGAGTTCCCCATAAAGAATGAAGTTGAACAACGAGTGTGAAATCAAGAGCATCGATACTATTTCACCCATTAATGATAGCGGTGCAAAACTAGAGAAAACATGGATAAATAGTTTGAATCTACATATTAGAATCTACATCTCACCATAGAGAACATATACATTTAAGTTCACTATTATCTAACCCTAAAATACTAAAAATGGGCTCGATATATGGAATTGATACTTTCATTTGTAGACATGTAATAAGAATATGCAAGTCTTGGCCCACACCAGCATCGTTAAGATGATAAGATCACCTTATTCAAGTCTAGAAACCATTAAAAATGTAGTGGGCCTAACAACATTGTAAAAATAATGGACTCAAAAAAATATCCACTCATCCACATGGAAAGAAACCTAGATAGACGAGTGCGAGGAGGGATTTTAGGGTGGAAATTGAAACCCCACTCCTTGTAGAATCATTAATCTAGATTTAACCAACACATTATTGAGACTCACCTCTTAGAGATTGAAGGGTATCCCATTGGGTGATTTTAGGTTTTTTCTGTGTATATAGGAAACTATAAAGACTTTTATCTATATCTCAATGTTGAAATAATTTTGTGGTAAGGGATCCTTCCCTATGGAATTTATGGTCTTTCCAAGTAATTCTCATACCAATGAAGGCATCCCCCTAAGATCTCCCCAGGTTTCCTTTGGTGGGATGAAGTCACTATACAAAGCTTCAAGAATAAGCACCTCATAAATCTTATATATATAAAATAAGGTTATACCCTATTCTCCATGTTTCATATGGAAATTTTTTATCTATGGAATCTAGTGGATCAACACCTTTGGGATTAGGTTTATATTCTTACAAACATATGCCTATAACATCCATAAGACTTCATAAATCGATACCTCCTTCAAGTGGTCCTCAAAATGGACACAGGTGCACCATAAAAAAATTACCATGTCAACTATGTCTTAGAACCACCTCTGAAGTGAAGATCCTATTCTTTATTCAGACCTTTTAGTTGTTCAATATCAATATGATAAAATATCAAAGAGTAGAAATGTGGTTTTGTGTAACACCTTGATATTTTAAAATTAGAACATCATGTTTGATAGTATGCATGACATGAAAAGACAAGATTAAAATGAAATACAATACCTTGATAATTTATTATATATCTATTTTTAAATAATTTTAATCTCTTCAATATGTTATAATGCATGCGAAACCGAGTTTAAACAAAACACGTTACTCTATTAAAATATTATTTTTTAAACATGACTACTGTAACCTATCCATTAAAATGTATGGGATGAGTAATAATAAATAAATTATTAAATTATAATATTTAAAAATTTATGAAATAAATAGAATGGATATATATTAATTAAAAATAAAATAAGAATCATTTGAAAACAAGCTGTTTTTTCATGAAAAACTGTATTTTTCGAGGAAAAGTGTTTCATCGATTCTTGGACACTTATGATAAAATTAATTTTTGTGAATATAAAAAAATTATTTGATGAAATCAAATTAATTTTTGAAATAAACATATGAAAATTTTCTTAGGGTGAATTTTTAGAACTTTTCTAAGTAGTTTAATTTTTTAATGAATAGTGAAAAATACTAACTTTTACTGAAAATGTCCTTTTCAATTAAATAATTTTAAAAGTTAAATTATATTATAAATACTTTTAATGTAAAATTATTTATATTATATTATAATAAATAAAAATTATGTTATTGGAATAAACTACTCATTGAATTTTGATATTAAAACTTTTATACTTGTGAGAATCTACTCTTTGGAAACCCTATTTTTCATCGAATCTATGGGTATAATTTAAAATTGAATTTTACCAATAATTTACATTTAATTTTAAAAAATGGATTATATATTTGGTATCAACATAATTATATTATATAATAAGTTCAACATAATTTTTACAAAAATTAATAGTGAAAATAGTAAAAATTAATTACCATAGTTTAGTTAAAAATGGATTTACGAGGGGGGTAAACAAAGAAGATAAGAGTTAGAATGACTTAAAACCCTTTTAAAAATATTATTTGATGGAAATTAACTTCCTTATACTATCCAAAATTATAACCTAATATTATTTGGATGATTTTGGAATGTGATTGACTTTATCATTTTGGATTCTTTTGCGAAATTTCCATGTAATTTCCAAGAGAGTCCCCTTACCCATTTATAAAAGGGAACTCATTCCCTTCACTTATTCACACCTGCAAATACATTTTTATAGAACAAAAATAATTTTTTTTTCTCACCAGGGACCTTATAAATACTCAAGATCTACGGTTCCTCCCAAAATACCAACCCTAGGGCCCTTGATAAGAGATCCAAATGAGGTTTCTATTAGAGAAGGTAATTATCTTAATAATGATATTTCATTTTATTTATTCATTTTCCACCTTAAATAATGTATTAACAATTAAAATATAATAAAAACACTATATAAATTATAATTATATTTTTTTATAATAATTTCATAATATTTATCCACATTCTACTCCATTAAAGGGGAACCAAAATCATTGACTGTGTGTACGGCGGACTACTGCCTCACGAACCGTTGTAGTTCATTTTCCATCAAAAACTTTTAAGGATAGATATAATTATATATTTAACTTATTTATATTATATTTATAAAAATATTATACTTTTGGAATTAAAATATATCTAATAACTTTTTTACTTTCCATTCTGTTTAAAACACGATAACATCGCTTGTGTGTGCGGTGAAGTACGGCCTCGCGAAACGATGTGATTTGTTTTTCAATTATGATTTACATGGAAATTTATAAGTATAATTTTTATGAATATATTTCATAGATATGACATGATTTATATAATTTAAATTTAATCATATTCTCCTTTACTCTCTCACCCATTAAGGGAGTGATCTCATTACTCGTGCTTACGTACAACCAACCGTTTCCATGAAGCGATGGAACTCATTTTTTCATGTATAACATTCAAGAATAGTCATAATAATGTATATAATGTGTAAATATGATATTTATGAAAAATATTATCATTATTTAGATGATATATTTATCACTTAATTTCAATAATTGGAACCTTGGTGACAAAACATACAAATGAAAACAAGGCAATGAACACCTGAAACAATGAAAATAATGAAATTTTATTAAAAAATGGGTGGTAAAATGTTATAAATGGATCATATATGATAATATAAATTTGATTATGTTTTGGGAATAATTTAATAACATGATTAAAACCATTATACCATATGTACATACACATATGATGGAAATTGGCCATGAGGTAAGGGTTTCTCATCTCACTTTTACTTCCTTGAGACATGATAATTTCACCACTTATTTACATTATGTTTTGTATTTTCTTACCCTTTTATTTGTTATATCATGAATCTATTTATATTAATGGTATTTAAATTTTAAATTGATGTTATTTATTTCATGGGGCATATGATTTAAAAGTTACCAAAGTGGTAAGGGTTTATTTCACAATCCCATCATTATTCGAGATTGTTTTTCGTTTTAGTATTACCTGGGAGAATTATTCAATATATCTATATTAAAATCATAATATTTTATTCTATTATGATTATTCATGAAATTTTTTTATGTAATATTACCATTTTTAATTCTTTGGTACTTAAAAAGATTGAGAAATTTCTTTTAAAAAAATATGACTTTTTTTATCTCTTCGACTGAAAATCATTTTTATAAAATCCATGTTTTCTAAAAATGCTTTAATTTTTTTAACCTTTTAAAAATGACTTATTAAATACATTTTTACCCATTTTTTCTTTTTAAAAGATTTTTTGAAATGAATCTTCATGTCATTTTCAAAACAAGATCCGTTTTTCTTTTAAAGAATATATGAAAGTAATATTTGTTATAACATGTACGACATGAATGGAATATTATGATATAATGACCACTAAATATTATAGAGATTTCATTTTAATTATTTCAATGGTTATTTCCAAATAAAATTATTTTCAACATGTTTTGTGAACTTTTTGTTTTAAAAGGTTATTTTCAATTTGAAATTTTATTTTCCTAAAAAATGTTTTAATGACATTTTATGAAATTATATTCATCAATGGCTTATACCATTTATTTTATTTATCATCTAATGGAGATATGTTATATTGAAATAATACTTATTCATTCTATGGATGGTTTATAATCAGTTTGATTAGGGGTTTACAATTTTAGTACCATTCACCATATTACTCTGATGGGTTATGATTATGTTTATTTGATTGGGATAACATTTCATATGTTATATTTTAATATAAATGTTTATATTGATTATGTTTCAACCCTTCAATATAAAGAATTTATGGGTGGTTCTCGGTTATAAATATATCCTCGATGCATTGACAAGTATCATGAGAAAAATCCGTTGAAAAAATTAGATGGGTTTCTACCCAAATTTTAAATTATCTTAAGGATGGTATTGATAGTTTTATATGTCTGGAATTATAAATTCCTTCATTATGAGATCTGTTATTTCCATTCTATTATTAAATTTGTTTGAATGTTCACGGATAAGTTTTAAGCTTATGTGATTATTTATATGGATTTATTTGATCATCATTTATTTCTGCCATACTATGCTCAGTTTATTGAAAAAGTATCATGTGTTTTAGTATATTACCCTAAAATATTGATTATGATTATTTATTCATGATATATTCCACTATGTGATTACCATTACTGAGAATATAATATCACATATGTATTATGTTTTGTTTTCTCTAGGTTACCAAGATGTGTTTTTTGATTGATATATAGGGATATGCTAAGTGTAATAATTAAATTCACAAAGAAAAAACTTTTTTTGTATTTTATTTTTTCAATACAATATAAATTTCATGTATGTATCTAGTTTATAAAGATTAATAAACTATTCATTACTTTAGGATGTGATAACTTATATATAGTTCCATTGTAATAAAGTATACATAGGCTCCATGTTACCCAAGTTGGGGTTGTTACTATTGGTATAAAAAGAATTTTAGTAGAAACATTGGGATCTAGATTTAAGAAAATATATATTGGGGAACTAAATCCTTTGATAAAATTTTAGGATAAGTATATAAGAGAATCCTAAAGTTTATTAATATTTATATTATGTGGATTTTCATATAAATACATCATTTTATGGATATTAAAATTGGATTTAGTTCTCACACAAATATAGATATGGATAATAACCCCAAAAGGGGTGCATTGGGTTTGACCCGATCATCACCTAGTGCATGAAAATGGGACTTACTGTTCACCTTATTAGACACACTTAACGGATATACTTAGTAAAATTTAAATTTTATTTACCAACCATTATGAGAGATTTGAAAATTAAGATATCATTAAAGAAACAATTTTTATGATTATGATATTAGGTATGCATAAAATTTTAAATTTATGTTAAGTGATTCACTAGTTTTGGGATTATACATTATGTTTCATAATGTTATAATATAATTTTTTGTATAAAATCACTTAGAAATGGAACATATTGGAAGTAATGAGAATTATATCAATTCATATTAACCAAAGAGTAATAATGTTAATTTATTTTATGATATTAAGTCAATATTTCAAAGGAAACTAGTCTACCAAAAATTCTAACTATATAGAGACATAATATCATGTGATATTAGGAAAATGAAATAATTATATAAGTATTATGTATTTTAATGGAATCCAAATAATAATAGGAAAATAGATAAACAAACTGATAAGGGGAATAAAGGAAAGAAGGGTTTTCCCACATGTGATAATTGTGGAAAGAAACACCATGGTACTTTCTTTAAGTGAATGATAGTTTTGTGCAAGTTTGGAGAGAAAGGAAACCATGCTTGTAATTTCAAGGGAATGAAATAAATTTCCAATGTTAAAGGAATAAAATTTAAGGAGATGGTGCACTATAGAAAGGAATTCCCCAAGTGTCAAGGGAATATTCCTCAAAAGAAGCTAAGAGATCATGGTCAGGATTATGCTCTTACCACATAAAAAGTGTAATGATTAATGTTCTCATTTTTGGATTCAAGATTTATGTTATATGAGTATTTTATCAATGATATTATAGTTATAATAATCATGAAATGTATAAGTATTTTGACGAAGTACAATATCTTAAAGTATTTGAGAGTATATGTTGAATGGTACCGATGACCAAGAAAAGTGATTCAATGAAAAGTTGAACCTCTTGAAAAACACATGACCGATGGAGGATAACCCTTAATATGTTCCCTATGTTGAGATACTAATTCTATTTTTATGGGATAGTGTTGGTGACCATGAAATTGGATAAAAGTTTTATGGTTTATGTTATCTTTGATGTAGTTTACTACAAGTATTGATTTTTGTAATATACCTGATAACCTGAGACTTTATATTTGAAAGAATACTTGTTTTAATTAAAATTTTAGGGTTATCAAGGTATTCACATATTTTTAATGTGACATTAATATCCAATTTATATTTTATGGGGAATATAATGTTGATTTAGTGACCATCAATTTTTAGGACTTTGAATTTGGATATACAAATTTTATATGAGTCATTAGGTTAAATATTTATGGAATATATTGAGTTGTACTTTGGGTTTTATTGAATAACTTGTTCTAACCATTTTGGCCATGAAAAATATATTGATACACGTGTTGGATCGATATTAAGATAGATATGATACTAATTTCAGTATCAAACTATGGTGTAGATACTCAATATACAAGAGGGGGGGGGGGTAAATTGTATACTTAAAAATATTTAAGGACATTTTGTATAAGAAAAATTCACAACACATCTAAGTTCTACTAATTTTCTTGATTCCGGAAAAGTGATTCTGGAAATGAAACTTAACAAAAGTTTACAACAAAAAAGATTCTACCTTAAAGCGCATAGAATCCTATTTAATCAGAGTACAAGTATAAGGAAGTATAAGATAGGTATACTTTCCTCAACAACCAAAATTACAGCAGAAAAAAAATTGAAACACTACAAGTAACAATTAGTAAATCATTTAACCCAAAGAGAAGGATATCCAACAACCTTGGATAAAGGTCCCTTGATTTATACTTTCAAGAAAGTCTATCTTACCCAAACCTAGGTAAGCCCTCAATCTGAAGGTTGGTATATATATTTATATTCTCACACGCCATCGATTTTTAAGGAAATCGACACCTCTTACTTCACAACCTGAAGTCTCTGATTTTAAGGAAATCACACCTCTGTACAAAGCAATTCTGTATGAAGAAAAGTTTTAACAAGCTGTTCAAACTTTTTGCACGAAGCCTGAGAGTTTATAAGAGCCTCTCTTTATAGAAATCACTTCAACATAATGTAAGATCTAGATTGATCAACTTGTTTTTTTTATGGTCTTTCAAATGAGCTCCTATTTATAGGCACATCTATAACGGTCGGCTCCCTCCTCCAATGGTCATATTTTTCCTTGCATTTCGGAGGGACGTGTACACGTGTCACTCAAACAACGATTATTTAGTAACTGAATGCACAACATCATTTTATAACCAAAATATGTGTAAGAAAAAATATGGCTGCTCAAGAAAATCCCTTTTTTGGAGTGTAAGAAAAAATTAAAGTTCGGATTCTAACCAAAAACTATTCGGAGCCTATAATACATGGATATTCATATTCTGTTTTCCAAGGAATTTGGAACCTGAATTCCATAGAATTCTGGAGTCTGAATTTCATGAAAATTTGTAATATGGATTCACAAGAGTTCGGAAATTGTACTTAGAAAGTTTGGAATCTAAATTCATAATATTTTGGAGTCTGAAATCAGAAGAGTTTAGAGTCTGAATTCAGAGAGTTCAGAGTCAGAACTCATAAGAGTTTAGCGTCTGAATTCAGAGAACTCAGAGTCAGAACTCATAAGAGTTCAAAGTATGAATTCAGAGAACTCAGAGTGAGAACTCATAAGTGTTCAAAGTCTGAATTCAGAGAACTCAGAGTCAGAATTCGGATCCTTAAAACACAATGCTCTATATCTAAGTATTATATGATTCCAAGGTTTTGGATATGAAATCGAATTTTATACTTAGACAAAATGAACAATGAAAAACATGGTAAGGATAAATTTCCTTGGGGAAGGAAAATTTTCCTTATGAAAGTAAAACATAGGATAAAATGATATTTTCTTTAAGAAAAGGTGTTTGTGATTTTCAAAACAAGAAAAAATGGAAAAGTCATAAGGAAACCTTATTAACTCAACAATTTCACCAATCATGAAGTAAAGAAAAAGTCATAAGGAAACCTTATTGACTCAATAATCTCCCCCTTTTTAGAAATCACAAACATCCTTATGAAAAAGAATATAATGACTTAGAAAATATTTTTCTAGACTTTGAAAATAAAAATTACCTCCATTAACACATGATCCATGATAAATATGACTAACTCCCCCTTAGGCTATGGAACACTAAGGATCGTATTCTAGATTTCTGAAATAATATTTTTCATTATCTTGAATACCAAAATCTTTGTAATAAAAACTCCCCCTTAGATAAAATCCCCCTTACTTAGGGAGATTTCTTCTTTTCATAGAATTATTTTTTCCTTTCTCCCCCTTTGTAATTTTCAAAAAGGAATTTGAGGGAATGGAAAAGAAATTATGGTACCTGAAATATTAGTATAAGACATCCAAAATACAAGCAACCAAACATTTCATTATGATAGAAAAATTTATTCAAGGAATATAAAAAAAAAGGTCAGATTGGGTCTATCATCCTTCCTTTTACTTGGGCATCAACTTCTTCACAATGGTTTTCAGCTTCTTAAACTACTTGTGGTCTTCCTCAGCTCAGTTTAGAATCTGATCTTGATCCTCTGGTTTCTTATCTAAGGATTTGATTCTATCTTCCTGAGAATAAGAGTCTCTGCCCGAGCCTTCATGACTTCTTCCTACTTGACAATAATTTCTTATATCTCAATCTGAAGATCTCTTTCTCTCTTCCATCTTTGAGCCACTGAATATAGTTTCCCATTCAAATCCTTTACCTCTTGAATCCGAGAATTCTGTTCCAGAGTCAAATTTTCTTCAAAAATGGTTGTGAGATCCTTGATCTTACCGTCTTAAATTTCAAAAGCCTCCTTGACACCATCTTGGAACTCATAAAATTCTCTATTGTATTCAACTGTCTTCTTTGACCATCTAACCATTTTCTTGCAAAACCTTTTGTGGGAATCGTAGTTAATTAAAAACTTCTTGAAATCAGCCTCACGATTTACACACCTTTTCATCACTGTGGATACTGAATCCAATTTCCGATTTAGTGTGTGTTGAAGCATCTGGAATCTAGAATCTATGCTTGGAAAAATCAGAATGGTCCCAACAAGCTTCTTCAATGACTGAACAATGAAGTCATATCCAAGGGATGATGATTCTGAATTTGAAACTTTGCTAGGTGAGGTCTATTTATCTAGTTCAGAAAGTTTCCTCTTTGAAGATCTACCATCTTTCTTCTTCTTTATAACAAATTTAGTATGTGTATCAACAACCACCTGTTTACCCTTATCAGTTTCAGAATATATTCCTCATATGTAGATTTATGTTCACTATCAGATAGATGAACAATTTTATCTTCATATATATATATTATTTATGAGATCTTTCCTCAGCATCCTCTGGGTGTATGAAATCATGATTAGAAATTTCTTCCTCAGAGAGCTTATTCACTTCGTCTTCATCCTTCTCATCTTCTACTTTTTCCTCTTTCCCAGGTGTTTCCAGCTTTGAGGATTCTACTTCAGAAGTTTTGATTGAGAGTTTCTTGGATGGACTCTCCTTCTCAAGAAACTCTTCCACTTTATTAATCAAATCTGCAGTGTCACCACTGCTTTCTACTACTTCTTCAACTCCTTAGATAAGTTATTTTTCTTCAATAGTATTTTCTTGAACATTTTCTGGAGTGACGAACTTATAACCCAGAGTTTCAGGTAATGCTTCTACCAAGAAAGATTTTGGTACTGGGATATTCTCGGATGCTTTCTCAGTATCCCTTAGAAGGGATTGCACTATCTCGTCTTCATTCATCTTCTTCTTTAACTTCTTTTCTTTATCTTGCTTTTGAATCTCTTCAACTGTCTTCTCTTTTAAGGATTTTTCTTCAACATGATCAAAACCAAAACTTGGCTCCCCTCATTTCATATTTTTCTTATCTTCCCTCTACTTTTCTACAACCTCATCAGGATATGATTTTTTCTTCTTAGGTTTTGGAGGTGTGGGTTGAGCTTCCTTAGCTTTTGGGGTTTCTACTTCTTCTTCTACTTCCTTCAACTTCCTCTTCTTTCCAACCTTTTTGATGGTTCAACCACTTCTTATTTTTTTGAAACAGCTTCATCTTCTTCCTCTGGTAAGTCATAAAATTCTTCTGAGTCCTTTAAAAAACCAATGTTCATCCTCTTCAGAGTATCACCACTGACTAGCATGACTTTTCAATTCCTTGGCTTTGAACTACAAAGAATTTTTAAAGATTATAAGCACCGAGTAATTAACTTGGAAAGAATGGCTGGATACGTGATCATCTGAGCCTTCGAGTTTCCATTCTTAATATTCTCAATAATAATGAGAATATTCTTAACCAAATTGATCTTCCTTAGATTTACCATGAAATCCAAGATATACATGTCACTTTTATTAAATGTATCTTTGTCACCTTTTCTCGGAATTATGAATCCCTGAACCCAAAATTCGAGAATCCAATGATTTGTAGACAAGTGGGCAATCTTAGGAGTCTTGAAATCTGTTAGACTGAGGCACTCCATAGCTTTCACCTAACAAAGATTCCTTTGACATCTGGAAACTTATGAGAACAGAAATCAGATTCCCCTTCATATGGAATTCCAACCAAACTGGCTGCCTTCGTATATGAAAGAGAATAAGTCTTTTCAAAGATTTTGAATGAAAACTTTTCTCTCTAACTTATTCTTTAAAGAAACTGACTAACTCATAAAATTAAATTATCAAATCCATATTCACTAAATTTTGAGCCCCTATCTTTGATATGAAAACACTCTCCCATCCATTCAGCTTAATGTTCATTGAGATTATAGAATCATACTTGTTGAAAAAGTTCGGATGCATCAACCTTTCTGTATAGACCTGCCACTCCAAAATTGACTTGACTGTAGACATATGTTTCTAAGAGGATTATTCTACAAACATTTATAATTGATAAACCTTTGAGAATCTGGAATGAGCATATGTATAAGGGCAACACTTTAGCACACGAGAGATTGAGATTCGATGTGGGACAACCATCGTGGGTCCTTTATATAGGCATTTGATGTGACCGGTCATCTTCAAAACTCAATCCAATGGATGAAAATCCTTTTGATAAGATCTTAGGGTTGATATAATAGCCTCAAGGAAATCTTGGATCCAATCTTTTGAGGTTTTTTTAATAAAAATGTTTGGATTTAAGGAAAAAGGAACCCGAGAAATTTAAAACTAAAAGAAACTACCAAAAAGTAAAGGATGATTACAAAAACTCAGAAAAGGAAGAATTCCTTTTGGATTTCTAGGAATATTATTCATAATGGGGAAACTTCTTCTTAAAGAACTTTAGATTTCAAAAAAAAATTATTAATTTTTTTTTGAAAAACTGACTATGAATTTTTTGAAATTATTCATTACGAAGACTTAGAAAATATTCATTACGAAAATTTAAGAAAATCTTCATTACGAAAATTTAAAAATCGTCATTACAAAAATTTTGAAAATATTCATTATGAAAACTTTTGGACAACAAATAAAATGTTGAATACTAAAAAATTATTAAACTACAAAAAATTTTATACTATGAAAAATATTTTATTATGAAAAGTTTTAGACTACGAAAAATTTTTATTACGAAAGATTTTCATTACAAAAAATTTTAATTCAACTAAAAAGTAAATGTACTCCCCCTATTAAAAGGAGTTTATTACTGTAAGGTGATTAGTTTCAACAAAAAGTTAATAGGGAATGTTACCTAATGGTAATCATTCCTAACTTTTGTTTAATGTATTCAAATCTATCGGAGGGTAAGGATTTTTTCGAAAATATCAGCATGTTGATCTTGTGTTCCGATAAATTGACGAATGGTATCTATTTTTAGTGTGTGATCCCTAAAAAAGTGATGCCTAATATCTATGTTTTTTTCATGAGAGTGAAGTGTAGGATTTTTACTTAGGGAAATGGAACTAGTATTATCCCAAAAAATTTGTGTTTTGGTAAAACTCATACCATAGTCTATGAGTGTGTGTTGCATCCACAACACTTGAGCACAACAACTTCCAACTGCTACATATTCAGCTTCAGTAGTGGAAAGTGCTACTAAGTGTTGCTTTTTTCATGACCAAGAAACTAATGAATATCCCAAGAAATGACAAGATCTGGATGCACGTTTTCTATCCATTCTACATCCACCAAAGTCAGCATCTGAAAAAAAAATTAGAACAAAATAATTTCCAGAAGTATAAAAGAGTCTTAAATCCATGGTTCCTTTTAAGTAGTGAAATATTATTTTCACTACCATTAAATGAGATTCCTTAGGATTGGATTGATATCTTGCACATAAGAATACTGAAAACATTAAGTCTGGATGACTAGCTGTCAAGTAAAGTAAACTACATATCATACCTCCAAAAGATGTTTGATCTACTGGTTTCCCAGCTTCATCAAGATCTAATGAATTTGAGGTACCGATGGGAGTACTAATACTCTTAGTGTTGTCATATCCATACATTTTGAGAAGATATTTAATACACTCATGTTGGGATATATAGATTCCTTCTGGTTTTTGAGAGATTTGAAAACCAAGGAAAATTGTTAACTAACCCATTATACTCATTTCAAACTCAGATTTCATTAGATCTACAAAGGAATCAGTTAAAGATTGCTGATTTGAACCAAATATAATTTCATCAACATAAATTTGAACAATAAAAATATTTTTCTTATCCTTCTTTATAAAAAGGGTTTGATCTGCACTTCCCTTAACGTAATTATTTTGAAGAAAAAAATCCTGTAATTATATCATACCAAATTCGAGGGGCTTGCTTAAGTCCATACAAATCTTTGGTAAGTTTATAAACATGTTCAGGATGTTTTGTATCTTCAAAACCAAGAGGTTATTCAACAAAAACTTCCTCTTGCACAAAACCATTATGGAAAGAACATT
Organism: Viscum album; assembly: GCA_963277665.1. Lineage (NCBI taxonomy): Eukaryota > Viridiplantae > Streptophyta > Magnoliopsida > Santalales > Viscaceae > Viscum > Viscum album. The sequence continues at coordinate 1,308,072,951 of OY728163.1, read as the reverse complement.
TCACTTCCATTTTAAAAAGTTTGAAGTTAAAGAATGATGAAAAGGCAAGTAAAATATGAATAGATTCAAGTCTAGATACTGGGGAATAGGTTTCTTCATAGTCTTTTACTTCTTGTTGAATATAGACTTTAGCAACCCATCTATACTTATTTCTAACTATGATTCCATTTTCATCACACTTATTTCTGAAGACCCATTTTACTCCAATAACAGAAGTTTCTTTTGGCCTTTTAACCATGGTCCAGACTTTATTCCTTTCGAATTTGTTTAGTTCATCTTACATAGATTTTATCCAATCATCATCACCTAAAGTTTAATCAGTGATTTTTGGTTCTAATTTGGAAAGTATTTCTAGATGTTCTTCTTTATTCCTTAAGGAACTTCTAGTCTTTACAGGTTGATTTACATCACCAATGATACTATCACTGTGATGATTCTTAAGAAACAACTAATTTGGGTTTTGTAAAACCTGTTCATCAACATAAGCTTGGAAATCTTCTGGGGTAAATGCTTCAGAAACATCTTCTTGGACATTTTCATTACCAGAAGGATCTTCTAACAAAGGTTGGTAATCATTTTTTTGAAAACACATATGAAGATTTAGGTTGGGGTTGTTTAAAACCAAAGGGATTAGTTTCATCAAATTTGACATGTACTGTTTCTTCAACAGGACAAGTGTTTTTATTGAAAAATCTATATGACTTAGAAGATGTGGAGTTTCTAAGAAAATTCCTTCATCATTTTTTTGTTTGAATTTGTGTAAATTATATTTAGTATTAAATATGAATACCTTGAAAACAAAAACCTTGAAGTAGGAAAGTCTATGTTTTCTACCATTCCATAATTCATATGGAGTTTTATTAAGAAAAGGTCTAATGAAAACTATATTTATAGTATAATAAGAAGTACTTACAACTTCATCCCAAAAATGTTTGGATATAGAATATTAAATCAATATGGTTTTTGTTATCTCTTGAATAATTTTATTTCTTCTTTCAACAACACCATTTTTTTGAGGCTTTCTACATGATGAGAAGTTATGAGTAATAACTTTTATACTATAATTCAAAATCAGAATTTTGAAATTCTCCTCCATGATCACTATGCATAGTTATCAAATTATTTTTTTTTCTCATTTTTAACTTGGGCTCTAAAACTTTTGAAATAAGAAAAAGCTTCAGATTCCTTTTCTAAAAAATAGACCCACGTAAATCTAGTGTAATCATAAACTAAGAAGAATACATAATATCTACCTCCAATGCTTCTTGTTTTTAGAGGGCCAAAAAGATCCATATGAACCAACAGTAATGCATTAGTGGTTGAGACTTCACTAACTGATTTAAAAGTTGATTTATGTTTCTTAAAAAATTGATAAGGATCACAAACTTTTTAAGATTCAAATCTAAGCTTCGATAGATACTTAAATAGTCTTTTCATAGAGAGTTTTTATAGGTTGCTAAAGTTACAGTGTCCTAACCTTCTATTCCATAAACAAGGATGATCTTACATTGCACTAATTCAAGGTAAGTCTTGGTTCCTAAGGTCTTCTAAGTTTAGTGTGTAAATATTCTCTTCCTATTGGCAGAAAGAATAAAATCTTCCTTGGAATTGTATACTAAGCACTTGTCATTCCTAAAATTTATAGGGTAACCTTCATAACATAATTGACTTATACTAATAAGTTTGTTCTTAAGACCCTTAACAAATAAAACATTTGAAATCAAAGTTTTTCCAAGAAGAACTATGTTACCTATACCAATAATTTCCCCCTTATCATTATCTCCGAAAGTTACTTTTCCTCCTTTCTTCTTGATAATATTTTCAAAGTAGTTTTTGTTACCAGTCATATGCCGGGAACATCCAATATCCATGTACTAAGTATTACTATTGGTAATTTACTTATTTTTCTAAAAATAATAATGTTAGAATTTAGGAATCTAAACCTTCTTGGATCTGGAATTGTTAGACAATAAAATTTTGGGTATCCATGTTTGTTTAAAAAAATAAGCTTTATGAAACCCAAGAGATTTAACAATATTCAAGGAGTAATTTTTCTTCCAATTCCCATCACTTTGACATTTAGTACAAAAAGAGGATATGGATGGAATAAAATAGTTGTTTTTGAAAAAACTTTTTCTGTGAGTATAACCTACTCCAGTAGTATTTCCTTGAGGTTTTATTTGAGAATACATCTTGTCAAAATTTTCTTTACCAGGAGTAAAGTTTGAAAGAAGTTTCTTAAGAGAATATATTTTTGATTTTAGTCTTATGACTAAATTCCTATCCTCAGGAATTATTTACTTAGAGTTAGATTTTTCCTTAAAAAAATTTATTTTTAAAATAGCATTCTTATTATCATTAGAAATTTTTTCCTTTTCAGAAATTATTTCTTTAATGTCTATAGAATGTTTTTTAGAAGTTCATCCTTATCTTCAAGATCTCAACAGAGGTCTGAAATCTATTTTGTAAGAACTTCTTCTCTAGTATTTTCCTTGTCTAATTTCATAGAAATTTTACAATTTTTTTCTTCTAACAAATTGTAAAATCTATATAATTCTTCTTAAGAAGGTATTTCTTCATTAACTAAAGATAAAATATCTTCATTAGAAGTGATATCTTTATAATAGTAATTATTATCAAGAGATAAATCTGTTAAAGACTGAGCAAAGCGTACCATGGCCATAAGACAAGTATTTGGGAAAAAATAAGTATCAATTAATCAAATATTTTTCTGTGATGGTGATTCATATTCAGAAGATTAACTTCATGAAGAGTCTCCACAGATCTCACTCCAAGTATCGTTTGCTTTAATATTTTTCTTGTGCTTTGAATGATAGTACTTTTTCTTTTTTCTCTCTGAATTCCTTTCCTTCTTTTCCTTCTTTTTCAATAGTGGGAAATCAAGTTTGATATGACCTGTTATTCTACATTCATAACAAGTAACTTCCCCATATTTCTTCTCTTTGTAGTCTCTCTTATTGAACTTATTTTGAAATTTATTTTGGGCTACTGTCTTGTTCATTATCCAAGAAGGATTATCTAATTCATTCTTAGACTTTTCTGTATAAATAGATTCTGACTCAATACTAACTTTCTTTAACTTTGATCTAGTTAATATTTCTTGAGTCTTGACTTTTATTTGTTTAGAAGTAGTTGTAAAAGAACCTCCTCCATTCCAATTCTAATTTTTAACATTATCAACATATCTATTTATTCTAGTCTCATGCTGAAGAAGAGTTCCAAACAGATCATCTAAGGAAATCTGGGTGACTTTTCTGTTCTCTTCAATTGCTATCCTCTTGGACTCCAATTCATTTGGTATAATGTCTATGGTCTTATCTAAAAGGGCCTCATCATCCAAAACTTTTTCTCCCATATATTTTAATCTATTAACAATAGTCATAAACCTTTGTTGAACTTTTCTTATAGGTTCTCCAAAAGGAAAGTTAAATCCATGGTATTCAGCTCTCAACATAGCTCTTCTTGTCACTATAACTTTAGAAGTACCAAAATGTGTAACTTTTAGTTTCTTCCAGATATTGTTTGCAGCTTCACATGATGATATTTGACTATATATATTCCTAGTCATGTAACATAGAAATCTATTTCAGACTCTGAAATTTTCTCGACATTCAGATTTTTCCTGATTAGTAAAAGTTCTCAATTACTTATCAGGAATCCTATAGTCTACTATCAACATCAGGTAGTTATCAACTCCAGTGTTAATAATGAAAGTATTCATCCTATCTATCTAGTACTCATAATCATTTCCATCAAAAATAGGAGGTCTGGTAGGATTTAGATTGTTGATAGAACCAACATTTAAACCTGCCATCTTAAGGAAAATCTTGTCACAAAAACCTGTTAGTAATAAAAGTTTGTAAACAAAAGAAAATTACCTTATAAAGGAAAATAGAAATAGAGTATCTCTAATCAAAATATGAATCCGAAATTTATGAGTCCAAAAATCTGATTCTGAAAAAGTAAATAAGTAGATTTCCCTTCTGAATCTAATCATGAGTTTAATTCAGATTGAACTAATCCTATGATACCTATTGTTGGATTGATAGTAAGGTAGATATGATACTTATTGCAGTATCAAAATATGGTGTAGATACTCAATATAAAATATGGGGGGTGAATTTTATACTTAAAAATCCTTAAGGAAATTTTGTATAAACAAAATTCACAACACCTCTAAGTTCTTCTAATTTTATTGATTCTAAAAAAGTGATTCCAGAAATGAAACTTAAAAAAAGTTTACAACAAAAAAGATTCTACCTTAATGCATATAGAATACTATTTAATCATAGTACAAGTATAAGGAAGTATAATATAGTTATAATTTCCTCAAAAACCAAAATTACAGTGGAAAAAAATTGAAACACTACAAATAACAAGTAGTAATCTTTTAACCCAAAGAGAAGGGTATCCAACAACCTTGGATAAAGGTCCCTTTATTTATACTTTCAAGAAACCTTGTCTTACCCAAACCCATGTAAGAACTCAATCCAAAGACTGGAATCTGTATTGCTATCCCAGCAAGTCATCGATTTTTAAGGAAATCGACACCTTTAACTTCATTACCCGAAGTCTCTGATTTTATGGAAATCACACCTCTACACTAAGCAATTATGGATGAAGCAATGTTTGAACAGGCCGTTCAATATTTCTGCACGAAGCCTGAGAGTTTATAAGATCCTCTCTCTCTAGAAATAACTTCAACAGAATGTATTCTTTAGATTGATAAACCTGTGTTTTTTTAAGCTCTTTCAAATGAGCTCTTATTTATAGGCACATCTCCAATGGTCATCTCCCTCCTCCAACAGTCATATTTTTCCTTGAATTTCAGAGGGACCTATACACGTGTCACTCAAACAACGATAAGTTAGTAACTGAATGTATGACATCATTTTATAACCAAAACATATGTAAGGAAAAATATGGTTACTTAAGAAAATTCATTTTTTGGTGTGTAAGAAAAAATGAATGTTCGGAGTCTAACCAAAAACTATTCAGAGTCTATAATACATGGATATTAGTATTCTGTTTTCCAAGGAATTCGGAACATGAATTCCATAGAATTCCAGAGTCTGAATTTCATGAAAATTCATAATTTGGATTCACAAGAATTTGGAACCTGTACTTAAAAAGTTCAGAATCTAAATTCATAAGAATTCAAAGTCTGAAGTCAGAAGAGTTCGGAGTCTAAATTTAGAGAGTTCGGAGTCAGAACTCATAAGAGTTCGGAGTCTAAATTCAGAGACCTCGGAGTCAGAACTCATAAGAGTTCAGAGTCTGAATTCAGAGAACTCGGAGTCAGAACTCATAAGAGTTCGGAGTCTGAATTCAGAGAACACAGAGTCAGAATTCAGATCTTGAAAATAGAATGCTCTATATCTAAGTATTATATGATTTTGAGGTTTTGGATTTGAAACCAAATTTTATACTTAAAAAAAATGAATAATGAAAAATTTGGTAAGGATAAATTTCCTTGGGGAAGGAAAATCTTCCTTATGAAAGTAAAACGTAGGATGAAATGAAATTTTTATAAAGAGAAGTTGTTTGTGATTTTTAAAACAAGAAGGAATGGAAAAGTCATAATGAAACCTTATTGATTCAACAACCTTCCCAATCACAAAATAATGGAAAAGTCATAAGGAATCCTTATTGAGTCTACAACAAGAAGAATGGATTTTCTTTCATTTATTGAGCTAATTATCTATTAAATGTTAACTTTAGTGCTTTAGGAATAAAAATTCCTAATGGATATTCATTTCTTGGAGTATGATATGTAGTAGGAATAGATCAAACCATATCCAAAGGATGATATTATTCCAATAGGGGGATACCATGTCACTATATTTTTCTATGTTCTTAGTCTAGATGGTAAAGGAATTCCTCAACACTAGGGAAAAGATATTGAATTTTTTTATCCATGTAACTTCATTTCTAATTATTAAAATTGAACCTTAAATCATCAATGTTTTCTGGTTTTATGGTAATTAAAATTATCTTTATCACCCACATTTATGTGATTAAGGGTCTCTATAACTATCTATTAATCCTTGGGGATTAATATTCTATTTAATTTCCTTGTTTTAATTTCCCTCCAATGTTCTCCAACATGGAGACCAAGTAATGTCTTATTTTGGGTGAACATCATACTTACCTTTCAATTTTATTAAGATGGTGTTTTATTAACCATTTTTAGAAATTGGGTTCACAAAAAAGGTATTTTAAAATTTCAAACCCTTTATTACTGATATCATGATAAATTTGTGAGGATAAAATTTATTTAAGGGGTAGAATATAAAACCCTAAGATTTTGAAATAGGAATATCTTGTTCAATAGTGTGTATGAAATGAATCATAAATATTAGAAGACAATATAACACCCTGGGAATTTATGATATATTTATTTTTAAATAAATTCAATATCTTTAACATCTTTCATTGAATACAATACTGGGTTTTAACTAAATATGATACTTAATTAAAATATTATTATTTAAATACGACCATCATAAACTTGCTGTTAAAATGGAGGGTATGAATAATAATAACTAAATTATAAAATTATATATTTTATAAATGTAAAATATAAATTAAATTGATATATATTAAGGATAAACAAATAAAGACTCATTTTAAATTAAAAGAAATGTTCTTTTAAAAAAAGATATTAAAAAAACTATTTCGCCACTTCTTGCACGGTTATGATAAAATAAGTTTTTTTCACTTTTAGAAAAATTATTTTATAAAATTAAATTAATTTTTGAGATAATTATATCAAATTTATCTTAAGCTGATTTTTTAGAAGTTTTTTTCAATGAATAGTGAAAAATACCGATTTTTACTGAAAATTGCCTTTTCAATTAAATTATTTACAAAGTTAAATTATATTTTAAATTGGTTTTAAAGTAAAATTTGTAAAATTATATTATAATAACTAAAAATTAGGTAATTAAAATTCATTTCAAATTGTTTTTTATTATGAAAACAGTCTATACTTATGAGAATTGTCTATTTGGAAACCATATTTTCCACGACATTTGCGAGAATAATTTTAAATTGAATTCTACCACTACTATGAATTGAAATTTTAAAAAATTGGATTAAATATTTGTAATAAACATAATTTATATTATCTAATAAGGTCAATTTATTATTTTATCGAAATAAATTGTGAAAATTATAAAAATTAATTACTACGATTCAGGTATAAATAGGTTTATTAGGGGTTAAATTAAGAAGGTAAGGGTTAAAATGACAAAAAAACTTGTAAAAATATTATTAGATTAGAATATTTACACGTTATTCTATCTCAAATTATAAACTAATATTATTTTTAATCTTTTTTCATGTGAATTACTTTATTATTTTGGATTCATTTGAGAAATTTCTAAGTAATTTCCAAAAGGGTTCCCTTTCCCCACTTATTAAAGGGAACTCCCTACATTAATTTATTCACACCTCCCAAGCCATTTTACTTGGAAAAAACCTAAAAAAATATCTCACAAACATACTTATACGTATTATAGATCTTATTTTCCTCCCAAAATACCAACCCTAGTGTCCTGAAGAGAAGATCCAAAGGAGGTTTCTCATAGAGAAGGTAATTGTCTTAACAAAGCTCTTTCATTTTATTTCTTATTTTTACACATTCAATTATTTATTAAAAATTAAAATATAATAACACCATTATATACCATATAATGAGATTTTATTATGTCAATTTTATAATATATATCCATATTTTCCTTCAACAAATGGGAAACAAAATCCTCGACTATGTGTACGATGGATTACCGCCTCACGAACTAATGTGGTTCGTTTTCCATCACAACCTTTGAATGATGGTTATAATTATGGATTTAAAATAATTATATTATATTATTAGAATTATAATACATATTGAATTATAATATCACATATATCTTTTTTACTTTCCATTCTTTTTAAAATATGATAACGTCGCTCGTGAGTACGATAGACTACTGCCTTGCGAAGCGATGTGATTCATTTTTTTACATGTGATTCAAATGGAAGTTAGTAAAGATAAATTTAATAAATATATATGATATATACATGACATGATATAAATTCATTAAAATTAATTATATGATTCTTTATCCTCTAACCCGTTAAGGGAATGATATCATCTCTCATGCGTACGAACGACTTACCATCTCCATGGAGAGATGCAACTCATTTTCCAGCACCAACCATAAAGAATAGTTCTAATAATGTATATAATTAGTAAATATGATATTTATAATAGTATTATAATTATGAATATTATGTATTTTTTTACTGTGTATAAGAATTATAACTTTCTGGAAAAAACATGCATGAGAAAACAAGGAAATTAACACCTGAAACAATGAAAATAATGAAATATTATAAAAAAAGGTGGTAAAATGTTATAAGTGTTAGGTACACTAGGTAAAATACCCCGGGGAGTGAATCATGGTATGAAATATTAAAAAAACTTCCCCTTTTGATCTTGTTTCGTTGTTAATCAAAACTATATTCTCTATCTTTCCCGAAGAAAAGTATGACTCAAAATTAAAGCATGCATGAGACACAATAATTTTTACTTGGTTCACCCTCACTAGGATACATACAAGGACCATAAAATTACAATGTTCTGATGTACCAAATAAACTTAAAGTGACCTGTTATTTATAATGTTCAGAGTAGACTCATAGTCCCTCCTGGTATACAACCAATCACAAATTGAAAGCTCACTCCTCTCTCAACAAATGTGTGCTCACTGATTCTTCAAGAGATCCACTCAAAGGTTGTAGACATATAGGTCCCTTAATTATCTCTATTTAATGAATCATCAAATGTATGTAGATGCATTATTGATGTCCCACTTTCATCCATGGATGAATATAACTTTACCAAAAAATTACATGGAATCTTCAAATCATTAATTCAACCCTTAATGTGCCTTGAATGAAAGTTTTATGATATTAAGGAAAAACCTTTTCTTACAAGAAACATTCTTCTTACACACAACATCAATATTATGCACAACTTCCTTTCTTGCATGAAAATCTAATTCTTACACACAAATCCAATTATTATGCACAACTCCCTTTACACACAATTCTTTCACGATTCAAATCTCTGATTTCCTCTAAGTGTTGATCTTGTCAAATGAGGGGGTCACCTCTTATTTATAGGCATCACTGATCCCTATGTAGAAGATTCAACATTTCCTGAAATATCCCATTCGAGCATGCAAAACCCAATTTGATGTCGCATTGGGAATACACGCCTCTTTAACACAACCTCATCTTTCATGCACATTCTAGATCTCTTTTACACTTCATTCCTTTTCCATATTTTGATGTTCTGATCCCAAAACATGCCTTGCGTGAAAAATTCCAAACCATCTTCAATCTTTCTTGCAACTTTTCTGAAACATTTTTAACTATTTTTATGATTTTAAGCCCCTAAAAATTGGTAAACACTGGAAAATGGGGCCACCATATAAACGTTATTTTTGTATCTCCTCCAGATCATCCATTCCTTTGTCATGGATTCCTGTAAACATAGTTTTTCAACTGTAACTATTGAATTTCACAAAAAAACGTGGAAACCCTCTTTGTGAATAGACATAATCAACCCAAAAATGCTTCAATGTTAAGTTGAGGTATTTTTACCCAACAGTCTCCCCTTTGGGATTGTTGACAACTCTTTCAAAAATTAAGACCCCTCTATAGCTTCATCCATCTTCTACCACCATACAATTTGTAAGATTCATATAGAGATACAATATATACTCCACACATACTCTATGCCCGCATGAGACATTCTCTACATGAGAAACAAGAGTCGTGTGAAAATTTCATCAATGAATCACTTCATTCCGTTCCAAAAACACTCTTTTACTTTCATCACAATCCTCCTTTAATGATATATATCCTTTGATTGAACACTCATAGCTTCATCATATTCAAAACTTCCCCTATGTTGATGCTCCCATATCTTGCGGCTCCACCTGTTAGCTTCTCCCCATGTCTTAACTAAGATATTTTATCCCTTTTTTACATCCACAAGTTCTCCCCCTTTTTCAACGAACCAAAAGATCACTCCTTTGTGGTCTGAAAAAATATAAAGAACACATATCAGTAAATTAGGGTAAAATACACTATACCTTAGGGGGGGAGGGGTCCCACATTACCACTTTTTGAAGTGATGGGAGTCAAATGAACTCCTAGATTCAGCTGATTCCTCTCAAATTCTTATTTGGGTAAGTCCTTTGTTATAATGTTTTCAACCTATAGTTATATAGGCACATATGCCAAATTCACAAGACCCTACTCCACCTTCTCCTTGATAAAATTATATTTTATTCAAATGTACTTTGTCCTAAAGTGATGGAATAGATTTTTTTATTAGATTTATAGCATTGGAATTATCATAATGGATTCACATCATAGATTTCACTTTAAATCCCATGTCATTAAGTTCCTATTTCATCCAGAATAACTGTGTTCATGCTTGATTAACTACAATATATTTAGCTTCTGTGGTTCTTAATGAAATGAAATCTTGTTTCTTACCTAAAAAAGAAATACACAATATGCCAATATAGAATTCCCAACCTAATTTTGTTTTTTAATAATCTGATCTATCCTAATCTACATCTCTATATCCCAATAACTCTTTCTGATATTTTTCATTTTACATCAAACCAAAATTCACATTACCTTGATAGACTGAACTATTCTTTTCACTGTAAAAATGTATATTTTTTTGGGATTGATTTGATATCTCGCGTCTTGGAATGTGGAAAATAATATCAGGTCTTTTCATTTTCATGCATAGTAAAATTCAAATGATTTTCCTATATTTTATGATATTAACTGCCTTTCCATCATTATATTTTGATAGTTTTTTTAGCTAGTAAACTGATTTTTTGTCTCCTTGTAATTTTCCATTCTGAATCATCTTAGAACCTCCTTGTAATATTTGGATTGAGAAATGAAAGTTCTACTCATTCCTCATGTCACTTGTAAACCAAGGAAAATCTCATCTCACTAATCATTGAAATTTTGAACTTACTTTTCATGAATTGAAAAAAAATCAGCATTCTGTTTTATTCGATCCACCAAATATTATGTCGTTAATATAAACCAGCACCATCATACTTTTATTAATGTTAGTATTTACATTGATATTGTATTCAAATCCACTATACTGAGAGCCCATCTTCTTCAAATACTAATCTTGTATTGAATACCATGATTTAGGTGCTTGATTAAACCACTATATTTCCTTCTTCAATTGAAAAACATTGTTCTCATCTTCATGAATGAGAAAACCATTTGTATTCTCAATATATACTTCTTCTTTTAGAACCCCATTAACAAATGCGGACTTGCGATATATCTAGAAAACCATTGAACTTCTGTTCCACTAGAATGGCCAAGAATAATTTGATTATCTCCATCCTTGTAATAGGTGAAAATTTCTCATCGACATCGATACCCTCTATTTGGGAGTAACCTTTTCGCACTAGTCATGATTTATTTCAAATCACTATTCCATCTACATTCATCTTGTTTTGAAAGACCCATTTAGTCTTGTTGAAATTCATATATGTTAGTCTCAAAAAAATCTCCCCTATTTGATTATTCTTAATATGGTCTAGATCTCCATTCATTTCCTAAATACAGTTTTCATCTCAAGCTACATCAGCAAAACATTTTGGCTCTACCTGAGATAAAAAAGATTCCTGCTATAATGAAATAATTATTCTAGTTTTAACAAGAACTATTTGATCACTAATGTTATTTTTCCTATAAAATATAGCTCAATTATTTGGCTTCTTCACAGATATAGACATTACTTTCTACTTCTCATCATCAATATCTTCTTCTGAATCAACATCTTCCACATTTTCTCGCCATGTGTTTCTTACCTCCTCATCACTTTGATGAGGAAACTATTCACTATATTGTTGAATATTATCTTCATTTTACACTATAGTGGCATAAATTCTATCAACTACTTTTCCCTGTCTCTTATTAAAACATTTATATAATTATATTTATCTTTAGTATCCAAGGAATACCCCCTCATATCCACATGACTCAAATTTTTTGTGTTTTTTATTTTTTGAGAATAAAGAAATTACTTATAACGACTTTAATGTATTTTAATGTTAGATTCTTTCTATAAAACATCACATGCAGAGTCTCTCAATCCTTCACACACAACAAATCCCTATTAGAAATGTATACTGATGTTAATACTGCTTCCTTCCAAAATTTCTCTGGTATGTCTTTTTCAATAAGAATCGTTATGGCTACGTTGTTGAAAATATGATTTCTCCTCTCAACTACTCCATTCTATTGAGAGGTTCTCATCAAAGAAAATTGACACCTTATTCCATGTTTCTCAATATAGTATTCCACTTAGATGTTTTTTTAACTCCGCGCCATTATCAGTGAAAAACTATATAATTTTATATCCAAGCATCCATTCATATTCCACCCGGTATTGTTTTATTCAACTGAACACATTAGAGTTGTGAAAAATGAAAACTATCCCTGACATTCTACTGAAATCATCAATAAAATGGATGTAATACCTCTTCCCATTAATATATCTAGGTGAAATAGTTCCATATACATCTACATGCACCAATTCAAGCACTATGATTAACTTATGTTCCTTTTACTTGTATGTATTTATGATGATCTTCCCTTATTGAAAAGCGTCACACATATGAGTATAATCATGTGATATCTTAGGGAGGTATCTAGCTGCCTAACACATTACTAGATCTTCTAGGGATGGTTGGCATAGATGACCAAGTCATTTAGACCACAACCTGTTTTCTTCCTCTCTAGACAAAAAGGACATATCTTATTCTCCACTCATACAGTAGATATTTCCCTTTGTTATTTTTCCATATAGAACAACTAAACCATAAATTCCTTTGAAGATACAAATATTTTTCATAAATCTTATAGAATACTCTAAGTCACATAGTTTACTGACACTAAAAATGTTGCAACTAAGGCCTTTTACTACTAGGACATCATCACATCTCATTTCTTTTCCCCCAAACCTGGCATTTCCCAAGCCAATTATATTCAGGCCTTCATCATTTACATATTTAAAAACTCCTTCTTTTTCATATTTTATGCCTATAACACATACTTATTCCATTTCCTATGGGATGTGAAACCACTTTCAAGGATCCATACACCAGAACAATATGATGCTTTAATAGAAATTTCAAAAACCACTGCCTTCTCTTCTCTTTTCCTTTTGATATCTGTTTTTGACATCATACTTAGTATAGAACGATAGTCTTAATTTTCCTTAGAGTATGATGGACCAAATTCATCCTGTAGAGCTTCAAATCAATTTTTCATTTTCATTTCACCTGTTGATTCTTTGATTTTCTTCTTGAGACCACATGGGTTCTTCTTTGTCACATTCCTATCCATGGTTGATGTATAATATCTATCCATGTAACCAAATACTCTATACAAAAAACGATTCCCCTAAAAATATATTCTAGATTACCATGATTTGTTTGGTTGATACTATGCTTCTTGTTCCCTTTTGTATCTCTTAGCTATGAAACACAGATTTTTTGAGTGTCCCATCTTTCTACAGTAATTGCACATGATGTAGGGTTCATTCGTGCATGTCACTTTTTCACCACAGGGTGTCCCTAGGGCTCTCTAAATATTTTGATTCTACTTTGTACCCAAATCAATCTACAATATTAGAGCATGTGCTTGCAGTATTATTTCAACCACAAATACTTTCTTTTTTGTCAAGCCCCATACCAGCCTTATCATTTAGATTTGAATGTTTCTTCTGTTCTATTGGATCTCTATGCTCTAATTACAAATTTTTTATCTTTTAAATGACCTTCATTCCCAATGTCATATTGTGAGTGAAGATTTTTTCTTGATCATTAGATTTTAGTTTTATATCAAAAAATGCCTCTTCAAGTTTTTTGATATGTTTGATTTGATCTCTTTCAGTGATAGTAAAAACACAAATCTCACTTTTCTATTATTAGATTTTGAGTTTGTACTCAATAGCCTTTTTTGAGCTCTATGGTGGTGAAGACTTGAGTTTTTAAATTTCTTCCATCAACTCAGACTTCTCTTCTTCCTACTATTTCATATAGGGTTTGGCATCACAAACCACTTTGTTGGATTTATTTGTTTTGTCTATATAAACATCTATCTCCTCTAGATCATCCTCTAGCTCAACCTTCAAATAAACTCTTCCTTAAACTTCTTCTTCATCAACATCAGTTTCATCAATTTCTTGAGCACTACCAAAAAACGACACCACAACATTTTCTCTATGATCTTTACAATTCTCTATCTCTTTAGCCTCAAATTAATATGAACTATCACATTCTTGTGAAAGAAGATTCTTCTTCTTGAAGAAAATTTTCTTAAATTTTTTCTTTACTTTCACATAGCTTGAATACTTCTTCATAGGGATTTCAAATTCATCCTCATCATCTTCTTAAATATTCTTGGGTAACCTTACTGCAAGATGACCAACCTTTTTACATCTAAAGTAAACAAGTGAATGTTTTCCTTTGAACTTTACCTTTCCCCTTTTAGTGTTTAGGAAAGGAATGACATCAAATTATCTGTCTCTTCTTCTTCCTAAGAATATTTAATGGTGATATTCTGTATGGACTTGAATTACACTTCCTTAGAAATCCTTTTTTCCATAGACTCAATGTTTTCATTTCTCATCTCATATATGACAGTATTACTATGCAAGATATCTAATGTGATCTAATTTGTATCTCTGTCCTCCAACATAGAAACTTTCAAATCGAACCAAGGTGGAAGTCTTCTCAAGATGCACTCAATGATCTTTACATCTTCAATATTCTCTCCATGACCATGAATGTATTCCACTACAACATTCACTCTGTTAAATAATGCATCAATAGACTCATTTGGGTTCATTATCATATCTTTATACTTGTTCCACAAAACCTACAACATTTCTTCTATGAACTTTGAATCACCTTCATATATATTCAACAGATTCTCCCACATAGCATTTTATGTTTTACATGACATCATATTCATATATATTACATTGGATAGGGCTCCCCCTAAAGCATTTATTCCTTTGGTGTCAGTATCCAATTACCTTCATTCAACTTCTGATAAATCACCACTATCATTGTTGGCTAAAATACCATGCATCACTACTATAAAGAAATACATTCCTAAGGATCTGAAGTAGTATTGCATCAAATTCTGCCCCAACTGAATATTATTCCTCTCAAAGATCTAAATCCATTTGTGATTGACAAACTCCATAGATAGAGAAACAATAATATTAAAATTTCCATTTGATACAAATTTTTAGGTCCATTAGATCAAATTACATGAGTGTGGGGTGGGGAGGGGGGGGGGGTGAACATGGTAATGAATGATTAAAACAACTTCCCCTTTTGATCATGCTTTGTTGTAAAAAAGAACTGCCTTATCTCTATTTCCCATAGAGAAGTATGATGAGAAACTAAACAATTCACGGTACACAATTTTTTTTACTTTTTTCACCCTCACTAGGCTATGTCCTAGGATCATACAATGACAATAAGCTAATGTACCGAATCCACTAAAAGTGCACTATTTTTTATAATTTTCAGAGTGGACTCACTATCCCTCATTGTATACAACCAATCACAATTTGAATGATTACTACTATCTTAATTGAAGTGTTATCACTACTTTTTAAAAAGATCCACTTGCAGTTGATAGACCTATAATTATCTCTAATGAATTCATCCTCCAATGTATGTAGATTCTCTATTGATGTCCCACTTTCATCCAATGATGAATACTGCTTTACCATAGATATACTGGGAAACTTAAAATCTTTTGAGAAACCCTTAATACACCTTGCATGATTTTTTTTCTTTGCATGTAAAAACTCTTCTTACACACAACATCCTTCTTAAATAGAACACCAATATTATATTCAACTTCCTTTCTTGTGAGAAACTCCAATTATTGCGTGCAACTATGATTCTTACTCACAACTTCCTTTACACACAATTATAACGTAATTTAGAGATCTGATTTCCTCTAAGAGTTGAGATTGTCAAATGGGGGGATGGGATCTTATTTATATGCATCGCTGAACCTCGTGTATAAGATTTGAATCATAACGCAAGATCCCCTTTGAGCATGCAAAACCCAATTTGATGTCACATTTGGCGCACAAGCCTCTTTTGACCAACCTCATCTTTTGCACACATTCCAGATCTTTCATACACTTATTTCCATTTCCATATTTTGATGTTTTGATCATGAAACATGCATTAGGCACAACATTCCAAACCATCTTCAATCTTGTGTGCAACTTTTCCAAAAATACATTTATTTAATTTTCATGATTTTGATGCACAAAAAGTTGAAAAAAACTGGAAAACAATTCCACCTTGTATATGTTCTTTTTGCACCACCTCCATATCATCCATTTCTTTGTGAGGATTCTTATCAACATTTACTCTTTACTTCCATAATAGACCCTGGAAACCCTCTTTGTGAACAAATACAATCAACCCAAAAAATTTTTCAATATTACCTTGAGGTATTTTTCCCTATTATAATATAATCATATATTATATTATAATGGTTCTATTATAAATTAATAACATTAAAAAATCATTATATAGGAGGTATGTACATGTACCATGGAAATCATCCCTAAGGTAAGGGTTTCTCATCTCACTTTTACTTCAATGAGACATATTACATTTTCATCACTTATTTAATTCGTCTGGTTTGTATGTTGACCCTTTGATATATTATATTGTGAATATATTTATCTCAATGTTATTAAGAGTTTAATTTAATTTTATTTCTTTCATGGGGATTATGATTAAAATTTTACTAAATTGGTAAGAGTTTATTTCACAATTTCATTGTTATTCAGGATTGTTTTTTCAGTTTCTATTAGGGGAATTATTAGATATATCTATCTAAATATAAATATATTTTATTATTCTCTAGTTATTCATGATATTTTAAAAGTAATTTTACCATTTTACCACTCTTTGGCAATTAAAATTCTTGATAATATGTTTTTATGAAAATTCAACTTTATTTATCTCTTCAGTCAAAAATACTTTTTTTTTATTAAAATAGTGGTTTTAGAAAAATGTTTTTAAAAGAATATTCTTATCATTTTCAATATAATTACTATTTGGATTTTTTCGAAAATGTGGAAGGAATCATTATTTATACATGTACTACATTAAAGAATTTTCCACCATAATGACCTCTCAATGTTTTAAAGATTATTTTAAAATCATTGAGAGGTTATTTTCAAAGAAAATTATTTTCAAAATTATTTTTTGACTTTTTTATTAAAAAATTTTATTTTTAAATTGAAAAAGTTATTCTCCTTAAAAAAAATTTAATGATATTTTATGGTATATTTCAATTCATCAATGACATAAAACCTTTAGTGTAATTATAATAAAATATGGATATGGTGTATTGAAATAATCTTTATTATTACTATAGATGGGTTATGATTAGTTTGATTGATGATATACAATTTTATTACCATTCACCATATTACTCTGGATTGTTTTTGATTGTGTTTATTTGATTGGGTTATGTATTAAAATTTTGTATGTTAGTTTTTAATATAAATATTTATGTTTATTATGTTTCAACCCTATCATATGAGTTATGAATTGTATTTCATATGTTATGGGTGGGTCCTGGTTATAGATATCCCCTCGATGCATCGACAAGTCTCACGAGACAAACAAGTTGTCCAAATCAGATGAGTTTCTATCAGAAGGTTTAAAATATAACATGGAAGATATTGATAGTTTTATACGTCTAAAATTACGAATTCCATCATTATGAGATAAATTATTTCTATATGATTATGAGATTACTTATAATATCCATGGATAATTTTCATTATTATATGATTACTTTTATGCCTTTATTTGATTATCATTTATTTTTATCATATTATGCTCAGTTTATTGATTAAATATCATGTGTTTTAGTTATTGACCTTTCAATATTGATTATTATTATTGATTCATGATAGCTTCCACTATAAGAATACCATTAATGAGAATCTTATCTTACCCCTTTCTTATGTTTTATTTTCCCTAGGATACTAAGAAGTGTTTTTTGATCGATTTGTAGGGATATACAAATGGGAATAATGAAATTCAAAAAGAATTTTTTTTATATTTTTTGTTTAAAAGTTAATGTGAATTTTAATTATTTATCTATTTCACCAAGACTAATAAATTATTTGGTCTTTAGGGATGCGATAACTTGTATCTAGTGCTTATGTAATAATATAGACACAATCTATGGGTTTTTAGAGTCATGGTCGTTACATTTAGGCTCTATAATATAAGCATGAATGTCTATGGAATATTTTAATTGGTGAAGTTGGCATGCCTAACTAATGTCCCCCTAATAGATGTAAGGTACCCTTAATCAAGTATTATCTCTTAACAAGTTTTTGGACTCAGTGAACCATGATATTGGATTATTTTCATTCGGTTGCGATACATTGACATATATCAAGAGTCTAATACTTTACAGTGGGAAGAATTCAGATTATGGTTATTATTAATGGTGTTTCCACATAACTTTCCTAAGAATCAATAAATTTGGCCTACCTTGTTAGTTCTAACCTCATAAAATATCTTTGATAATTATGTAAAATTGTATAGTACTATCAAATAAAGAAAATGTTGGGTATAAATATAGATGTGAAGAAAATAAAAAATGGGAAAATTTTCACCCAGGTGTTTTTGATCTGTTTTCCTCACCCGGTGATCTTTTCCCATCCCTTATTATGAAGTCCCTTATCCCTAATGGTAAAATTGAAAAAGTTTTACCAATCCCAACAGAATCATCATAAGGGATGATAGAATAAATAAGTTTTTTCAGTTACCTTAAATAGTTCAAGTGACTTGAGATTAAAGATAGAGTGATTCTATTGAGTTCTCTTAGGTTACAAGAATAAAAAATTTGAACTAGACCATAACATTTATAGAGGGTGCCACATCCCATTCCTTGGTACTAATTCACATCACACATAGGTTCTAGTGTATTATTGACCCAACTACTAGAACTCATTATGCTTAATACATCTATATTTCTTGCCGTAGCCCCCCCATCTTGGACATACCATCCTATTTTCTCATAATATCCTTAATAGAGTCATATTTACCTCAAAACTAGATCCTAATATTTCTAATCAGAACAAATTATGAGGGGGGGGGGGGGTTGATTTAATATTGTTCCATTATGTAAAAGAGAAAAATCTAGATTGGGGGGGGGGTAAAAATTCCTAGTGAATATGGGATTATAGAGTGACCATGAATAGTATCTCACTAAAAATGATTCACTTAGGTCTCTTGGTTAACCTAGGTTCCATACTCAGCTCCACTTACACGAGTACACTAGTGCCCCTCACTTATTTACGCAACTCACTTATGCAACTTAAACTACATGATCATCTTCCGTGCCCTAGTAATTATGTGAACATCCTTCTACACTTGATCGTTGTGTTCCCTACTCCATAAGTTTTTATACAAATAGACCTTATATATCCTCATTTTGATAAACACATTAGGAGGATAAAGAGAATATATTTGGATGATCCAAGAACCCCATGTACACACCCAAGTCTTCCTATCTATTTTAAGTGACCTACCAAATCAAATAAACCTATGGAAATAAAATGAAATTTTTGGTAATTTAGTAACCCAAATGATTAACACATTAAAAAATTTACAGATAGGTTATTTCTTCCATTGTAATTTAAAACTAGGGGGAATAAATCTATCCTAGACAATACACTAGGGATCTATGTGCCCATGTCAAACCTGAAAAAACTATACTAGTGTGATACTCACCTAGCTTTCCATAAGAGTGAAGTACCAAGGTACCCTACTCCCAAGACATACCAAGAAATCCATATTAAGGGTCAGTTGACCTTACTCTATACTAGGGTGACACTTTTATATACCTTTATACTATAAAGACAATTCATCCTACCCATCTACCAAGGATTAAGTCCGCCTATAGAGACCGATACATTATATACATATATATAACAACTAAATAGATTAATATTGTTTACATAAAATAATGATCCATTCCATAATATTTCAAAACTATTATATTTTTAAAATTGGATACATAAACAACTGGTTCATTAGTAAAATACAACATCTCCCACTACACTCTTCATAACTAGAACCATTTCTAGAGATATCATACATAATAACATTTTTATTACCTACGGAAATGAAACACAAGAAAGGGTGATCTCAGACTCTTAGTGAGGGTAAATAAAGAATACATCAATAAAACTTGATTATAAGGGTTTGATAACATGTGAATAACATTTTAAAAACCTACCCTACATATCATAGATCATAAAAATGAGTTATGGAATAAATCATGGTAGTTTATAAGACAATTATAATAAAAGGAATAAAATATAATAATCCATGAGAGTATAACATTGGAATAAGACATAGATTTTTGACATACACATAATCATATAAAATCTTATATCAAGTCTACCAACCAAGATATTTATAACATTTTCGGCTTAGAATAAACACATGTGTTCTATCTTTGATATTTATATAGCCTCATGTGTATCCCTTTTTAGGATTGGGATAACCTCTTATGTAACCTCATTATTTGGGATTGGGATAACCTCCCATATACCCTCTTTTTTTTCAGGAATGAGATAAACTCTTGTATAAATGTTGAGATCATAAAAAATTAATGTTTACCCAATGAATTTGTGGAATATATAATTATGGTTCCACCCATCACATAATTAAAATCATTTATATGTGTGACAAAAAATCATTCAACATATCATAACTCATTAAAAGAAAACATGTTTCATAATAATTTTTCATTAATATAACCCATGGGAAAGAAAAAGATTATATAAAAACCTCGTCATCATGATCATAAACCATCTAGATAAAAGATAATGATGGTATAATTGGATCATATCCCTAGTAAAGAATATGTATAATCAAGTCTTTTTTTTATTTATGAATAGAAATACCCTGAAAATATTATTAAATCATTCTTATGGAAAATATACTTTACATTTTGAAATCACTTCTTTAAAAAATAAAAATTTACGAAATATTAAAGCAAAATTTTTCTTTGAAATAGACTTGGAAAAATTTAAAGGAATATTTAAATCATTGAGTGGTCATGATGATATAAAATATAGTTCATGCTATAAATGTTAAAATAATTATTCTTTTGACATTTTCAAAAAAATTCAAAAGTACCTTATTCAGAAAATGAAAATAATATTTCTTATAATTTTTTTTAAAAATGAAAAAGGGTAAAAATAATTTTAAACAATTAATAGAGAATAATAAAGTCATTATTGAAAACATTTTTATAAAACATAGACATGGAAGAGAAAGGGGATTCTACTAAAGAGTGAAATAAAGTTATTTTTCCTTAAAAACATTATTTTGGACTCTTGAGTACATAAAGAGAGGAAAATTAAAGGAAGACATGTAATTTAAATAAATAACCATAGGATAATAAAAATAATGAGTTTATTGAGATATATACAATGATATTTCATCATAATAAGAATAATCACAAACAATCCTGATAAATGATGAGGTTGAATCATAAAACCCTTACCACTTTAGAAAAATTTGAATCATAGGCAAAATGAAATAAAGCAGCATATGTGGATATTTATATCCCATAATTTTCATGAGAATAATAATAAAATAAATTCAGGGTCATTTTATACACCACACAGAACAAACAAGTGGTGAATATGTCATGTGTCTTACATAAATAAAAGTGAGACAAAAATACCTTGCCTAGAGTCTTAAATTATTATTACAAATTTAAGCCACATATATAATAAATATATGTTTATTATAAATATAAAAACGAAACATAATCATATATATAATACCATACATGCTTTACTTATTACCTTTTAATAGCCATTTATTAACAAATATTCATCAAAATATCTGTTTTAGGTACTGCTTTGTTTTTCATGTATGTTCTAGCTCGATAGTTTTGGATCTTGAACCTTGATTATGGTTACATCATATCCATAATTTTAATCATGATTTAAATATCATATATATTTATTATATAAACATTTATAGTCATCCATAAAATTTATATATAGAAAACTAATTACACCATTCACGGAGATAGTAGGACATACATACACATGAACACAGTTTCTGTTTTCTCAACAGATGGAATGAAAGAAAGGTAAATACTAATTCAAATATATAGATTAATTTTTTTTCATATATATCATAAATATTCATTAAATAATTTTTTATTATCATCCAGTTTAGAAAAATGAATCATGCATCACATCGCTTAATGGATGCAATAGTATACCCGGATGCACGAGCGACATTATCATTTTACAATGGATAGGAAGGTAAGAAGGTTTATGTGATATTATAATTTTAAAAGTATAATTATTTTTTAATGACCCAAAAATTCCATGGATTTTTTTTTCAAATTCATGGGATTTTTACGAGTCTGTGAAAATTTACGGCACTTGATTTCGAGGCCCGGTGTGTCCAGAATCAATTTTTGAAGTTTTGTTCAGGTACGTTCAGTAAATGTGCGAGCGAGATTTTATAAATTTTGAACTGGTACTCAGAATTGAAATCCAAGGGCACCGTTGAACTCGTAGCACCAATATTCGCTTAAGAAGACTTTCACCTCAACGATAGTTGGTCGGGAATGAAAGTTAGTTTTTGGGGTTTTTAAATAAATTAAATAAAAATAAGGTGATAAAATATTTTTATTCTTTGGTGGCTAAAACCTCCAAGAGGAGGTTAGAGGTGGGGTCCACCACACCATAACCTCCCATGAGAGGTTATGGTGGTGGGGCCTACCTGCACACAACCTCCCTTGCGAGGATATCCTTCGTGGAGCCCACATGGGATTTAAACCCCCTTTAACCCCCCATTTATGTGGGATGAAACTCTCCACCTACCCCACTAATTAATTTTTCCAACCCTCTCAATTAATTAATTGAATTTATTAACATAATTAATTTTAAACCCATTTGAATTCTTTTGAATTCTTTGGACAAAAAATTAAATAATGGGTTAACAAAACCCATTATTTTTGGTTGGCAATAATTTTGGTGGAGCTTGAGAGAGGGATTGGAAGATCTTGAAGAACCCTTGGAGAAATATCTCTCAATGAAAAATATGAAGAAAGCCTCTTCATCATCCACTGAAGAACGAAAAACTCTTTCTTCGATTTTCGACCAAGCCAAAAGAGAAGGAGACAATTGCGGAGAACGCCGATGATGCTTCTTCCTCGGTCTCCTACCCCGAATGCTTCCTGATGTCAATGAATCGACGTCTGCCATTCCTCTCCTTACACCGTCAACAATCGACAAGCGAGGTAGGGGGTGTTCTATGTATGAGTTTTACCCTCCGTTCATCATCATTCAAATTATGGATTGTGAACTCCCGATTGATATCACGATAACAAGGAGGGCTCAGACCACATGAACACGGCCCGACCCTCCCCCTTTGTTATATCTCACTTGTTGACGAGGGCAGCGGTGCAACTGCACCGCCGGAGGAGAGGACCGTAGCAGAGCAACGACGAACGACGTCAGGACTACCGTGAAGAAATCCGGCCTCAAAGGAAACCAGCGGCGTAAAGGCCGCCAGGTCACCGGAGGGGCATTATGCCGTCACACCATGCGGGTGGAAGGGCCGCGGCCAGGTGGGCCGCGATGGTCGGATGAAGCAGTGCGGCACTGTCCCGCCATGCGGAGCAAGGGAGCCACGACCAGGGTGGGCCGCGGTGGAGGAACAGGGGCATGGCACTGTTGCACCGCGGTGGTGGTGTGGAACCGGCTGGCCGCTCGGCCAACCACACAAGGCGGGACCCCTTGGGTCCTGCAGGTTACTAAACCAGTGCCTAGCGGCGGTTCTATTCGGAAGCCAGGGGGCGCAGAACCCCCCCCCCCCCCCCCCCCCCACATGTGGCTAGCCGGGCGACACGAACTAGCCAACCGGGCCAGCCAGCCGGGCCACGCCTGGCCGCTAGCCAGCCGGGCTGCCCACTCGGGCTGGGCCGCCCCCTCGGGACGGGCTGGCCTCGGGCCGGGATGCCCCCTTGTGCTAGGCCGGAACTGTGGACCGGGTTGGTCCCCACTCCAGACCTGGGTCGGGTCGGGTCGGTCCGACCAGGTCGGATCGGACCCAGACCAGTTTGACCCAAATACACTTTTGCACCCATATCTTGGGCTACGAGTGTCCAATTGACGAACCGCCTATGGTGATGGAAATCTTGGAGCAAGAAGGTTCTTTTGGAATACCCCACTTGAGGTTTGGACATAGTTGGGATACAGTCTGGTTGGTTTGAACCTAAAAACCAACCTGACCCCTGAAACAGAAATGCCAATAACTTACAGACTAGGCGTCCGATTGACGTGCTGTCTATTGCATTGATACCCCTATGATGAGGCGGACCTTTGCGATTCTTCAACTTGGGAATTCATGATAGTAGGAGTATCGACCAGTAGCTCATGGAGCGGACCCTCCCCGAGACGTGCGAGTGGAGTACGGATACCTAGTAGCTGGCTAATACCTAAATACTGCTGACCTTTTGACTCATAGTGTTTCGGCTAGCCCAGTGTGAAGCGCCTCTGTGTGACGTGACAGACCCACAGTGGGGAGAGCCTCTGTGTGACGCGGCAGACCCACAGTACTCGATAGGAGGAGTACCTCAGTAGGCTATGATGGGGAGCACCTCTGTGTGATGCGGCAAACCCATAGTGGGGAGCGCCTCTGTGTGACGCAACAGACCCACGATACTCGACAGGAGGAGTACCAAAACAGTCTAGGAATGTTGGAAGTGCCTCTGTGTGACGCGGAAGGCCCACAATACTCTATAGAAGAGGATTACACCAGCAACCAAGGTTTCGAAAGTTTGACTGGGAGTGTTACATGTTACCACCCCTAGAATAGAATCCTGGTTTTGAGTTGAGTCAATGACTTGTGTGTTTTCCTCTTGATTGAGATGGGTTACTAGATAACTTATGTATATGTATGGTCATATACCTAAGTAATAGATATATGTTGATTTCATACTTTGTGTTTTATCCTTGTTAGATTTTGTGAGACCTTGAGGGTCTCGGGGTCCATACTGAGTATCGTTATACTCAACCCTGCATGGGCTATACCAACACCTCGTTGTGTTAGTTGAAGATGATGGACATCACTAATCGAGGCAGAGAGTAGCAGGACTGGACAGTACCCGGAGGTGGACCACTCAGTGTGACGATACATGGAGTGGACGAACACACGTGGAGTACTGAGGTGGCCATTTGTACCTACCCTTCAGGTAGGAACCCCGGAGGACAACCCAGTAGCAGTTTTACTTTTCTTCAGTTATACTTGCTTTCGGTTATACCTGTACTTTACTATTGGGCTTGTATTTGCGAACCCTTTTACTTTACATCACTCTCTTTTTTATACAGATTTACATAGTTCATTACTTCCGGTTGCGTACTCTATTGTGTGCGTTTTAGTTTATAAAGGCAATGCCTTCCTAGTTTAGGGATTTACGTTTTTGGTGCTAGTCACCAGCCCTTGGCCTATGGAAGGCGGGCTTAGGGTAGTCATGATACGGGCCCCGTAGGACAGGTCGTTACAAATTGGTATCATAGGAGTCGGTTCTACCACAGAACTTAGGACTCTGATCATTCTTTTCTGTGAAGCAACAGTGTTAAGGGTATCATGTGTGGTTTTCATTTCAGGGAGTCTAGTGTTGGTGCGAGCGGCCAACGTATCCATACACCAGGACCCTGACCTCTGATTTATGACTCAGTGTAAGAAAACACTGATTATATTCATGTCTTTAAAAGTTTTTCTTTAAGTCAACTCAACCAGGTCAGCTCACCAGGTATAATCTTTTTACCTTGTTGCATCTGTTTATTTTAGGATGCCTCTCCACAGATTCCCAAGAATCATATGCTCTTACAACCCACCGAGTGATGAGGCCTCAGTTTAGAGCCCTTAACTTGTGGAGGCACCAGTGGTACAATTTATTGTTGGGACACCGATGCCACCAGCCCCAGCAGCAGACGATCCACACCGCTTGAGTGCGTTGCATGAGTTCTAGCGCCAGAGGCCACCTGGGTTTTAGGGATAGAAAGACCCATATGTGGATGAGGATTTTATGGAGGCAGTGGTGAGAGTCTTCAGGCTGGTAGGGACACCAGCAGACCTTATGGTGATCCTTGTTACGAGTTTCCTTGCTGAGAAGTCACCAACAGAGAGACCCACTACAAGTCGACATACAGTGGAGTCTTCTGCAGTTGGCAGTAGATAGATGATGCAAAGGTCCAAGAGGACCAGTCCCACTGGTGGACGACTGCATGACTCAGGATTAGTTGTTTGGTGCACCCGGGGTAGTGACATATATTCCAGGAGCAGACAATGTAACTTTTGTGGAGGGCAGGGTCACATGGCTCGTGACTGTCTGACCCGCCGTTTAGATGATTAGCAGAATGTTAAGGGACCTTCCAGCAAAGCCAACGGTTTGATCGAGGTGGACTATAGGGAGCAAGTGGACATGGCAGAGGATCTGGTCATGCAACTGGC
Source organism: Viscum album (assembly GCA_963277665.1). NCBI lineage: Eukaryota > Viridiplantae > Streptophyta > Magnoliopsida > Santalales > Viscaceae > Viscum > Viscum album. The sequence goes on along the minus strand of OY728163.1, from coordinate 1,308,046,232 downwards.
GATGGACGACGTTATGAGGTGTTACCACCACCACCACCAGAAGGTCCACCCCAACCACAGGGAGCAGGTGGACAGGGGAGAGCTCAACTTCGGGCAGCCGAGGAATACGACCACGGTGCTCCGGAGATGATTCAAGGTACTATCTATGTCTACTACACCATAGCTGTAGTTCTTATATATACAGGTTCCAGTCATTCTTTCATTTCCACTGCCCACGTTCGGAGCTCGGAGATTCTGAAGGAGCCGTTGGCTCGATCCTTACGGCTAGAGACTCATACAGAAGCAGAATCGATGATTACACACTGGTTCCGGCAGTGTGAGCTTTCTCTAGGAGGTGAGAGCTTCAGCTTGGATCTCCTAGTAGCAGCGTTGAGGCCTTACAACATCATCTTGGGTATGGACTGGTTATCTACATTCCATGATCAGATTGACTGTATTAGGCAAAAAGTGCGGTGTGTCCACACGGATGGGACTAGGTTTACCTTCATCAGTGAGAAGGGAACCTTTGCAGCATAGGACAGACTTACTTGGAGGAGGGTGCATCCGATCACTCACCAGTTGGCTTGCCTTACCCTCGAAGAAGTAGATTTGGGGAGTCCGACTTATCCTGTAGTGGTGGACCAGTACGCAAATGTTTTCCCTAACGATGTTCTGAGACTACCTCATCACAGAGATGTGGACTTCTACCTGGACCTATACCCCATGACGACACCAATATCTACTCTAGCGTATCAGATGGCTCCCGCAGAGCTTCACAAGCTGCTAGTACAGCTATAGGACTTACAAGGAAAGGGGTTCATCCGACCCAGTGTTTCTCCCTCAGCAGCCCCGATTCTGTTCGCCAAGATGGCGGATGGGAACTTGTGGCATTGTGTTGACTACCATCGTCTAAACCAGGTGACCATGAAGAATAAGTACCCACTCCTAAGGATTGACGACCTCTTTGATCAGCTTAAGGAAGCGCGATGGTTCTCAAAGATAGACCTCATATCTGGCTATCACTAGCTTAGAGTTCGAGATAATGATGTGTAGAAGATGACCTTTAGATGTCGGTATGACCACTATGAGTTCTTGGTTATTCCCTTCAGCATAACCAATGCTCCAACACTGTTCATGTGTCTCATGAACAAGATCTTCCAGCCATACCTCAATCTCTTTGTCGTGGTCTTCATCGACGACATTCTGATATACTATACCACTAAGGAGGAGCATGCCTACCATTTTTAGGTAGTACTAGACACACTCCAAGAGCACCAGATTTATGGTAAGCTCTCGATGTGCTAGTTTTGGATTCGAGAGGTTAAATTATTGTGACACGTCATCTTGGAGGATGGAGTTGCAGTAGATCCAACGAATATTGAGGTGGTACTTGCTTGGGAGCCACCCAGGAGTGTGATGGAGGTATGAAGTTTCCTGTGCTTGACTGGATACTACCAGAGAATCATTCCAGACTTCTCCAGAGTTGCAGCACCACTATCATCCTTGAAGAAGAAAGGGAAACCCTTCGTGTGGTTAGAGAGATGCCAGCAGATCATTCAAAAGCAGAGGAAGAGACGGACTAGTGACCCCATCTTGTGGCTTCCATAGGATGTATTAGGGTGTGTAGTTTACTGTGATGCATTAGAGACTGGACTTGGGTGTGTCCTAATGCAGGAGTGAGCAGTGATCATATATGGTTCTCAGCAGCTGAGACATCACGAGCAGAACTACACTACCCATGACTTGAAGTAAACAACGGTGGTCTTCGCCTTGAAGATGTGGAGACACTATCTGATGGGTGAGCATTTCATAGTCTACTCTGATCAAAAGAGTCTCAGGTATATCTTCTCTTAAAAGGACCTGAACCTGAGACAGTGACGATGGCTTGAGTTCTTCCAGGACTATGGCTTAGAGATAGTCTATACTCCTAGGAAGGGGAATGTTGTTGCAGATGGTCTCAGTAGGAGATCTGGTATACAACTGCTAGAAGAGGCGACATAGTAGCTGGCTACATTACAGATTTGTTTTATGGACTGAGATGGTGCAGTTTTTCTTCAGTCTCTTATAGTCACCCCTCCAATTCTTCAGCGAGTCAGGGAGCATAGCGTGGAGACACTGACTGTGAGACACGACTTTCTCAGAGATCAACAGGACTGACACCTGATGGATTTTCTGAAGGTGGGGAGGACGTCATCCTTTTTGAAGGACATACCATGGTACCAGTAGCACTTCAGGAGGAAGTGTTGAGGGAGTTTCACACTTCCCCTCTAGTGGTACATCCAGGAGTGGTGAAGATGTATTAGGACCTCAGACGACAGCACTGTTGTCCAGGTATGAAGAAGGCAGTAGCTGAGTTTGTCTCACGATGCCTCACTTGTCTGCAAGTGAAGGCAGAGCAATAGGTACCAATAGGTTTGGTTCAACCGTTAGAGGTCCCAGAGTGGAAGTGGGATGAGATATCCATGGGCTTTGGGACGGGTCTTCCACGTACATCCAGGAGTCACGATTCGATATGGGTGATCGTTGACCAACTCTCCAAGTCAGCCCACTTCCTACCTACCAGAGATCAGGGCTCAGTAGAGAGCTTGGGACGCCTCTATGTGCAGTAGATTGTGAATTTACATGGTGTACCTTCTTATATTGTCTCTGACTGAAACACATGGTTTACTTCCCAGCTATGAAAGTTATTGCAAGAGGCATTTAGAATGCTGCTACGTCTGAGAACTACCTTCCATCCTCAGACATATGGTCAGAATGAACAGACCATTTAGACCCTCGAGGATATGCTCTGAGCTTGTTTCCTCGACTTTGGTTAGAGTTGGGAGGATCACTTACCATTGGTAGAGTTTTCCTACAACAACAGTTATCACTCCACCATCGGTATGGCACCTTTTGAGGCCTTGTATGGTAGACCTTATAGATCGCCACTGTGCTGGACAGACCCAGGGGAGTCAGCACTAGTGGGACCAGAGATGGTACATGCTACCACAGAGAAGGTGCAAATCATCTAGGAGCGAATGAAGACTGCATAGAGTAGACATAAGTCATATGTTGACTAGAGGCGGAGACCTCTGGAGTTCGAGGATGGCGACCACGTCTTCTTACGGGTCTCACCTTGACGAGGTCTATAGAGATTTGGCCGAGGCGACAAGTTATCTCCATGATTCATCAGACCATTCCAGGTCCTTAGTAGAGTAGGCAAGGTGGATTACCGCTTAGCTCTTCCACCTCAGTTGCACCGGGTGCACGTCGTCTTCCATGTATCTCAGATGAGGAGATACGTGCACGACCCTTCCCGCATCATCAACCATAGAGATCAGGACATCTATGATGGGGAAACTTTCATGAAGGTTCCAGTAGAGATTGAGGATCAACAGGAGCGGGTCCTACATGGATGGTTGATACCTCTGGTGCGCATTCGCTGGTAGCATGGGAACCTCCAGGAGAGGACATGAGAGCGGGAGGCTTAAATGTGTGCTCAGTACCCCCATTTGTTTCCTTAGTTTGAGTTATAGGTTATGGGTAAATAAATCTCTGACGTGGGGAGAATGTAAAGACCCAGAAATTCTGTGAATTTTTTTTTAAATTAATGGGATTTTTATGAGTCCACAAAAATTTATGGCTTTTGATTCTGAGGCCCAGTGTGCTCAGAATCAATTTCTGAAGTTTTTTTTGGGTACATTCGGTAAAAGTGAGAGCATGATTTTATAACTTTTGAACCGGTGCTTGGAATTGAAATCCAAGGGCACCGTTCAACTCGTAGCGCCGATATTCGCTTAAGAAGACTTTCACCTCGACAATAGTTGGTTGGGAATGGATGTTAGTTTTTGGAATTTTTAAATAAATTATATAAAAATAAGGTGATAAATTATTTTTATTTTGTGGTGGTTAAAACCTCCAAGAAAGGGTTATAGGTTGGGGCCACCACACCATAACCTCCCATGAGAGGTTATGGTGGTGGGGCCCACCCGCACATAACCTCCCTTGGGAGGATATCCTTGGTGGGGCCCACATGGGATTTAAACCCCCTCTAACGCCCCATTTATGTGGGATGAAACTCTCCACCTACCCCACTAATTAATTTTTTGAACCCTCTAAATAAATTAATTGAATATATTCACTTAATTAATTTAAAACCCATTTGAATTCTTTTGAATTCTCTGGCCAACAAATTAAATAACGGGTTAATATAACCCATTATTTTTGGATGGAAATACATTTGAAGGAGCTTGAGAGAGGGATTGAAAGATCTTGGAGAACCCTTGGAGAAATATCTCTCAATGAAGAACGTGAAGAGTACCTCTTCATCATCCATCGAAGAACGACAAACTCTTTCTTTGATCTTTGACCAAGCCAAAAGAGAAGGAGCCGACCACGAAGAATGCCAACGACACTTATTCCTCGGTCTCCTACCCCGGACACTTCCCGACGTCAATGAATCGACGTCCGCCATTTCTCTCCTTCCACCGTCAATGATCAAAAAGGGAGGTAGGGGTTGTTCAATGTATGATTTTTACCGTCCATTCACCATAGTTCAAATTATGTATTTTGAACTCTTGATTGATATCACCATAACGTGGAGGGCTCAGACAACATGAACACGTCCCAACCCTCCCCCTTTGTTCTATCTCTCTTGTTGACAACGGAGGCGGCGCAACGGTGCCACTGGAGGAGATGACCGCAATAGAGAAACGGTGGGCGGCGTCGGGCCGACCGAGAAGAAATCCATCCATGAAGGAAACCGGCTGCACAAAGGCCGCTGGGGTGCTGGAGGGGCGCGACGCCGTCGCACTACGCAGGTGGAAGGGCTGCGGCCAGGAAGGCCGCTCCGGTCAGATAAACTAGCGCGACACCATTGCGCCGCCTGGAGTAAGGGAGCGACGACTAGATTGGGCTACGACAGAGGAGCAGGGGCGCGGCGCCATTGCGCCGTGCCGGTGGTGCGGAACCGGCTCGCCGCTCGGCCAACTGGACAAGGAGGCACCCCTTGGGTCCCGTAGGTTACTAAACTGACACCTAGCGCCGATTCTGTTTAGAAGCCAGGGGCGCAGTACCCCCCCACCCACGTGTGGGAAGCCGGGCCACGCGGGAGAGCCAGCCGAGGTAGGCGGGCCAACTAGTCGAGCCACTAGCTAGCCGGGCCGCCAGCCAGCCAGGCCTCATGGGCCACCGAGCCAGGCCGCCCCCTCGGGCCAGGCCGCCCACTCGTGTCGGGCCGTTCCCTTGGGCCGGGCCTCCCACTCGGGCCGGGCCGCCCACTCGGGCCGGGCCGCCCACTCGGGCCGGGCCACCCTCTCGGGCCGGGCTACCCTCGGGCCAGGCCGCCCCCTCGGGCCGGGCTGCCCTCGGGCCGGGCTGCCCTCGGGCTTGGCCACCCCCTCGGGCCAGGCTGCCCTCAGGCTGGGCTGCCTCCTCGGGCCGGGCTTCCCTCGGGCCGGGCCTCCCCCTTGGGCCAGGCCGGACCCGCGGATTGGGTCGGGTCAGGTCAATCCTACCAGGTTGGACCGGACCCAGACCCGTTTGACCCAAATACACTTTTGCGCCAATATCTTGGGCTACGAGTGTATGATTGACGAACCACCTATGGAGATTGAAATCTTGGAGTAAGAAAGTTCTTTTGGAATACCCCACATGAGGTTTGGACATAGTTACGATATGGTCGGTTTGGTTTGAACCTAAAAACGAACCGGACCCCTAGAATGGAAATGTCAATAACTCACAGACCGGGCGTCCGATTGGTGCGTCATCTGTTGCGTTGAGACCCCTATGACGAGACAGACCTTTGTGATACTTCTACTTGTGCCTTCATGATAGTTGAAGTATCGACCAATAGCTCATGGAGTGGACCCTCTCCGAGATGAGTGAGCGAAGTATGGAGGCCTAGTAGCTGGTTGATACCTAACTACTGCTGACCTTTTGACTTGGAGTGTTTCGACTAGCCCAGTTGGAAGCCCCTCTATGTGACGCGACAGACCCATAGTGGGGAGCGCCTCTATGTGACGCGGAAGATCCACAATACTCGAGAAGAGGAGTACCTCAGCAGGCTATGGGGGGAGCGCCTCTGTGTGATGTGGTAGACCCACAGTGGGGAGCGCCTCTGTGTGACACTGCAGACCCACGATACTTGATAGGAGGAGTACCACAACAGTCCATGATAGTGGTAAGCGTCTCTGTGTGACACAGAATGACCACAATACTCTATAGAGTAGGAGTACACCAGTAGTCGAGGTTTCGACAGTTTTACTGGGAGTGTTACATGTTACCACCCCTAGAATAAAATCCTAGTTTTGAGCTGAGTTAATGACTTATGTGTTTTCCTCTTGATTGAGATGGGTTACTAGATAACTTAGGTATATGTATGGGAAAATACCTAAGTAATGGATATCTGTTGATTTCATACTTTGTGTTTTGTTTTTTTTGGATTTTGTGAGACCTTTAGGGTCTTAGGGTCCCTACTGAGTATCGTTATACTCACCCCTACATGGGCTATACCCGCACCTTGTTGTGTTGGTTGTAGACGACGGACAACCTTGATCGGGGTAGAGAGTAGCAGGACTGGACGGTACCTGGAGGTGGACCACTTGGCGTGATGGTACACGGAGCAGACGGACATACGTGGAGTACTAAGGAGGCCATATGTACCTACCCTTCCAGTAGGAACCCCGGAGGATGACCCAGTAGCTGTTTTACTTTTCTTCAGTTGCACTTGCTTTCAATTGCACCTGTACTTTACTGTTGGGCTTGTATTTTCAGCCCCTTTTTCTTTACATCACTCTCTTTTGTATACAGGTTTACTTAGGGTTTTACTTCTAGTTTTGTACTCTGTTGTGTGTGTTTCAGTTTATAAAGGCAATGCCTTCCCAGTTTAGGGATTTACGCCTTTGGTGCTAGTTGCCAGCACCTGCCTATGGAAGGCATGCTTGGGGTAGTCACGATACGGGTCCTAGGGGACAGGTCGTGAAAAATTTAATAAATAATATATATATATATATATATATTAAATCTATCATTATATCCATCTGTGAGAGGCGGTGATAGATAACAAATTACAGCCTTTCGCGAGGCAGTAGTCTGCCATACACACAGTTTACAGTTTTGTTTTCCATTTTATGGAAGAGGAGTTGGATATAGGTTATGATAATAGAAAAACAACATATCAGTATATATAAAATAGTTTTGTTATTATTTTATAATAATTTAATAATATTTGAATGAGGTGGAAGAAGAAAGAAAACAAAAGATCCTCAGTTAAGAATGATACCGCTTATTCGAACAACCTCTTTAGACCAAAATCCTTCCATGGAGGTTTTATATAATAAAACAAAGGATTATAGAAGGAGTTAAGGGTGGTAATTAAGGTTTTTGGGCTTTTAGTTTTGAAAACAAAATGATTTTTAAGTTTAGAGAGGAGAGGAGAGATGGTTCCCTTTTACAAGTGAGAAAGAGTGACATTTTTTGTAAATACCAAAAAATATTCAATAATGAGAAATTAATATCAATGCATGCACCTAAAAAATTGATAAAGAATGTATTTTAGGGAATATATGGTTAATAAACACCTAAAAAAATCATGTTTAAACATGTTATACCCTTAATATATATGTTTACTTACTTTTACTATTTTTGTTTTCACCATGGTAACTAGTTTTTTTTATTTTGACTTGGTAATTTATAATTTAATAATAAAACATATATGAGAATTATGAGATAATTTGGAATCACTAATTTTAAATATTAAATCCAACTTATAAAATAAAAATACTACATGGGTGGAAAATTTATTTTATCACATGCACATGTAATGACAATCCACATTTTAACCTTAATAGTGGTAATTAATTTTTACTTATAAAGGGGAATAATTTTAATTTTAGGATGGCCAGTGGATCCTAAATCTCCAGGTGATGAAATTTTAAACCATATATTATTCACATATTCCTACTTAAATATTTTTATGATTTTTAAAAAATTTTAAAAAATCTTAGTTTCCTAAAATATTATTAATGTCATTTTTTCACACTATTCATTTAAATTCACTTTGAAGGAACCAAGAAAAAGGTATAATTCGAATATATTAATTTAAAAATTCCATAAAAATTTATGATTATCTAAAAAAATCATTTACCACAATTATTTATCCAAATTATCTTACTTTTACTAATTTTAAAATCATTTATTTTATTTTCCCTTTAATCAAATAAATAAGACATCAGTGTTGCGTAACCATTAAGGTAATTATTTTATCATTAAAAATTACAAATAAAGGAAAAAAATAAATAAAAATTATATATACTTAAAATAAATATTTATGACCTAACATACCACCTTTTTATACCAATGTTAACACATAAGATATTTTTAAAAGTAAGAGTGTGACATTTTGTCCTCTTGTTTACTTAAATTATTATAAAGGTCATAATCATGACCATATGGCTCCAAAATAAGACTTTTAAGATCCTCAGGTGACATAGATCCTAAATATAAACAAAAAATATTAACCAGACATGTTTTTAGGCCATTATATCCCTTTTTGTTTTAGTTAACCCCCCTAGTAACCTTCTTTTACCCTTAACTGTGGTAATGACTTTTTTACTTTTTTTACTATTCATTATGATCTAAAATTAATTTAAACTTCTTGACTAATGTTAATTATACTGGTTAAAAATTTTGGATCTATTTTATCAAATTAAATTTAAATAATTGGAAGAATTTAATTTAAAATTAAACCCACAAGCCTGGTGGAATGTAGTTTTCTGGAAAATGCATTCTTGAAAGAAAATATGAATTTACATTAACTCTATTACTAGTAATATTAATTATCTGAATATATATATATATATATATAATAAATTCAATTTAAATCATTACTTATAAAGGGGTTATTTTATTTAATGAAAATTGATAAACTTTATACACTTAAAAATATTATTTAGAAATCTGTTTTTAAAGTATAAAAATGAAATTATATAAAAATAATGAAAATTAATGACTAAAATGAAATTAAATAAATTATTATAAATAATTTTTTTCATATGGAACTTTAAGATTAAATATGGAATATAGTGGAACTGTACTTAATTAAAATAAATGAAAATATTTGAAAAATTGGTAATTATCACCATTCATCAAAAAATCAATAAATTCAGAAAAATCAAAAAAGTTCCCAAGATTTAATTTTTATATGTTGATTTGAAATAGTTTTTTCATTTTATAAAATTAAACATCTATAATTTCCAAAAATTAAATATAATATTTTCTCACAAAAATAAATAAATTTTTTATAGTAAAGATGTTTTTGATGAATAAAACAACTTTACTGAAATTTTAGATATTATTTACTAATCATTTTCAATAAATTTATATTTATTATCACATTTAAATATATTTCATAAATTAGTAAATACTATTCACACCCATCAATTTAATGATAAGGTTATAATGTCCATATTTAAATAATAATATTTCATGGTTTGTTTAGGATCAGTGTTGCATGTCATATATACTATTAAACACAATTTTATTTTTAAAAAATATTGGGGTATTACCTTCTCCTACTTTAATAAAATTTAACCTCATAATTGAACTTAATCTCAATTATCAAATGTTTTCTCTCTAAAAATGCCTTTTTTAAATCCCACATTGTACAAAAGGGTAATAAAAAAACATCTTGATAAGAGGGAAAAGGAAGTATGAAGGTAATCCATAATAACAAATAACTAGGTTTCCAAGTATAAAAACATTAGTGGGAAGTAAAAATATGGACATAGAGGAGAAAACTAACACCTAAGGACTAATAGTGATCGATAGAGAACATGTTCCGGAGAAATTTAATGACAAAAAATCCATAAATAGAGGATGGTGAAAATCCATTGATTCATCAGAAATAAAGATAAAAATAGAATATTTTATTTAAATATCCTTTACTAAAGTTGAGGGATTGTTATACTATCAAGATGGTGACCAATAAAATTATACATTCTAGATTTATTTCCATACCGTAAGAACAATTTCATCCTTTTGATGTGCCTTGATCAATTTCCATTTAATTTTTTACTCTATGAAATGTATATACAAGAATAATTTTTCATGACTAAAGAAATAAAATTAACTTTTAATGGATCATAATATCTATAAAATAACGACAGGATATTCCTCTAGTATTTTTACATTAACCAAAAATAAAATGGTTATCATAAGTAAAGATAATTACCAATATGAATACAACTTCATATGAAGAAATTCAACATTAATCTACAAAGCCTCAACAATAACACCCAAATTTTAACTTTTATATTTGATAAGTAACAAACCTTAAAATTCATAAAAATATTCCCAACTAAGTTCAAAAACCCAAAATCATAAGCATTTGATCACATATTCTCCTAATATTAATTCAATATTTATCTCCAATAAACATTAGTCACTCATAAGGTGATATGCCTAAAAATGTATATTATCAAATCATATAATCTTTAAAATATTCTAATAATTTATATACAAAACATAAATCACCATAAAGCCACAATAAATCATATATTCTTCCAAAAGATAATTCAACATTCATTCCTCTGGAAAATTATAATCATATAATGTTCCCCAAAATAAAATCAATATTTATTTGTCACATAATAAAAAAAATTTCATAAAAACCAATATATCACATAGGACATTGGTAGTAATTTCACCCTTTTCACCCTTCGGCTGTAGGTTAAAATCCCACATACTTGATGGACGTTATAGGTTTTCATTTTTTGTAAAAATATATTTAGGTAATTCGTATAAATTATTAAGAAATATGCTAAAAAAACCTAAAAACAAATGTAATAATCAATGATCATATAAATCCTAAAGCTTATCAATAGCATTAAACATATTAAAATATAATTATTCTAAAATTAATACTTCATGTTGAACCTAAGTTTTACATATACCTTTCCCAATAAATCATATCCCAAAATGACATTAATCACATTATAATCGCATCAATTAAAACCAAAATGGGGTGTTTAAGACTTTGAACTTATGATAAACTTTAAACTCATAAAAAAATTACGGTATCCATAACTCTTAATTTCATATTACATAAATACATATATTCTTTCAATATTAAAAAAATAATAATATGTTTCATGATTATTATAACAAAAATTCCATTGGTAAAAGTAATTCAACAATATATTTCTTGAATCATAATATATAAATAATTCAATATTTTCAACTGAATGATGAGAATAATATAGGGCCTTCATTGTTCAAGGAGTAAAATTTTAAGAGGGAATTGACAAAGATAACTTTCATTTTACCCACACATAATACATTGATATCCTCAACAATTTTTTACTCTATGAACTATATTTTCACATAGAAAATATTTTCTCCTTCATTTGAGACATACCTCAGGGTTTTTCTATCTATATTTCAGACAGGAAGAATATGATGTCTTCTTTCTTATGTTCTCTCCACTATCCAATCTACCTAAAACACCTATCATTCTCTTCTTTGGTGATTCCAAGAGTTGGTTAAGGTTTAAATTTTTAATCATATATCATGAAAACTGATTAAGAATAGTCACAATATCTTTCCCTCTAGTCATCATTTAATTTTGTTGCTTATAATGACTACATTTATATCACATTCAGTGTTAACACAATTCATCTTGGTTCCAACCATTGACTAAAACCAAAAATCTTAGTATGAGAAACATTAATAATAGCGGGGAACCACATAATCATGAAAAATCATTTATTAGATGTTTAAATAATGACACATTATTTTCAATATATGAAACCTTTGGTTTAACCTAGGTCATTCCTGGCCATCATCTATTAAAATACTTCATGATCCTTTATAAAGAGTTTGTGGATTTCCAAAACATATCCCTAGGGAGTATCAAACTAGGTGTGAACCAAGGTCTGTTTTCATGAACCAGGTGATGATCAAGTCAAATCGCATTGTGTTTTTTTAGAGTTATTACTGCTAGTTACAACTATAACATCCCAGGTAAATAAAGTATAATAAATTTTCATATTTGTTAATATTTACGAATTAAATATTAATTTTACTTTAAAGGGGTTGCTATGATCGATAGCGTACCTGATACACAACAATGAGTTCCTTTGAAAACTTACGTTGCACACTAGTAATAAAATAATATTATTTTAAATGTTAGTTAACACGTAGCCGTTGTACTGGTGGGAATGGATATAAATAACGAAAATATGATTATATATGTTTGTTAAATGTTTTTACATTTATCTAATAAAGGATAAAGGCTTAAAATACGAAAAGAATTCAATTTTAGGCTTATATACTCTAATTTTCACGAAAGGTCCACTTATCACCTTTTGACGGAGAACAATCATTAAATATAGTTTTGATCAATCTTATAAATTATATTTGACCAAATATAACTCTTCTTTAGAATCGGGACATCAAAATTTACTTTGTGTAAATTTTTGGTATCTTTCCGATAAAGTTCATTTTTTAATGAATAGTGTAAAATGTTGTATTTTAATTCAAAACCTCTTTTTAATATAATTTATTTATATGATTAGATTATAATTTGAATTGTTTTTAAAGTGAAATTAGAAAATATTTTGACCATTAAATCCAATAGTGGTCGTTGGAATTAATTTCACTTTGAAATCGGACTTAAACTAGTGTCAATCTTTTGATACTTATTGTTTCATAAAAACACGCTATTTGCTCTGACAACGGGAATTAATTATTAAATTAATTAATGTGACTTATATGTTTTGAATTTTTTAAAATATAATTCATTTTTGAATTCGGAATATCAAATATATCTTAGGGTGAAGTTTTGGTATTTTTCTGAAAAACTTCAATTTTTGATGAATAGTGAAACCACTAAGTGGAAGTTAAAGAGACTGATTTTCCGTTTAAATGAAAATTTGCCACTTCTATGATTTTATTTTCAAAAATCCGACATACATGGTTGTAATTAAGAAATAAAATGTGGTTCAATGAGATTAAAATAATTTTTTTGGTGAATAGTAACTTTTAAGTTCTTAATCGCGATTAGTGGTAATTAGTGTAGTTTAGGGTAAAAATAATGTTTTAATAATATGAGATGAGCTTGAAACATGTCCTACCCTTATTGGATGTGTCATGGCCGGCCAAGACAAGCCATGGGTCAACTTGGGGACCCCATGGAGCCACTTTGGTTGGGAAATGACATAAATAACTTTTTATTTAATGTCAAAGTAAAAATGACACACACATGAGATGTTTTACTAAAACAATTTTTACATGGGGTTATACAAGTACGATTTTTGAATATAAACATTAATTAGAAAGATAAAAATATTTCCTACATCATAGTATTTTTTTTATAATTTTTTGACATTAAATAAATTAAATTATTTATGACATCATGACGATGCAGCGATGACCTCATTATTTAACGATTTAAATAAAATAGAAAGATAATGTAATATCTAAGACCTACACATATCCAAAACCTATTGGATGAGTCGATTTCGAACCCCTATCACCTTATCCTCGAAATACATCAATGTGGGACCTTTTGAATCCTATAATCTTTTTAAAATAAAGTAACTTATCTTTACATTCCAAGAGTGCCCCTCCTCTCCTCTTATAAAAGTCCCCCAGCTCTACCTACTTAACCACACACCCAAGGCCTTTGGATCGGCCAACCCCTGCCCATTTTGGCTCTCCACATACCTCTCTTACTCCTTGAAGCCTCACTTTGGGCAGAAATCTTCCCAAGGAAGCCTTTGAGCTCAAACCAAGGGGAGTTACCCGATTTTAAGGTAATGTCTTCTTTTAAGTCCTTTTGTATTATTTTGCTTATCCAACCCCCAAAACTCTTTTTATTATTTTCTTTTGTAACAAATACAGTATCATAAATATACTAGGATTTTTTTATAAGAAGTATTCGATCTACACTTACACACAACAACATCTAATGGTTAAATAACATACTCTTTCTGTGGATGGCGAATTTCTGCCTCCCGAAACGATGATTGTTCAACATTATTTTAACACCTTGAAAGGTGGACATTAAGATGACACTATATTTATATATGATATATAATATGTTTATTTTTTCCTTAATCTTCTGTATTTTTCATTTTGGGCATACCTTTATTGTTTCCATTATGGGTAAACACGATATCTTCACTTAAGGAAGTGCGGACTACCGCCCCCTCAAAGTGATATGATTCGTTAATGCCATATGTGGGATGTATAAAGGATGGATTTAAAGTTATTATATATGATGTTATACTGGAATTATAATATACCTCTATATCATTATTATTTCTTTCCATTAAAGTATGAGATAGAAATGAATGTAGCATTCATGCGTACATACGGCTTACCGTCTCCATGAACGGTGCATTTCATTTCTTATCCCAAAATGTAATGTACTATTAAAATTACATGTATATAATGAATATATATAATGAATGATATATCTAAATGATGAATATAATTCTGGAATTAAAATATACATACCTCTCATTTAGTTTTAATTCCATTAATATGACAAAGAAATGAAAGTAGCGTTCATGCGTACGTACGGCTTACCGTCTCCACGAAAGGTGCATTTCATTTCTTACCTCTAAATGATTATGTAATATTATAAATACATGTATATGCAGGATATATATGATATATATGCTATCAAAATCAGGAATTTCATTCTGGATATAATGAACCTTTGACCACACGAACAACATGTAATTGTAAGAAGTCCACTTTTGACTTAAGAACCAAATATCGACAAAACAAACATTATTAACTTAAATGGTTAAATAATGTTTATAACATGGCAATAAGTGATATAAAAGGAATAATTAACTTTAAAAAGGTTCTTAATCAAGTAGAAATTAACTCAAGTTTATTATTCAGGACGTTAAAGAACGATCGTGTCAAGTCGGACCCGAGGTAAGGGACTTCGTCTCAATCTCCTTTCATTGAGGCATATTTAATTTTATACAAAACTTTCTTTTATACGGTGTATAAAAACCTTTGACTTTTACTTTTATACAAAAGGAATCTTTTTCTATGAAGCGTTTTACAAAACGACAAAAAGGAATGTTTCTTTTAACGTACGCGGTGACAACAACTTTTTCCGCCGCCGCGAGTATTATTTTGTCTTTGGCTTCCTCAACAAGCCATAATGTTTTTAAAATAAAATAAATACCATATACTCGTTTATGTATTTTGGTATTGAAAATGGTTTTGATAAAGGATTCTATTATGATATATTGTGATTGAAATGTGGAAATGTTATCATTCCTTTATATTGGTTTTATGTTTTATGATTTTATATTGGTACATGGACATTTGACGGGTGGTCACGTGATAAACCATATGATGGGTGGTGCCATGAATACCAGGATGGGTGGTTACGTTATAACCTCCAATGCATTGGGTATGGAAGTCGGCCGTATGGCTATTCCATTAAGTATGTATGGAAATTGGCCGTATGTCTATTCCATTAAGTGATATGTGTGGAAGACGACCGTATGGTTATTCCACTTAAGTATGTTTATGTCCCAAGTTACCTTTATATATGTTATGTGTTCTTTATATGGGTTTTATGGTAATCATTTGGTTACAAAAAGGTATGTAATGATACTTTATTCAGTGAAGAGTTTTTACTACTTCATGAAGGTGAAGGTATTACTTTGATAGAGTATACATGGTTTACTTGATGTTTGAAAAAACTAACAGTTTTCATTCTTTGTGTATCCCTTACTGAGCCTTTTATGCTCACCCCAAGTTTTTTTGAAATGTTTTTCACAGGAATTAATGTGGAATAAGGTCAAGGATGGGATGAAGGGAATGTCATGCTATATAAAACATGTAACTAGACATGTTTCTTTTTAAGAGTTTTTTATTATGGAAACTTAGTAGAAGTGTCTACTTTGTAATCTTTTGAGATGTAATAGTTATGTCCTAATTCTCTAAAACTCTAAACCTGAAAATATCCTCAATGTGAATTATTAATTTAATTCAATATTAAGTAAGGTTTAAGGACAGAGCCTTATAGTTGGTATCAAAGGTCGGTTTAGACAACTTTAGGAGTTAGAAAATTGTTAAATTATAAGTTAATTTATGGTACGATTGAAATGATATAGCATTTAAAGATTACCATGTTGCTTCACCCAAGGTATTTCTATGATAAGAATGGTTTTACATAGAGGAAATAGAGAAACTTTTCTGGGAAGGCATACAGAGGGAAATGATCATTCAAATCAGTATCCTAAGATGGTCAGAATCAGAACTAAATAGTTTGTTGCAGTGATGGGTCAGTTGACTCAGGTGAAAAATGTTGGTTGTGTTTATTGATGATATTTTGGTGTTTTCTAAAATTATAGAGGAGCATGAAATTAATTTAAGGGTTATATTTCAAACCTTAAAAGAAAAGAAACTGTATGGAAAATTCAGCAAGTGTGAGTTTTGGTTACAACAAATTTCTTTCCTGGGTCACATTGTTTCAAAATATAGCATAACTGTTGATCCTATTAAAACAAAAGTTGTTGAAGAATGGAAAAGACCCACAAATGTAACAGAGATTCGTAGTTTTCTTGGTTTGGCTGGTTACTACTGAAGGTTTATTGAAAATTTTTCACGGTTATCTAGTCCAATGACTAAGATAACTCAGAAGGGTGTTAAGTTCATCTGGACAAAAGAATGTGATGATTGTTTTCAAGAGTTGAAAAGAAGATTGGTGAATGCTCCAGTTTTGGCACTTCCTTCCAGGAATAGTGAGTTTGTTATATATAGTGATGCTTCGTTGAAGGGACTTGGCTGTGTCCTTATGCAAAATGATCAGGTAATTTCTTATGTTTCACGACAGTTGAAAAATCATGAGGTAAATTACCCTACACATGATTTGGAATTAACTGCTGTTGTTTTTGCCTTAAAAATTTGGAGGCATCATTTGTATGGAGTAAAGTGTGAAATATATACTGATCACAAAATTTTAAAGTATATATTCACTCAGAAAGAGTTGAACATGAGACAAAGGATATAGCTAGAATTAATCAAGGATTATGATTGTAAAATTCATTACCATCCGGGAAAAGCAAATAATGTGGCTGATGCTTTGAGTCAAAAAAGTAATGCTTCATTAGCAATGTTGCATTTGGAACGTGATCCTTTGGTTAAGGATTTGATGAACTTTGGCATAGAATTTGTTGATGCAGTAAGTTAATCTGTTTTGTTTCAGGTATCAGTGAGATCATCTCTATCAGATAGAATCAAGCAAGCACAGAAGCAAGACAGTGAGTTGCAGAAAAAGGTAGAGCTGGTTCAGAAAGGTAAGTTGCCTGAATTCAACACTGATAATGATTGTGTTTTGAGGTTTGGGAAGATATTATGTGTGCCTTGTGATTCACAGTTGAAGAATGAGTTGTTATGTGAGGCTCATAGTTCCCCGTTTTCAGTTCATCCTGGCAGTACTAAGATGTACATAGATCTGCGGGAGTATTACTGGTGGGATGGAATGAAAAGAGATATTGCTGATTTTACTGTGAAGTGTTTCACTTTTCAGCAGGTTAAAGCAGAGCGGAAGTTACCTAAAAGGATGCTTCAGCCTTTACCAGTGCCAGAGTGGAAATGGGAAAACATATCCATGGACTTTGTTGTGGGATTACCGAGGACATCTCGAGGTAATAATGCAATCTGGGTTATTGTTGATCTCTTGACTAGATCTGCTCATTTCCTTGCTATACGAGATACTTTTTCCCTAGATCAACTTTCTCGTTTGTATCTTAAAGAGATAGTCAGGTTACATGGAGTTCCCCTCTCCATTGTATCTGACAGTGATCCCAGGTTCACTTCTAACTTTTGGAAAGGCCTTCAGAAGTTGTTGGGTACTGAATTAAATTTTAGTACAGCTTTTCATCCTCAATCAGATGGGCAGTCAGAACGAACAATTCAGACCTTGTAGGATATGCTACGAGCTTGTACGATGGATTATCAGGGAAGTTGGGACCAACATCTTTCTTTGGTTGAGTTTTCTTATAATAGCAGTTTTCATTTTAGTATACAGATGGCACCATTTGAGGAATTATATGGGAAGCGGTGTCGAACTCCAGCATTTTGGGTTGAAGTGGGTGAAAGGAAGCTGATGGTACCAGAGTTGGTATAAGAGATGGCAGAAAAAGTTCAGTTGATTCAGAAGCACATGAGAACAGCTCAGAGTAGTCAAAAGAGTTATGCGGATAACCGGAGGAAGGATCTATCTTTCGAGGTAGGTGATCATGTTTTTCTCAAGGTTTCTCCTTGTAAAAGTGTGATGAGATTTGGTAAGAAAGGAAAGCTGAGTCCAAGGTTTATTGGACCATATGAAATTTTGGAGAAAGTTGGATCAGTTGCTTAGCGAGTGGCTTTACCTTCGAGTTTATCTTAGGTACACAATGTTTTTCATGTTTCGATGTTGAGGAAGTATATACCAGATCCATCTCATGTTTTGAGTCCAGAGGTAGTTCAGCTAGAGGACAACCTATCTTATGAAGAACAACCAGTCCAGATTCTTGACCACAGGGAGCAGGTGTTACGGAATAAGGTGATTCATCAGGTAAAGGTTTTGTGGAAAAACCATGTGATTGAAGAGGAAACGTGGGAATCTGAAAATGCTATGAGGGATAAATACCCCCACTTATTTTGATAAGTGAATAAAATTGCGAGGACGCAATTCCCAAAAGGGGGGAAGGATGTAACATCCCAGGTAAATAAAGAATAATACATTTTCATATTTATTAATATTTATTAATTAAATATTAATTTTACTTTAAAGGGGTTGCTATGATCGATAGCGTACCCGATACGCAGCGATGAGTTCCTTTGAAAACTTACGTTGCACACTAGTAATAAAATAATATTATTTTAAATGTTAGTTAACACGTAGCCGTTGTACTGGCGGTAATGGATAGAAATAACTAAAATATGATTATATATGTTTTTTAAATGTTTTTACATTTATCTAATAAAGGATAAATGCTTAAAATATGAAAAGAATTCAATTTTAGGCTTATATACTCTAATTTTCACGAAAGATCCACTTATCACCTTTTGAAGGAGAACCATCATTAAATATAGTTTTGATCAATCTTATAAATTCTATTGGACCAAATATAACTCTTCTTTAGAATCAGGACATCAAAATTTACTTTGTGTAAATTTTTGGTATCTTTCCGATAAAGTTCATTTTTTTAATGAATAGTGTAAAATGTTGTATTTTAATTCAAAACCTATTTTTAATCTAATTTATTTATATGATTATATTATCATTTGAATTGGTTTTAAAGTGAAATTAGAAAATATTTTTACCATTAAATCCAATAGTGGTTGTTGGAATTAATTTCACTTTGAAATCGGACTTAAACTAGTGTCAATATTTTGATACTTATTGTTTCATAAAAACACTCTATTTGCTCTGACAGCGGGAATTAATTATTAAATTAATTAATGTGACTTATATGTTTTTAATTTTGTAAAATAGACTTCATTTTTGAATTCAGAATATCAAATATATCTTAGGGTGAAGTTTTGGTATTTTTCTGAAAAACTTCAATTTTTGATGAATAGTGAAACCACTAAGTGGTAGTTAAAGAGACTGATTTTCCGTTTAAATGAAACTTTTCCACTTCTGTGATTTTATTTTCAAAAATACGACACACATGGTTGTCATTAAGAAGTAAAATGTGGTTCAATGAGATTAAAATAATTTTTTGGTGAATAGTAACTTTTAAGTTCTTAATCGCGATTAGTGGTAATTAGTGTAGTTTAGGGTAAAAATATTGTTTTAATAATATGAGATGAGCATGACACATGTACTACCCTTATTGGATGTGTCATGGACGACCAAGACAAGCCATGGGTCAACTTGGGGACCCCATGGAGCCACTTTGGTTGGGAAATGACATAAATAACTTTTTATTTAATGTTAAAGTAAAAATGACACACACATGAGATGTTTTACTAAAACAATTTTTACATGGGGTAATAAAAGTCATATTTTTGACTATAAATATTAATTAGAAATCTAAAAAGATTTCCTACATCATAGTATTTTTCTATAATTTTTTGACATTAAATAAATTAAATTATTTATGACATCATGACGATGCAGTGATGACTTCATTATTTAACGATTTAAATAAAATAGAAAGATAATGTAATATCTAAGACCTACACATGTCCAAAACCTATTGGATGAGTGGATTTCGAACCCTTATCACCTTATCCTAGAAATACATCAATGTGGGACCTTTTGAATCCGAAACTCTTTTTAAAATAAAGTAACTTATCTTTACTTTCCAAGAGTGCCCCTCCTCTCCTCTTATAAAAGGCCCCCACCTCTACCTCCTTACCCACACTCACAAAGCCTTTGGCTCGGCCAAAACCTGCCCATTTTGTCTCTCCACATCCCTCTCTTACTCCTTGAAGCCTCACTTTGGGCAGAAGTCTTCCTAAGGAAGCCTTTCAGCTCAAACCAAGGGGAGTTTCTCGATTTTAAGGTAATGTCTTCTTTGGAGTCCTTTTGTTTTATTTTGCTTCTCCAAACCCTAAACTCTTTTTATTATTTTCTTTTGTAACAACTCTAGTATCCTCAATATACTAGTATTTTGTTATAAGAAGGATTATATCTACACTTACACACACCTACATCTAATGGTTAAAGAACATACTGTTTCCGTGGATGGAGAATTTCTTTCTCCCGAAACGATGATTGTTCAACATTCTTTTAACACCTTCAAAGGTGGCCATTAAGATGAAACTATATTTATATATGATATAGAATATGTTTATGTTTTCCTTAAGCTTCTGTATTTTTCATTTTGGTCATACCTTTATGGTTTCCATTATGAGTAAACACGATATCTTCACTTAAGGATGTACGGACTACCACCCCCTCAAAGTGATGTGATTCGTTAATGCCATATGTGGGACGTATAAAGGATGGATTTAAAGTTATTATATATTATGTTATACTGGAATTATAATATACCTCTATATAATTATTATTTCTTTACATTAAAGTATGAGATAGAAATGAAAGTAGCGTTCATGCGTATGTACGACTTACCGTCTCTATGAACGGTGCATTTCATTTCTTATCCCCAAATGTAATGTACTATTAAAAGTACATGTATATAATGGATATATATAATGAATGATATATCTAAATGATTAATATAATTCTGGAATTAAAATATACATACCTCTCATTTAGTTTTAATTCCATTAATATGACAAAGAAATGAAAGTAGCGTTCATGCGTACCTACGGCTTACCGTCTCCATGAACGGTGCATTTCATTTCTTACCTCTAAATGATTATGTAATATTATAAATACATGTATATTTTGGATATATATGACATATATGCTATCGAAATCAGGAATTTCATTCTGGATATAAAGAACCTTTGACCACACGAACAACATGTAATTGTAATAAGTCCACTTTCGACTTAAGAACAAATATCGACAAAACAAACATTATTAACTTAATTGGTTACATAATGTTTATAACATGGAAATAAGTGATATAAAAGGAATAATGAACTTTAAAAAGGTTCTTAATCAAGTAGAAATTAACTCAAGTTTATTATTCAGGACATTAAAGAACGATCGTGTCAAGTCGGACCTGAGGTAAGGGACTTCATCTCAATCTCCTTTCATTGAGGCATATTTCATTTTATACACAACTTTATTTTATATGGTGTATAAACCCCTTTGACTTTTACTTTTATACAAAAGGAATATTTTTCTACGAAGCGATTTACAAAACGACAAAAAGAAATGTTTCTTTTGACGTACGCGGTGACAACGACTTTTTCCTCCGTCGCGAGTATTATTTGGTCTTTGGCTTCCTCAACAAGTCGTAATGTTTTTAAAATAAAATAAATACCATATACTATTTTATGTATTTTGGTATTGAAAATGGTTTTGATAAAGGATTATATTATGATATATTGTGATTGAAATGTGGAAATGTTATCATTCCTTTATATTGGTTTTATGTTTTATGATTTTATATTGGTACTTGGACATCTGACGGGTGGTTATGTTATAAACCATATGACAGGTGGTGCCGTGAATACCAGGATGGGTGGTTACGTTATAACCTCCAATGCATTGGGTATGTAAGTCGCCCGTATGGCTATTCCATTAAGTATGTATGGAAATTGGTCGTATGGCTATTCCATTAAGTGATATATGTGGAAGACGACCGTTTGGTTATTCCACTTAAGTATGTTTATGTCCCAAGTTACCTTTATATATTTTATGTGTTCTTTATATGGGTTTTATGGTAATCCTTTGGTTACAAAAAGGTAAGTAATGATACTTTATTCAGTGAAGAGTTTTTACTACTTCATGAAGGTGAAGGTATTACTTTGATAGAGTATACATGGTTTACTTGATTTTTGAAAAAACAAACAGTTTTCATTCTTTGTGTATCCCTTACTGAGCCTTTTATGCTCACCCCAAGTTTTTTTGAAATGTTTTTCACAGGACTTAATGTGGAATAAGGTCAAGGATGGGATCAAGGTAATGTCATGCTATATAAAATATGGAACTAGACATGTTTCTTTTTAAGATTTTTTTTATTATGGAAACTTTGTAGAAGTGTCTACTTTGTAATCTTTTGAGATGTAATAGTTATGTCCTAATTCTCTAAAACTATAAACCTGAAAAGATCCTCAATGTAAATTATTCATTTAATTCAATATTAAGTAAGGTTTAAGGCCGGGGCCTTATAGTTGGTATCAAAGGTCGGTTTAGACAACTTTAGGAGTTAGAAAATTGTTAAATTATAAGTTAATTTACGGTACGATTGAAATGATATAGCATTTAAAGATTACCATGTTGCTTCACCTAAGGTATTTCTGTGATAAGAATGGTTTTACATATAGGAAATAGAGCAACTTTTCTGGGAAGGCATACAGAGGGAAATGACCATTCAAATCAGTATCCTAAGATGGTCAGAATCAGAACTAAACAGTTTGTTGCAGTGATGGCTCAGTTGACTTAGGTGAAAAATGTTGGTTGTGTTTATTGATGATATTTTGGTGTTTTCTAAAAGTATAGAGGAGCATGAAATTCATTTAAGGGTTATCTTTCAACCCTTAAAATAAAAGAAACTGTATGGAAAATTCAGAAAGTGTGAGTTTTGGTTACACCAAATTTCTTTCCTGGGTCACATTGTTTCAAAAGATGGCATAACTGTTGATCATACTAAAACAAAATTTGTTGAAGAATGGCCAAGACCCACAAATGTAACCGAGATTCTTAGTTTTCTTGGTTTGGCAGGTTACTATCGAAGGTTTTTTGAATATTTTTCACGGTTATCTAGTCCAATGACTAAGCTTACTCAGAAGGGTGTTAAGTTCATCTGGACAAAAGAATGTGATGATTGTTTTCAGGAGTTGAAAAGAAGATTGGTGAATGATCTAGTTTTGGCACTTCCTTCCAGGAATGGTGATTTTGTAATATACAGTGATGCTTCATTGAAGGGACTTGGCTGTGTCCTTATGCATAATGATCAGGTAATTTCTTATGCTTCACGACAGTTGAAAACTCATGAGGTAAATTACCCTACACATGATTTCGAATTAGTTGCTATTGTTTTTGCTTTAAAAATTTGGAGGCATCATTTGTATGGAGTAAAGTGTGAAATATATACTGATCACAAAAGTTTAAAGTATATATTCACTCAGAAATATTTGAACATGAGACAAAGTAGATGGCTAGAATTAATCAAGGATTATGATTGTACAATTCATTACCATCCGGGAAAAGCAAATAAAGTGGCTGATGCTTTGAGTCAAAAAAGTAAAGCTTCATTAGCAATGTTGCGTTTGGAACGTGATCCTTTGGTTAAGGATTTGATGAACTTTGGCATAGAAGTTGTTGGTGCAAGAAGTTATTCTATTTTGTTTTAGGTATCAGTGATATCATCTCTATCAGATAGAATCAAGCAAGCACAGAAGCAAGACAGTGAGTTGCAGAAAAAGGTAGAGCTGGTTCAGAAAGGTAAGTTGCCTGAATTCAACACTGATAATGATTGTGTATTGAGGTTTGGGAAGAGATTATGTGTTCCTTGTGATTCACAGTTGAAGAATGAGTTGTTATGTGAGGCTCATAGTTCCCCGTTTTCAGTTCATCCTGGCAGTACTAATATGTACAGAGATCTGCGGGAGTATTACTGGTGGGATGGAATGAAAAGAGATATTGCTGATTTTACTGTGAAGTGTTTGACTTGTCAGTAGGTTAAAGCAGAGCGGCAGTTACCTAAAGGGATGCTTCAGCCTTTACCAGTGCCATAGTGGAAATGAGAAAACATATCCATGGACTTTGTTGAGGGATTACCGAGGACTTCTCTAGGCAATAATGAAATCTAGGTTATTGTTGATCGCTTGACTAAATCTGCTCATTTCCTTGCTATAAGAGATACTTTTTCCCTAGATCAACTTTCCCGTTTGTATCTTAAAGAGATAGTCAGGTTACATGGAGTTCCCCTCTCCATTGTATCTGACCATGATCCCAGGTTCACTTCTAACTTTTGGAAAGGCCTTCAGAAGTCGTTGGGTACTGAATTAAATTTTAGTACAACTTTTCATCCTCAATCAGATGGGCAGTCAGAACGAACAATTCAGACCTTGGAGGATATGCTACGAGCTTTTTCGATGGATTATCAGGGAAGTTGGGACCAACATCTTTCTTTGGTTGAGTTTTCTTATAATAACAGCTTTCATTCCAGTATACAGATGGCACCATTTGAGGCATTATATGGGAAGCGGTGTCGAACTCCAGAATTTTGGGATGAAGTGGGTGAAAGGAAGATGATGGGACCAGAATTGGTAGAAGAGATGACATAAAAAGTTCAGTTGATTCAGAATCACATGAGAACAGCTCAGAGCAGGCAGAAGAGTTATGCGGATAACTGGAGGAAGGATCTATCTTTCGAGGTAGGTGATCATGTTTTTCTCAAGGTTTCTCCTTGGAAAAGTGTGATGAGATTTGGAAAGAAAGGAAGGCTGAGTCCAAGGTTTATTGGACCATATGAAATTCTGGAGAAATTTGGATCAGTTGCTTACCGAGTGGATTTACCTCCGAGTTTATCTCAGGTACACAATGTTTTTCATGTTTCTATGTTGAGGAAGTATATTCCAGATCCATCTCATGTTTTGAGTCCAGAGGTAGTTCAGCTGGAGGAGAACCTATCTTATGAAGAACAAACAATCCAGATTCTTGACCATAGGGAGCAGGTGTTACGGAATAAGGTGATTCATCAGGTAAAGGTTTTGTGGAAAAACTATGTGATTGAAGAGGCAATGTGGGAATCTAAAAATGCTATGAGGGATAAATACCCCAACTTATTTTGATAAGTGAATAAAATTGCGAGGATGCAACTCCCAAAAGGGGAGAAGGATGTAACATCCTAGGTAAATAAAGAATAATACATTTTCATATTTATTAATATTTATGAATTAAATATTAATTTTACTTTAAAGGGGTTGCTATGATCGATAGCGTACCCGATACGCAACGATGAGTTCCTTTGAAAACTTACGTTGCACACTAGTAATAAAATAATATTATTTTAAATTTTAGTTAACACGTAGCCATTGTACTGGCGTGAATGGATAGAAACAACTAAAATATGATTATATATGTTTGTTAAATGTTTTTACATTTATCTAATAAAGGATAAAGGCTTAAAATACGAAAAGAATTCAATTTTAGGCTTATATACTCTAATTTTCACGAAAGGTCCACTTATCACCTTTTGACGGAAAACCATCATTAAATATAGTTTTGATCAATCTTATAAATTCTATTGGACCAAATATAACTCTTCTTTAGAATCGGGACATCAAAATTTACTTTGTGTAAATTTTTGGTATCTTTCCGATAAAGTTCATTTTTTTAATGAATAGTGTAAAATGTTGTATTTTAATTCAGAACCTCTTTTTAATATAATTTATTTATATGATTAGATTATCATTTGAATTGGTTTTAAAGTGAAATTAGAAAATATTTTTACCATTAAATCCAATAGTGGTCGTTGGAATTAATTTCACTTTGAAATTGGACTTAAACTAGTGTCAATCTTTTGATACTTATTGTTTCATAAAAACACACTATTTTCTCTGACAGCGGGAATTAATTATTAAATTAATTAATGTGACTTATATGTTTTGAATTTTTTAAAATATACTTCATTATTGAATTCAGAATATCAAATATAGCTAGGGTGAAGTTTTGGTATTTTTCTGAAAAACTTCAATTTCTGATGAATAGTGAAACCACTAAGTCGTAGTTAAAGAGATTGATTTGCCGTTTAAATGAAAATTTGCCACTTCTGTGATTTGATTTTCAAAAATACGACATACATGGTTGTCATTAAAAAGTAAAATGTGGTTCAATGAGATTAAAATAATTTTATGGTGAATAGTAACTTTTAAGTTCTTAATCGCGATTAGTGGTAATTAGTGTAGTTTAGGGTAAAAATAATGTTTTAATAATATGAGATGAGATTGAAACATGTCCTACCCTTATTGGATGTGTCATGGCCGACCCAGACAAGCCATGGGTCAACTTGGGGACCCCATGGAGCCACTTTGGTTGGGAAATGACATAAATAACTTTTTATTTAATGTTAAAGTAAAAATGACACACACATGAGATGGTTTAATAAAACAATTTTTACATGGGGTTATACAAGTCAGATTTTTGACTATAAATATTAATTAGAAAGATAAAAAGATTTCCTACATAATAGTATTTTTTTTATAATTTTTTGACATTAAATAAATTAATTTATTTATAACATCATGACGATGCAGCGACGACCTCATTATTTAATGATTTAAATAAAATAAAAAGATAATGTAATATCTAAGACCTACACATGTCCAAAACCTATTGGATGAGTTTATTTAAAACCATTATCACCTTATCCTCGAAATAAATCAATGTGGGACCTTTTGAATTCGAAATGCTTTTTAAAATAAAGTAACTTATCTTTACTTTCCAAGAGTGCCACTCCTCTCCTCTTATAAAAGGCCCCCCACCTCTACCTCCTTACCCACACTCCCAAAGCCTTTGGCTCGGCCAAACCCTGCCCATTTTGGCTCTCCAAATCCCTCTCTTACTCCTTGAAGCCTCAATTTGGTCAGAATTCTTCCCAAGGAAGCCTTTGAGCTCAAACCAAGGGGAGTTACCCGATTTTAAGGTAATGTCTTCTTTTGAGTCCTTTTGTTTTATTTTGCTTCTCCAACCCCTAAACTCTTTTTATTATTTTATTTTTTAACAACTAAAGTATCCTAAATATACTAGGATGTTTTTATAAGAAGTATTCGAGCTACACTTAAACACACCTACATCAAATGGTTAAAGAACATAAGGTTTCCGTGGATGGCGAATTTCTGCCTCCCGAAACGATGATTGTTCAACATTCTTTTAACACCTTCAAAGGTGGCCATTAAGATGACACTATATTTATATATGATATATAATATGTTTATGTTTTCCTTAAGATTATGTATTTTTCATTTTGGGCATACCTTTATGGTTTCCATTATGGGTAAACACGATATCTTCACTTAAGGAAGTGTGGACTACCGCCCCCTCAAAGTGATGTGATTCGTTAATGCCATATGTGGGACATATAAAGGATGGATTTAAAGTTATTATATATGATGTTATACTGGAATTATAATATACCTCTATATCATTATTATTTCTTTCCATTAAAGTATGATATAGAAATGAAAGTAGCGTTCATGCGTACGTACGGCTTACCGTCTCCATGAACGGTGCATTTCATTTCTTATC
The DNA here is from genome assembly GCA_963277665.1 of Viscum album. Lineage (NCBI taxonomy): Eukaryota > Viridiplantae > Streptophyta > Magnoliopsida > Santalales > Viscaceae > Viscum > Viscum album. The sequence goes on along the minus strand of OY728163.1, from coordinate 1,308,018,406 downwards.
CCCAAATGTAATGTACTATTAAAAGTACATGTATATAATAGATATATATAATGAATGATATATCTAAATGATTAATATAATTCTGGAATTAAAATATACATACCTATCATTTAGTTTTAATTCCATTAATATGACAAAGAAATGAAAGTAGTGTTCATGCGTACGTACGACTTACCGTCTCCATGAACGATGCATTTCATTTCTTACCTCTAAATGATTATGTAATATTATAAATATATGTATATTCTGGATATATATGATATATATGCTATCCAAATCAGGAATGTAATTCTGGATATAATGAACCTTTGACCACACTAACAACATGTAATTGTAAGAAGTCCACTTTCGACTTAAGAACCAAATATCGACAAAACAAACATTATTAACTTAAATGGTTACATAATGTTTATAACATGAAAATAAGTGATATAAAAGGAATAATTAACTTTAAAAAGGTTCTTAATCAAGTAGAAATTAACTCAAGTTTATTATTCAGGACATTAAAGAACGACCGTGTCAAGTCGGACCCGAGGTAAGGGACTTCGTCTCAATCTCCTTTCATTGAGGCATATTTCGTTTTATACACAACTTTCTTTTATACGGTGTATAAACCCCTTCGACTTTTAATTTTATACAAAAGTAATCCTTTTCTACGATGTGTTTTACAAAATGACAAAAAGGAATGTTTCTTTTAACGTACGCGGTGACAACAACTTTTTCCGCCGCCGCGAGTATTATTTGGTCTTTGGCTTCCTCAACAAGCTGTAATGTTTTTAAAATAAAATAAATACCATATACTCTTTTATATATTTTAGTATTGAAAATGGTTTTGATAAAGGATTCTATTATGATATATTGTGATTAAAATGTGGAAATGTTATCATTACTTTATATTGGTTTTATGTTTTATGATTTTATATTGGTACTTGGACATTTGACGGGTGGTTACGTGATAAACCATATCGAGGGTGGTGCTGTGAATACCAGGATGGGTGGTTACGTTATAACCTCCAATGAATTGGGTATGGAAGTCGGCCGTATGGCTATTCCATTAAGTATGTATGTAAATTGGCCGTATGGATATTCCATTACGTGATATGTGTGGAAGAAGACCGTATGGTTATTACACTTAAGTATGTTTATGTCCCAAGTTACCTTTATATATGTTATGTGTTCTTTATATGGGTTTTATGGTAATACTTTGGTTACAAAAAGGTAAGTAATGATACTTTATTCAGTGAAGAGTTTTTACTACTTCAGGAAGGTGAAGGTATTAATTTGAGAGAGTATACATGGTTTACTTGATTTTTGAAAAAACTAACAGTTTTCATTCTTTGTGTATCCCTTACTGAGCCTTTTATGCTCACCCCATGTTTTTTTGAAATTATTTTCACAGGACTTAATGGGGAATAAGGTCAAGGATGAGATCAAGGGAATGTCATTCTATATAAAACATGGAACTAGACATGTTTCTTTTTAAGAGTTTTTTTTATTATGGAAACTTAGTAGAAGTGTCTACTTTGTAATATTTTGAGATGTAAAAGTTATGTCCTAATTCTCTAAAACTCTAAACCTGAAAAGATCCTCAATGTGAATTATTCATTTAATTCAATATTAAGTAAGGTTTAAGGCCGGGGCCTTATAACAACTATTCCAAATCCACATGCACTCGGTCTTTCTAGAGAGGGATGTTATATGTTATAAACCACTCACTCTATACTTCACAAAAATATAAGGACATTTTCTTATACCTTTACTTATACCTAGGGTTTTCACTAAATTTTTCTCATCCTAGTTTCCAATGATTAAATAAAACTTTATTTTATAACAAATATAGAGACACAAACTTTCCATACATAGATATAAAAACATAGTAGATGAATATTCATTAGATAACATAAATATTCACACCATAATTAGATAGGTATAGTATATTTGAAAACTTATATACATAAAAAAATAGTTCATAGGTGAACTATATCATCTCCCACTAAGTTGTTAATAAATAGCACCCTTCTGAGACATATCATAAATAATACATTTTTTCATAACACAGTGGAGGTTAATAGAATAATGTGTGAGCTTAGAATCTTAGTATGGGTAAAAAAGGTAGATATCAACATAAAACGAGAATAAGTGTATGATATATATCTTTCAAAACCATAACCTATATATAATAGACCATAAAATTTAGTCATGGAATAAATATTATCATTTCATAAGACATGAATAATATAAGAATCAATGAACATAATATATGAGATCATAACATCAGAATAATACATCGATTTGTGGATTATACATAATCATAGAAAAAATTATGTCAAGGATACCTATAAATACATTCATATCATGTCAGGTTTGAGATAACCACTAGTGTACCTTCTTTGGCATTATAATAACCTCCTGTGTACCTTTTTCTAGGCCTGGGATAACATCCTTTATACACACTTCTTTCAGGCTTAGGATAACCACCCATGTACCCAAATTTTTTGGGATTGGTATAATATCCCATTTACTATTTGAACTCATAGATCATTAAAATTTACCCAAAGAATAGAAGGGATATATAATTCATATAATTACCCTTTGGAAAGAAATGGGATTCATAAAAACCTTTTCATCATAATCATAATCTATATTGAGAAAGGATAAGGATGTAATCATTGGATTATATCCTAGTAGAGCATAAATATAATCAAGGATTTTTTTCATTGATGAATATAAATAATGTTAAAAGATTATTAAAACATTATTGTGGAAAATATACTTTTCATTTTGATATCAATTCCTTAAAATCAAAAAAGTTCCTAAATATCAAAGAAAAAATTTTCTTTGAAAATAAACTTAGAAACATTTAACGAAATATTTAAAACATTTAGTTTTCATGGTGATGGAAAATAATTTTCATTTTGTACATTGTTTAACAATGATTCCTTCCACATTTTTTGTATAAATTCAAATGTAGCACATTTGTAAAATAATAAGAATATTTATTTTACTTTTTTTTTGTAAAAAGTTAAAATAGGATAGTTATGGATTTAAAAAATCAGGGAATAATAGTAAAAAAGTCACTAAAAACGTTTATAGAAAACATATACATAGAAGAAAAATAATTTTCAACTGAAGTTTAAAATGAATTCAATTTTCCTTAATAACATTTTTTTGGGCATACGTGTCCAAAAAGAGAGGGAAATAATGTAAAACATTTAATTTCTATAAATAAGAAAAGGACAATAAAATTTAAAAGTTTCTTAAGATATAGATCATCATATTTTATCATTAAATGTTTAATTATAAATAATCCTAATAAACAATGAGATTATATAAAAAAAACCCTTAACACTTTGTAAATTATTAATCATAATCCCAATGAAAGAAAGAACCATAGAAAGATATGTATATCACATAAATTTCAAGATAAAAATCATAAAATAAATTAATGGGTAGTCTATACACAATACAAAAATAAACAACCGCTGAATATGGCGCGTGTCCCATAAAAATAAAAGTGAGATGAAAATAACTTACCTCAGGTCACAAATTTCTTCATAAACATTGGATACTATTGTATAATAAATATTTATTTCTTATACTACTATTCTAAAAATATAATAATATATATCATACCTTTCATTATTATCTTATAACTTTTAACCACTATGTTTTAATAATTATTTATTAAAATTACTGTTCTATGTCATAAATGCATTGTTTTTCACAAATATTTTAGTCCGGTAGTTTTGGTTATTATATTTTATTTTGTTTTCATCTTATAAATAATTTTAATAATGATTTAAATATAATATATATTTTTTATATAAATATTTATTACCATCCATAAAATTTTGAGATAGGGAATTGAATTACACTATTTATGGAGACAATGGGTTGTACGTACACATGAAAATTGATTCCATTTTCTCAACAGATGGAAATAGAGAAAAGTAAATACCAATTCATCATTAAATAATCATTATTATATTATATATATCATATGTATTCATTAAATAAGTCCTTATTACCATCAATTTCAAAATAAATTAAAAATATTATCACATCGCTTCATGGAGGTGGTAGTCTACACGTACACACGAGAGGAGTTATCATTTAAAAAAAATTGAAAGGTTGAAAGGTATATGTGATATTAAAATTATAGAAGTATTATTATTTTTTAAATATCATATATATATATATAAATATATATATATTAAATCCATTATTATATAAATTCATGATAGCTTGTTATGGGAAATTAATTACATCCGTTCATGAGGTGATAGTCCACCGTACACAGGGTCGACGATTTCATTTCCCATTTGATGGAATATTATATTAATATAGGTTAAAATATTATTATAATAAAATCTTAGCATATTGAATATTTTTTTATTTTATAATTTTTTAATAATATTTTAAAAGATGTGTAAGAAGAAATAAAATAAAAATTTCCTTTTAAGAATGATACATCTTCTTTGGACATCCACTTTAGGTTTGCACCAAAAGCCTTTATAGAAGGATTTTATAGTAGAAAAAGAATTATAGGAAATGGGAATGGATTTAAGGAATGTATTTGGGTAGTTATTGGATTAATGAATATATATTTTATGTAAGGAGAGAAGAGGCGATAACGTTCCCTTTTATAAGTGATGAGTGATAAATTTATAAATAATCAAAACTACACAATAATGAGAAGTCAGCCTTAAGAAATATTCCTTAAAAATAGATAAATAATGGATTTTGGTGAATACATGTTCAATAAACACCTAAAATATAGATTTAATATGTTTTAGTAATGTTATTAACTTAACATATAAGTTTACCTAGTTTTACTTTTTTAGTTTCACATGGTAAGTAATTTTTTTATTTTACCTTGGTAATTTATCCTTTAATCCTAAATATAAAATGAGACTTATTAGATAATTTTTAACCACTAATTATAAATATTAATTCTAATTTATAAAATAAAATCATATGTTTGTGGAAAATAAATCTTAACACATGCACATGTAACATAGAAAACCTTGTTTTACCCATAACCGTGATAATTAATTTTTACTGTTAAAGTGTAATAATTTTACTAACAAGGTGAAAATTGGATTTTAAATGGATTGGGGATAAAATTTTAGGGACAATATTATTTAAATATTCCAATTTAAATATTTATATGTTTTTTAAATAATTTAATAAAATATAACTTTTCTAAAATATTATTAATGTAAATTTTTACACTATTAATTTAATTTAAATTTAAAGCCACTAAGAAAAATATGGAATTAAAATATAGAAATTTAAAACTTCCCAAAATATTTATAATTATATAAGTTTTTTTGCAAAATAATAATTTATTCAAATTATATTACTTTTATTATTTTAAAAATCATTTATTTTATCTTCCTTTTAATCAAATAAAACTACACCGGCTTTGCATAAGCATTTAAGGTAATTATTCTATCACATAAAACTATAAATAAATTAAAATAACAAATAAATGTTATTTATCTTTAAAATTAATATTTATAACCAAATATACCACCATTTTTCCCCTATACGAACACATAATAGTTTTTTTAGAAGTAAGAGAGTTACATTTTTCCCGTTCTTTACTTAAATTATTATAAAGGTCATAATCAAAGACATATGGATAAAAAAGGAAAACATTTCATGAATTAAATTATATAGGGTCAAAATATATACACAAAATAAAAATAATATTCATCTTTAGGTCATTATAACCCTTATCACTTTAGTTTAACCCATGGTAAACCTGTTTTACCCATGACTGTGGTAACATATTTTTATTGTTTTTGCTATTAATTTTTTCCAAAAGTTAAGTTGAACTTATTAAATAATATTAATTATCTTGATTAAAAATATGGAATCTATTTTATCATATTTTAATTCACATAATTGGCTTAATTTTATTTAAAATTAAAACTGTAAAGGTGATGAAAAGTGTTTTTCTGAAAAATGCATTTTTCAAGGAAAAGATAAATTTATATTAAGTATATGACTACTAATATTAATTATATAATATATATATATAATATATATTTTTTATTTAAATAATTTATCATTAGGGGTTACTTTCATTAATTATAATGGATAAACTTTATGCATATAAATATAGTTTTAAGAAAACTGTGTTTTTAAGAATAAATATGGAAATATATGACAATCATAAAAATTGACAATTAAAATTAAATTTAGTAAAATAATATAAATAAATTGCATCATATGTAACTTTAATACCAAATCAAAAATATTTTGGGACATTATTTAATGAAAATAAGTGATAATATTTGGAAAATCAATAATTTTCACTATTAATTGGAAAATCAATCATTTCAGGAAAAAACATAAATTTCACCCTATGTTAATTTTGATAAGATGATTTAAAAAACTATTATACCTTTATAAAATTTAATTTATAAAATTTTTAAATAATTAATTATAATATTTTCTCAAAAAAATCAACAAAAACCAATTTTTAATTTTCTTTGATGAATAAAATGACTTTTCTAAAATTTGAGTTATTATTTACTAAAAAATTGTCAATGATTTTATATTTATTAATACATTAATATATGTCTCAAATATATTAAAAATATTCATACATGACACTTTAACATCTAGGTTATAATGGTCTTTTATAAATTACAATATTTTATGGTTCGTTTAGGCTCAATGTTGTGCGTCAAATATTATTTTGATCACAATATTAATTTTAAAAAAATTCATAGTGTCACATCACTATAACCCATTAATAGGGATATCCTTAAATTATTCTCTCAAATTAGGATATTTACTCAATCTAATCCCTTGGAAGAGTGTGCCCTTTCCCGCATCTCCTACTTGTGCAGTATCCACAACCAAGCCTTTTACTTTTATAATATATTCTCTTAGGTTCGAAACGTGGATGCCTATATCTTTATATCTCGTCCATGTAATACTAAGATAAATCACCAGGCTATGTAAATCAGTTTTTAACACATTGATCATGTATTTAATTGATAACTGTACTCTACTATGTTTTCCACCCAGACCGATAGGCTCCTCAATGTAATCATGATCATATTTTCCCTTGATAATGATGGTCACCTTCATGAGGATACTGATGAAGCCTCCCACAGATCATATTGTTAAACTTAGCTGATTCATATCCAATATTCTTTCATCCCAAAATCCTTATAGACCCCGTTTTCCAATAAATAAGCCAACAATATATCATAGGCCTTCTACTAGGAGTAATCCACAATTACTCCTTCCTCCACCTAAGTAACCAACTACACTAGGGATATCTGGGTAGCATATAAATAATACTTACACATATCTTTCCAATTAATAAGAAAAATATCAGGCCTACTACTTGGTGTAAGACCAAATAATTTTCTCATTAATGATTATATCCTTTCTATCTATTATTTATCCAGACACATGTTGTGGTCCACTTATGTGTAAACCCAAACTCATTTATCCATGGTCCATATTCCCTTTGAGTCATCATTCTTCAATGGGATATATTCCCTAGAATTCCTACCGTACCCTCTTCAATTTCATTACTAAAAAATAACATTAATGAGAATGGATTTTCTAGAAGTAATTCACACACTAACCATTTCTAGGAAAACTTCTCCTAGTATTCCTAGCTACATGAATTTAAACTTTATAACATATGAACTTACTATATGATATTAAACAACATGGATTGGTCCTATCACATGATATTAAAACTTGAAACATGAACTACATAGATTTTATTCATATTAATATATAAATATATAATTCATCTATGAGTTTCAATCATAACACCCCATCGATCTTAGATGCATTAACATAAAAGGAACTTCACTTCATGATGACAACATGACTATATAAGGCACCACATTGGTTCTTTTCACATGAACGTAAAAGGTAGGATGTGTCCCATTTAGCTTTGCTAAACTACATGAGTTTTGATTCCATTCATGGGGATATAAAGAAAATCTCTTCTATATGACCAATCCCAAAGCCAAAATACATACCTCCTCCTTAGAGGGAGATAAGTTTCATAGGTACCAACTGTAAATTTTATAGACATAGTATATTCACTAAGTGAAGGAAATATGGATAAACCTTAATACATAAATATTTTCACTTGGACATATCACAGATTCAACTGAAGTAAAAACAAAGAAAAACTTAAATCAAACTGAAAGGATTACTAAACACTATAAAATACATTCCATAAATGATCACCAATCAAATTATTTTCCTAAGGAAAGTTACATGAGGATGAATAAAAGTAATACAAATTTCTTCTTATAAAAATTCAATTTTGAGGCTATTTGGACCATACCATGTCATACTATGAAGAGGAAATGATCTATTTGAACGGTGTATATCCAAGAAGTAAAAAATGTAGAAAAAATTAAAATCCTATATCTTATAGAAGAAATAAATTTTATGAATATTTTTTTCACTACTCTAACTATGGTTATATAGCCATTTATTGTAGATACAGTAAAGCTAAGAGTATTACCTAAAAAACTTAGAGAAATGTCAATACCCACCAACCATATGGAGTCACTCTTGAAAACCATTTTTTTCCTAGGAATAACAATATGAGTATGATGAATTAATGAATGTGAAAAAGAGGAGGTAAATTTTATCATTAGCCTTCACATAATAAAATATTTCATGGAAGTAAAAGAAGAAAATTGAGAAATCCAACATTGCAGAAGTCACTCTTAGAGCCACAAAGAATAGTACCACCTGGATTCTTGATAGTGGGTGCTCACCCCATATAACGGGTAATGATTAATTATTAAAGAATGTTAATAAAAGTGATTACAGAATAGTAAGGTTTGATATTGATGGATCTTTTAATATTAAAGGTACTGAAAGTATAAAACTAGAAAAGGATGATATGAGGAAAACTAATGTTTTTTATGTGGATAGTTTTCATCACAATATCATAAGTGTAAGTAAACTCTATGAATAAATATTTACATTAACATTCAATCAAAATGGGTTCATTATCAAATGAAAGACAAGGAATTATATCATGAAAGGATGCATAATAGATGATAGCTTATATCAGGTTTAAAATAAAGAGAACATTTCATACTTAATAGTTAAAGAAAAAAAAGAATATGGAATTGGAGGTTGGGTCAGATTAATCAACAAGACTTTTAAAAGATATATAAGCTAAAGATAGTCATGGATATCCCCAATCTAAAGCATGAATGGGAAAATATATGTGATGCTTAAATTTGAGGAAAGTTAGGATGTAGTTAATATTAGCGAAAGAAGAAAAGGGAATCAAATCTTCTTGATCTCATCCATGAAGTGGTATATGGTTTGATAAATGTTCTTGGGACATATGGAGAATGTTACTTCATTATTTTTATTAATGATTATAGTATAATGACATGTGTGATGATTATACACAGAAAATGGAAAGTGTTTGATTTCATGAATATTTATCACCAAATAGATGAGAATGATACTGTATTCACAATAAAAGTTCTCAAATCTGACAATGGATGGGAATAAACATCCATTGAATTTGAAAATTTCCTGGAAAAACATGGAACAAGGCATGAGGTGGCTGTAGTGAGAACCCCACAACTAAATGGAGTTTTTGGACATAGAAATTGATAGGTAAACAATAAGAAAAAATGATACTGATTGAGATTCGTATCTCTCTTCATTATTAGAAAGTGACTGTTCAAGTAGCAGTGTACACTCAAAATTAAACCAGGCTCTATATTGAAGAAACCAAGGTGACATATGATTATTTTCATGGGAGGAATCCCTCTATGATTTTTTTTTGTTTTCAAAATTAAATGTTTCCCTAAAATAAAAGTTGGAAATCATTGAATGTATAGTGATGCTACAGATGAGGTAATATTCCTTGGATATTCAATTAATAAAAAAACCTATTAACGTTTCTATAATCATCTTGGACGGATTGTGGATAGTAGTGATTTCAATATTATTGAATATATGACTATAAATACCTCAAAGAGATCTTATACTAATATGATATAAGATGAAGAAGACAGTTTACATGGAACAAATTATAATTTAGAATTATAGGAAAGTGTGAAAAAAATTCATGGGTTACAAAATGATGATGATTCATAAGAAGAATTTGGAGAGGAAACCATGGCTGAAGAAACATTATCTAAATATGATAGGAGAAATATAAGAGAAACAATTTATCAATCCAACATCCTTGGGGATTGGATATATTCCACAGAGATAAGGAGAATGTAGAGTGAATAACATTATAACATCCTATCAAATATAGAACCAACCTCGTTTGAATAAAAAGTGAAGGTTGAATCATGGTTTACGTCCATGAATAAAGAATTGGATCAGATTAAGAATAACTAAACATGAGATATCGTTAAGAGAACTAATGATCACAATGTGATCAGAAAAAAGTAAATCTCTAATTTTTTATGAGAATGGAAATGTGATCGTAAATAAGGAGTTATATGTGTGTAAATGATATGCAAAGATTTAAGGAATTGATGTTGAATAAAAATTTGCTTGAGTAGCAAGACTGGAGTCAATCAAGCTTTTTCCTTGCTAGGGATATTCAATGTGGATAAAATGTTTATTAGATGGATATCAAAACAAAATTATTAAATGTATTCCTTGAAGAGAATGTCTACATTGAACAACCAGTGGGATTTATTTTTGGAAATAATGAAGCAGAGGTTTTTAAATTAAATAAGGCTCTTTATGGTCTAAAGCAGGAACTATGTGCATGGTATTATCGACCAGATGCATATATGAAAAATCTTAAATTCAAAATAGGTGTTTTATATTATAATATCTTTGTAAAAAACTCATTGAAAGATCAATTTATGGTGTTTATGCATGTGGATGATATTATTTTTGCTGAAAGAAGGTTTAAATCAGTGGACAAATTTTTCAATCACCTGAAATAGGAATTTGAAATGTTAATGATTGGTGAACTCACATACTTCTTGGGGTTGCAGGTGATTTATAAGAATTATTACAGATTCATTTCTCAGGATAAATATGTAATACATATTCTAAAGTAATTCAATATGCATGACTCAAAACCAATGTTGACTATGATTGTAGTTGGAAAAAAACATGGAAATCATGAGGTTGAGATATCTATGGATCCCATAATGTACAGGAGAATCATCAAAATCTTTTTATACTTATCTACAAAATGACCAGATATTCTCTTTGCAACATGATTAATGGCCTTCTTTCAAAGTAATCCAAAGGATGAGCATATGGCGACAGATAAAAGAATCACAAGGTATATTCAAGGTACTCACAATTATGGCCTATACTTTGTGGTAGGAAGATATAATGAGGTATCAACATTTTGTGATGCTGAATGGGATATAGATGTAGTCAATAGAAAGTCCATAAGTGGTGGAGTATTCTTTATTGGTAAGAAATTCATGTGCAGGTTGATTAAGAAACAAAAAATAATTTCTCTTAGTACTGTTGAAGTAGAGTATATTACAACTATGAAGGCTTGCAATTAGATATTTTGGATGAAGCCAAAACTGATTGATGTTGTTGATGTGGTTAAATAGATGATGGTGACTCAATATGATAACAAGTGAATGATAGATCTTATAAAGAATACTATTCAACATTCTCTTATGACACATACTGAAATCATATTTCACTTCATCAAAGAAAAATCCAAATAAGGTGTGGTTAAAATGGACCATGTTGGAACTAATGACCAAGTGGATAATATTATGACCAAGCCACTGAAAACACATGTGTTCAAGAAACATTAGTTAAACCTCAATGTTCAACCACCAACCAATGCATGAGGATGCTACAGTTGTTCCCCTATCCGCATTTTTGTTAACTATTTTAATCTATTTTTGGAAGTGATGCATGTTTATGGGAGAGATACAATCTAGGGGAGTGTGTTTTGATCACTAAAAGTAAGAATATAGGTTATTTTGGTTTATTTACAAAGGGGGATAATGGATAAATTATGGATAAATTCAATGTTATAAATGTATGGGGGTCTCAGGTTTGTGACAAACCCTGCAATGTTTCTCTAACACGATGAGAATCAGGTGTTATGAAAAAATAGAGAATTCAATGTTATGAGGAAGAAAACATAAATTAGCTTGGACATATTTAATAATTCCAAAACACAAGAACCCAATTCATGCTTCCCTTATTATTTTATACAGTAATATTTGGTCACATATACATACAGTGTGGGTGAATTGTCTCTCTTGTATTAGGTTTTGATAAGTGGCAGGTGCTATATTGAATTTATATGAAGACTTCCAACAAACCTAAAGGGAGAGATTATTGTAACCACAGTTTTTCATTTATGGAAATGGAGTTTGATTTTTGGTTGTTTTCAATGCACAATGGTTTGATCAAGGATTTTGGAAGACAAGTGATCTTATAATATGTGCTGAAAAAGTGTTGAAGTTGACATCATTTCACAGTGTTTTCCAAATGTTTGGGGAAAAAAATATGGACGAAGAGTTTATCATAATAAAATGTTGGTTTCTAGAGAAAACTCTTCATAAATATGAAAAAGGAATGAGTTTCTCAATGAATAGGTTTCAAAAAGGTTATTTTTATGAGATCATTATGGATTGACGATGTTCTTCATGACTTTGAGAAATGGAGCATCATGAATCCGCGATGAGTTGATGGTGATCTCTACGACTACTACAAAACTCACTAAAGATTCAAGAATGGAGGATCTCCCTATCTAAAAAATATAGTAATGGTGGTGGATCATCACAAATGGATGAGGCTATAAATATGAGTCCAACCACACTTCATTTAATTTGATAATAGTCAGATAAAATCTAGAATCTCTCTAATTTCACGAAGATATGGATCTCCATGAATCTATATTTCTATGCAAGCTTGAGCATCATAAAAAGACTAGTTATGTCCTGACTGATGCCAATTATTTTGAGTAATGGGTGCTTTGGGATGAATTATAATTTCATGTTGACTCAATGAGATTCGTGATGGTAGGGTTCTTTGCAAAGATAGTAAGCTTCGGGATGGAGCTCCACGAATAGAATTTCTGAACATCTAGTTTAAGTGGACAATGATTTCAAAGTCCATCAGCTAAGGACTGCAGTGCAAGAAGAGTCTCATGCTGGTTATGGGAAAATGCATTAATGTAAATCTATTAAAGTTACCTTCTTGTTGATAAACTAAGTAAGACTTCTCCCAAGGTACTAATCTAGGGGGAGTCGATGGAAGTGTTTTTAGGGATGCAATGTGTTATCCCAAAAATTTTATAAATGAAGTGTTCCTAGAAAAGAGTGAATTTGTTTGAACTTATATATAGCAAAACTATTTAGTATTAGTGGATTTAGGTATGACTAAAACACGTTCGATGTATGCTTCTTGGAATATGTCTTAGCGGTGAACCATGAAAAATTGTTGTGTTGTTTCTTAGCATGTGATTATTTGGTTTCTACACTTTTCCATCATAGATGTTTAACAGGTTCCTACACACATGAGAACAATATATATCAATTTAGAAGAAAAATTTGTCACCATGATTCACCCCACCCCTCTCAGGGTGTTCTGGGTTCCTTCAAAGAAGTTTTATTATCACATCATGATTGATCTTTAGCATAATATTTTTATGTGACAACATCCTTAGAATATATGTTTCCCTGAAAGGTCATTGTAGTTCCCCAATATGATGAGAAGCTATAATTTCCATCTAATTATTCTTGAACCTTTTTCAATGGCTGTATTATAATGTCCTATGAGACACACATAATACAAGATATTAGGGTTATACGACTCATAATATATCAAGACACCTTCTCTTGGTGTTCACCCTTAGTAATATATAAGATATGAGGTTATGAGAGTAGTCCTATTAATAGGAAAGACATATTTCCCTATCTCATTGGATGTTACTATATATAGAAATGTGTATTTATCCTTAAAAGTTAATATTATCATTACTGGATATCATGAATCACATGATTTGATTTATTTCTGGAAAATGTTATGACATTTTCTCATGGTGAAGTAGGATATATTGGGTGTGTCACAAGTTTTATAAAAATAATGGATAATGTTAGAAAGTATTTATCTCTTTTTTCTCCTAAATAATGTTAATACCTTAGTCCCTTTGATATAAATTTAACCACATGAATAAATCTATGGCCATGGTGTTCTGTGGGTGAGTTCATTTCCAGAAAGTAAAATAAAGAGAATAGAGCATATAAGTTGATGGCACCGACTTGAAACTTGATTTATTTGAGAAATTTTGATAAAAGAATTATATTACAAGGTATGAATTTGTAGGAGGTTTAATTTCATTGTGATATTAAATTTTTTATCTTTGGGAGCCTTGGTGTGTTGCTGGACATTAACCTTTGATTTTATGCAATCATTCATAATTCCACTAAGAAATCACCCTAGAGGGTCACACAATAAGTGTATCCTCAATCTCATTTAAATTCCAATATTGAATTTATCAAGTTATAATAACTAATATTTATTCATGTTGTGGTTAATCACCATAATTTAATCACAAGTTATTCTATATAATAATTGATTTAAATAATATTAATTTTTTTTTTCAAGTTTAGAGAATATCATATTTATTATATTTATTATCAAATAATATATTGATGTTTATTTATTAAATAAATATTTATTATTCAATGACCAATAAATTTCAATGATGTAAATTAGAAAAAGTTTAATGTTCTGATTGGAAATAATATAAATTATATTAGTTTATATATTTTTAAAGGTGTTGAACATGTAAAGTGATTTGTAAAAATAATAATAATAATATTATCATACATGGGTTTAATTAAGAAATATAAATATGGAAATATTTTAGTGTGAAATTTTCCCATCCTAAACCTACCATAATAAATATCTAATTATATATCTTTCCTAAAAAACAATTGGCGTGCTCAATGGATACAATAAGAATATATCAAGTCAGAGAGATATTAATAGATCTATAGTTATCTCCTTCCCTCCTCTCACAATACAATTTTATATCATTAAGATTTATTCCTCTCTAGAGAATAATTTTACCATGTTCAACAAAAAATAATGCAAGAAATTAAGAATGACCATGGTAGTACCCGATGATTCAACAACGCTGCTCAGAGATTGTGGTGTATATGTGGATCATAAACAGATGTATTAAATACTTGGATCCTATAACTAAATGATGAAATTACAAGATCTTGTTAACTATATAATCAAATAAAGAAGAATTACAAGTTAAGATAATTATATATCATCTCATAAGTTAATTATAAATTATATGTGAAGATCCTTCTCTCACGGTTCCAACATTTTAATATAATGAAGTAATCTATAGTTTTCTTTGGACATGATGATTTTATCATGTGAAGTAATGATTACATGTTATTTAAGTCTAAAATCCGAGATGGTCATACCATCACGAGATGCTTATGTTTTTATTGGAACCTATAATGTTTTATTCCATAAACATATTCAAATTATTTTACTTCACAACTTCTAATGTTACAATGTTAATGAATTATCTAGTCTACTTAGAATTTTTTCTATGTTCATCATCATCTGTTGAACTCTTTAAATAAAACCCTTTATTTAAAATATTTTGGTAAATTATGTAACCCTTTACATTGAACTTTTATCAACATATCATAAACTCCATTAGAATATAAAGTTTCATTTACTTTGAAGAATAAATTAATCTTTTATTTGTTAAATGTTAACTCCTCTAAGTCAAAATATACTCCCACTATCATTTTAGATAGTATATTCTCTTTAAAATTTCATAAAATGATTCATTTTTTTTACAAAATAATATGGATTTCCTCTTAGTAGTAATATGAGACAAAAAACTACTATTCCCATACCATTTATATTTATCATGTGTTTGGAGAATTTTCTAAAAAATAATATTATTATTTAAAATATGCCACTGAAGGTGGTGGGATGAAATCCCCCATATTTTAATAAACATATGGATAAATGATTTTATCCTGGATAATTTTTTATCCATATTTTCTTCTCTAAACATGTAATAGAATATAATGAATCCTAAACCATTTTTATTGAATCCACTATTCCATATTATTCAAAACAAATACTTTTTTTTGTAAAAATATTATTTTATCCTATAAGAAAATTGACATGAAGATACACACTCTTTAATTAGATCCATATTATCTTGATATATTCCTTTACATGAAATTCTAATATTGAAAAACCCATTTATTCATAATTTTAATACAAACTACAAGTTATATTAATTCTTAGCTAGATTTTAAACTCTTCTGTACTTTATTTTTTTTTGAAAAAACTACATTTGGTATCATATACCCTCTAGAAAAAGAGTTAATTTCTATAAAACTGATACCTGACATGGATATTCTATTGAGTTTTATAGACCCCTTCATGTATCTTGGATATTTTTATTATATGGAAACACTACTCTTCTTTCCTAATAACTCCAATTTTCAATGAACTTGATTATCAACTTGAAGAAACATTATAATAATCTAAAAATAAATATTATTCTTCCAATTTAATATTTTACCCACTTGTATTTTTGACAAAATATAATAACCTCGACATCACATTACTAGTTCAAATATCCTAAAAAATTTAACAATATTGAGTTATACTCTTTAAACTCATCCAAATTTTTAAAATAATTCCATTGATGATAATAGAATGAATTTTATAACTAGAATAATACTTCTTGGGAAATATTTCATCTAATTCATTTGAAACCTTAATTTAATCATTCTATGCATATCATAAGCATATATTTGATAGACCTACTAAACTACTTCAAAATTAAATTACCCTAGAAGGTGATTTATTTAACAAATATTATTTATCTTACCTAAGAAATTTTATTCAGATATATGTATTAGGATTTATTACCTAAATATTCTTTATTTTTATATTTATCTTAAAGTTAAGTTTGATAATGATGATACTATTCAACAATAAAAGAATCTTTTATTAGATGAGTATAATGTTTTACAAATATATAATAACGTATTTTATTAAATATTATCCCAATGAAATGATAAGACCTTTTATCCTCATCATATCTATTAGTGGTATAAGATCCATATTTCACTAAAAAATGATTTCCCTTTGGCATTCCTCTCACCACAAATCTATTTAGGTCGGACATCATCCCAATCGTATCATATATTACTATTGGATAGTTGATAAGACAACTCTCTTTCAAAACCAAATGATATATGCCTTAAAGCCTTATATGTGTGATATATATAAAGCTCCAAAACTAAAAAAGTCCTATTTACATGGTTAAAAACCATGGTAGTAGGCCCAAAAAAACATGGCCTTAGCCTACGACCATGGTTTTCCCAACTGTGGATACAATCGCCGTGGTAGTAAGTCCCAGCGTACTGTCATAGTTGTTACTATGGCAATAGGGAAAAAATGGCCACTATGGCAGTTGACCTATATCCACAGTTTAAACTATGGATAGAGGAAGCTATTGCCACTATTAAAATTCTGGCTATAGCCTCAGTAAACCGTGGTGATAGCCTAAATACAAAATGCCCCCAATGAGTTTCGACCCCTGTACCTCCCCTTTACAAACCAGCGTACTCACCACTACACCGCATGAAAATTAGGGTATATTTATATAATATGAAATATATATTAATATAAACCGTGGGAATAGTGTCAAAACCATGGTGGTAGGTCTTCCCATAGAAGTGTAGGAACCCTATTTCCATGGTTTCGATAAACCATGGCTATAGGACATCGAAACAAATTGGTCTATAGCCATGACTTTAAACTGTGGCTATAGGCCACTAAACCATGGCTATAGCCATGATCTATAGAAACAGTTTTTAAAATCGTGGCAATAGGCCATGGAAAACCGGCCAATAGCCACTGTTTTAAAACCATGGATATAGGCCATTAAACTGTGGATATAGCCACATATAGCCCCGGTTTTAAAACCGTGGCTATAGGTTTGTGGGAGTCGCCTCATTTTCTAGAAGTATTTCAACATGCATAAAAATTAATCTTTTACAGAATTATAAAGTATATTATATCATATAGGTCGTAGTTATAGTAGTGAAATATATCCAATTTACTTCCCTATGTTTTCTATCATTTAATGGTCCATTTCAAAATATGAAATGTGTGAGAGGAATTTTATTTATATAATGAACATATAAACAAGAAAAATCATTAACTCATGCATTAACAAAAAATTAGTTAATGTATCTACTTTCAAGAAGAATCCAAGATGAATTTATAAATCCCACTACCATTTGATGGTAGGTGTGCGAGTCCCTCATTTTTGGGTAATAATCATTCATACTCAAAGCACTCTCCTATTACTTCCACACATAAAAGGTGATGGAAAATAATTATAGAAAGATAAATTTTATCTAAATGTCAGATGATTTTGGCTTAACTTATGGATACACCACAGAGAGGGGATAACTTTTGGGTACCCTTAGTGATCTCTCGTAGGCCCATATAATGGTGATCAAGATGCTACCGATGCTCTTCAGTGTACAATAAACATAGTTTTACTACATTCACTATCTATGTTTATATATGCAGCTTTCATATTTATTTTAATGTAGATCTTTGGGTAAGGGATTTTACACACTTTTATATGATCTAATAATCATTATTAGACTCATTTAAATCCCAACATTTTTATTATATAAATTCTATGTTTTATATTTGTGAAATATTGTATAAAATGAAGAAAATAAAGAAATCAGTGCATCACATTTTAGTATTCAAGAAATTCTATATAAAACAGTTTACTTTTACATTTCTAGGATATGTAAAGTTAACTAAGGTGTTACCTTTACATGAAGGGTTAAAGTAAAGGTAATTTGTGACTCATCTTTACATCAAGGGTTCACATAAAGGTTATTTGTGACTAACCTTTTTGTGAAGGGTTCTCATAAAGGTAGTTAGAGAATTATATCTATGTGAAGAGTTCATGTGAAGGTATATTGAGGCTTACCTTTATGTGAAGAATTCACATAAAGGTAATTTGTGATCTACCTTCAGGTAAGAGGATTCATGTAACAGTAATTCATGATCCATATTTATTTGAAGGGTTCATGTAAAGGTATATATACAAGTATTATACATATGTAAAGGTCACTAAAATTACCTTTATATAGATGGGTCAACATAAAGGTCACTTATGTTTACTTTTACTCAAAATGAAAAATGTAATATTTTTAATGTTAAGAACGTTTACCCTTATATATAAAGGGTTTATTGCTTAATGGTAAAGAAAAACATTCAAATTTTGATATTCTAGTAAGTTTTCTTAGAATTTATAATTTTATTATAAATAATAATGAAAGGTACTTTAGAATATTTATTAATTAATAAATAGTTAATTAATTAATTAACAAACTTTGAATGTATTACAATTAATTAATAAATGTTTATAAAACATTTATTGATAAATATTAAATAAATATTAAATGTTAGTATTTGAAATAACTTTTTAAAACATTATATGGAATGTCTTATGATCAAAAAATAAATTTTTTATTTAAAAATACTAAAGGTTAATTTATAAAGAGTTAAATATTATAAAAGAAGGCCAAAATATAAAATTATTTATATTTAAAATCATGAATTGTTCATAAATTAATTAATTTGAGTTTTTCAAATTAAAGAGATTTATTTGGGATATTATTTAACCAACTTCAAAAGAGTGTTGATTATTGATATGATCATGGTTTAAATAATGTTATGTATTTTATATTTAGATTATGTAAAATTTTTACATAATATAAATTGGATAATAAATCTCTAATAATTTATAAAATATCATATATTTAGAATAAAATTCCATATAATTATGAATAATAATGATTCCACATTGTAACAAATATTAAATGTTTATGTTCATAATTATATAATGTACAGAATGATAAACATAATTAAAATATATTCATAGTTTTCATTTAGTTATGAATTGTTCATAAATAGGTATATCATGTTTAAATATTTTTAATTATTAATTTATTTAAAGGCAATTCCTTACATTATTCATAATTATAAATTGGTTATATTATGAATCATGTGTGATTTATTTTAAAAGATAAAATTTGGGAAATAGAGTCCTTCATTACATGCTAGTTAGGAAACCTAGATTTAGTTCTCCATCTAAATTAATGTAACTCCCTAATAAATTATAATATTTTCCTTTTTGAATAAATTTAATTTTGTTGCTAGTTTTCTTTATACACAACATCAAGTTAAACTTATTTTACATGAAATATTGATAATATCTTGTTTAACATGCATCAGAAAACACAAAAAGGAATATAAAATCTCAAGAATATATGATATATTTAACATTTTAGATAAATCTATCTGTGTAATTCATGAAACACTGAGTTATCTTGTGTTACATGTAAGAGCAACTTTTTTGGTAGTTTGCGTTACACATAAGACCGAGTTTTACCAAACAACAACATATTATTAAGATATTATTATTAAATATAATAATATATAACCTAGATATTAAATTTTTGATTAGAAATAAGAATGACTAATTTATAAATATATTTTTGAATTCATTGGGTAACAACTAAATAGAAATTAATATTAAAACAAATTAAATATATATGAAATGTTTTTATAGGAACTATTTTTATGCTTCCAAAGTCATTTTATCATAATAAATTAAATTAATTACTATTTGTGAATTATATTAATTAAATATATACAATATTTGTTTAATTAAATATTTTTTATGTTCATCAAATATATTTTATAGGCACAAGATAATAATAAATCCAGTTTTACGCTTAAAATATTTATTTTTATAAAAAGACAATTTTCCCTCTTTTAATGGTAATCCTATTTTAAATTAAAATTTTGAAACTTTTATATATTTTATTTTTTTAAAAAAATAATTTTTAAAATTTTAATTTCAAAATTAGGTTTGGGTGATTTTTTGGTATTTTTCTGAAATATTTCTTTTTTTGATGATTAGTAAAAAATACTAAATTTTAATTCAAAAATGTTATTTTCATCTAATTTATTTATACGGGTAAATAATGTTTTTTGTTTTAATGTCCAATTTGATAAATATTAAAAAAATTAATCAAATTTAGGTTATTGTAATCAATTTCACTTTGAAATTAGATATAAAAACTTATCATACTTTTGAATATTTTTACATTAAAAACCGGCATTGTCGTTCTGTCTACATGGTTAAATTTAAATTAATTTATTACAATTATGTGATTGGAATTTGAAAAAATTGGTTTCATATTTGGAATCAGAATAATTTATAATGTCTAATAAGTTAAAATTAGTTTTTGATCCAAAATATTAGTAAAAGTGATTAAAATTAATTACATCAATTTAGATATACATTTGCTTAAAAAAGGACTAAACCTTAAACATAAGGCCCAAAATGACCTAGAAATTTGTAAAAAACAATTGGATGTCCATATTTTGACCCTATCTCCAATTTTATATAATTTTGACCTTTATTGGAACCACTATTCCTAGGAAAAACATGGGTGGAATTCCATTTTAAAAAATTTACAAGAATTCCACTCCTCCTCCACTATAAAAAGGAACTCACCCCTCCCAATTATTCACACCTATAAATCAATTTTTCCCACAAAAAATATTCTCAAATAAGATCCCAACATCCCTCACCTCAACCTAGAATCCCCACCTTGGGGCGAAATCCATCCAAGTAAGATTACACTTACACACAATTCCATCTAATGGGCAATGACCTTACCGTTTATGTGTATGACGAACTATTGCATCGCAAAATCATATCATTAGTTTTTTCTTTACCACCTATCATGGGTGATAATTATGTTGAAAAATTATTTATACATGACATATATGATATTTAAAATGTATTTATTATTATTTAATTCTTTAGTAACACAAACCTTTATGAACCCCATTTTGCGGAAATACGATAACATCGTGTGTGGAAGTGTGGACTTCCACCTCTTCAAAGCGATGTGATTCATTCACAGTATAAATGGAAAATAAAAAGGATGGTTTTAATTAAAAATTTGTAACATAAATGACATATATGATATTCATGACATAATTAAATTTCTTCTATGTCCATGTTTTCACTAATGTTCCCCCATTTTGAAGCCTAGTTTTATGATGACCTTCTCATTTCCTTTTCACTCTTATTAATAATATGTGTTATTTACCCTATTTATGATGTGGGGTTTTCAACAATAGTATTATCAAATATCAATACAAATATTATTGATATTAAGCTTTAATTTCAAGGAAAAAATTTATTTAAGGCGGGGATAATGTAATACCCTGAGCCTTTATAATATTTTACTTCTAGAATAAATTTAATTTTGTTGCGAGTTTGATTTATATGCAACACTAATTTAAACTTATGCTATAAAAAACATTGAGAATAACTTGTTTGATACCGAAAAAAATACATAGAAAGGAATATAAAATATAGAGACTTATATGATATATTTAATAATTTAAATAGATCTATTTTTGTAATTCACAGAACACAGAGTCAGCTTATGTTACATGCAATAGCGACTTTTTCGGTATTTTGTGCTATATGAAAGACTGAGTTTTACCAAACAACAATACATTATTAATATATTATTATCTAATATAATAAGGTAAAAACTAGATGTTAAATTGATGATTATAAATTGGTATAAATAAATTATAAATATATTTTGGAATTCATTAGTTAACAACCAAATAGAAATAAATATTTAAAAAAATTAAATATATATGAAATATTTTTATAATGAACCATTTTTATGCTTTTAAAGGTTTTTATCATAATAAATTATATTAATTTCTATTATTGAATGATAATAATGAAATTTCTATAAAATAAAGTCAAAAAAATATTTTTTATGTTTATAAAATAGATTTGATAGGAATAAGATATGAATAAATCCATTTTTACGCTTAAAAATTGTATTTTTTGAAAAAGAAAATTTTGCAGCTTTTAAAAATGAACCTATTTTAAATATAAATTTTGGAACTTTTATAATTTTATATGAAAAAATAAAAATAGTTTTTGAAACAGAAACATAAAAATTATGGTTGGTTTATTTTTTTGGTATTTTTATGAAATATTTCATTTTTTGATGAATGGTGAAAAATATTAAATTTTAATTCAAAACTCGGTTTTCATCTAATTTATTTATAAGGTTAAATTATTATTTTTTATTTTTATTTAAATTACCATTAAATCAATTTTACATAGATTAATCCAATTTAGGTCATTTAAATAAATTTCACTTTGAAATTGGATATAAAAACATAGCAGACCTTGTACATTTTTTACTTAACAAATCCACATTAGCTTCCCATTTAAGGGATTAAATTTAAATTAATTTCTGTAACTTATGTGATTTGAATTTAGGAAAATTTATTCCATATTTGGAATAAAAATAAATTTTAATTTATAATATGTTCAAATTAGTTTTTTACTAAAAAATCGTTGAAAGTGATTAAAATTAATTTCAGCGATTTAGAGAAAAATTAGTTTAACAGAGGACAAAACCTTAAAGCTAAGGCCCAAAATAACCAATAATCTTGTAAGAAATCCATTTTATGTCTATATTTTGACATTATACTCCATTTTATATTATTTTTACCCTTATTGAATCCACTTGTAATAGAAAAATGTGGGTGAAATTTCGTTTTCCAAAATTTTTCAAGAATTCGACTCGTCCACTATAAAAAGAAACTCACACCTACCACTTATTGACACCTATAATGTATTTTATCTCTCAATAAATCTATATAAATAATTTCAAAACATTACTAACCTCAACCTAGAATCCTCGACTTGGGCATAAATTCATCCATGTAAGCCCTTTGGTGGAAACCCAATGGAGTTAACCAAAGAAGAGGTAACATCCTTCCTCAAGCTCTTTTGTTTTATTTTAATTATCCACCCCCTAAAATATTAATATAATATATTTAAATAATAACCTCCATATACAAAATATACTGATAATTGTTTTCTAAGATTTATACCTACACTTGCCCTGAATGGCATCTAATGGATAGCAAACTTACAGTTTATGTGTACACTGAACTACCACCTCACAGAATGATGTCATTAATTTTTCCTTTACCACCTATCATGGGTTGAAATTTTGTTGGAAACATTATTTATAAATTATATATATGATATTTATAATGTCTTTATTATTCTATAATTCTTTATTAACACAAAACATTATGCACTCCATTTTGTGGGAATATAATGACATCATTTTTGGAAGTGTGCATTACTACATCCTCAAAGAGATGTGATTTATTCACAATATACATTGAACATATAAATGATAGATTTAATTAAAAATATGTAACATAAATGAAATATATATGTGATATTAATAACATAATTACTTTTATATAAATCTGATATATTATTTCTTTATTACACTTTTCCCACACTAAAAAGTGATAATGTAGGTCGTGGAGGTGTGGACTACCACCTCTACGACACGATGTGACTCTTTTTACATCAAAATAATTTTATACACACATATATATGATTAAATAACTAGTTATTTATGATATCATTATCATATTATAAATATATAGTGTTTCTTACCTTCTTTGCATAATGATCATTGAAAAATAGGAACGTTACTTATGTGTATGTATGACCTACTATCTCTATGTCTGTAGCATTAGTTCATTTTTAAAAACAATCATTAATTAATGGTTTTAAAAGTATAATTTATATATAAATATTATAATAATTTTATTATTATTATTTTTTAGATGTTTATATAATGACCCCTTTTGACCATGATTAACCTACCAAAGACATTTTTGACACATAAATCGAATATGGTCAAAACACCCGACGTAGAATTAATTATTTATATAGTTATTTAAAAAAATTATAATAAGAAAAAAAAGTAATGGTAAACATAAAAAAGGTTATAATTTTTTTAAATAATTAACATAAGTTTATTATTCATGAATATAAATATACGTGTGACATTTCAGACTCAAGTTAAGGGTTTTCATTTCAATTTACATTCCATTGAGAATTATTTGTTACTATAAAACGTTTCACTTTATTATGGTGTATATGCTGCCAATTTTTTATTTAATACCATTGTTCACTCATAATTCATGTAATTTTTTTTTATTTTGAATTATCTCACCCATTGGGTTTAGCTTTAAAATTTCCAGGGGGTAAAATTTACGTTTTTAATCTTACTTTCTTTTGTGATTGTTAAATTTCACCTAAGATAATCAATTTATTATTATAATTTTTCATTTTATATTCACTTAAATATAAAATTTTTGGGTGATGGATATTATTATTTCCTAAAACATACATCATATTTACATACTATATTAACTTTGATAGTTATCTGATTAACTGGGTAATTATTGATAAATTAGTATGTTCTATTCAATACAGATAAATTTTGATAAGGAATTTTTTTTAATTAAATAAATTATTCTATATATTAGAAATTATTTTGAAATAGAATACAAGGTTTGGGTACCATTTAATATAAGACCTATTGGTTTGGGATCGATTATTGTAAGCCACTTGACCCATTAATAGTTTCATGAGATGAATCAGTTGGCCAAATTAGAATAGTTTAAATTATCTTACCTTGATGGTAAATGTATCATGTTCTTGAGAAACATGAAATAAAATAATTAAGATTTTCCTTTATTGAGAATTAATTTATTATTATTATCCATTATATTATTACGACTACATATATATGGATTCATTTCATTCTCAGTTTATTGATTAAATGACATGTGTTTCAGTTTCCCACATTGCCACATTGATTATGCCTTATCTAGTTATTTTAATGGAATGTGTTATCTATTATTTATCTTTACATGGTTATTTAATTTCATAAATTCATTATTTATACCACTATAATTACCCTTACTGAGCATTTTAGCTCCTGTTTATTATGATTCCTTTCTCCAAGATATGATGAAGAAATATTTAAATGATATTTCAAGGACTCTATTCATTTAATTATATTATTTATCATGTTTTATTTTCTTTTTCCCAATTTAATATGGGTATCAGGTATGTAATCTAGTTTTCCAAAACTTCTAAAATATTCAATCCCTTGAGATTTGGTGATGTAACTATGACAATTTAATAGAGTGATGCACCAGATTTAGGATTCTAGGCTCGGGGCATTACACTCACCCGATGTTTTTAATTAATCTTATAAACAAAAATTTAGTTGTTGAATATATTTTAGGCATATTAGGTTTCCTAGTTATGATGAATTTAATTCTCTCTTGAGTAAAGTCTCCTTGGGAAGAGGGAATTAGGGTCGGACTACTTATCGACTTAGAAGCTTATTCTTTATCTATAAAGGTGAATGAGGTTAGAAATCTATTACTCTAGGATTAATCATGTGTAAATTCTCAATATCATCTAACTCTATTAAATTACATGAAAAGATCATATAACTTCTTCATACAAGGAATTAGGATATGTATGAATATGTTTTGCTTCTATTTTTTGATGAATAATACAAATTTATGGGTTGTGTAATGAGTTATATATCAACGTGGTTTAGAAATATTGATTTGGTTTATGGAATATGATTCAAAACTAAATAAATTGAACCACGAATTCATAAAGATAATAACATGATATAAGATGATGATATTGAATCCCCTTCAAATAATAAGTGTTAGATTCATTCTAATGAATCACTTTTCAATACCTCTATCATCCAAACGGGTAGAGTCTTCCAAATAAGGGTGCTCATAGATTATCTTTTATAAGGATATAAAGTAATGGGTGACATTGGACCACAATTGGGATGGTTTTAACAAAGAAGGTTTCCCCAGTATTTTCTTTTACATTCAAGTTATTGGATTTTTATTTAGGCTACAATTATCTTGGAACCCTTAGTATGCATACTAGAGGAATAGAGCTGTGTTTATCCATATGATGGATTGAAAAAAACTACTCTCTTAACTATACGAGAGTTATATATGATATTATTTTTATTATTCTATACCTAAATAGATAAGTTGTGATATGAATGCTAAAAAGATACTAATTTCTTAGTGAAATATGGATCGTTTCCTGCTAAATGGATATGATGTGTTTAAAAATGGATCAGCATTTCAGTGTGATCCCATTTAATATAAGTCCTTATGAAGTACTAATAAAAGAATATACTCATCTGATAAAAATATTTTGGTGTAGATGGATAACATGATCATCATCAAAGTAAACGTTTATATCAATCCTTATAAGTATTATATAAATGTATGAAATTCCTAATATTAGTGATTTAAAACAAATTAAGGAAAAAAAAACAACAGGTCAGAATAATCCATTTCTTAGTAATAATGTGTTGAAATAGTTCAATAAGTGAATATAGATTCTTATGAATAATATAATGACTCAATTATGGTTTCAAAGGTGTTAAATCCTAAATGGTATCTTTTTGTTTCAAATACTAAATGTGATTGGGTATACTAAATGATATTTAATGTGACTGAATATGATAATGATTTGGTGACACTAAAGGTTTTATTGAGGCTTATTCTGATAAAAATATGATATGAAATATAATATTTACATAGGTTATAAATATTCCAAAGGTTAGAAGGTTATAAATAATTGAATATTTGAGCTTGAAGGTTTCTTTAATGTAATAGATTAATGGAATTATTGCACTGATAACTTGGATGCTTTAAGAATTGAAATTTTTTATGAGAATTGTATTGTTATCTCATTTAGATATTGAGAATGGAAAGTAAATAATTTTTGTTTGATAAAATGAGATAAGTGTTTTTAATAAACCTAGTTTATGATTTGTTCGATTCTATAATTTTTTATAGAATACTAACTAATTTATTATACTAATTATGGAATATATCTTATTTTCATTTATATAAAAGTTATAACAATTTATATGAATTTAAGGAAATTTTAAATTATTTTCTCAACGCATTGAGAATAAATGAACTATGTATGTGATGTATAAGTTTTGGTATCGTATAGACTAATATAATAGGGTAAAAAATTTAAAAAAATATTTTTTTTTTCAAAATTCTTAAAATTTCTTATTCAATAATCCAGTCAAGGTCATTAAAACCTAGGGTTTTCAGGAAGTGGGATTAATAATTCTTTTTGATTAGATTATTTATAATATATAAAAAAGTTTTGGAAACTCCATATAATTTTCATGTTAGATATAGGTGTTATAGAAAACAATTATTTAATTTTAATTGGTATATTATACCATATGTATATTTTAAAGGTGTTGTAAATATACACTAGATCAAAATCAAAGAAGAATTTATTGAATCTATAAATTACATTCATGTTATAGATCAAGGAGTTTCTACATCAAATTTTAATGTAAATGAATGTATTAACCTCAAATGAATCTAATTATAGGATGTTTATCATCATATAATTTATTTTAATTGATAATTTAAGTAGTTTAATAAAAATTATTTGTTATGAAAAAAATTGATTAGAATAATTATATAAATGGTTTAAGATTCATTAAACTGTATAACATACTTAAAAATAAGATAAGGGTAAATGTGTTTATCTAGAGATTTGTTAAAATATGAAGGAATGTGATTTGGCCACCCATTGGTGGAATATTTTATAAAATTATATTATTTTCAAGATAAATTTTTCAAAAACATAGAATACCATATATGATATCAAAATAATGTTGGAGCCAAGGCGCTTTGTTGTTTATAATGGAGTCTAGATTGTGTTTGTTTTCAATATTTACATAGATGACCAAGGAATTTGAAGGGAATGTGGTCTTACGACTGAGGTTGAAATCAGTATTGAAGGTGGTGTTGTTTCCTAGTTTCTTCCAATTTATGGGTCCCGAAAATTTGCAATCTATTCATAAGAATGTATGTCATGAAGAACAGTGAAGGAATTCAGAAAAGGGAGAGAATCGAGTGGCCCAGGACATAGATCATGTACCATGTGTGGGAATGGTTCTTGGACCACATATAGAACAACTAGAACGGTATGCAGAGCAGTTTGTGGAACCAAAAAAGGTTTTTGGCAATGTTTTGTGATGAAAGTGTGTGGTATACGGAACATTGGAGGTTCACAGGATTGCTGCAGTTCGTAGGACAATAGCAGTATACAGTAGATGCCATACCAAAATAACAGATTTGGTAATTATTGGTTTAATAGATTTTTTATATCTACTAGTGGCTATATAAGGATAAGTAATCCCCTTCATTAAGAATAAATATTGGATACTAAAATTTCAGAAAGAAATTCAGTGAAGTGTGAAGTGGTGTGTGGGGGAGAAGACGGTACCAGAAGAGAATCATCAACGTAAGTAAAGTAGTCCACGAATGAGAGTGGAGTTTGTAGAGGAGGCTCTCGCTGTACGCGGTAGAGTAAGATAGTATGCGGAGTAGGACTTTATGTGGAGGAGTTGAGCATTACGTGAGGTAAGGCACTACGCGGAGCAGAGAAATTCACAGAGGAGCTAGATGTTAGGTGAAAATAGTATTGTTAGGTGGAGGAGGTGAGCTGTGAACCATAACCACTACTCAGTATACGGGGGAGGTAAATTGGTATGCCGAACACCCAAGGATGCCTGAAAATTTACCAAATCAGTTTGCGAAATTAATTACCATAAATAATCACGGTGTGAGAAACTAAATTACATCTATGGGAAATAATGGTTCTTCAAAAGAGAATCCATTTACAATTGAGGATGCATGATGTAATTCTACTCCATTGAAGTGACCTTCAATTCAATAAACTGAGTAAAGATTCTTCCAACATAGTGTGATAGGGGGAGTCAGTGGAAGTGATCTGAGGGTCATAATGTGCTTTCTCTAAAACCCTTTAAAGGGAGTGTGTCTAGCACATAGTGACTGTGATAATCTCTTGTAATCAACAACTTGTGAAGATTAGTGGTTATTAGGTATGACTGACACACTATCGGTATTAGCTCTTTAGAAATATACCTTAGTGATGAACCAAGTGAAATTACTTTGTCATTTCTTTGCATTTGATTGTTTTTTTCTACACTTCCTCTTCAAATTGGTTTAATAGGTTCCTATAAACGTTGGAATAAGACCCATCAGTTTAAAAAAAAAGTTGTCTCCCTGATTCTACCCTCCCCTCTCAGGGTGTTCCGGGGTCCTTCAAGTGGTATGAAAGAAAAAAAAATTGGTGTTAAATCTGTCTTATGCTGTCATGGAGAATTCAGTCAATGCTCAGGGAGTTCCCCTCTTCGATGGAAGTAATTTTCATATATGAAAAAATAAGATGAGATCTCACATAAGATCTATTAGAATGGAAGTATTATTTTTTACTGTGTAAGAAATACAAGTCACTAATCCTATAGGATAGTTAATGAATGATATAGTGAAGAAATTTCTTGATATTGATGAAAAAGCACAAAATTCTCCCACTGAAGCCATTTCTGATCAGATTTATCTAAATGGAATGAGTTTCCATCTTCCAAGACAATGTTGGATAAACTGGATAATATTTATGAAGGAGATAACAAAGTGAAGGAGGAAAAACTACAATTACCAAAAAAAGAGGTTTGATGATATGAAGATTCACCCTCTAGAGAATGAAAACACCTTTTTCAATCAAATTACTAATGTTTTAGGAGAAATATGTTGTATGGGTGAGGAAATCAATGAAATTTACATAGTAAAGAAAATCTTGAGAATACTTCCACCCATTTACAATGAAAAGGTGTCAGCCCTTAAGCAAAGAGATCTCTCTAAACTCTCGGTGGATGATCTTCTCTGTAATCTATTGGCATATGAAATGAGAATCAAACTTGTAGAAGTCTTGACTCATGTGAGAAATGAAATGACATTCAAATCCATGTAAAAACTAAAAGATTCAAGAGACAGAGGTTAAGAAGATGATGAGGACAAAGAAACTCTTTCTCTCAAAGACAAGAATCTCAAGAAGGGAATAGGTAGATTTGAAGGAAATCTACATTTGGATAGTTTTCACAGTGGAAGAGTTGGTAAATTTTTTTCTCAATTCTTAATAATGTTCAATGATAAATAAAGTGAAGATAGAGATATTCAAAAGCCTCAAAAAATATTTTTCAAAAAGAGATACATGAAATCAGGAATGAAACCTCAACAAAAGATTTTTTCCTATGAAGAAAAAGATGATTCAAATGAACTCTGTGAGGAAGGGGAAACAAAATTCAAATCTGGAAACCATGCTTCCATGATGGCTACAATTGAAAAATTAGAACCATCGAAAGATAAGGTTAGGGATAATCAGTTGACCACAGATTCCAATCCCAAGTTATAACTTAAGGATTCTTTTGTTAATATTTATAATCATTGTAAGAGATTAAATTAGTGGAAAGGAATTGTGCAAGAGTCCTCAGAATATGTTGATCATATTGGAGAGTAAATTGAATTAATGTAAGAATTTTTTAATGTGAAATCATCAATCTTTGAAAGCACATAAGATGTCATGGAACTAAAAATCATAATTTACGAACAGAGAAAGGTCATCAATAAACTTACCTCCAGACGGGAAGATAAATCCAATACCATTGAGGGTCAAGAGGAAGAACTTGTTACTCTTAAGATTAAATTCAAAATTGAATCAAATTCAAAATAAGAAAAGAAGAAAATACAATTTCAAAGGTTATTAGATACTAAGATGCTTGAGAGAGAAAAACCCGATTCTAATGGAGTTAAAAATATCTCGAGTGATCAAATATCCTCATGAATAAGAAAAATTAGAATTGGTTTTGATTCCAAAATGTCAAATGCCATAAATAAAGTCAGCCAGAATAAAGGCAAGATGAAAGTTAATCATGTTGAAAAGCCACCAGAAGTGATGAAAAAGAAACCCCTAAATCAAAATGAAAGGAGAACTAAAGATTATATTCATGTTTCTAGAAATGATAGGAAATAAAAATATTTCCCCATGGAATAAGGCATGAGGAGAAATAGAATTGAGAAGAAATTTCCACTCAGGACATGTCAGTTTTGTGGCTATCTGGGCCATACCTTGTTGTACTGTGAAGAGGCAAGGAGCTATATGAATGTGGAAGAGTTAGGTGTTCAAAAAGGAGAACATATTCATATCCTAGTTCTTATAGAATAATTAATTTATATAGATATTGTTTTCACTATTCTAAATTTGTCCATAAATCTATGTATTCTCAGTAGAGGTATGGTTGGATAAATTCTTACAATGCTCTGAGATAGGTCAATACTCATAAACCAGGTGGTGTTGCTATTTCAAATAGGTTTGATCCTCTGGAAGAAGAATTTGAATATGAAGAACCTATGTACATAGAAGATAGAATTGAAGGTCCATCAATGTGCTAATATCAACCCAATATCTCATGGAAAGAAAAAATGAAAATTGTAAAATACAATCTTATTGAAGTATCCCTCAAAGATACAAAGAACAACACTACCTGAATTATTGATAGAGGATATTCATCCCACATGAAAGGTAACAAAAAATTATTAATGAATGTTATGAAGAAGGTAAATGGGACAGTGAGGTTGGATAATGATGGTTCTTTGAAGATCAAAGACAATGGAAGTATTGAGCTAGCTAATAGAGAGCTGAAGAAAACTGAAGTCCTTAATGTGTACAGTCTGTGTCACAATCTTCATAGTGTGAGTCAACTCTGCAACTCAAGTATTATTATGAAATTAAATCATAATGGCTTTACTATAAGAGAAAAGTCTTAGAATTATCTCATGAAAGGTTGTATAATAGATGGAAACTTATATCAGGTTGATAGTAAAGAGATCATTTTCTACCTAACAGTTAAAGAGGAAAGCAACTTGTAGCATCAGAGATTGGGGTGCATTAATCAGCAGGATATAGAAAATATACCTAAGTTTAAGATATTAAGTTATATCCCTAATATGAAGCATAAACGAGAAAAGACCTCTGATTCCTGCATTCGAGGGAAGTTGGTCCGCAGTTCCTACCAACCAAAGATGAAAAGTGCATCTAATATCTTTGACCTCATCCATTCAAACGTATGTGGCCCGATAAATATTTTCAAAACACATGGACAGAGGTACTTTGTTCTTTTAAAAGATGATTAATTATAATGGCATGTGTGATAGTTATACAAAGGAAGAGACGTGTGCTTGATTTCATGAAAACTTATCGACGGATCACCGATAATGATACTTGATGGAAGATCAAAGTTCTACTGTCTGAAAATAGAGAGGAATACCCATCCATTGAATTTGAAAATTACCTTGAGAAGAATGGTATAAAACATGAGGTGGCTTATTTTATAACTCCACATTAAAATAGATTTTTTTGAGAGTAGGAATCGACATGTAAACAACATGTCCCAAACTATGATGATCAAGAGTCGAATTCTTCGAACTTACTAGAAATAGGATTTTCAACCTGAAATGTATATTAAAAATTAAATAGGGTCATATATGGGTGAGACAAAGACACCATATCAATTTTTGAATGGATGAAATCCCTCCTTGAATTGTTTTTTTTTGTTTTTAGAAGAAAATTTTTCATCTAAAACAAATAAGGAAATCAAGGGATGTATGGTGACAATGCATATAAAGGGATATTTCTTGGATACTCAATGAAAACCAATGCCTACAAGTGTTTCGATAATCTATTTAGAATAATTGTGGAAAGATGTTATGTTATGATCATTGAAGAGAAAAACATGAATGATTAAATTAATTATTATTCTGATGTGATAGAAGATAAGGACGAATGTGAGAATGAAAAAAAATATAATAGAGAGGTAGAGGAAGATGTAAAAAACTCTCAGGATTCAAATCATGATATTGACTCAGAAGAATAACAAGAAGAGGAATCCATAGATGGAGAAAATTTGGTCGAACCCCAAAAGAGAAATCTAAAAGCAGAGATTTATTAATCCTATGTTATTAGGGATCAGGATGAACCTACACAGACAAAGATAATGAGGAATAATGCACAATATTTATTTCTATTAGTTTTCTATCCTCATTTGAAGAGGATGAAAAGGATGAGTCATGGGTGAAAGCAATGAATGAAAAGTTAGATCAGATTGAAAAGAACCAGACTTGAGATCTAGTCAAAAGATATGAAGGTCAAAATGTGATTGATGCAAAGAGTATTTTTCAGAAAAAATTTGATGACTGTGGCGATATGATTAGAAATAATGTGAAATTTCTCTATAAAGGATATTCACAAATCGAAGATGTTGATGTTGAGGAGACATTTTCTCTAGTAGAGAGAGTGGAGTCAATTAGACCGTTTCTTTCCATGGTAATCCAAAAAGGATATAAAGTGTATCAAATGGATGTCAAGACAACATTCTTAAATGTTTTTTTTGGAAGAGGAAGTCTACATTGAACAACCCATGGGGTTCTTGTATGACAATGATGAACTAATGGTTTAAAAATTAAATAAATCTCTCTATGGCGAGAAACATGCACAATGAGTATGGCACTTTCAGTTGGAAACTTATCTGAGAAAGCATGAGTTTAAAAGAAGAGGAGTGGATCACAATATCTATATGAAGAATTCTCAAAAGGTTCAATTCATGGTATTGGTATACATGGTTTATATTATTTTTGTTGGAAGTAGGAAGGGATCAGTGGATGAATTTTCCAATCAAATGGAATCATTATTTGAAATGTCCATGATTGGTGAATTCACATACTTTTAAGGGTTACAGGTGATTCAAAATAAGGATTATAGTTTCATTTATCAGGAAACATATGCAAGAGAGTTGCTAAAGAAATTCAATATTCATGATTCCAAACCAATGTGGACTCTGATTGTAGTTGGAACAAAGATCGAGATGCATGAGGAGGGGATTTCAATGGATCCCACCATGTACAGAAGAATCATTGGAAGCCTACTATACCTGACGGTAACATGACTAGATATTATCATTTCAAATTGACTTGAAGACCTCTTTCAAAGTAATATGAAGGAAGAAAATATGGTGGAAGTGAAAAGAATCATGAAATTCATTCAAGGTACACATAATAATGGGATATACTTTGTTGCAGGAAGAGATAATAAACTATCCACTTTTTCTGATGTTGAATGGGTTGGAGATGTAGGAATATGAAAGACCACCATTGGTGGAGGATTCTATATTGTGATGAAATGCATGGGTTGGATGAGAAATAAATAGTAAAGTACTTCTCTTAGTTCTGCTAAAGATAGATTTATTTCCTCTACAAAGGAATGCACTTAGTTACTTTGGATGAAGCAATAACTGACTGACATTGGTGATAATGTGAAACTAGAAAAGGTTATTTACTATGATAAAAAGGGAGTAATTGATATTATGAAGAATCCTACTCATTATTATCATAAGAAACATATTGAAATTAGATATCACTTCATCAAGGAAAAGGTTCAAAAAGGAGTGATTAAAATGAATAATGTTGGAATAGATGGTCAAGTGGCTGATATATTGACCTAGACACTATCAGTGGCTATGTTTGAGAAGCATCAATTGAACCTTGGTGTTCATCCACCTACCAGTGCATAAAAGGTCACAAAACTACCCTCTTCATAGTTGTTTTAATTGTTTTAGTATGATTATGAAAGTGATGTAGGTTTATGAGATAGATACAATCTAGGGGAAGTTTGTTTTTGAACTCTTCAAATCAATATTTGGATCTTTGGGTTTATTTCCCATGGGGGAGACTGGATAAATTCAATGGCTCAAGAATATGAAATTTTTTTTCTTGATAAAGGATAATTTGATAATTGATAAAGTAAACAATGAAATAATGGGCGAGAAAAGACAAACAAGAGAACTCAATTCATGTCCTCCCTCTTACTATCTATACTGAGCACATCTCATGTAGACTTAGTGTGATGGCTAGGTTGTTTCTTGAAGTTTTAGTTTTTTGATTGTGGTTGGTGCTTCATTGGATTTATTTGGATATTTATAACAAACCCAAATGGGAAGATTGGTGGAAAAAAGGATGTTTATTGTTTATAATGGAGTCTAGATTGGGTTTATTGTTAATCATCACATGGATGATTGGGTAATTTTCTAAGAATGTGGTCATACGAATGAGGATGAAAGTAGTATTGAAGGTGAAATTATTTCCCAGTACTTGACAATTTTGGGGGCCTAAAAATCAAGAATCTGTTTATAATAATGTATTGAAATAATAATGAAGAATGAATTCAATGAAGGGAGAGAATTGCATGTCCTGGGATATGGACCACGTACCATGTCCGAGAACGGTTTGTGGACCATGTACGAAGAAACGATAATGGTATGAAGAGTTGTTTGTGAAGGACCCTGGAACACCAAGAGAGGGGAGGAGTGAATCATGGTGTTAATTTTTTCTTTTAAAATTTTGTGGATCTGATTCCCACATTGTTAGGGACATGCTAAACCTGTCAAACAAATGAAAGTAGGAAGTTGACCCAACACTTTTACTTGGTTCACCATGTAAGAACCCATATCGTCTTTTCAGGTATGTTCTTCCTTTTCTGGTCGTTTTTTAGGAAAAGAGAAAAATCCAGAAATTTTCAAAGTACACACCATGTACTTTATAAGTACACGACGTGTATTGCGATGCCGTTGGAGGCCGTGTGCCAGCTGTGTCATGGCCACACACACGACAATGTAGGGGTGTCATGGAGGCCGCCTAAAGTGGAGTACAGAAAGGGAAAGTACACGCAGTGTACTCCAAAATTACACATCTTGTACTTTCTTTTTTTCATTAAACGCAACGGGGTTGCGTCTAATAGCCAGAAATGTATCCTTTAGGTCTTGTTCGGCTGAGAGCTCCCGAACAGCCTCGGATCTTCGACAAGCCCCTGAACTTCCGTCTGTCCTCCGATTCGAAAACCAGTGAGTGCGTTGGAATCATAGTGGTGAGTTCTCTCTTCACATAGAGCATCATTTTCCAATTCCTTCTCTTTTCCAAGTTATCGTGGGTAGAACATTTTAGACATTTTTATAGATCTTCGACATTCTAAGGTGAATCAAGCCCTGTGGTTCAAGTATATTGATCTCCTAACATCAAGGTAGGTGGTTTGTGTCTTTCTGTAGAAAGTCTTTGAGTATTATATGAAAATTATACCAATACCCTTGAGTGGGGTATTGTATGTTTACTATTTTCCCCTGTTGTTTTCTTGCTTTTCTAGTATTCCTGTGTAGAGGTTAATGTTTTTGAATAGGGTAATTTGCTGTGCTTTGGATGTTTTTTCCCATGCATGTTTTGCCTGATTATGACCGTTTGGTCTAGTTTTTCCTGTTAGGCTATTGCCAGTTTCATGCCTAGTTTTTAGGATAGTGTGACTGTTGTTCTTTTATGCTAATATGCCTTAAAATTCTAACTAGGTAGTTCTTGAGGTTTACTTGGGGAGATACGCATGCTATACATGTTTGACTTACATAGGTCCGTGAGAACCTAGTGTAGTAGACCACATGGAGAATGGATGTAAGGGCTTCTCCAAACTATTTTTGTAATATGATGCAAGACCACATGGGGAATTTACATTGAGAGCTTCCTCAGAGTATCTGTAGTTCCTCGAAATGGGCCACATGGGGAATGAGACGTTGAGTGCTTCCCCATAACACTTTTTGTATGATACGAAACTATAGGGGGAATTGACGGTGAGTGCTTCCCCAGAGAGTGTATTCTTTAGCTGAACCAGAGGGGTGAGACTGCGTGTTCCTCCCAGAGGGTTGCTAGTACTTGTAGGTTGAACCATAGGGGTTAGGTTGTGATAACTACCTAGAGGGTTACCTGTTTGTTCTACTTGTTAGAGTGTCTTCTTACTTGTTTGTAAATTATATGCTAGAAATTGTGGATTGTTTGTTGCTGAGTACCTTTGTGTTTACTGCTTCCTGTACGTTTTCCTTCCATATATTCTCTGACAGTTAGGAACATATCTTCAGGTGGTTGCCTACTGGGATTTTGTCTCGCACCCTATTTGGGTCATGCTTTTGGGCGCAAATAGATTATATTTTTGCAGGTATAGATAAGGGAAAGTGACCTTCGACTTCATGTTCTTGATTGTTGTGGAGCTGGAGAGAATGGGACCAAGCTATGGCTTGTGATGCTGAGCAGTTTATTTAATTTCTTTTGCACTTTGGTTTAGCACTATTGTATTCCATCATTGTGACTTGTTTGTCTATTTTCCTAGACATATATGTATCATGCATCATTTATATATATATCTGCTCCAGTTTTTTCCTTTACCAGTCTTCCAATATTACTGTTGTTTGATATTTAATGCTTTTGCTGTTGTATGTATTTGTGTACTTCCACTGCGTACTCTGCCAATGAGGGCATAGTTTCTCCATTATCAAACCCGAGGCCCTCGTTGCTAGTCGGCAGCCTCTAGAATTCAGGGAAATGCACTTGAGGCCATGTGACCAACCAGGTACATGGTGCCTCTAGGTGGATTCCGGAATCGGGATGTTACACACCACAAAGGGCTACATCCAAGGAGCATACACCAGTATGATTTCAGTCATACCTAATTCCACAAGACTTCACTAGCTTCAAATTACAATGTTCATGAACAGTCACTCTGTCCTAGGCATTCTACCTTTACCAATGTTCAAAGAAAGCTCACTGCGTCCCTCGAGTCACTCCCATTGACTCACCCTGGGTCACTGCCTTTGGTGAAGTCCTAGTCAGTTTATAGACGTGAGGGTCTCTTCAAAAGATTTGAATTGAAGTCTTTGCCTCTACTTAGCACGAGACTCTGCTTTCATAGAAGACCATAATTGAAGCACTTGAATTCCCTGAACCACTGAACCATATAATCCGCAACGCGCAAACACGTTTCACTGACAATTTCACACAACAACACGTTTTACGCGCAACCTCATGTTTTTCGCACAACTTCACCTTTTTCATGCAAGATGGAATTTTTACGCGCAGGTCTGAATATTTTACGCGCAACTTGGAATTTTTCACCCAGGCCAGAATATTTCGCACAACTTGGAATTTTTCATGCAAGCTGGAGTTTTTGCGCAACTTGGAATTTTTTGTGGAAGCCAGAATATTTCGCGCAACTCTGAATATTTCCACGCGAGCCAGAATCTTTCGTGCAAGCCTCAATTTCTCTTGCAACTCCCTTTACACAATCATTTTACGTGCATCATACCTTGGATCTTCTATGAGTCTTAAACTATACAAAATGAGGTGGGTCACCTCTTATTTATAGGCATCTTAGACCCCTACGTGAAAAACACCCTATGGTGCGAAAAACCTCTCATTTGGCGTGTAATATTTTGCACAGGTATCGTTTTTCGCGCACATATCTAGATTTTTCGCACAACCCATGCCTTTTCCATTTTCCGATGTTCTAATTCTGAAACACTATTTGGTCAAAAAAAAACTCGCTCCACTATTTCATGCACCACACTATTTTTCATGCACAACTGAAACATTTCATGCACAACCCACCTTTTTTGCGAACCACTTCCTCTTTGTGTACAGATCCTTTTACCAACAATCCATGTCTTCATTTTCAGATTTTGAGGCCCAAAAATCAGGCAAACACTGGGAAACAACACCACCTTCAACACTATTGTCTGCTTGAACTATATGATCACTTTACTAGTACACATTCTAAACTTCCACTGAGGATTGACAACAAACACAAACCATACTCCAAATAATGCATATAATAGCCATGGTTCCAACAGTTTATGGAACCAAAAAGGGTTTGTGGTGATGGTTCACGATGGAGGCATGTGGTACGTGGATGGCTGGAGGTTCATGGGATTGTTGTGGTTTACAGGACAAGATAGGTACACAATAGAGGATGTACCAAAATCAAAGATTCAGTAAATCTTGGTTTAATAAACTTTTTGGATCCATTAGTGCCTATATATAGAGCATCAATCCACTTTGTTATGAAGCTATAATGGATATTAAAATTTTAAAAATAAATCTGGTGATGACTAAAGTGGTTCATGTAGGAGAAGATGGTACACGGAGAGAATCAACCACATAAGTAAAATAATCCACATAAGAGAGTACATTTCATAGAGGAAGCTCTTGTAGTACGTGATAGAGAAATACTATATACAGAGTAGGATGGTACATCAAGAAGATGAGCAGTACATGATGTAAGGTAATACGTGGAGTACGACAGTTCGTAGAGGAGCTAGATGGTATGCGAAAATAATAGTGGTACACGGAGGAGGTGAGTTGTGAACCAAACCTGCTACTCAGTATGTGGAAGAGGTAAAGTGGTACGCAGAACACCTAAAGAATCCTGAAAATTGACCAAATAATTTTGTGAAATTAATTACCATAACCTACCAGTGTGTAGGAAAGTAAATTAAATATGTGGGAAATAATGGGACATTAAAAGATTATCCATTTACTGGTGGGGATGCATGATTTAATGCTACTCCATTGAAGCGACCATGAAGTCGATAAACTAATTAATGATTATTTCAACACAATGAGTAAGGGGAACTCAATAGAAGTAATCTAAAGGACATAGTGTGATTTATCTAAAACCTTATAAAGTAAGTGTTCTTGTCATAGAGTGAATGTAATAAACTCTTGTATTCCACAACTTCTGATGATTAGTGGTGATTTGGTATGACCACCACATTTTCGGCATATTCTTCTTGGATGAAGCCCTTAGTGGTGATACAAGTAAAATCACTATGTAATTCTTTGCATGTGA
Source organism: Viscum album (assembly GCA_963277665.1). Lineage (NCBI taxonomy): Eukaryota > Viridiplantae > Streptophyta > Magnoliopsida > Santalales > Viscaceae > Viscum > Viscum album. The sequence continues at coordinate 1,307,977,707 of OY728163.1, read as the reverse complement.
TAGTTTTTTTCTACACTTCCTCTTTAGAAAGGTTTAACAGGTTCCTATCAATGTGGGAACAAGATCCATCAATTTAAAAGAAAACGTTGACACCATGATTCAACCCTCCCCTCTTAAGGTGTTCATGGGTCCTTCAAATAATAGTTTATTTATTAAATATTCATAAAAAATGAAATAAGTTTCATTTCATAAAAAAAAATGATTTTCATATCTTATAAAGATATAATTAATGAATATAGAATTGAATAAGCTTGTGGGGATATGGTTGGACTTATAGAAGTTCAAAGTTATCAACTAAGGATTATACGAGCATAAGATTAAATTATTTTTCACTTGATATCCTAAATATTTTAGGATATGTGACCACAAAGAAAATTGTAATGAGTTACATTTAGTTATTTTGAATAAATGAATAACATTATTTCCAATCATACTACATCAATAAAATTAAAAATTTATTTTCTCTTGGAATCCCAAAACAGTTTATGGTATGGAGATAAATAGAAACGTAAAGAGTTACTTTAGTTGCCATATTTGAGTAATGGTCACTTTATCCTAAAAGGGTTTAGGATATGATGGTAAAGTAATAATGTAAAAATTAAATTATTTGTAAATTTTAAAGGAAATGTTTTATGGAAAGAGTTAAAAGGATATTGGTGATTTACTTAGAAAGAGTTCTAATTAGAAATCACAAGTTTGCATCATAACATTAAATACTGTAAAGTAAAGAAGTTTTAAAATTTTCAATGATTTGAATAGTTAGGGATATGATTCTTAAATCTCACCATTATTCAAACTTGATTACTTGATAGATGTTTCTTAATAAATAGTTATAGGGAGGGTTTTATTATATGGTCACATAGATATGTGGCATGAATTAACATGTATTTAATGAGTAAAAAACCCCCTAAAAGTGTAGTGAACATAAGGATGATCTGGTAGTTTATTACATATGATATGACAAAGTGGTACTTATTTCAGGTTTGTTGAATATTCTTAAAAGGGTTTTAGTTTATAGAATATATTAAAATATATTAAAAAAAATATCTACTTTATCATTCTTTCACATTGGATACATGAATTCATATATAGTTATGAATTTCTTTAAGTGTAATGATAATTTACCTCTCAAATAATGACTTTGAGTTATCCCTAAATGATGTTCATCAAGAATTATTATATTATATGATAAAATTTTAAGGCTAGGGTGAGTTGGATTCTTGTATGGAGATACAAAATATGCCTATGAGGCACAAAAAATAGTTCTTCTACTAGATTACCAAATTAGTATACTATATAGTGTTTTATAAAGATGTATTTGGTATAATAGGGATGTATAGATCATATTTGAGTACCCACTACCCATGTTTTGTGAGATACCAAGTATGATAACCTTTATAATTTGACACCCTACTTATTAAAGTCTACACGTTTACTTAGTTAATACGGGGGTTATTTGGTATGTTTTTCATCATGTCATCAGTTGAAGCTCAACTAAGATGTGATTTCATCTTGTATAATGAGTGTAAGATATATTCCCTTAACTGAGATTGACTATAAAGCATTCACTTTCACCTAAAAATTAAAAATTATGTGGTTATCTATTTTGGATGACTGACATGTGATATGATCGTCCAGGTAGATGAATAAAATATGATGTATTCATCAAAAAAATTATCCAATACTCTGATAATTGAGAATAAATGAGTAGGCTATATAGAATTTACATTCTCCATGTCCCATGGGCACTAGATTTCTTATACAATGGGAAGACATGATATTGTATGTTTTCATATAGTGCAGACTGGAGGACGTATGAATATAAGTTCATGTGTTGGATAAAGAACAAGTCAGATCCATTTATAGGTTTTTTAGAATTTATTCTTTTCCAGAGGATTATCTTTCCTTATATTTATGAATAAAGATATTAATATTTGTTTACCATCTATAAATTCCCATGGGGTCACACTTGGTAGTTGACTAAATGTGGATTGAGTTTGACTCATAGAGGAACTCTAAAAGAGTGTTAGAGTAATTAAAAACATGTTTTGGATGGGTATTAATAAGGTATTACATATAATGTGATACAGGTTGAAGTCATTGATAACTTTTCAAAAGTATTTTTGAATTTATTCAAAAGATATTTTGGATGTATTTTCATAATTTATTATATATGATACAATATAATGTGAAATGGAAAAAATTATATGAGGATTTAGAATGAGTGTGATATTAAATGATATATTCCCTAAACCTTATATATATATATATGATATATATATTTTTTATGTGAATAAAAATTAGTATTTTCATGAATTATAGGGTATATTATTCCATATAGGTTATGATTATGGTAGTGATCCATGACCAAGTCACCACCCCATGCTGGTTATCATTTGATAAGATGTTTATTGGTATCTTATCAAGTAAATTACCCTAAGTGTTGGGGGATGGGGGTGAATCATGGTAGCATATATTTTACCACTTTAACCCCTTAATCATGATATTTTTCTCACAATGAATATATCATTACTTTTTTCTCCCTTACATATCTAGATAAGTGACAAAAGTAATAAATAGAACATAGAGAGTTTTACTTATTCACCCCTAATCATGATAGTACATGGATCATGAAATAGATGATGTGTTGATGCACCAAAATAATAGATCACACTACTTTATTTGGTTTATAAAATGGAGAGGTCTCACTAACCCTCCAAACTCACTATTCAAACAATATGAGATGGCTCGCTACATTTCAAAAAAAAAGTATTGAACTTACTATTACTTTTGTGACCTCAAATATATTTCCCCAAATATGAATATTTTAAAAATACTCCTAATATGTTATATATATTATTTCCCATTTAATTATTCTCCAACAATAAAATTATCCTTTAACTCCCTCCATCTTCCTTACTGTCAATCTTCTAGTAAGATATCTGGGAAACTCCTCTAAAGCATTTTTTTTGTTTTTTGAGGCTCCTGTATCTTTTATTTTCAATCCAATAGTTAGGATTGAATCCTATTTACCTAATATTTTCAAAGTGTCCCATATTATTAATTTTATCTTAATATTCTATTAAATAGAAAATAAAAACCTTGAAATCCAAGCAATAAATCCCTCTTTTAGTTTCTGGCCAAAACTACTAGTGAACTAAAATTTCCTGGCTATAAAGTGATCCTAGTTTCCATGATGCATAAAACTATCTTATTTCTTTTTCTATAACATATAATTATTCACTATGTAATATAATAAATTTATATGACATGGATAGGTATCTTATGGCATACTAATCGATTGTTGACTAAATATAAACTTTTTGTACATTAACTCTTCTATTACTCTCCCATGATCTCAAAAATATAATATCCTTTAACTCATTTAATCACAAAACTCTATAAATAATATCCAATTTCAATAAATCCTAACATTATATAAGATAATAAACATCAATTCAAATGATTTACCATTATCACTTCTCTAGTTCCCAATTTAGATTCTACGGTGTTCTTTTCTTTTATTAAACAAGATTACAGTGTATCCAAATATCCACAACGTGTGAACTCCTGATTTTATAGTGGAACTAAAACTCATCCACAATTCTTATAGATAACCCCTACACCATGGTTCATTTAACCACAACATTACAAAACAATATTTAATCTCACATCATAATTCCTTCCAAAATTATTTCACTATATAATAAATTGCATTCCTCAATGTATCATTCAAGATAGAATGGTGTTTGTGATTTCCTACTACCTCCTGTCCCACCCCACATGTGAGAGGATAAAAATCACATCTCACAACTTCACATATTCTATAGCCCACCTTCACACACACCTATTCCTATACGCATGGGTGCTCACATGCACATGTTCTCTTTAGTAGCTAGCTCGAGTATGTGGCCCCTGACCTTGACCACCAGCTTGTCTGGAGGCTACTAAGGTGATAGCCTTGTGTGGCATTGATCCTTTATTGGACACTTATAACTATAATTACAATCTATCTGTTGATTCTATATCATTGATGATGTTTTAACCTCCTTCTACAGTCTATCATGATCTCCTCTATTTCATTATAGACTGAACAAATGTATATAATTATCAAATTCAACACATTATACAATATGATGTGGGATCTGCAGTTTGGGTTCTTTCTTCTAGATTGATCTATTATTCAATATATACCAATCAATATATTGTGAGGATGTATCAACATGAATCCATAATAATACTTCAAGTATCATATGATCTCTTCATTAAATTGTCAAAAAAATGCACAAAACTTAAAAGGGATTTTTGTCAACAATATTTACCTTTGGATTTGTTAAAAATTCCAAAATATTAATTAAAATCCCCCACTTCATTTTTTGCAATGAAAAAAACACACTTGAACAGCTTCCTGATCCTTTTCATTGAAATATTTCACCAATTATTAATCGATCCTAAAATGTCAGCTCATGTGAAAAAATCCATGATGTGAGAAACATTATTTAAATTAAATAATTATCATATGATAATACATCATTGGATTTAATTATATAAACCTATATCACATGAATTAAACCCTTATATTTTTAAACAATCACTTCCCCCCTGAGTGGCAATTCTCCCCCTTTATCCAACATATCTTATTCCCATTTTCATTTAACCTATATGTCAATTCCTTATAGATGTAAAAAGGATATTTAGAAACAATTAACATGATCAAAGTGAATAAATTATACCTTTATATTGAAACAATTCCTCTATGTAAGTGTGGGTCTGAAATCCGATTCCATCTAAAGAGATGGATTCAGTTAGAATCTAAGCGATAACTGATATCTTTTGAAAAATATTTTGGGTAAATTTTTTTTCATGAAATCTGCAACTTGATATTGTTTGGACACATACTCCATCTTAATAACTTTTTACTCCACCATCTCCTTCATGAAATGGTACTTTATTTTGATGTGGTTCATCTTCAAGTGTTGAATGAGTATTTTGCTTATATTTATAGCATTGGAGTTGTCATATATAATTAGAATTGGAGAAAATAAATCAATTCAAATGTCTTCAAGTTCTTATTGTATACATATCAATTGAGTACATGGTTTAGTTTCCACCACATATTCACCCTCTTAAGTGCTTAAGGTTATGTAGTCCAACTTCTTTCTTTTGAAATAAATGAATGAGATGGAAATGTAGAATGAACCTTCTAAGTTAGATTTTTGATTATCAACCGAACCGACCAAATTGGAATTATTTTATCTTGCTAATTGATGCTATAATTTTTTAAATAGTAAAACCCATAATCCACCATATAATGGTTATATAAAAGTATATATATCATATATTTCATATGAATTTCCTTGGGATAACTCTGATATATTGCAGTTTGACATGGGGAAAACACAGTGTCTAAATGATTGAATTTCATGTAATGTAGGTCGCCGATACTTTACCTATAGAGTGCCACATGCTCTTTCCCACCTTCACTATATTTAGAAAATTTCATTTGAGTATTTACAAGTTTATCCATTTGTATTGGAATCTTTGATTTGAAATCCTTTAATTACCTCCTTGAAGTATTTGGTTTTGGAGATAAATGTAACTTCTTTATTTTGAATCATTTTCAACCAATAAAGAATGAAAATTCACTAATCAAAGATATTTCAAATTAACACCTCATTAAATATGAAAATTAATGGCATTGGATGTCATACAAGCCTCCTACAAAAATGGTGTAATAAATATATATAAATACCACTATCCACTTCCCTTGAGCCTTTTTGATGTAGAGGGTATGATCAACCTATGCTCTATGAAAGCCAAGCATCTTTAGGTACTAATCCAACCTTGAGTACCATGCACGTGGCGCTTGTTTCAACCTGTATAATGTTTTAATTAATTATTTAACCTTTATTTAATCATAATAAATGATAAAACCATCCCATTTCCAAATTTATACTTCCTCTTCATGGATTATATTCAATAATTTTTATTTGATGTCCATTTGACATGATTTTAAACCATTTTTCATAGTCATTTCTAAAAGTAATCAAACAGTTTCAAGATAGTCCATTGGTGTACAGTTTTTAACAATGTATATCCCATTAATTTGGGAAGAACCATTTTAATGAGATCCACCATACTCATTGTTATATTTCAATATCCATTGAGTCTATTTTGGAAAACCAAACTGGGTCTGATCACATTTTTTAGCCTTGAGAGAATTTCCCAACTAAATTTTTTGTCAATTTAATCGAGATCTTCATTACTGACTTTGACCCAAATTGCATCTAGAGTAGGGTCATCAAACCATTTTGGTTCCACATAAGACAAAAATAAATTTTATTATTTCATATTCATCCTTCATGTTTGAACTAGGTCTATCTTTTCACCCATTATGTCGCTTTTAGTGATTTTAGGTATGCTGAATTATTTACTTACACTAGTAGTTCCAACATAACTTTCCTCATCATCAGATCACTCATTGGAATTTATTTCATCCCTTTTAAATCTCACTAATCTAGAAACATCATCATCACTGTCTACCTAACATTCTAGATTAACTCTAGGAAAATTATACTCATTTAAAAAAGAAATATTCTATCATCAATATGAAACTTTCTTATTTTTTTTCATGGACACATTAAAACATTAAACTATTTTACTAGATATTTTTTGTATAAATGATAGACCATTATCCTGAAAAAATATACAAGGAATATCCATTCATCACCATGTGCTTCAAACATTCTATTCTTCTCCTTGTTTAGAATAAATCACTTACATTCAAATACTTAAATGTATTAATGCATAAAATTATTTCCATAAACATATCATATAGAGTCTTTTATTTATTTAGATATATCAATTAATAATTTTATATATACACCATTATTAATATTTATTCCTTTTAATAATTATCTAGTATTTATTTTCCAATGAGCATAGTCTGATCCTTTCTTTTAATAATATAATTTCTTCATTCAATAACTTTTTTTCTTAAGGAGTTCTCACTATTAGAACTTGATATTCAATCCCATGTTTATATATATACTTACCCACTTGGGTATTTGTGAATTACATACCATTTTAGGGTAAAAATTTTAAATTTTTACCACAAGTATCCTTTTAGTTCTTCTTAGGTATCTAGTGATTCACTTGCACACTTCCATTCTCAACAATATAAAGTAGTGCTATATCCCATTCTTCTATAAATAAAAATATCTACCTTATAAAATTGGTATGCCTTTGTGATTCAACACCATTAATAATAACATGATTTTGAGATAGAAAACATCACCTGAAAAAACATACCCTATGACACCACTTATTGATATTTTATTAAGGGAATTTACACGAGGGGCATGAATTAGGACAACATTAATTTTAACCTTTGAATCCGTTGATCATGATTTTATTCTCTCATTATGAGGAACACTCTTTTTCTCTCTATTACACTTTATTATTAAGAAATGAAAGAATAAATGGTATATAGATAATTTTACTTATTTCACCCTAAAGGAGCTAGTATAAGGATTATGAAATTGATGATGTTATGATGTACCAAAATAACAGGGTACACTACTTATTTTTGTTTACACAATGGAGAGATCTCACTAACCTCCAAACTCACTATTCAAACAAGATGAGAATGCTTACTACCTCTCAACAAATATCTGAACTCAATGTTTCCTTTTTTAACTCATTGATATTATTCACTATATTATTATTTAAAAAATACAACCAACCAGGAAAATATATTTCGCACCCTTTGAGGATTTTCTAGTGAGAAAATTCTCTTAGAATTCCATCATTCATTAGTCTCAATATTCTTGAAATATTTTTGAAAAAATGCTCTGATGCTTCATTTATTTTTGGAGTTTCACCTCTAATTTATTTTCAATTTAATGGTTAGGATAAAACAAAATTTTTATTGTATTATTACATGTTCCCCTATAATTAATGGAATATTAATGATCGATCAAATAAAAAACAAACACCTTAAAATCCAAGTAATAACTCCCTCTTTCAGTTTCTAGCAAAAATTTAAAGATAATTAAAACTTCCTACCCATGACATGATCTTGGGTTATAAGGTTCAATTGTACTTATTCATGACATTTATGCATCATAAAACTGTAAACTATAACATTGAATAAACTTTTGTGGCGTGGAAAAGTTTCTTGTGGCATAAAAATCAATAGTTTACTAGATGTAAACTTTTCAATCATTAACTCCTCTATTACTCTCCAAAGATCTCCCAGTGTGATCTATTATAAATCCCTGACTCACCAAACTCTCTATGGCGTAGAAGATTCAACTACAAAATAGACTCCTATATGATAGGAAATATTAATTCAAATTATCTTTTAGAGTCACTTATCAACATCACAATTCCTATTCTATGGTGTTGTTGTTTTTCATCCAATGGAACTATGACATAACCAAATGTCCAAGATGTGGACACTCCCAATTTTCTAGTGAAATAGAAAATCATCAAAACTTATTACTGATGGACCCTACACCATGGTTCATTTGACTATGACAGGTAAAAAAACTATAAATCCCTCATCACACTTTATTTCAAATATCTAATTCTATATAATAAACTAAATTCCTTAGTTTATCATTCATGTTAGAATGGAACCAGTTCTCATATAATGCATCCCCTACTTTTTCTCACATGAGATTCTAATAACCACCTATAGAGGCTTAACTAAAACCATTATAACCTTCGCACACACATTTTTTTTATGAATGAGTTCTCCCATGCACACATGAGACTTTCTGACCTACTCATATATATTATGCCAGATATTGGCCACCATCTTGTCTGGAGGATACTTGAGTGCTGAACCTGAATGGGATTGACTATGTTTTTGTATCCTTTAAAAAATCATTATGGCACAACCATTGATTTTATAGGGTAGAAAAGTTTTGAGGTTCCCTTTATTGTATGCCATGACCTCCTTTATGATACATATAATTGAACTATAATGGATACTTCACAAAGTCAACACATCCTATAGTGTGGAGGATGATCTATGGCATGGGGTATTCCATCCAAATAGATCACTTCTTCAACAGATTCCAAGTACCCTATAGAGAGGATGGATTAATATGAATCCATAATAATCCCACAAGAATCACATGAATCCTTCTTTAACTTTCCAACACACACAAACGAAAAAAACCTTCAAATGGGTTTTGGTCAAAAATGAATAATAAAATGAAATGTGCAAGAGGAGTTTCATTCATATGGTCAATGTATAAAATTTTCAAAACACTGAACCATGATTTAAAAATGGATGAGTTAATGCACAAACTAATGAGGAGTATCTTATAGGGATTTATAAATCCCACTAGTATACTATGGTAGGTATGTGTGTGTTACTCAAGCTTGGATGAAACTCTTTGATACCTGAAGCTGTCTCCTCTTTCAAATTTTCATTCTAGGAGCTAACACACTATGATAGGAAGAGGAACTCTATGAGAATATCAAATTATTTAAGATCCACTCATGGATACGCCATATAGGGGGGGGGGGGTATATTTTGGATACCCATAATGATATCTCTAAATAACATATAATGGTGATCGATATGTTTCAAATTTAATTTGGTTCATGGGACCCATGATTTTATATTGCTCTTAATTTTTTTATATATGAATTTTCATATTTCTTACATGTATATCCTTGAGTGAGGTATTCTATATGCTTCCCATGATCTAATAATCATTATTAGGATCATTTAAATTTAAACACAATCCCTAAAAGAAATAAACTCATCACCATTCCAATGATTTCCTAACTCTTAGGGTTTCCCAGAAAAGTGTTACCCAAAGATCACAATATAATTTTGTTACCTTAATTTTAGTGTTTTTCATTTTCCTTATTCTTTACACAAGATAATAAATCAAAACATTTCTTTAGAAAAACCTACCTTTTTCAATGATCAAGGTCATGAAATGTTCTTATTTTTGAATAAATCAAACAATTAAATTATAATTCCCCGACCCCAGTCGCTCGGAGAAAGTGCTAAAATATGCGGTGCATTTTTTTTTATAAAAAGAAATTAAAAAATTAAAAAACACATTATGTAAAAGAGGATCTCCAACAGTCCAGGTTTTGGATAATTAGATACAATTGTTACATTTCCTCAAAACTGAACAAAAATAAACTTCAAAGAGCTGCCTCCACAATGAAAAGAACGTTACTGAAAAACATATTCAACCTATAAAAATGAATTTAAATTGTAGGGTTAACATTTAAAGTTCCTAGTGAAGGGTTTTGAAAACAATTTATAAATTATTTTCAAAACATTTATTTAAAATAAATATACATAATTAAATAATTTTCTTAAAAATAAAATTTTATTACTCATAACACATCATCATCATTTTTTGAGAGTTACTAAATATCATTTTTAGGGAAAACCCATTATCAAGAATTTATATTCTTATTTAAAAGTTACAAATAAAATTCATTATATAATATGAATGAACTTGAACAAAAATGCATGAAATTCCACCTACAAGTTAGATAATGACCATACTTAGTTGTGTGTGACATGTCAGAGGTGAAAATATAGATTTATACATGAAATGATACTTATTCATAATTTTCACATAATATAATTATCAATTATTATCTAACACATAAATGAAAAACTAGAAATTATAGATGAGTTTCTAACATGTGTTTATAGATTGAAAATGAAATGAATTTCTATATTAGTGTATACATTAATATAAAACATTATACCATATGAATCTGATTAAATAAATCTATATAAATATTCATAAGTAAATGATTCTTATCCATGTATATCATACCAGTTGAATAATAAAATGGAAGTTGAAATACTAATATCATAAGGAGGGAATGCATAATGCCATAAATTTTTCAACATACTATCAATGCCTCGACAAAGACATCTGAAAATAATTGGGTAAAGCCTCAACAAAAACCCAATTTTTTTCATCTCATGAGACATACAGATGCACTGAGAGGTTATAACGATCCTCACCAGCCACATAATAAGTCCAATGCATTCCTCATATGTCTAATAAAAATATGCCTTTAAATTAAAGTGTCCCATATCTCTTTTATTTATTTTAATCTTAATCTTAGATGAAAATAAATTCATTGATAAATTTTTGAGATACATCATTGTTAAACAATCCAAAGTGTCCCACACCACTTTTAAAAGTTTAATTCTTAATCCATATAATATCACAAAATATTAATATCATACTTAAAATAAATGTCTATATTTTTAATGAACAAATAAACAATATAATGTAAAAAATACATACATGCTATCTAAAATTCATGGAATGTAATTTAGAATCTAGACGTTGGTCATAATTAACCATGCATGAAATTCCATGTGGGGTGAATCCTGTTTCATACATGAAATGAAATATTATGCAGATAAAATAATTTCCTTTTAGTCTTTCCAGATAAAATGATAAATATTTTTATTTAAAAAATTGGTTACTCATAACCATATAACATAAGTTGATACCTTATAACTTTGTGTATGGATTTGGAAATATGGGAATAACCCTTTTTAATAATCAAAAGTATATACACATATATATATACATGAAATAATAACTAAAATTTCAAAATAATAAACCCTTTTTAAATTTTAAGGCCAGAATAACAAAACCATGTTTTGTTATTATTTTACATTAAAAATAAGATATTATATTCACATAAGAAAACAATATTTTTAATTGAAAACAACCATTTCAAGATATATACAGATATACGTAAAATATGTACATATTTATATGTACTCCTTTGTAGAACAAAAATCGTTTGATAAAACATAAATCCTAAAGTTTTTAATTTTGAAAAAACTAATAAAATAGATAGAAACAATTACATTTAATTACATGAGTATAAATTTATACATATAGATATATATGTGTATATATATACATATATAAATGTATAAATTTATTATAGGTTAAAAATGGTTTATCCTTTACAAACCATACATCTGAAAAATAAACATTCAATTCAAAACCCATATCACATGAAAATAAACATTTCATACTTATATATGTATATATATATACATATGACATTGAATTTATAATACTCATCATCATGGAATAAATTATTATTTGAGAAAAACATTGATAAATGAGAATTTCAATTGGGAGAATTAATATGAAATCAAATTTAAACATAAACTTTGACAACTATTAATATCCATTACAACTCATTCATACTAAATTTAAAACATAATTTTTATAAATGTAATATATTCATTTAATGTGGAATATCGAAATATAAGAAAACAATTAAACACACTAAAAAACCATGAATTAAAAAACAACTTGATAATTTAAAAGAGTCTCTATAAGTATGATCTGAAAACTAACATAATATGATATATCATTCTTTAAAAGTTCTGAAAATAATTAATTTTATGTCACGACCTGTCCTCGGGGCCCGTGCCGTGACTACCCCAAGCCCGCCTTCCATAGGCCAGGGGCTGGAGACTAGCACCAAAGGCGTAAATCCCAATAACTGGGAAGGCATTGCCTTTATAAAAGTAACAAAACACCACAGAGTGCAAGCGGAAGTAAACACTAAGTAAACCGAGTACAACAGAAGTGCTGAAAGTAAAGGGGGCCGGAAATACAAGCCCAACTGTAAAGTACAAGAAAAAGACAAAACAACAGGAAGGTGTCAAGCTGCTGCTGGATCGTCCTCTGGAGTCCCTACCTAAAGGGTAGGTACAGATGGCCACCTCAGCTCTGGGTACCGTCTCGTCGTAACATCCACCTCCAAGTACCGTCTCGTCGTCACGTCCACCTCTGGGTATCATCTCGTCGTGAGGTCCACCTCCGGGTACCGTCTCGCTCAGCAAGCCTCAGCCTCGACCAGCGCTGTCCGTCGTCTGCAACCAACACCATGAAGTACGGGCATAACCCGTGCAAGGGTGAGTATAAGCTACTCAGTAGGGACCCCGAGACCCCTGAAGGTCTCCCGAAATCCACAAAGGATAATCCACAAAGGAAAGATACAATCACGAAGTAACATCTGACACGGCTTACGTATATGCCCATACATATACCTAAGTCATCAATTCCTGTTCGGCTCCAACGTCCGAGCCCAAGCACAACCCAGTCCACACAGGAAAGCAAAACGTATACCCACACAGGATAGCTCAACACAATCCACAAAGGAGAGTAAACAGTAAATCCACACAGGATAGTTCAACACAATCCACGAAGGAGAGTAAACGGTAAATCCACACAGGATAGTTCAACACAATCCATGAAGGAGAGTAAACAGTAAATCCACACAGGAAAACTCAACAGATAACTCTCATAGGTATATGCCCATACATATACCGAAATTATCAGTCAACCCGTCTCAATCAAGAGGAAACACAAGGATCAATGACTCAGCTCAAACCAGGATTTTCATTATCGAAACCGTAACTGCTGAAGAGCTCCATCTCTGGAGTGTACAGTGGTCCTGTCACAACTCCGAGGTACTGCTCACTAACCTAAGACTGCTGTAGTACTCCACATATCGAGTATTGCGGGCCAGCCGCTACAACCAAGCGCTCTCATGTGCCGCTACAACCAAGCGCACCACTATCGTGGGTCTGCCGCTACAACCAAGCGCTCCCATGTGCCGCTACAACCAAACGCACCTTTTTCGTGGCTCTGCCGCTACAACGAAGCGCTCTCATGTGCCGCTACAACCAAGCGCACCTTTGTCGTGGGTCCGCCGCTACAACCAAGCGCTCCCCTGTGCCGCTACAACCAAGCGCACCTCTGTCGTGGGTCCGCCGCTACAACCAAGCGCTCCCCTGTGCTGCTACAACCAAGCGCACCTCTGTAACGCACCGGGTCGTCCGATCAGCAGTCGTCAGGACTCAGTCAGCTACACGGTCTCCGTACTCTGCAAGCTCGTCTCCGGGAGGGTCCACTCCACGAGCTACTGGTGGATACTCCAAGTATCACAAAGTCCCGCAAGGAAGTATCACCAAGGACCTCCTCGTCATAGGGGTCTCAATGCAACAGACGGCGCGTCAATTGGACGCCCGATCTATGAGTTATTAGCTTTTTCATCCCAGGGGCCCAGTTGGTTTCGTGAGCGAACCAATCCCGGCCATATCTCAACTGTACCCCGAACTCTCCTAGGGTACACCCATAGGGACCGTTTCTCAACGAGATCACCAACGCCGCCGACGGTTCGTCAAACGGACGTCCTGTCTGAAAGGTATCATCTTTTCCGTTCCAGGGGCCCGGTTGGATTTCGGTACGATCTAACCCGGCCAAAATCCAACTGCGTCCAAAACTCGGGCGGAGTATGCCAAAAGTTCCGTATCGTCAAGGGGAACTCAACGCAACAGACGGCGCGTCAATCGGACGCCCGGTCTGGAAGTTGTTGGCTCTTTCGTTCCAAGGGCCCGGTTGGTTTTCGTGAGCGAACCAACCCGACCGCACTCCGACGGCATCCAAACCTCGAGCGGAGTAAACAAAAATATCCGTCTCACTTAGAGGAATCCACCCAAATTGACGGCACGTCAAACGGATGTCCGTAGCTCAAGATATGAGCGTTTCCGCTCTGAGGACCCGGTTGGCTTCGTGTACGAACCAACCCGGTCAAACCCAAAGTTACCCGAAACCTTGAGTGCGATATACCTAAACGACCGTCTCGATCCAAGGATCGTGTTGCCGCTGACGGCGAGTCGTTTGGAGGCCCGTAGCTCAAGTTACGGGCGTTTGGACGAAAACTGTCCGAAGACGGGGGGTCCGGGCCCGGGCCGACCCGACCCGACCCGGGTCCGACCCGGTTGGCCCGAACCGGCTCGGCTCGGCCGAGCGGCCGAGCGGCCGACACGGGGGGAACCGCCGCCCCGCGTGACACCCCTGCGGCACCCGCGGGGTGTCGGCCAGACAGCCGAACGCGCCGCGTGACAACCCCGCGACACCCGCGGGGTGTCGCCCTGGACACCCATGGGGCGCCGCGGGACAACCCCGCGGCACCCGCGGGGTGTCGCCCTGGACACCCGCGGGGCGCCGCGTGACAACCCCGCGACACCCGCGGGGTGCCGCCCTGGACACCCGGGGTTGTCGCGTGACAACCCCGCGGCACCCGCGGGGTGCCGCCCTGGAGACCCGGGGTTGTCGCGTGACAACCCCGCGGCACCCGCGGGGTGCCGCTCTGGACACCCGGGGTTGTCGCGGGACAACCCCGCGGCACCCGCGGGGTGCCGCCCTGGACACCCGGGGTTGTCGCGTGACAACCCCGCGGCACCCGCGGGGTGCCGCCCTGGACACCCGGGGGGCGCCGCCGCCTCCGGCCGCCGGAGTCGCTCCGATGGCCCGTTTTCCTTCTCGTCTGCGCCGTTGCTCCTCCCGGGACTCATCCTTCACTGTGGAAACATCAAACATCCATTGCGGCACGTTCCGTCGTCGCCCGTCAAATCCGCACAAAACGAAGAACGGCGGAGGGTCGTCGGGACGTGTTTGTTTGGCCCGCACCCTCCGCGTTAGAGATAATCAACGGGAGAAAATAAAATGTTCAACACATGAACCAACAATTTTAATAAAATAAAATTGTTTCTTTGATTCCGGTTCTTTAATTTTTAAAGAATGTTCACGGGAATATAAGGTGGGGTATTTCCAAAAAAATAAAATCCCTACCTCGTTGATCGTCGCGCGCGGGCGTTCTTCGCGGAAAAGCTCGTCGCGAAAGAGGGGGATCGTCGCGTCGTCGCGGGGAGGCATCGCGTCGTCGCGGAATCCGGCGTTGAGTCGGCGAACTCAACGCACCATGAAACAGCAGATTTAATTTAATTAATTAAATCCGTGTTTTTGGTTAAGAACCACGAAGGAGATAAAAAAAAGGAAGGTCCGAGACTCTTACCTCAAGCAGCCGATCGAAGATCCGTCGCTGAGGAAGAGACGTCGCAGAAGAACGTTGTCGGCGTTGCGGATCACGGCGTCGTGTCGTCGATTTCTGGGTTCGGCGTTCTTCGCGTTCTTCGCGTTCTCCGCGTTCTTCGCGAAGGAGGATGAAGGAACAAGGATTCTGTCTCAACGTGTAATCCCCCAAAAGATTTTGGTTGGTCTTATTTTATTAATATGCCAACACACGAAAAAGGGTAAGTAACGACCCATCAATTCGTTGAATTAATTCAACGAAAGAAACAGCTCATTTAATTTATGAAATAAGCCGCCCAATTAAATGGTCGGTTAAGAATTTAGAAAACGCATCAGTTGACTTTCATAAAGACGGGTTTTCGCGGGTGCGTTTCTTAGCGGAAAGAAACGGCGGGGCTCGTGCGGGCCCCACCTCACAAATATCCTACCAAGGGGGTAGGATATTTCTGGATAGCATCCTATACGGTTTAACTCAGTTCAAGCCGCCTTTAAGTGGCTTCAAGTGGCTTCCAAGTGGCTTAATTGAAATAAAATAAATTTGTCGCAAAATTATTTTATTTCTTAACTTTAAGCCCGAAAATTAAAAACCACACCTGAGCAAACGAAACTCCGAAAGAGGCATTTCTAAGCGAATACTGGCGCTGCGATTTCATCGGTGCCCTCAGAATTCGATTCCGGGCACCGGTTTAAAAGTTAGAAAAACCCGCTCGTCTGTTCACTGAACGTACCCGAGCCAAACTTCGAAAAAATGATTCTGGGCACACCGGGCCTCGGAATCAGGCGCCATCAGAAACTGCGTTCTTGTAAAATTCCAAATAAAATTAAGAAAAAAAATTTCCTTGGAATTTACGGGTCTTTACATTACTCCCACCACAGGGCTTTACGTCCCCGTAAAGCTTCAACACAAACTAGGGATACCACGGCGGTACTAAGCACGCATCTGAGCCTCCAGCTCCCATGTGCTCTCCTGGAGGTTCCCATGCTGCCATCTGATGCACACAAGAGGAATAGATCACCTACGTAGGACTGCTCCTGTCGATCCTCTATCTCCACCGGAACCTCCGTAAAAGTCGCCCATCATCCATGTCTATCTCCCCATGGTCAATGATGTGCGTCGGGTCGTGCACGTATCTCCTCAGCTGAGATATGTGGAAGACGTCGTGCACCCGGTGCAACTGAGGTGGCTGAGCTAGGTGGCAAACCACCTCGTCAAATATCCACAAACCACGTTGAGGTAAGACCCGCAAGAAGACGTGGTCGCCATCCTCGAACTCCAGTGGCCTCCGCCTCCTGTCAGCATAAGGCTTCTACTGGCTCTGAGCTGTACTCATCCGCCCCTGGATGACTTGGACCATCTCAGGTCCCAGAAGAGCTGCAAGATTTCTTCTTTTCCGATAAGAGAAATCTGGTCCCATCCCCTGGATGAACCACATTCTTTTGCCTAATACAGTCAATCCCGACATGGATGGTACTAATCCATACCAAGGATGATGTCGTAAGGCCTCGACGCTACTACCAAGAGATACAACCGTTACTCTAGCCTCAAGGGTTGAGTCACACTGTCGGCATCAGTGTGTGGTAACTGGGTCTCCTCCTGTAGATGTCCCACAAGTGAGGGTCAAGTCAACAGTCTAAACCGGAACCTCTTAGTAACAACGCAAAAGGGGACAGGAAGGAAACATCACAAAGGTAAGCGTCTTTTATTATTGCAGCTCATATTACAAGGACGCTACACAACAGCAACAAGGATCTAGAAGTATAAAAGACGTATCCACTTGTTCCGCTCCTGTCCAACTGCTCCCAGAGCTCCACGATCGAAGGCCTCAGCTGCCTGAAGCTAAGCTCTCCCATGTCCACCAAATCCCTATGGTCGGGGTGGACCTCCTGGTGGTGGCGGTGGCAACACCTCGAAGTGTCTCCCACCATCGGCTACTCGGCCAGCTCCACTGCCTCGTCCGCCTATACCCTGCAGACCACCATGGCCGAATCTCTGTCTGGGAGGTCCCTCTACCGCCTGCTGCTCATCTGTAAAACGAGTCGGGCAGTCTCGAGCCATGTGACCAATCCCACCACAGGAGTAACACTGCCCACTCTCAGCATGCCTGGCTCTGACTCCACCCCGGCTCCCCCGCACAACTGAGCCTGAGTCGTGCAGTCGGTCACCGGTAGGTCTGGCCCTCTTGGACCTCTGCGCATAGAAGTGATGCCTCGTCGTGCACCTAGAGCATCAAGCTCCACCATCGGCCTGCTGCTGCGTACAGTAGGCTCGCTGCGAGGATTACCATGAGGTCTGATGGTATCCTCACTAGCCTGAAAACTCCCACCACAGTCTCCAGCCAATCCTCAGCCACCTGCGGGTCCATCTCTCCTCGGAACCTGGTTGGCCTCTGGCGCTAGAACCCGTGCAGTGCGCTCAAGCAACGCGCATCGTCAGCGGCTGGAAGCATCGCTGGCTCGACAGGTAGAGGTACTGTCGGTGCCTCAGCTGTCAAGGGGCCCTGCACCGAGGCCTCGTCGTTGGGCGGGCTGTCGCCACACTCAACCCTCAGAACCCTAGCTGGTCGTCCGCAGGGAGGCATCCTTAAAGAAACAACGTGATACGGTCAAACGATAAGAACCTGGTGAGCTGACCTGGTTTGAGCTGACTTTTAAAAACTGCTGGAAACACACACGCAATCAGTGTCTTTGAGAATTAAGTCGGAAATCGGAAGTCAGGGTCCTGGTGTACGGATACGTCGGCCGCCGCACCAACACTGGACTCCCTGGACCGATAACCACACTCAATACGCTAAACACTATTGCTTCACATAGAAGAAAGATCAGAGTTTGCGGTAGAACCGACCACATCTGATACCATTCTGTCACGACCTGTCCTCGGGGCCCGTGCCGTGACTACCCCAAGCCCGCCTTCCATAGGCCAGGGGCTGGCGACTAGCACCAAAGGCGTAAATCCCAATAACTGGGAAGGCATTGCCTTTATAAAAGTAACAAAACACCACAGAGTGCAAGCAGAAGTAAACACTAAGTAAACCGAGTACAACAGAAGTGATGAAAGTAAAGGGGGCTGGAAATACAAGCCCAACTGTAAAGTACAAGAAAAAGACAAAATGGAAGGAAGGTGTCAAGCTACTCCTGGATCGTCCTCTGGAGTCCCTACCTGAAGGGTAGGTACAGATGGCCACCTCAGCTCCGGGTACCGTCTCGTCGTAACGTCCACCTCCGGGTACCGTCTCGTCGTCACGTCCACCTCCGGGTATCATCTTGTCGTGAGGTCCACCTCTGGGTACCGTCTCGCTCAGCAAGCCTCAGCCTCGACCAGCGCTGTCCATCGTCTGCAACCAACACCACGATGTACGGGCATAGCCCGTGCAGGGGTGAGTATAAGCTACTCAGTAGGGACCCCGAGACCCCCGAAGGTCTCCCGAAATCCACAAAGGATAATCCACAAAGGAAAGATACAATCACGAAGTAACATCTGACACGTATTAGGTATATTCCCATACATATACCTAAGTCATCAATTCCCGTTCGGCTCCAACGTCCGAGCCCAAGAACAACCCAGTCCACACAGGAAAGCAAAACGTATACCCACACAGGATAGCTCAACACAATCCACAAAGGAGAGTAAATAGTAAATCCACACAGGAAAGCTCAACACAATCCACGAAGGAGAGTAAACAATAAATCAACACAGGATAGTTCAACACAATCCACGAAGGAGAGTAAATAGTAAATCCGAACAGGATAGTTCAACACAATCCACGAAGGAGAGTAAACAGTAAATCCACACAGGAAAACTCAACAGATAACTCTCATAGGTATATGCCCATACATATACCGAAATTATCAGTCAACCCATCTGAATCAAGAGGAAACACAAGGATCAATGACTCAGCTCAAACCAGGATTTTCATTATCGAAACTGTAACTGCTGAAGAGCTCCGTCTCTGGAGTGTACAATGGTCCTGTCACAACTCCGAGGTACTACTCACTAACCTAAGACTGCTGTAGTACTCCACATATCGAGTATTGCGGGCTAGCCGCTACAACCAAGCACTCCCATGTGCCGCTACAACCAAGCGCACCACTGTCGTGGGTCTGCCGCTACAACCAAGCGCTCCCATGTGCCGCTACAACCAAGCGCACCTCTGTCGTGGGTCTGCCGCTACAACCAAGCGCTCCCCTGTGCCGCTACAACTAAGCGCACCTCTGTCGTGGGTCTGCCGCTACAACCAAGCGCTCCCCTGTGCCGCTACAACCAAGCGCACCTCTGTCGTGGGTCTGCCGCTACAACCAAGCGCTCCCCTGTGCCGCTACAACCAAGCGCACCTCTATAACGCACCGGGTCGTCCGATCAGCAGTCGTCAGGACTCAGTCAGCTACACGGTCTCCGTACTCTGTACGGTCGTCTCCGGGATGGTCCGCTCCACGATCTACTGTTGGATACTCCAAGTATCACAAAGTCCCGCAAGGAAGTATCACCAAGAACCGCCTCGTCATAGGGGTCTCAACGCAACAGACGACACGTCAATTGGACGCCCGGTCTGTGAGTTATTAGCCTTTTCATCCCAGGGGCCCGGTTGGTTTCGTGAGCGAACCAATCCCGGCCATATCTCAACTGTACCCCGAACTCTCCTAGGGCACACCCATAGGGACTGTTTCTCAACGAGATCACCAACGCCGCCGATGGTTCGTCAAACGGACGTCCTGTCTGAAAGGTATCATCTTTTCCGTTCCAGGGGCCCGGTTGGATTTCAGTACGATCTAACCCGGCCAAAATCCAACTACGTCCAAAACCCGGGCGGAGTATGCCAAAAGTTCTGTATCGTCAAGGGGAACTCAATGCAACAGACAGCGCGTCAATCGGACGCCCGGTCTGGAAGTTATTGGCTCTTTCGTTCCAAGGGCCCGGTTGGTTTTCGCGAGTGAACCAACCCGACCGCACTCCGACGACATCCAAACCTCGAGCGGAGTAAGCCAAAATATCCGTCTCACTTATAGGAATCCACCCAAATTGACGGCACGTTAAACGGACGTACGTAGCTCAAGATATGAGCGTTTCCGCTCCGAGGACCCGGTTGGCTTCGTGTACGAACCAACCCGGCCGAATCCAAAGTTTCCCGAAACCTTGAGTGCGATATACCTAAACTACCGTGTCGATCCAAGGATCGTGTTACCGCTGACGGTGAGTCGTTTGGAGGCCCGTAGCTCAAGTTACGGGCGTTTGGATGAAAACTGTCCGAAGACGGGGGGTCCGGGCCCGGGCCGACCCGGCCCGACCCCCCATGGTCGGCCTGAACCGGGTCCGACCCGGTTGGCCCGGCCCGGCTCGGCTCGGCCGAGCGGCCGACACGGGGGGAACCGTCGCCCCGCGTGACACCCCTGCGGCACCCGTGGGGTGTCGGCTAGACAGTCGGACGCGCCGCGGGACAACCCCGCGGCACCCGCGGGGTGTCGCCCTGGACACCCGCGGGGCGCCGCGTGACAACCCCGCGGCACCTGCGGGGTGCCACGTGACAACCCCGCGGCACCCACGGGGTGCCGCCCTGGACACCCGGGGTTGTCGCCTGACAACCCCGCGGCACCCGCGGGGTGCCGCCCTGGACACCCGGGGTTGTCGCCTGACAACCCCGCGGCACCCACGGGGTGCCGCCCTGGACACCCGGGGTTGTCGCGTGACAACCACGCAGCACCCGCGGGGTGCCGGCCTGGACACCCGGGGTTGTCGCGGGACAACCCCGCGGCACCCGCGGGGTGCCGCCCTGGACACCCGGGGTTGTCACGTGACAACCCCGCGGCGCCCGCGGGGTGCCGCCCTGGACACCCGGGGGGCGCCACCGCCTCCGGCCGCCGGCGCCGCCGCGCCGGCGACCCGCGCCGCCGCCGGCTTCCGCGGGCTACCGGAGTCGCTCCGGTGGCCTGTTTTCCTTCTCGTCTGCGCCGTTGCTCCTCCCGGGACTCGTCCTTCACTGAAGAAACATCAAACATCCGTTGCGGCACGTTCCTTCGTCGCCCATCAAATCCGCACAAAACGAAGAATGACGGAGGGTTGTCGGGCCGTGTTCGTTTGGCCCGCACCCTCCGCGTTAGAGATAATCAACGGGAGAAAATAAAATGTTCAACACATGAACCAACAATTTTAATAAAATAAAATTGTTTCTTTGATTTCGGTTCTTTAATTTTTAAAGAATGTTCACGGGAATATAAGGAGGGGTATTTCCAAAAAAATAAAATCCCTACCTCGTCGATCGTCACGCGCAGGCGTTCTTCGTGGAAAAGCTCGTCGCGGAAGAGAGGGATCGTCGCGTCGTCGCGGGGAGGCGTCGCGTCGTCACGGAATCCGGCGTTGGGTCAGCGAACTCAACGCACCATGAAACATCAGATTTAATTTAATTAATTAAATCCTTGTTTTTGGTTAAGAACCACGAAGGAGATAAAAAAAAGGAAGGTCCGAGACTCTTACCTCAAGCAGCTGATCGAAGATCCGTCGCGGAGGAAGAGATGTCGCAGAAAAACGTTGTCGGCGTTGCGGATCACGGCGTCGCGTCATCGGTTTCCGGGTTCGGCGTTCTTCGCGTTCTTCGCGTTCTTCGCGTTCTTCGCGTTTTCCGCGTTCTTCGTGAAGGAGGAAGACGGAACAAGGATTCTGTCTCAACGAGTAATCCCCCAAAAGATTTTGGTTGGTCTTATTTTATTAATATGCCAACACACAAAAAAGGGTAAGTAACGACCCATCAATTCGTTGAATTAATTCAACGAAAGAAACATCTCATTTAATTTACGAAATAAACCGCCCAATTAAATGGTCTGTTAAGAATTTAGAAAACGCGTCAGTTGACTTTCATAAAGACGGGTTTTCGCGGGTGCGTTTCTTATCGGAAAGAAACGGCGGGGCTCGTGCGGGCCCCACCTCACAAATATCCTACCAAGGGGGTAGGATATTTCTGGATAGCATCCTATCCGGTTTAACTCAGTTCAATCCGCCTTTAAGTGGCTTCAAGTGGCTTCCAAGTGGCTTAAGTGAAATAAAATAAAGTTGTCGCAAAATTATTTTATTTCTTAACTTTAAGCCCGAAAATTAAAAATCACACCTGGGCAAACGAAACTCCGGAAGAGGCGTTTCTAACCGAATACCGGCGCTGCGATTTCATCGGTGCCCTCAGAATTCGATTCTGGGCACCGGTTTAAAAGTTTGAAAAACCCACTCGTCCGTTCACTGAACGTTCCCGAGCCAAACTTCGAAAAAATGATTCCGGGCACACCGGGCCTCAGAATTAGGCGCCGTCAGAAACTGCGTTCTTGTAAAATTCCAACGAAAATTAAGAAAAAAAAATTTCCTTGGAATTTACGGGTCTTTACATTTTAGATATAAATATATATGTATATATATATATTATATGAAGATTGATAAAAAGATAAATCAAACCCCTTGCATAAAAAAAATCAATTCTCATAAATTTTGAAAAAAATAAGATGATGGATCTAAATGCACCCACCCACCCACACACACATACATCTTTGAAAATTAAAACTTGAATAGATAGAATAAAATTAAAACCCTTAACACACACAGACAAATATATATATATATATATATACACTAAAAAATAATAAGTTACATATTTGAATAAATTTTCATATAAATACCACTAGATATTTAATACATTGTATAATAAAATAATTTGATCAAAGAATTAAACCCTTACCAAAAATGGGTTTGGCAATATAAATTAAGACATACTCTTATGATATATTATTTTTTAAAATCAAGTTATCTTGTTAGACACAAATTAATATGTACATATACACATATATGTATATGAATTTCTTTTCCAAGTAGTATAAATGGTCAAAATTAATTAGAAACCAAAAAATATAATCGAAAATAATAATTCTATTACCTGGATCAATATAGGAAGTTGGTTAACTGGAAAAGATTAGAGAAAAAAGGGAGAATTTTTGGATGATGTTTGGGTATGGTTGGGTGTGAAAATAAGGGGGTGTATATACAAACTAAAATTAATAAAATATATTATTTAATCACTTCATGGATGGAATTATAAATAAATTGGGAGGTTTATTGGATATATAATATATTTATCCCAGTGGATTCTGAAGGAATATGTGGAAGATGATCATTATAAACTGAGTCAATGATTTGATTTTATTTCTTTACAAGTTGTTTATGCCATTTTTAGAAGAATATGAGTTAGTGATTGACTAGAGGAGATGGTGACCTCGACAGTGTAAATTAAAATACAGAAAAGGTGTAAAGCATGTTGAGGCCTACTGGTTTGAGGAGAAGAAGACAAATAGTGGAAAATGTCTTCGACTGATGCTAGTTTGGTGACTTCGTGGATGAACGATGATGTAGTCATGACGGTGGAGAGAGTATGGGCCAACAATGGTCGGTCAAGGTGATAATGGATGAGGGATAGACAGTCCTAATGAAGCGTTTTTCTTGGGGAAGAAAATGAACCACCAAACATTTCATTTCATTTTTTTGTGTTTCAAGCTTCCAAATATCCCTTTTCACTTTTTCTTTTTTTGAATTTTGGGTATGTCACATTTAAAACTACTCATGATTATAAAATTCAAGTAGTTTAAAAAAAATAATTATATATAATTAAATAAATCATATATAAATATAATAAAATAAAATGATAATCATGAATAATTATAAGCATATAGTTATATATATATATATATATATATTAAATCATGTTTTTATATAAAAAATAATTATATATATTTAAAACAAAATGTGACCCATTTTTTATAAGTATAAATTCATTTTTGTATATATATATATTATTTTAGAAGTTTCAAATATATATATATATATAATATAATTGTTTTAATATAAATAAATAAAATCCCATTTTTAATTAAAACATAAATATAATGTGCATTTTTTCATAATATAATGAATATTTATATATATATATATATATTACAATATATATATATATATATTCTTATATGCATAACATAAAAATAATAATATATATTCCTATTTGTGTATATATATATATGTATATTTTAGACTTTGAAAATAGTTCCAAATATTATTTAAAATTACTAAATCATTCTTATTATTTTATCAGATTATATTATCCAATTAATAAATTGTATGTCGTTAATTTTTTAATTATAAATATTATTTAATTTTTTTAAAACACCCAATGGTTATAATACAAACAATCACTAAAAAAAGTATAAATACTCATGATATAATTTTAAAATATAAATATTAAAAATTATCTTCAATTAATACTATATTATTATTTAACTAAAAATAATACTTTTAAACATTTAAAATTTTAAACACCTAAAACACTTAATGGTTATAAAATTATAACGGTCATATAAAAATATCAATGGTAACTTAAAATTTAATCCCAACAGCTATTTACTTTACAACGACCAGAAAATTACTATAAATAATGATGTCTACGGGTATTAAAGATACAAAAATCACCAGTGTTCTCTTGCTGCAAAAAAGGTTATGTAATTCCTCTTATACTCAGCATCTCCATTATTATTTTAGCTATTTTAATTATAACTATGGCATACCCAAAGGAAGAGGCCTACTCAATATTTTTTCTTTTGGTACTCGGTGAATCACTATTTATTTTACTCGGTCTTTTTATGAGTTTCCTGGAGTAGTAGAAGTCTTTTGACATATAATGTTGTAATGTACGAGTTTTTTATTAAATAAAATGTATCTCTTGTTTTTCTTAATCCAATAGTTCTTTTAAATTATTTTCATTTATTTTCATTAAGATAATTATAATAACTACAAAATAACATTTATATTAATTACACCATTGTAACATAGGTTTGGGGTGTTAAATAAATAATTTAAATGTGACTCAATAGCTCACTATCTTATCTCATTTATTTATTTTACATGTATGAATGATTCTAATGTTTTAGTTTTGAATCTTCATTCCTTACACCATATCAAAATAATCAAATCATATTGTTGTGTAATCCTTTTCACAACTCATTGACTTATGTTACTTGCCCAAATTACAATCCAACTATATTTTTACACATCTAAATGAATCCTTTGAACTAGGTACATAAAACCCATTCATGTTATGTATAAACTTCAATTAACTACCCAATTCAAGTTCATAGACTAATACAACCCAATGTCAATGTAGAAGAAAACTAAATCATATGTCATACCCAACATGTAACTCTTTTGATTCATGTATGATAACTTAAAAGAATTATAACACTTTAAATTAAATAATACACATATTCATAATATAAATAATTTATAAACATGAATAAAGTAGGGAATACTATTTAAATAAACGAATAATCTATATATTTAAATATGGGATAAATTATGTATGAATAATTTATAAATAAAAAATTATAAAAATGTATAATTTATCAATTAATTTTTAAAAATATATAATTAAATAAATATAAAAATTTTATATTTCAATTATATTTTATAAAAATGAATATAATCCAAATATTACATATTTATCATTATTTAAACCTTGATCAATTTAATAATAAAAAATACTTTAGATGTTGTTTAAATAGTTTCCCAAATAAGGTGTTTATATTGAATATTTTATGTTAATAAATATTAACTATTCATGTCACGACCCGCGTTCACCAAAAGGAGGGAAGGGTCAGCAGATTGCTAGGCCCTTCCTTCTTTAAGTTGAAGGAGAGATAATGACCCCCGAGACCCGCCTTCAATAGGTCCCGGAGTGGCGACTAGCACCAAGGGTATAGAAATTACACACAAATGGAATGCATTACCCCTTTTTGTTTTATAGGATCGGGAGACAAGATGATGAAACTCAACAAAACCAAGATAAAAGAAAAATAAAGCCAAAAGTAGACCATTTCCACATGCATGTTCCAAAAGTAAAAGCCACAAAGTAAAAAAAAGGTAACTACAAAGGTAAGTACCAAAGAAAGAAAAGCAGCAACTGAAACTGCCCCAAGGGTCTGAACTAGTATGGTCCTGCGTGATCCCTGAAGTCCTCCTGGAAACCTCAAAGCAGTTTTATATACGTAAGGTGAGCATACAAGTATGCTCATTAGGGAAAACCAAAGACTCTTGTGCACAAGTGGGGGAACGTACTAAAGTCCTGTGAGAGAAAAAAGGAGTAAACCAAACACCTATCAAGGTAAATTATCCACCCAAGCCTCACCAAGGAACACTCCCCAAATAACACAAGTCAAGTAATATATATAATCATAGGACATCGATGTTTGGGTACCCCGCGCCACTTTCCCACTGGTTATTGAGACATCCTATGCATCGCACTAATCCCTCCATTCTCACCACAGTCCCATTGTCACACCCGCCCGCACACACCTGGGCCACAACCACACGTAGTCCCACTACCTAATTCCACACACAAACACCTGGGCCACAACTGTCACATGTAGCCACGCCTGTAAACACCTAGGCCGGAACAACCACCACCACACCCGAAGACACCTGGGCTAGAAAATCCACTACCACGCCCGAAGACACCTGGGCCTCATCCCGAAGATACTTGGGAAACCACCTGCCAGACACACCTATCCAACCACCACACTACCCCGCCCGAAGGTTCTTGGGCTAATAATGGACCTCAGGCTATCACAGCCTACTCGAAGATAATTGGGCTATCCGGGAAATGGAGCAGAAAAGGAGCTAATAACCAGCCACTAAGAATAGTGTTGGGAAAAACACCCTCCCCCAATAAATGGGGGTGTTCGGCACTAAGTTCTCAACTTGGGTGGGGCGTGAATAAAAAACACAAAGCTACAGGTATATATATAGTCAACAAGCACTCACCCCAAACTAGGTTTTTCTTCAGATAGCCTACAGATCACAACAACACTCAAGTCCGAGTCACAACTCTCGCCAACAAAACCCATTTGTCCCATTCTTGTTTTCATGTTCAGTAATAATGTTCAAATAAGTTTATGCACTACTGGGAAACTGACACCATAAGAATAAAAAAGGAAAAGAAACCAGCCAAACGTCAATTTAAGTATCCACACCTGGTTCTCTTGTAAAGTCACAACAACAAGGAAAAGTGAGAACTCTCGAAGTCCTGGAACCAGACAACCCTGAGACACTGCCCCGTTTCCCCTCCCCCAAAAAGGTTTTTCATCAACAGAGAATCCCACCCCCATTCGTGATATAAACAAGTACCCACCCGGTCTTAAAACTCACAACCACCGAATCCATACCAACAGGGGATCCCATCCCCAATTTTACACAACCACCGAGAGTATATAAAAAACAGGGGATTCCATACCCTCCCACATTTCCACCAATCGGCTGCGAAAGAAAACAACCAAACCATTGTCACCAACACTAAGTAGGGCCATGCCTGTATTTTCAGATTTATAAGATTTAACACACTCCATGATTTCAATTCTGTGTTTTGACCGGGGTTAGCATAGAAGGGATTGATCCTGGTTCTTTCAATTTATTCAGCCGGGTATACGTGATTAACCGATTTACTTTTCACAGCATGAGTTTACAATTAGGAACCAGCCATTTAAAACACCACGAGGGGTTCATTAGTGCACAAACAACGACCACCAATGACCTCGATTTTCAGAAGGCGTAAGCCAACACAACTCAGGAAGATGATCATAATATAAACAACATCAACGATCACAACCCCCCTTCATTCCTTATAGGATTCGTTCAATATCTTTATTTAGGCCTGGTTTATCCAATTCTACAAAAACAAAAGCACGTCCACCCTGCATGATACACAAAAGAGAGAGACAAAGGAGAAAATTCCCTACTTGTTGGATCAACCATCTACGCTGAGGCCGAGGGAGGAACTTCACGGATAGCGATGCGGCTCGCCTGAATGAGAATCGCTTTGTCTATCAAGGCTTAGGCTGGGCGTGGAACTCTACGCATAACGATGCGGATCGCCCGATGCACTAGAAGCTGTTCGTGAAAAGCCGCGATCAAGGAAAGGATAAACCACGGCTAACCCTTAGTTTATAAGAGATGTGAACTGTTGAATTGAGAATGCGAAACCGCGTAAGGAGAGGGGGTCGTGGGTTGACCACGCGGTTGGGCAGTTACACGCGGAGGTATCTCTGGATTTTTAGGAATTAATTATGGGATTTAAATGGTTTTAAAAAGAGTAAAATTATTAATTTACGTTGAAACTTACGTTGCGGGAGAGGAAAAGTCAGGTACTGGAAAAAAAATGAAAGGCTCGCGAGGGGACACGGTGCCACCGTCACGGTGTGACCCTCACGGTGCCACCGTCACGGTGCCACCCTCACTGTGCCACCGTCACGGTGCCACCCTCACAGTGCCACCATCATAGTTCCATTGTCACGGTGTCACCGTCACGGTGTCCCGCTCACGGTGCCACCTTCACGGTGCCACCATCACGGTTCCACCGTCACGGTGTCACCCTCACGGTGCCACCTTGACCGGTGTCACCCTCATGGTGCCACCGTTTTGTTGGAACCTCACTTTGGCAAAATAATGGGCCAGGAGGGTCCGGTCCATTACATTAGATACCTCTTAAACGATTCTCACCCTCAAGAATCAAAACAACCCAAGAAAGAAAGAGAGGGTCCGAACAACCACCTCGAAAGATACCTCTTAGAAGTGAACCCATGCCAACCAAAAACACTTCCCTATCAAGAAACAAGAAACATACCATGCCAAACTGCCTGGGCATGTGGGTTGGGGAGTCTCCTCCACCATGTCAAGATATTATCCACTTTGGGTGGCACTGACTCGCCCGCACGGGTTTAATCGCATCCACCTTAATGCGTCTTGATTAAGGGTCGGGTTCTCTCCTCCCCCATAGCCATGGCTTTTTACACACAATCAGAGGAAATAAAACCAGTACATTTCATAGCCAAAAGACAAAACGTTCTACCACAACAGGTACAACAAGGAACAAAACTTAAAACAACTCTAGGTACTGGGTATGCATCTGTGATTCCCTCTCCCACGTACTCTCCTCAAGCCCACCATGTCTCCACAACACACGAACCAATGGAATGTTTCAACCACAAAGCACCTTCTCCTTGCGATCCTCGATCATCACTGGTCTCTCCACAAAGGTCACGTCGTCCTCGATGTCCAGCTCACCCCAATCAAGGATGTGTGAATCATCGTGAAGATACTGACGGAGCTGGGACACATGAAATACATCATTTATCCTCAGTAGCAGAGGTGGTAACGCTAGCTGATAAGCCACTTCGCCGACCCGCTACAACACTTCAAAGGGTCCGATGAACCTGGGAGAAAGCTTACTCCCCTTGCCGAACCTCCGCTGCCCACACCGAGGGGAGACCTTCAAGAACACGTGGTCTCCAACCTCAAACTCCAAGGTCCTCCTCCTAGTATCAGCATACGACTTCTGTCGGTCCTGGGCCGCCTTCATACTTTCCCGTATGAGCTTAACCTTCTCTATCGTGCTCTGCACCACCTCTGGGCCAAGGATGCCTGTCTCTCCTACTTCGGCCCAACACATAGGTGAACGGAAGGGCCTCCCGTACAAGGCTTCAAACGGGGCCATACCGATGGTAGAGTGATAGCTATTATTGTAGGCGAACTCTACCAGGGGAAAGTGTCACACCCATGATCCTCCTAAGTCCAGAACACATGCCTGCATCATATCCTCCAAGGTCTGGATGGTGCACTCTGTTTGTCCATCTGTCTGGGGATGGAAAGCAGTGCTAAGGCGTAATTGGGTGCCAAAAGCATGCTGCAATCCTCTCCAGAATCGCGAGGTAAACCGTGCATCCCTATCCGAGACTATAGACCTCAGAACTCCATGCAACCGCACCACCTCATCCACATACCTTCGTGCCAAAGTATCCACTGCACTCGACTCCCTGATCGCCAGAAAGTGAGCCGATTTCGTCAACCTGTCCACTACCACCCAAATGGCGTCATATCCCCCTTGGAACTTGGGTAGTCCCATGACGAAATCCATCGAGATGTCGTCCCACTTCCACTCGGGGACATCTAGTGACTGCAGTAGGCCACCTGGAACTCGGTGTTCAGCCTTCACTTGCTGACACACTAAGAACTTGGCCACAAACTCTGCCACTGATCGCTTCACTCCGGGCCACCAAAACTGTCCCTTCAGTCACTAGCACATCTTGTAAACTCCTGGGTTTACCTCTAGGGGTGATTCGTGGAACTCACTAAGAACCTTTCCGCGCATCACTCCTGGAACAAACAACCTTTTCTGGAAAAGCATCCGGTTCTGACCATCCTCTGTCCATCCTACCGGAGCATTGCCTTGGTCAACTCGGCCATGCATCACTTTGCACTCTGGGTCTCCCCACTAAGACTCCTCCACTTGCTGAAACAGAGATGACTACACTATCATCTGATATAGGAAACCTCTACCACCATCCATCCTCGCTTCCAGGTGTAAGGCAGACAACTCCTCCATCGCTTTCTAGGCATCCGCCGACTCTCGGACCGCATCCTTCTCCGTCCTCCTGCTCAAGGCATCATCCACTACATTTTCCTTTCCCTCAGTATAAGAGATCTCAATGTCGTAATCCTGGAGGAACTTTACCCATCTCCACTTTCGCAAGTTTAATTCCCACTGGGAGAAAATATACCTCAAGCTTTGGTAATCCATGAAGACCACAAAGCTTTCTCCGATGAGGTAGTGCCTCCATAACTTTAGCGCAAAAACGACCGCTGCAAGCTCTAGGTCGTGGGTGGCGTAATTATGCTCATGGGGGCGTAGCTGCCTGGACCCATAAGAGATCACCCCTTGTCGCGACATCAACACACATACCATGCCCTGTCTTGAAGCATCACAGAACACCTCATAGGCCACCCCTTCTTCTGGTAATCTCAGCACTGGGGAACTAACCAACTTCTCTTTCAGATAGCTGAAGGCTGAATCTCACTGCTCACTCCACTCGAAAACCTGTTCCTTCTTGGTAAGGGCTCTCAAAGGGGCTGCTACTTGGGAGAAGTTGGGTACAAACCTCCGATAGTAACCTTCCAGCCCAAGGAAACTACGGACCTCTACAACATTCTTGGGTGCTGCCCAAGAAACAACCTTCTCAACTTTTGATGGGTCCACCGCTACCCCCTGCTCGAACACCACGTTCCCAAGGAAGTGAACTTCTCATGTCCAGAACTTGCATTTCGACAACTTCCCATAGAGCTGATGATGTTGGAGGACCTCCAAAACTGTCCTCAGGTGCTCTGAATGGTCCTCTTCTGACCTCGAATAGATCAGGATATCATCGATGAACACAACCACAAACCGATCCAAGTACTCCAAGAAGATGGAGTTCATAAGCCCCATAAACACAACCGGGGAGTTTGTAACATCGAAGGGAATGAATACGAACTCGAAGTGTCCATATCTGCACCTGAAGGCCATCTTTGGGATGTCGCTCTCCTTCACTCTCAACTGGTGGTACCCAGACCACAGATCGATCTTTGATAACCATCCTTCCCCTTTCAGCTGGTCGAAAAGATCGTCTATCCTCGGAAGAGGGTAGCGATTCTTGATCGTCACCTGATTCAGCCTCCTGTAGTCTATGCACAAACTGAGACCACCATCTGCCTTCTTTTAAAACAAGACTAGAGCACCCCACGGTGACGCACTCGGCTGAACATAACCCCTCTTCATCAGATCGTCAATCTGAATCCGCAACTCCCGTAACTCTGAAGGTGCCATCTGGTAAGGAGCCATCGAGATCAGACGAGTGTCGGGCTGCAGGTCTATCCTGAACTCGATATCACGTCGAGGCGGTACAGTCGCCACCTCCTCAGAAAATATGTCCATAAACTCATGGACAACCTCTGGAACCCCCACCATCTCAGCATCTACTGACTCTAATGACAGCTCGGCTAACAAAAAGAGGAGGGGTTCCTCTCGCCTGCTTCCCTTCTGACCGCTCCGCTCACCGGTGAAGGTAACACGTCGGACGCCCAAGTCTGAGAACACGACCCTTCTTCGGAAACAGTCGATGATGGTGCACATAGAGAATAACCATTTGATGCATAGGATAACATCGTATGGCTATATCAGTAGCAGAAGAAGATCTCTAACTGACTGATGTGGCCCCATCATCAGTCTACATCCTTGACAAACAAACGACAAGTTGGTCTGACCTTCGACTGGTGTGCTCAACACCAGGGGAACGGGAAGTATCTCAGCATCTAGACCCAAGGAACTGGCTAGAATGGGTGCAACAAAGGAGTGCGAAGCTCCGGTATCGAACAAATCATAAGCAAGAGTGCTAAACAAACTGATCGTACCTCGAACAACCTTATGCCCTGCTGGAACTGCCGCCTCTACGGCGTGTATCTGTCCACACCTGACTCCTCTGCCCCTCGGATGTCCGCCACCTCCCCGACCATGCCCTAGTAGGTCCCTGAGGAGCACCCTGAGGTCGGCCTCCTCTTCCTACGTCAGCCCTCAGAGGAGTGGGAGCTTGCTATCCCTGCTGCTGCTGCTGGAAAGGCCTGGCTGGAAGCTCCTGCTGGGGCGGGTGCTGGGGATGTTCGCCACCGCCGTACTGCACCCGGTCCGGGCACTGACTCCGGAGATGTCCAGGGCTCCCACAGACGAAGCACCGCGGTCCTGGGCCTGAGGAAAAATGGCGAGGACCAGAGGATCGAAACTGAAACTACTGCGGCCTGCTCCCTAGGGGTCGGAACCTAGAGGGTCCTGACGCTGGAGGCCTGGTGCCGACGGCCTTGCCCTTCGATGGTCCCAGCTAGATCCCCTCTTGTGACACACATCCTAGAGCGTGAATCATCTCCACTACTTCGGCCTTCTTCTGGACTTCCAAGTACATCGTCAGGGTAAAGGGGGGGTAACATCATACTGGAGGGAGGGTCAAAGCGCCTCCTCCAAACGTCTTGCCCGAGACTCCTTGTTGGGAAAGAGGTCCGTAGAAAAACGTAGGAGGTCCTTTAACTTGATCCCTAGCTCCCTCATAGACATACTCCTCTGTTGGAGGGAGAGTAGCTCCTTTATCTTTTCCGCCTTCATCGTCGAAGAGAGGAATTCCGACCAGAACTCCCTCTCGAAATCTGCCCAAGCCACCTCAGCCTCTCTCCTCTCCCCCAAGTAAAGTGTCCACCATGGACGTGCCCCTCCCCGCATCTGGCTGACGGCCAGAGGAACCCAGTACTCGGTCGGGGCCCGAATCAGGCCGAAAGCTATAACTAGCTCCTCTATCTAGCCTTCCGTCTTCATGTCGGAGGTGCTGCCCTCATACTTCTCGAGGGTCTGTCGCTGGAAGGCCCGAAGAGTCTTCTGCCACTGGTCATCCTCTTCCTCTTGATTAGCTCTCTTCCGATCGACCAAAGTAGTCTCCGGGTCCTTGATCGCCTGTACCACACGTGGTCGCCTTCCAGGTGCCATAGCTGCAAGGTAAACAAGGAATTCCTAAGCCCAAGTAGTGCAAAATATCGTTCTTAAAACTTCTTAAAATTTTAATTTATTCTTAATTTCCAAGACATCCCAGAAAAACAAGAACACAAGTCATTATGCTGCATGTACCTTTCCTAGGGTCTCTACCCTACAATCAGCGTGGCCTCACATGGTCGTTCAGTAGGTCCAGTGTCCTTGCATCGGATCACAGGGGGCCCTAAAATCCCGTGTCCTAGCCGGTCTTCCCTGGCCTAATTCACGCACCAAGGTCACCCAACACTATTGCCTTACCATACCATGCAATCCTCACCATGCCTAACTCCAGACTCCATCCTATCTCTCATCCATCGCCTCTGATACCATTCTGTCATGACCCGCCTTCACCAAAAGGAGGGAAGGGTCAGCAGATTGCTAGGCCCTTCCTTCTTTAAGTTGAAGGAGAGATAATAACCCACGAGACCCACCTTCAATAGGTCCCGGAGTGGAGACTAGCACCAAGGGTATAGAAATTACACACAAATGGAAGGCATTACCCCTTTTTGTTTTATAGGATCGGGAGATAAGATGATGAAACTCAAAAACACCAAGATAAACGAAAAATAAAGCCAAAAGTAGACCATTTCCACATGCATGTTCCAAAAGTAAAAGCCACAAAGTACAAAAAAAGGTAACTACAAAGGTAAGTACCAAAGAAAGAAAAGAAGCAACTAAAACTGCCCTAAGGGTCCGAAATAGTATGGTCCCGCGCGATCCCTGAAGTCCTCCTAGAAACCTAAAAGCAGTTTTATATACATAGGGTAAGAATACAAGTACGCTCAGTAGGGAAAACCAGAGACTCTCGTGCACAAGTGGGGGAACGTACTAAAGTACCGTGAGAGAAAAAAAAAGGAGTAAACCAAACACCTATCAAGGTAAATTATCCACCCAAGCCTCACCAAGGCACACTCCCCAAATAATGAAAGTCAAGTAATATATATAATCAGAGCACATCGATGTTTGGGTACCCCGCGCCACTTTCCCACTAGTTATTGAGACATCCTACGCATCAGACCAATTCCGCCATTCTCACCGCAGTCCCATTGCCACACCCGCCCGCACACACCTGGGCCATAACCACACGCAGTCCCACTGCCGAATTCCGCCCGCAAACACCTAGGCCACAACTGTCACATGTAACCAAGCCCGAAAACACCTAGGCCGGAACAACCACCACCACACCCGAAGAAAAATGGGCTAGAAAATCCACTGCCTCGCCCGAAGACACCTGGGCCTCATCTCAAAGACACTTGGAAAATCACCTGCCGCACACACCTGGCCAACCACCACACTACCCCGCCTGAAGGTTATTGGGATAATAATGGACCTCAGGCCATCACAGCCTTCCTGATGATACTTGGGAAATCCGAGAAAGGGAGTAGAAAAGGAGCTAATAACTAGCCAATAAGAATAGTGTTGGTAAAAACACTCCCCCCATGAAATGGGGGTGTTCAGCACTAAGTGCTCTACTTGGGTGGGGCGCGAATAAGAAACAAAAAGCTACAGGTATATATATAGGTAACAAGCACTCACCCCAAACTAGGATTTTCTTCAGACAACCTACAGATCACAAAAACACTCAAGTCCGAGTCACAACTCTCACCAACAAAACCCATTTTTCTCATTCTTGTTTTCATGTTCAGTAATAATGTTCAAATAAGTTTATGTACTACTGGGAAACTAACACCATAAGCATAACCAAGGAAAATAAACCAGCCAAACGTCAATTTATGTATCCACACCCGGTTCTATTGTAAAGTCACAACAATAAGGAAAAGTGGGAACTATCGAAGTCTTGGAACCAGATAACCCTGAGACACTGCCCCGTGTCCCCTCCCCCAAAAATGTTTTTCATCAACAGAGGATACCACCCCAAT
Organism: Viscum album; assembly: GCA_963277665.1. Classification (NCBI taxonomy): domain Eukaryota; kingdom Viridiplantae; phylum Streptophyta; class Magnoliopsida; order Santalales; family Viscaceae; genus Viscum; species Viscum album. Next base: position 1,307,941,464 of record OY728163.1, on the reverse strand, counting down.
TCATGATATAAAGAAGTACCCACCCGGTCTTAAAACTCACAACCACCGAATCCATACCAACAGGGGATCCCACCCCCAATTTCTCACAACCACCGATAATATATATTAAAAAAAACAGGGGATCCCATCCCCTCCCACATTTCCACCAATCGGCCGCGAAAGAAAACAACCAAACCATTGTCACCAACACTAAGCAGGGTCATGCCTGTATTTTCAGATTTATAAGATTTAACACACTCCATGATTTCAATTCCGTGTTTTGACCGGGGTTAGCACAAAAGGGATTGATCCTAGTGCTTTCAATTTATTCAGCCGGGTATACGTGATTAACCAATTTACTTTTCACAGTAGGAGTTTACAATTAGGAACAAGCCATTTAAAACACCACGAGGGGTTCATTAGTGCACAAACAACGACCGCCAATGGCCTAGATTTTCAGAAGGCGTAAGCCATCACAACTCAGGAAGATGATCATAATATAAACAACATCAATGATCATATCCCCCCTTCAATCCTTATAGGATTCGTTCATTATCTTTATTTAGGTCTGGTTTATCCAATTCTATAGAAACAAAAGCACGCCCACCCCGCATGATACACAAAAGAGAGAGACGAAGGAGAAAATTTCCTACTTGTTGGATCAACGATCTACGCTGAGGCCGGGGGAGGAACTTCACGGATAGCGATGCGGATAGCCTGAACGAGAATCGCTTTGTCTATCAATGCTTAGGCTAGGTGCGGAACTCTACGCATAATGATGCAGCTCGCCCGATGCACCAGAAGCTGTTAGTGAAAAGCCTCGATCAAGGAAACGAGAAACCATGGCTAACCCTTAGTTTATAAGAGCCGCGGACGGTTGAGGTGAGAACACGAAACCGCATAAGGAGCGGGTGTCGTGGGTTGACCATGCAGTTGGGAAGTTACACACTGAGGTCTCTTGGGATTTTTAGGAATTAATTATGGGCTTTAAATGATTTTAAAAAGAGTAAAAGAATTAATTTACATCGAAACTTACGTTGCGGGAGTGGAAAAGTCAGGTACTGGAAAAAAACAAAAGGCTCGCGAGGGGACACAGTGCCACCGTCACGGTTTCACCCTCATGGTTCCACCCTCACGGTGCCACCATAACTGTTCCAGCGTCACGGTGTCACCCTCACGGTGCCACCGTCACGGTTCCACCGTCACGATGTCACCCTCACGGTGCCACCGTCACGTTGCCACCCTCACGGTGCCACCGTCACGGTGCCACCGTCACGTTGCCACCCTCACAGTGCCACCGTCACGGTGCCACCGTCACGTTGCCACCCTCACGGTGCCACCGTCACGGTTCCACCATCACATTGCCACCCTCACAGTGCCACCGTCACGGTGCCACTGTTTTAGTGGAACCTAACTTTGGCAAAGTAATGGTCCAGGAGTGTCCGGGCCATTACAATTCATAATTATAAATTTAATCTATTTTTTTAAATTTATTTTATAATTTATAAACAATTTATAAATTTCCTTTATAATTTTGAAATAAAAAATTTATACCTAAATGATAATCCATGACATATATTATGAAAAGGTATTTTAATATTAATAATTAATTTTATGGGATATTTAATAAATGTTTCAAAAACATTTAAATAATAAAATGTAAATATTTAATAATTAATTAATTTATAAACAACATTATAGATAAAAAAAATACTATTTTACATTTTTCTATAATATATAAACATTTTATAAAGGATCAATAGAAGGTGAAACTAGAATTAAGGAGGGCTCACATACTCTTAACTCAGGGCGATAGTAAGTCATTCATTATGATATGAATATTACGTAATATCAAAATGGTGTACATCATCCTATATAGGCTTGACACTATAAACTCAACTTGAGATTAAAAAAACATGTGGTGACCCACACAAGGATCAATATGCACATCACAACATATGATATTAAGGAAACTAAACATCACTTACAAAACTATTTCATCATTTTAGATGAATATTCAATACTTCTCACAATAATACATGCTTGAGAACCATAACAATTTAGTGTATTGGGGGACATGATATATAATCAACAATTTACAAACAAACTTTGAAATCTCCAACCAAATATTCTTTATATATGGAACCCTTCTAGAGTCATATCACTTAGTAAACTTCATCATAACCTCGGGAAATGGATACATAATAAGGGGTGTGCTCATATTCTCAATAAGAGTAAATTTGAGAGATACTAATCGATGGTAATAAGTGATCATAAGATGATAACAAGGGTACATAAACATAATCAACGCATATAAAGGCCATACTAAGATACATATATAAAATAAATCATAAGTCATGGAATAGTGCATTGGCATAACAAAAATCATGAGTCATAAGAGCATGGAATATCAAGAAATATTGATCCATGAGAATATAAAATAAGAATAAGAATAAAAAATAATAGTGTTTCCTAAAAATAAGAATAGAAATCATATATTAAGGCGACTCATGAGGACATTCATCATATAGTGGGCCTGGGAAAACCACCCTTGTACCTTCATGGGATTCAGCTAATTGCTCGTGCACCCTTTGGGGATTGGGCTTACTCTATATATACTATTTGTGATCATGGGATATAATAAATTACAAAATTCATTGGAGGGATTCATAATTTCATTCAATATTATCACATAATTAATACCATGCATAATTGTGCCACAATATCACACAATTGTTTACCATTTCATCATAGATTAATTATCCAATAGGAAATAAATGGGTTTCACAAAAAATTATTTAAAAACTTATCATATTAAGTAATTTTTTCAAAAAATTTGAATGGTATCATAAAAACATATCCCAAGTTTAACATACAGAACATCAAAGGTTATTTATGTAGATGAAAACAACTTTTTTAAGATTATAGAATAAACCACTTTATAAAAAAAATAAGAGAAACTCCTTTTGATTTTCAAAACCATTAAGAAATAATATTATTTAGAAGAAAATTAAAAAAATGAAATATTTTCTTTTTAAATAATAATTTTTTTTAAAATATGTTTATATATAAAATGTTAAAAAGTGGTTATTTTCGAACGTTGGACAAAAACATCCCATGTAGAAATCATTAAAATATTCCATTAATTTTTTTAAAGTAATTAAAGATATTATAAAATTATCTTAATTAATTATTTATGTATATATAAGTACATTTATAAAATAATACAATGAATATGGACATAGAGGAGGAAAATTCCCAAATGAAAAGAAGCGGTGGGGTCAGTTTCTCTAAAAAATGTCACATGGGGTAAATCATTTACCAAGTTGAAGGTAATTGATATAGGAAATGTAAAAAAATAATAAAAATATGAGAATAAAATGTTGGAGGTTTTATAGATAAATCTAACACAATTATTCCTCATATTGAATTTCATCCATAATAATCTCAATTTGAAAATGATATTGGAAGGAAACCCTTAGCATTTCTCCAAAATTTCACTAAGGATATTTAAAATCTTTTAAAATAAAAATAAAAATCCTAATAAATTATTTAAAAATATTATTCATATATTTTACCTTATATATTAATCAATTATATTCATTTTTTATACACGTACTAGCTAGCTAATGTTTATTTTTATCTTCAGATGTTAGGAATTTTGGTTTTTTTGAATTTCTTGTAATAGTGATATTGAATCCAATTATTTGATACCATGTTTATCATTAAGATATTATAAAATATATTTAATTATTTTAAATGATATATTCATCCCCAAGTTCACTTGATGGAAAGAGTATGCATGGTTTGTGAGAATTGGATACTTGATGATCTTTTTTTGGGTAATTTAATGATATTAAGAGATTACTTTATAAGAACAATTAATTTTTATGTCATACATTTATAACCATATTAATGATATATTTTACTCATTAATATCAAATATATTCAAAAAAATATATGTTAGAACCATCCTTTTATGGTAGTGATGAATAATGGAACACATCTCTCCATGGAGGCGGTAGTCCGCACGTACACATAGATGAAGTTTTTTATTTTCCATATAATTAAATTAGGTAGAAATTTATTTATATTTATATAATATTAATAATGTTATTAATATAATATTTATTCATGAAATGACCCATTTTAAATATCTATGTAATATGGTTATAAAAAACAAAACACGTCACTTAGGGAGGTGCTAGTTCGAACATAACATGAGCGAGGTTTTCATTTTTTGAATAGTTGGGAGGGAGATAGATAATGGTTATTACATTAATGTAAAAAAATTTCAGTAAATTATGGACGGTTATTTCATAATATTAAAATTTTTAGAATATGTTAGGAAGATAGTTGATGTGAAATATAGATGAGAGAATGCTAGAGAGTGGATAATATTAACGTGGAGAGTTTGAAGCTTCTCTTGAAGGATCCTTTAGAAATAGTTGAATTAATACTTATTTTTGGAACAAGTGGATTTAAAAAGTGTAAGAATATTGTATTTGAGGTAAAATTTTAATGGTTTAAATAATAATTCAATGTATAGTGTTGCTTTTAGAGGGTGTAGGTGATTTATTTTTAGAGGTGAAAAATAGGGATTTGAATTTGAAATGAATGTTTGGTAAGAGATAAGAATGGAAATGCACAAGAATAAGGTGAGTAATGTTTATTGAGACATATTTGAATGAATTTAAAATTTAAATTTTTTTAGAAGGCCTATGTTTCATATAAGTTTAACAAAATTTGAGTTACTTAAGTTACCCATTTTTACCATTATCAACCTTGATTAAAAATTAACCAGTGGAATTATTTTTTTTCTAAAATTATAAGATATACCATATTAAAAAATTTAGATTCTATGATTCTAAATTTAGGCTCAATTAAATCCAATTTAATATCTAATTATAAATTTTAAATTAAAATATATGTTATATTATAATAGTCTATTTTTTTTTTGGAAAAATGACTTTTTATACATTAAATGTTATTTATTCTTATTTATTATCAATTAAAAATTAAATTAAAGTTAAAATATTATTAATATCAGAAATATATTTACCATAATTTAACCATAATATATTTATTTTTTGGAAATAAAAATTTATTGGGCACAAGAAGCCAATTTTTAGAAAAATACATAAAATGATATTATTAGTAGTTTTTCTTCCAGAATTAAATTTTATCAATGAATTAGTATTAAAAATGATCTTTATTTTCCTATATATACATATTTTATAATATAGTTACATTTATTTATGCCTTAAAATTCAATGATTGTTTCATAATGAGTGTATCATGATTTTTTTGTTTGGTGTCATGTGTGAAACAAGTTATCAAATACATCAAATTTATTTAAGAGAAATATATACTAAAATATAATTATGTTACATTATAACCCCTTATAAGAATTTAATTCTCGAAATTCAATTATTCTAAAAGAAACATATGAGGATACTTCTTCCTCATTACATCATTGGATTCCTACATAGCTGCCTCATATTTATGGTTTCTTCACAAGTCCTTGACTAGGTGAGTATCCCAATTCCACAACACCTTATCTATTAGATCTACAATTTCCACAGGTTGTTCCTCATATGAAAGATCATACACCATCCATAAAACCTATGAGTTTATTATATCTGAATGGTAGTGTATATACTTCCTCAAAAGCAATATATGGAACACATCACGACCATGGGATAGGTTTGGTTGATGATCCAAGTGATATGATTGAACCCAAATATAATAAATAATATCAAAGGAAAACATATATAGGTATTAACTACCCCTACTTCCCAAGTATCATAAATTTCTTCCAAGGAGATATTTTTTAAAATACCTTGTCACTAACTTTGAACTCTATCTCTCATTGATGGTTGTATACATATCACTTTCATCAACTATGAGTTTCCCTGACGTGATTATGGATAACTCTAACGTTCTTTTCCATTTCTTTAGCTATCTTATTTCCCAATAGCTTACCTTCTCTAACTTCAATCTATCATGTCATAGTTCTACACTTCTTTCCATAGTGGGATTAATAAGGGGCCATATGAATTCTCAACTAGAAGATATTTCCTTATAAAAATTTAACCAGAGAAATTTGTTGATCCCAAGCACATTTGGTATCCATAGAGACACCTATTATAATATCTTCTAGGGTATAAATGATTCTCTCAGACTGACCATCTATCTAAGGATGATACACAACACTAAATTTCCACTTTATATTCAATGGCTGCTAATGAATTACCACGAATTTCAAGGTAAACCTTTAATATTGATTATATTAAATCGATACTGGTACACCCTAAATCCTTACAAATTCCTTAATGTATATCATGGAATTCTATTAAAATGAGAAATATTGTCTGATCATAATGAAATGTGCTAACTTCATAAGGTGATCAACTATAACACAAATAGAGTTATAACCTTTATATGTCTTGGGGAGTCTTAAATAAAAATACATGATGATGTTTTACCAGTTACATATAGGTATGATTAATAGATACATCATCCCCTTAGTAATATAACATTCATATATGACATTATGATATATGATAAAACAAGATGTATACTCTGTATATCCCCATTCATTTTAACCCACCAGAAGTGATCTTTGATATCCCTATACATCACTGTGCTTTCAATAAGGATAACAAATAATGAGGTATATAATTCATCCAGTAACACCTTATTTAATTATTTTATTGAACAAACACATATCCAATTCCTGAATCTTCCCAATTCATCATGGTCATGGTTGAACTCCAGAATAATCCTTTCCTTCTTTTGTAGTTATAAATCCACTTTTTATGCCTCTTTATTCTTCACATGGATGGATTGTTGAAAAATTATTTGGTAAATATAGGATTTATCCCCTTTCCTTTTGATTTAAAGCTCCATTTTCTATAAATCCGTATATATGGGGTCTTTTTCAATCCTCATCATGGATAAGGTAACATGGACCTTCAAACATATTCCATCTTCCACCTTGCTCACCTTCAAGTGTGGTAATTTGTTGAGAATTCATAATATTTTATCGACTATAACTATATACTTTGGTGAATATTAGATTATTTCTATGTGAATATATACTTTAATATTTTATAATATATATATATCCCACATTTCAGTATAAAGATAACGTCTCTACATTTTAAGGAAACAATTACCTTTGCCAATTTTGAATTGTAAAATGGGCAATTTTCCTCATGAAACGTAAATTGGAATGAGTTATATGCAACCACCATGTCATTTTTAATAATAAAACATTACAATACTTTCTTTTATGAATCAATATATATAAAAAACACTTCTCCACCAATAGGTAATGTGAGAAATAGTGCACTGACCAACATTATCTTCAACTCCTTTGAATTTTTTTCACATCTATATATCTAAAGGAACTTGCCTTCCTTAATCATAAACTTTATTATTGGATTTTATAGCCTTGAGAAATTTATCACAATTGGTAATATGCATCTAATTTGAGAAAGTTTTATATCCCAGTCACTACAATTGATCTTTTACATTATTCAACAATCACCATATTTTAAGTATCCATATATTTACCCTCATTGGTGATTACATAAACCAAGAATGATAATTTCTATAGAAAAAATTCATATTTTATAAACTTTGAATATATTTTCTTCTTCCTAAATTTCTTTAAAAAAAATCCCCTGAAAATATTCACACTCTTAATTTCTCTTCGAATATATTAAAATAACATCTATAAAGACTATAAAAAACTGATCAAGGTAATCTTTAAAGACTCTATTCATTACATCCATAAATAAAATGAGGTATTCAGTAAGTTAAAATGGAATCTCTATAAATTAATAGTGTCATACCATATACAAAATGATGCGTTAGGTATATATACCCTTTTAACCCTTGATCAATGATATTTAGATTGAATGTCAATATTTGAAAATTATTGAGAGACAAAAAATTTATCAAACAAGACATAAATATAGGGTAGATGATACATGTTCTTGATAGTGATCTGGTTTGGTACCTGATAAATAATAAAAATATGCATCGAAACATATTTCTTCTTAACAAAAATAATAGGTTCTCCTCATGGTGACACATTAGGTATTATGAATCCCTTTTCTAGATTCTTCTAGAGTTTATTCTATAATCCCAAAAACATAATTAGGGATATTCATTAAGGATTTTCTGAAATATTTATATAATCTAGTATGATTTCTATTGAAAACTCAACTCCATGATTTAGGGGAAGATAAACTAATATTTAGGAAGTAGATTGGTATATTCCCAAACAATAGAAATATCTTTGATGTTGAGTTTCTCCACAACTATTTGGGATAATAAATCCTAATGAATAGGTAGTAAGACCCATACAATAGAATTAATTTCTAGTGCAAGTTCATATTTATCCTCACATGAAAAGATGATCATAGGTTGATTTAGAATATCGAATACGGTTTTCCTTACTTGGTAATTGATACACTATTTATACTAGGAGAGGCAATCCATTCCCAAAATCATAGAAAATAAGACTATAGGGAGAATACTAAGATTCACAAGTAGCATATTCCCACAAACATCTATTAGATAAGAAATATAGACTTAATATGAAATCATATTACCATTTGAATGTTTCAATAATAATTCAGTATATAACCATTATATATATGAATTAATAGTCTTTGAGACCTTTCAAAATTTGAAATAATATATAGAACTAGGATAAAATAAAATATTTTAAATATTGAACATACATTCCACCACCCCAACTACATCGTTCCATATTACGTCCCGTACTAAAGCAAAAAATGGTTAGTGTGAGCATCAAACAATAATAATAGGAATGAGAAATCCTATAATAAGGAAAATAAATCCTAATATTTCATAGATTAATGAAACTTTATATTAAACCATGTCGTTCTAGGTTTTAATCTTAAATATATTCAAATCCTTCATAATAGTTCATAAATAGAATGTGAGTTAACGAAATCCTATCCTTTGGGAGTTTCACTACAAGGTGTTCAGTTGGGAATCTTTTTAAGTGCATTGATTAAATATCAAATAAATACCCAAACAACATTTATTAGGATTATTACATATATTTTCATCTATGTAAGAGCCTATATCCACCATTTATATCAAGATAGGGATTCTATTTATATGAAAGGTCATGCACTATAATTTACACAAATTTTAGGATATTTCTTATATTTTGACTTATCTATAGGTTTTTATTAATTTTGTATAAACCTAATACCAAAAAATAAATAAAAATTTCTTTGATACCAACTGATGTTACTTGGTAATTATTTAAAAAAATATAAATTTATTTTTAATGAATATTGAATAATTTTCACAGAAATACATTCTTGATAACCATAAGGGTTTAGTATCTTTATGGACTAGAAACAAAATCAACTTACTTATAAACAATATTTGATATATTCCACAAACATTATTCACATATGGTACTCTTCTAAAATCATATTTCTTAATACCATTCATCATAACCTAATAGAATAGAAACAGAAGAAGGGGTGAGATCAAATTGTCAATAGGGGTAAACATGAGAGATATCAATAAAAGATCATATGGGAGAATAAGATATGAATAAGGGTATTAAAATATTATCAAGATACATAGAGGACTTATCCAAATACACAAATCTCAATTTATGATTCAAGGAATCAATCATTTTTCTAGAATAAGAAATTATTCATAAGAGTATGGAATATCAAGTAGTATTGATCCATAAGAGAATAAAAAAGAATAAAAATATGATATAATGGTGTGGTATAATCATAAGCGCCAAAATTATATTCTAAGGATATACACTAATACATTCATTATATATTGGGCTTGGGCCAACCACTAATGTACCTTATTTGAATTGGGAAAATCACCCATGTAATCTCTTAGTCTTAAGATGACTTTTTATGTACCATTTGAGATCAAGTGGTGTAAAACATTACATAATTCATTGGAAGTATATACAATTATAGTCCCACACTTCACATAATTAAATCCATTCATAATTTTCCCATAAGATCATAAAAAACTTTATTGTTTCATCATAGATTAATTAACCCATGAGAATGAAATGCGTTATATGAAAGCATCATTAAAAAACTATCATCATAATATTTCCAGAGAGATGAGTTGGTTGAAGTCATAAGAAAATATCCCAAGTGTAACATAAGGAATGTAAAATGATGTTGACATAAATTAAGATCACATTTTTTATATTATTTAATAAATTAGTTTATTAAATATTAAGAAATAAAACATTTATTTTAAAAAATATTTAGAATTAATATTATTTAGAAATGTTTTTATAATATGAAAATATTATTTAGAAATGTTTTTATAATATGAAAATAATATTTATATATAAAAATGGCTGTAAAATATGTATTCACATAGAAAATTTGAAAAAGAGGTTCTTTTCACACTTTTGATAGAAAAAACCATGTAGAAAATGTTAAAATATTCCATTAAAAATATATTAAAGAAAGTAAAACTAATATAAAATCAGATTAATAAATTATTTAATCATAGATAAGGAGATATATAAAATCAACAAATGAATATTGATATAGAAGGGGAAAATCCTCGACTAAAAAGAAGTGGTAACTTTGGTTTCTATCCAAAATGTCACATTAGGTAAATTATTTACTAAGGGAAATTAAATTGTAAGAGTATATATAAAAATTTAATAACAACTATAAGAGATTTTTGTTTTTATTTTTTGGAGATAAGGTTCACACATTTTTTACACAAAAATAAATTCATTCATAATAACCCCAAATTGAAAATGAGATTGGAATGAAACTATTACCATTTTATCCTGACATTCCCAAAATCTATTTAACCTCTTATATAATAAACATAACTATATTAGGAACTTATTTAAGAACATTATTCATATCTATACCCTTTTATTTTATTTAACATTTAACATTTAATACACAAGTATTAGTTAGTTAATGTTTATTTTCACCATTAGATGTTAGTAATTTTGATTGTGCTATGCATGTTTTAAAATAACGATATAAAAATCCATTATTTGATACCAAGTTTATAATTAATATATTATAAATGATATTTATATAATTTTTTTAATTATTTATAAATAAACAAATTCACTTAATGGAAACAATGGGAATGGTTCATAAGAATGGAATACATGATGAACTTGTTTCAGGTAATTTACCGATCTTAAATGATAATCATATATTGATCATTAATTTTTTTATCCTTTTTTAACCATATTCATGAAATATATTAATCTTTAATATCATATATATTCATAAAATATATTTTATAAAAATTCACATAGGGTAGTGATGAAAAATGAAACACATTTACCTATAGAGGCGGTAGTCCACACATACGCAGATACGAAATTTTCATTTTCTATAGAATATAAGGAAGATGGAAACTGATTTATATTTTCAGAATAATAATAATTATATTAATATAATATTTATTCATTAAATACCCCCTTTTAACCATTCATGTTAATAAGTTATAAAAAATGAAACACATCACTAATGGATGTGGTAGTTGACACAGAACACGAGCAACGTTTTTATTTTTTTAATGGTTGGGAGGTAGATTGTTAATGGTTGTTTTATTAATATAATAACATTAAGTATACTAATTATTTTGATGTAATTATATTATAATTGTTATGACAAGTTTGGATGATGGTTGATGAGAAAGATAGAGAAGATTAAGTTAGAGAATGTGCAATACTCATACTGAGAGTTTGAATCTTCTCTTGAAGTATACTTTGGAAATATAGGACATAGGGATTCTTCTTGGAAAAGATATAACAAGATGATATTTTATGATATATTTCTTTTTAAGTAAATATCTTCGAAATTAGGTGATATACACAAACTTGATTCGAAATGAACCATAATATTGTATAACAATATAACATATCCATTAAATTGGTAGTGTGAATTGGAATGAAAACATTTTAAAAATATGTATAAAGGTTTTATATAAATGAAATATTTTCTTTATAATGTATTTATATGATTCAGAAATATTTTTTCTTCAAAACAAGTTTTATTTATTTTTATAGAAAAATAATATTACTATTTTATGTTAATTTTCTAAAATATATTTGAAACAAAACTTCATTTTTGAAATAAATATATAAAAACTAGCTTAGAGTGAATTTTTTAGAATTTTCTAAAAATATTAATATCGCAATGAGTGGAGAAAATTACTAATTTTTACGGAAAAATGTCTTTTTGTTTAAAGTATTTTCAAAGACATGTGTTCTTAAAATTATTTTAAAAGTGTCATTAATTAAAATATATTATTATTTGTCCAATTTATTTCTTTGGATTCAATTTTATATTTAGTTTTCATTTAAAATATTTTTATAATTAAGAAAACGTTTTATTTTAAAAACCACTTTTTCATCACAATTACGAGTTTAATTTTAAATTAAATTATTATACTTATATGAATTGAATTTTATAAAATTTATTCCATATATTTAATCAACATAATTAATATTATGTAATATGTTTAACTTAATTTTTAGTTATAATGAATAATAAAAACAATAGAAATCTATTACAGAGGTTAAGGTTAAAATAGTTTTACCAGGCTGTTAAAATAAAAAAAGAAGGGTTAAAATGACCAAGAAACTTATCTAATTTTTATTGGATGGAAATATTCTGACCATATATCATATAAAATTTTGTAATGATCCATTTTAACCATATTCCCGATAATATTACTTGACATTATTTTAAAACATGGAGATAATACATGTGTTCCACTCACCTCAATTATAAAAGGAAAACTCCTCCCCTTAGTTATTTTTACATATTAAGACATTTACATAAAAAACCTATGAAAATATCTTCCAAACATACTTATAAATGTTATATAGTTTTTTTATTCCCATAATATTGACATTTTATTCTTTAATATGATATCCAAATGAGGTTTTTCTAAGTGAAGGTAGTTTCCTTCAACAAGCTCTTTCTATTTATTTCTTATTTTACCACATTAAAAAAGGTCTAAATAATTCCAATATAATAAAAATGTATCTAAAATATTCAAATATGTTATTATATTTATGTAAAAACCTATATCCTTATCCTCTTCCATCACATGGGAAATGAAACTGCGAATCATGTGTATGGAAGAATATCACCCCACAAACCGATGTAATTCATTTTCCATAACTACCTATAAAGGATGAATATAATGATGGATTTAAAATATATATATATATATATATATATATATATGATATTTATGAAATAATTATACTTCAAAAATTACAATATTACATCCAACTTCTTACCTTTACATCCATTTGAAAATGATATCATCACTCATGTGTACATGGAGATTACCGCCTCAAGAAGCGATGTGATTCACTGTTTGATTCCCCATTACATGGATGGTAAGAATGATATATATAATTAATTTATATGGTATATATTATATAAATGATATAATAAGTATTATATTTAAGTGAATTAATATTTAACTTTCCTTCCTTCCATCCGTTGAAAAATGAATATAGTGTTCATGCGCACATACAACTTACCATCTTAATGAATAGTCAAATTAATTTTTCTATATATATCCTTTATGGATGAATATATATATGTATAATGTATATATATAATATTTATATCCTGATTAATATTATAGATATTATTTATCTATGATCAAAGTAAAATTACTGAATCTACAAAACAAAAACACTCATGAAAAACAAAACAGTTAACACCAAGAAATAGAGATTTTAATAAGGATTTATTAATATATGAATTTTGAAATATTATTAGTGTATAATTTTAAATGTTATAATTATTTAAATAATATTTTTATATAGGTATAAAAAATTTAAATTTATTATATAGGAGGTTATATTGCTTTCGACGCAAGTGGAACTCAAGGTAAGGGATTTTCATATCAATATTACTTCTCTAAGAGACATAACATATTCCCCAATTGTCTCTTTTTTGAGGTTTATATAATTACTATGAATTAATTTTATGGTTATAATCATATAAATTATGTGGATATATATATTAATACAATGTTTCCCCTTTTTTTAGTTTTTTATTTGAATGTTACCAAAGTGGTAAGGGTTTTATGTTACAATTTCATTGTTTATCAAGATTATTTATGAATAAGTTTATGATGATGAAATTTTTTCATATAGCTATCAATAAACCTTTTCATTTTTATATGGTTTTTTTCTTTAGAATAAATGTTTTTAATTCATTTTTATCATTTTTTGCACTCAATATAAAACGTTTTTTTAAGAAAATCCTACTTTAATTCACTATTCAGTTGAAAATCCTTTTTCTTCCATATCTATGTTTTCTAAAAAAATTCATGAAGATTTTTAGTATTATAAAATGTTCTTTTAAATTCATTTTTACCCATGATTTATTTTTAATTTTTTTAAAAAATTAATCTTCTTTTAATTTTCCAAACGAGGTACTTTTTGACTTTTTACAAAAGTGTGAAAGGAATACATTCTTTTAACTTATACAACACGAACATAATTTACCACCATAATGACCACCAATTTTTTATTATTCCCTTTCATGTTTTAATTTTTTATTTCAAATAAAACAATTCCCTTATTTTTTGGAAATTTTTTGCAGTTTATATAGGTGATTTCAAATTGAGGAGGGTATTTTCCTCTACAAATATTCTAGTGATTATTGTAAAGGAATTTTCATCTATAAAAACATCATGGGAAACAATTTTATTTTCGTAACCCACTATGGGAAACAAGTCGATGTGATTGATGCACTATAGGAAAAATTATTGATTTCTAATATTTTATGTTTTTATGTAATAAATATTTTACAATTAAATTTTAAATGGTTTCAATACTAACGATGGTTCCACACTCTTATGAAATTAATGTATGATTTATGATTGATTTATGATGATTTCTCACTCTTTTATTATATGTATTTTGAATTGATAATGTTTTATGCCATGAAACATTATTACGATCCTGGATAGATTGGGTATACAGTTTTTAAGTTATATTCATTATATCATACAATTATTCTTATCTTATTCTTTCATATGATTATTGATTGATATCTTCCATGTTTAACCTTTCTTGGAATCTAATCACACCCTTTCTTATGTTTTCGTCCCCTAGTTATATTGAAGGGTTTAATTAGGGTATGTAAATAAAGAGTACGAAATATGAAGATAAATTTTTGATATGCTGAAGATATTTTATCTAATAATAATATTGTGTATCTAGTCTCAAAATACACTAAAACTTTATAGTCATCAGTCATGTATTTGTGAAATGTACTGAATATTAATCTAAAAAGTTATGATATTTATGTACAAAAATATTGGGCAACTTTTTTTTTTCACATCAGAGAAAGGTTTTGTTATATTTGGAAAAAAGGATGAGAAAAATTTTGTGAGAATCATGAGGATAAGCATAAGTATTGGATAATAACATAAAGTTCTAGTAATGATCATGAATGACCTAGGCTAAACCTCAGGTGTCAAACTTTTAAAAGTGGGTTTCTTGATTTAGTCATCCTATAAATTATTTTTCATGATTGATCACTATAATCCAGGATGACTGGTGGTTATGCTAACTATTATGGTTTTACAATGGGATAAAAGATAGAATTATAAAGTTTAGGTGGTTATAAGTATACTCAAATATTGAAGTATTATATTTGAAATTAATTATATGAAATCCCTTATATAAATAAAAGATTCAATAAATGTTAATTACTATCATAAATGATTAGATATTGAATTATAAGTGAAAAAACCAAATGGAACGATGATCACATCTCAAGTCTATGATTATTTTTTGGTTTATGTTTATGGGAATGTGCTTTCTAAAAATCATGTTATTCTCCCTCTGGTGGAATTCGATATTATCTTAATCATGCATTACATTTATCAACATAAATACTATATCAATTAATGAGGAGGGTAATTAAATTTTTTTATTTCAAACCAACCGATGATCATATATGAGTGTGATGATAAATATAAAACTCTGATGGAAATAAAATCCATTGTATGGTCTTGTTTTATATTGAAAAGGGGTGTCTGTCTCATTTAGTTATGCAAAAAATCAACATCAAAGATATGCATATTGTATAGGAGTTTTTTCATGTCTTTCCAAAATAATTTCTTGGTATTCTTCAAAGTAATGAAGTTGATTTTTCAATATTACTCATACATGGTGATATACATAATTCAAAGAGTCATTATAGAAAGGCTCCAATTGAGATAAATGAATTAAATAAGAAACTCCAGTAGAATCTTGAAAAGGGCTTTATTAGGCTAAGTGTATCACCTTGGGATAGAATTGTTTTTTTATTAATATGAAATATAGACCAATTTTACTATGTATTTATTATAAAAAACAAAACAATATCATTATTAAGAAAAAATATCCTCTAAAATATATTTATGACTTTCTTAATCAACTACACGATCTCAATAATTTTCTAATATTGATATTCATACATTAAATAATCAATAAAGGGTCAATAAGGAAGATATACCCATGAAATCATTCTACACAAGGATAGAAACTATGAAATTATATTGATTCCACTTAGTATTAATAATTCCATATTTATCATCATGGATTTAATGAATAGTGTATTTCTAGATTACCTTTATTAGTTTGTGGTAGTTTTTATAGAAGATATTATTATCTATTGAAAGTGAGTGTAAGAGAAATAATATCACCAAAGGATTGTACTAAATACCATAATGAAAGATAATATGTATGAAAAATTTACCTTGTGTGAATGTTGGCTCTAGAAAGTTTCATTTTTGGGTCATATAATCTCTAAAAAGGGTATATCTTTGGATCTATAAAATATAGAAGTTATTTAAAAATAGACTAGACTAACCATAGTGACCAAGATCTTTTGTTTTCTTGGTTATTCTCTAAAGTTTTAATGGTTTTTGGAAATTTTTTCATGAATTTATAACCCACTTATCATGTAAACATAAAATGGAACCAAGTTACTTTAGACAATTGAATGTGAGGAAAATTTCAAGGAACTGAAGCGAATTTTAGTTAGCGCACCTATTCACACATTACCTTATAGTAGATAAACTTTTTTAATATATAATGATTCATTAAATAATGGACTAATATGCATTCCATTTTAGAGTTTTATGATTACATATTATACCTTAGGAAAATTTATGGTTTAGGAGAAAAATTACCAAAATCATGATTTAGATATAGCTTCAATAATTTTTTCATTTAAAATATGGAATAATTATCCTCATGTGGAAATATGTGATATATATACTAATAATAAGATCTTAAAGTATAAATTCACTCAAAGATAGATAAATATAAGCTAGAGATATGGTTGGAGATAATTAAATATTATAACTACTCACTACATTACCACCATGGGAAAACAAACACGGTGATAAATGCTCTGAGTGAAAAGGATCATGCTAGCTTATCTATGATAATGATCACAAAAGATCAAAAATTTATGAATTTGAAAATAATGGATCTAGAAATCCTAAAATAAGGGGAGAAATATTATCTTTCTCAAATGAGTGTTCAACAATCTATCCATGTGAGGATTAAAGTGGTGTAGAATGAATATGAAAAACTACAAAAGAAGGTGATTAATGTTTCTTAGTTTAATGTTGATTGTGATGGAGTGATAAGGTTTATTAAATGTTTATTTTTTCCATCCATACCAAATTTAATTAAGGATCCATTAGATTAGGATCATAGTTTATCCTTCTCTATTAATCCTGGAGTAATAAAGATGTATTGATACATGAAAGAGTAATTATATTGGGACAAAATTAAGAGAGATATTTTAAAATTTTTTTCTTAGTGCTTCATATGTAATAAATTAAATTCAAAGAGAAACATATTAGGGAATGTTACAACTATTACCCATAACAAAATGGAAATGAAAAAAATTGTGGATTTTTTCATCAGACTCCCCAATCCTTTTAAAGGTCATAATGATATTTGGGTTGATTTCGGTGATCTTATAAATTCTCCACTCTTCATTGATAATAGATAATATATATCTTTTGATCAAATTTCAATAATATACATTAAGTAATGGTAATGTTTTATGGAGTACCACATTACATTGTATCTGATCAGGACACAAGGTTTACCTCGAAGTTTTGGTAAAGACTTTAGTAGGATCGAAATATAGAAATGAGTTTCAAAACATCTTATGATCCTCATATATATAGTAAGTCTTAGAAGACCTTTCAAAACCTAGAGGATATGATGAGATCCTATAATATTTATTTAAAATATGGATAGGATCAAAAAATTAATTTATTAGATTTTTCTTATAATAATAACTTTCACTCTAGCATTTAGATAGATCCTTACAAATCCCTCTATGAAAATAAGTGTAGAACACCAGTGTTCTGGGATGAAGTTAGATAAATTAATCTAATTTTATATGAGTAAGCTGAGGGAATGGTGGAGAAATTTATAACCATTCAACAACACATAAAGTCATCTAAGAGTTAATTGAAACGTTATAGAGAAAATCATTAATGATATTTATAGTTTGAAGTTGGTGAGAAGGTGTGTATAAGAATTTAACTTTGGAATAAGGTTATGAGATTTAGTAAGAAAGGAAAGTTGAGCCCTAGCTATATTAGCCCCTTCAATATTCTAGATTGAGTAGAGATGATAGCTTATCACTTCAAACTTCCTCTATACCTCTCTCAATTTTGTGACGTGTTCTATGAATCCCTCAAGAGAAATTATATACCATATTTTTCAAATTCACTAAAATCATAGGTCATTCAATTGGAACATGATTTTTCCTATTAAAAACATCCAGTATAAATCTTATATAATAAAGATAATGTTCTACAAAAGAAGACTACTCACATGGTTAATATTATCTAGAGGAATATGAAATTAGAAGAAGCTAGATATAAACCTAAGAATCTAATGAAAAATATATATACTCATTTGTTTGTATTAGATTGATTTAAATTTTAGGTATAAATTAATTTTAATGGAGGTAGAATGTAAAACCCTTAGATTTTATGATATATTTTTAAGTAAATCACATTGATAGCTTGAAATACATACAACCCTGAGTCTAAATGAATCATAATATATTATACTAATAGAAACTAGTTGTTAAATTGACAATATTAATATGAATAACCAAATTTTAAAAATATTTATAATATTTTTAGATAAAGTAAATATTTTTTTAGTAAATTATTTATTTGATTCAAATAGATACATTTTCTTTAAAATGGGTTATATTTCTTTTTAAGAGAAAATAATATAATTAATTTCATATAAATTTTAGAAATTTTATTTTATAAAATGAACTTAATTCCTAAAATCAACATTTCAAAATTATCTTATAATGGTTTTTTGATAATTTTCTAGAAAGTATATTTTTTCGAAGAATACTGAAAAATAATAATTTTTATTATAAATTGTATTATCATTTAAAAAAGTTTAAAAGATAAATTTATGCTTAAAATAGTTTTTAATGTAAATTTGTTTTAACTATATTATTATTAATCTAATTTAGGACATTATAATCAACCTTATGTTGAAATTTTAAATGAAAAATTTTTATTCTTAAGAAAAATTTTTCTTTGGAAAACCACTATTTCATCATGATATCAAGTTTAATTTTAAATTAATAAATTTCAATTATGTTAACTGAATTTGATAAAATTTATTCCATATTTTAAATATAAATAATTAATATTATTTAATACTTTCAAATTAATATTTTGTCATAATGAATAGTAAAATTTGTAAAAATTGCTTTCCACCGCTAAGGTTAAAATTGGTTTAACAGGGTGTTAAAATAAATATATAAGTGTCAAAAAGACATAAAAACTTATCTAATTTTTGTTATATGTTCTTATTTTGACCATATATTCTATAAGGTTTGTTAATGGCCAATTTGGGAGCCATTTTCTAATGAAGGAGGTTTTTCAAAGAAAATGTAATTGTGTTCACCAAGCTCTTTATTTTAACAATTATTAGTCTAAAAAATTAAATTATTTATTAATAATTATAATATAATAAAAACAATATATAACATATAATTATATTTTTGTATGATGATTTTATACCTTATATCTATCCTATATTCTATAAAATAGGGAAAACTATCGATCGTGTGTACAATAGACATCTTCCTTATGAACCGATATAATTCATTTTCCCTACCAACCTTTAAAATATAGATATAATGATGTATTTAAAGTATATATATGATATTTATGACATAATTATACTTGTGTAATTATAATGTCAAGACCGCATTCTTACCATCCAATCTGAGGAAAAATGATAACGTCACTCACGTGTACGTGTAGACTAGCACCTCAACGAAGCGATGCGATTCATATTTTGGATTCCACTGAACATGTATGGAAATAAGGATATATATAATTTATATATTTAATATAATAATTATTAATTAAAATTTATTTAATATTTAATTTTATTTATTTCTATCATTCAAAAAGTGAAAACAACATTCATGCACACATACGACTTACCTTCTCAATGAATGGTGTAATTCATTTTTATATATCTATACATTATGGATGAATAAATATCTATATATATAATTAATATATAATATATTTAAATCTTGATAAAAAATATAGAGATTATGGAACCATGATCAGATCACATGGACTGAAACTGCCAAACCAAAACTCTCATGAAAAATGAAACAGCTAACACCCAAAAATGATAATTTTTATAAGGAATTATAAATAAATGGTTTTTGAAATATTTTTAGTGGATAATTTAAAATATTATAATTAAATGAAATACTCTATTTTAGAATAATAATACACTAAAATTTATTATATATTAGGTTATAGTTTTTTTGAATTAAGTGGAACTCGAGGTAAGATATTTTTATCTCACTTTTACTTCTTTGAGACACATGCCATATTCACCACTCATATCTTTTATGTGGTGTATACATATCCCATAATTTTATTTTATTATTATTCTCATAGAAATTATGGTGATATATATATATCCATCTAAGGTTCTCTCTTTCTTTATCTAAGTGGTAAGGGTTTAATGTTAAAATCTCATTATTTATCGGGAGTATTTATGAATACGTTTATGATGATAAAATATTATAACCTGCCTCTAAATAAACTTATAAATATTCTTATACTCTTTTTGTTTATTATTAATACTTTTTTGCTAATCGTTTCATTCATTCTTTGTACTTAGGAGATTTAAATATGTTTTTTATAGAAAACCTATATTTATTTTTTCATTCAAAAATCCTTTTTGATTTATATCCATGTTTTCTAAATATGTGTTCAAGAATTTTTTTAATATCATTCTCTAATTTTTTGAAATAATTTTTACCCATAATTGAATTTTGAAAAAATGGTTTAAAATGAATCCTCTTTTCATTTTTCAAATAAATACTTATTGAATTTTTATAAAAGCATGAATGGAATGTCTGCTTTAATCTTATACGATATGAATATTATTTTTTGACATAGTGACCAATAAATTATTTGAAGTTTCCTTTACAAGTTTTCATATTTTTATTCAAATAATTTTTTAACTTAATATTTGGGATTTTTTTGGGTTTTGAATAATTTATCTCAAAGTAAAAAGGGTATTTTGCTGAAGAATTATTCCAACGATTCTTTTAAAGAAATTTTCATCTATGATAACATAATTTAATATTAAATAGTTTTTACTAAGGATATGATCCAATGATACTATCATTATTATTTCCTTGGATGGTTTATAATGATGAGATTTTTATAAAACCCTTTTTAATTTTAATGGGTTATGCTATGATGAATTGATGAAATAATTAAGAAACACATTTTCTATGCACAAGTTATGATGTGAAGATATATTGAATGTTTTATGATTTCATAACACACATATTTATAGTTTTCATTATGTTATGGGTGGGACCATAATTATATATCCTACCAAATAATTGGCTAAAGAGATATATTTCATGAGATAATTGTGGGAAATATTTTTATGTGCCTGATTTTCTATGGGAAACATGCTAACATGCTTAATCCCCTATGTGAAACAATTGTTGATACCTGATTTGTTGTGATTTAATTCTACCAACATATAAACTTTAAATATGAAATGGTTTCTATAATTATGATGGTTCTATAGTCTTATGACATGAAATTATGGTTCATGATTGATTTACGACGATTTCTCACTCTTATGATACACATATTTGGAAATCATAACATTTTAGGCCATGAAACATGTTTATAATCCTTGATAGATTGGGTATTATATTTTTATGTAATATTCACAATATCATACCCTTTTTCTTATCTTATGATTTAATATGATTGCCAATTAATTTCTCAAATGTTCACTCTTACAGGGTATCTGAGCTCACTCTTTTTTATTTTTCCATCCCCAGGTTATCATGAAATGATTATGTAGTTTATGTCTATGAAGAGTAATAAATGTGAGGAATGTTTTGGGATATTTTGAAGATATTTCATTAAATATGAATATTTTTTATTTAGTATCCTAAGATAATAAATGTTTATGGTCCCTCATCATATATTTGTCAAATGTATTGAATATTCATATAAAAATAGGTAATATTTATATATGAAAATATAACATTTCTATAAAATTGGATGAAAAAAGTGTAATAGTATTGTGAGATTCCTAAAATGGGTAGGGGTTTATGATTAATTCAAAAGATAGAGTAACTTAAATAGGGTGTAAGTGACCACGTTTTATAGGTGAATATAGGAACTTTGACTAGAAAACAAATGATAGGTTTAGGGTACAAATGGAATTAAAAGAGAGTTAGGTGAGAAAAGGTTGGTGAGACATGTAGGAATGAATTTCAAATCTACTAAAATTTTCTATATGGTCTAAGTGTGATATAGACTAAGAAAAAATCAATCCACTCAAGTTACCCATTTTACCCCTATTAACCTTTATTAAAAATTAAATCTGGTAATTATTTTTTACTAAAAATATAAGATGAACCATCTTATAAACTTTCAGTAGGATAATTTATTACTTGGACACCATTTAACATAATTAAATCTTTAAATTTACATTTTTAATTAAAACACAAGGTATATATATGAAAAAATAAATTTTTTTAAAAAATGAATGTTTATACATTAAATGTTTTTATTCTTATTTTCTATAAATTACAAATTAAATTAGATTTAATATAATATTAATATAAGGAATATATTAATCAGATTTTAACCACAATATATTTTTTTTTCTTGAAATAAAAATTCATAGAGTAAAAAAACTTTTTTTTGAAAAAATAAATAAAAAGATCTTATTATTTGTTTAGCCACACTAATTGAATTTTATCAATGAATTTGTATAAAAAATGAGCTTTAATTTTATTTCTATAAACTTTTCATATTGAGGATAGCTTTATTTATACCTTCCAATTTAATGACTATATTATAATAGTTGTATCATGATTTTTTTGAGTTCAATGTTTCAAATGAAAAAATTTATCAAACAAATCAAATTTATTCATGAGAAATATATTCTAAAATCTTAGGGTGTTATCGATTTTCAACTATGGGATATTAATCTCATAATATATTGACAATGTTATATTAAATCCATGCTCCAAAACCTATGTAGAAATAACTCACCTTGACTAATTTATGATAAATCTTTAATAAAACAGTTCCATGTAATATTAAGAATCATATCTCATATGAATGGGAACCTAAAATTAGGATATAGGGTCCTACATAACATTATCTCTACACGGTGAACCATTGCATATAAATAAATCCAAATGGAACTACCTTTCATAACATTAACACCAAGTTATTCATACCTGCATAGTAGACTATATAATAAAAACTCAGTACTTATCGTAATGTCGTAATACCAACCATGCCTAGGTAAATCTTTTCTATATAACCCCTACTAGGACATGATACTCACCCAAGTCCCTTGGAAGAACATTCCATCTCATAGTTCTCATACCTATAAACTATCATTGACCAAGAAATATACCTGGGGTTATTATTCTCCTCAGTTTCCTATCAATTTTCCTATCCCTTTAGGCCTTCTGTACAACATTGATAGATACATAACTTATCCATTAAAACCAGTGTGAACCTTATCTATAATGTACTCCCTTGATAATGTATCTCTTAGGTTTTACTCCTTGTCTGATAGGACCCTCAGAGTATTCAGGATAATGTATTCCCTTGATAACGAGGATCCATTATCATGAGGATATTGGTAAAGCCACCCCAAGATCATGCTACTCATCTTGGGTGATATATATCCAACATCTAATTATCCCCAAACCTGGTGGACCCATTTTTCAACTCAATGATCCAAAGACATATCATGGTACTCCTACAAGGTATAATCCCTAACTATAACGACCCTCAACTGAGTCAATTACTAGGTTAAGAAAATATAGTCGACATATGCATAAGCCCCATACATATCCTTCCCATTCCCTGGTAAGGCCAAGGCCTCCTATTAGTTGTAAACCAAAATCATGATCTAACTGATGATATCATCCCTATGATTCATTAGTGAGTCATACACATATCATGGAATTGTTATAAATAACACAAACTTCATTTATAAATAGAAAATATTCCTAGTGAGCCATTATTTCTCAATGGTTCATATTACCTGTGAGCCATTATTCTTTAAAGGGACATATTCCTTACAATTTAAATCATACACTATACTATTTTTAATTAAAAAATATAATAATCTAGAAAGCAATTCAAATACATAATTACCACAAAAAACAATACTAGTAACCATTATTCTAGTTTTTCTAGATTCATGACTTTAAATTACACAATATACTTCTTTAACTGATGATGTTAAACTACATGGATTATTCTTATGACATGACCTTAAATTTTGCACCATATATTACAATAAATTTTATTATTAATAGCTTTAATATGTAGGAAACCAATATAAGGTAAAATAAGAACACCCAAAAGTTTTTATAGACACAACCTTAAAATTCAATTCACTTGGCCATGTATACTACACCTTAAAAGGAATAACACTTTTTTTTTATTTCACGACCTTAAAATCTATGACGTGACCCATTAAAAAACACAATAGTACATGTGTTATAATTCCCTTCAATGGGATATGTCGGAATCCCATTTCATGTTCTTGATATCAACTCTAAAATACATAATACATCTTTAGATTTTGATAATTTTTAGAGCTATTTACTTTATGGCTTGAAACAAAAATATAATCACCAAGTGAATGAAATATGGATATCCCTTGATAAAAATAGTTGTTCACATTTATACTTGGTTTTGATCAATTTATTAAAATACGGTAAATAGTTGTAATATTATTACTAAAATGGGTTCATGAATATATCTTAAATAATTATGGGAGTATTATAGTAGGCAATAATTCCCCCTTATATGGTGAGATGATCCCAACTTCCCATTCTATTGACAAATTATAAATCTAATGTGATGTTGGGAAAATCATAGTGACTACTTTCGTTTGGAATGTAGACATGAACTAGATAAAAATATCATGAGTTTAATGAAATTTCAGAAACATAATGCTGAACATAATGTGGAGTAGGTATTGATAGAATCCTTTACCAAGATATCATGAAGGTCAAAAATTCCTCCCATCTGGGGATAATAAACCCTATGAACCTAGAGAAATCTTAATTGGTAAGAATCACTCACTCAGAATTGTAAAATAATCTTGATTACATTTATGGAGTGTCTTAAAATGTCAATACGGTTATGATAGTAATGCCCTTTGTAGAATTATGGGAGAAACCCTAGCCCTTGGGGATGGGGGAATTTTTACCACCACCACAATGCCTTTTATCATAAAATACACAATGGTTATAAAAAATTATAGAGGTAGATGAATATCAACTCCATACCATAGAGTTGGGGGTATTATTTCCCCCATCCTGCTCTAAGGATTTATATTTTATCTTGACTAGGAGAACTTAATTAGAAGGAATGTCTTCATAGTTTTCTTGATTTGTGATCTATCACCCTCATTAAGAGAATTATTAGTACATACCACAAGAAAATACCTCTATATCACCATTAAAAAACCACTTAAAAGGGTTTATTTGGGAGACAGAGTGAAACCTCAAAGGGTCCATAATCCAGAACAATATTTTAAGAAAGAACAAATAAAAAAGAAATATTATTTATACCTCACTAGATATTCATATTACAAAAAAACCCCTACAAATTTGATAAGTACATGACCCGACACTCATGCTTCATATCAATAAATTTTGTTGGTGTGAGTATCATGGATAACAAAGAGCATGCCACTAACATGGAATAACATGATGAAGAGGAATGAATTTTGAATACCTTCTACACTGAAGTTCATTAAGAAGGTGTGTTTACCTAACATTAGAATCATGCTCACATTTTAGAAATTCCTTAATATTAAACTACCTTCTACTCAATTATATTCAACAAAATATAAGTGTAAAGGTGTGGCTATATCCCACACACCAATAAAATGGACTAAACCCCTTTTTAACTTGGAGAAGATAGATCAATATAAAGTTGAGTTGGATAGATTAAAGTTAATCAATACTGAATTACTCATATTCAATATTTTCTTTGATTATAACTAACCTATAGATGCTAATATATCTCTTCAAGTACATGTATAATAAGAATAGAATTATTACCCAATAAAAGTATAATATAGACATACAGTAGAATATAGGTTTAGAAAACAAGTTAATCTAAACTTGGTGGTTGAAGAAAATAACAAATATAGTTCCCTAGGGGCACAAACACTACTATGACATGTAATATATTCTAGGACAATGAAAATTGGATATTAGTAAAAGAGAATTGATTATATCTAGTTCCACCCATGACCTTTACTCAAGTATTAGCCAAAAAAATGGTTCCACCAGAACTCATTTACTCCATTGAATATCTTATTAATTAATTGGATTCACTAGAAGGGTGATGTTCACTTGTATAGCAAGAAAAAAATTCTGTATTTTGAATAGGTGGACTAAACTCTTCCACCACCTAGTTTTTTGAATCCTTATTCCCCAAAAAATCAAAGGATCATTACTTCTAGAGAAAGATATCATGTACTTAACATGTTGATGTGCCCCCATGATGGTAACAATAAAGAAACAAGAGGTAGTAAAACATAGGTTCTCAGTGAATAATCATGGATGGTCAATGTTCTTACAATATATAAATTCTTTAGCATGGTCTATCACCAACTTGGAATATCTACAATGGATGTTCCTTTAACATTTCATCTCTATGATGAGAAAGTAAATAGTCCTTAATCACTTGATATTCAAGTAGTATGAAAACAAGTGGGTCTTAGAATTTATCTATAGGTTAAAATTCTTTAAATATCCACTTAATAAGAAAATATTATAATAATATCTATTGTATATTACTATAGAAACCTCTATGAAAATTTTTAGACACCACTAATTCCCTTGAATTACCTTGGTACTTTTTGAGAGTTTGTAGGCATGGACTATCACATGGAGGAATCAATAATGTGGTCCAAGGCCAAGATTTGATCAATTACATTAGAACTAGGGAATAATACCAAAAAATATGAGAATGAAAATATCACTCTTAATCTAGTACCAATACCCACACTAGCTTATAATCCCATACTATATCATGTAGTGCCTCCTTCTAATTGACAACAGTAACAAAAATGACATCTTTAGGACATGAATAGGGAGTAAACTTTCCTAAAGTTAAAGGACTAGAATAATAAAGGTTATTCTGTTTGAAATGAATAATTTTTTTTATAATTTATTTCTATCATGGAGAATTAATGACCAATATATAAGAGGTTAAAAAAACCAAAATAAATTGATCTAACTAATGAACTTGATTATTTATCCTTCTATATAATTATTGGACACAATATAAAATACTATTGTGTTTTCAATGATATACTATAGATCAAGGTTGACTCCATATAAGTCAAGTTGGGAAAACATCTAGCACATGTGGTGTGCATCAACCCCTAATTTTACATATAAACAAGGTTAAAATCCTATAATCCTTCCTTGGTGGGGTGGGATTTATGGATAATGATACAAAAAGTGACATATATGGTGTTGATGCAGGCGATGACATAGGCTGGGGTGCATTCCTAGGTACACATTGATGCCTTTCATTACATAGTCAATGGGCCATCACCCATTAAATTTTAGACCTTTAGGAAATTTAAATTTTATTGGGAAAAAAATAAAGATAGTCAACCCTAGGAGGGGTGCATTTCCTATCCTTATTATCACTTGGGCGTGTGTTCTATTTCCTTTCTTGTAACATCAAAGGTTTAATAATATATAATCCATAAATTTAACAGTAATAAAATTAAAATTTAAAAATATTGGAAAAAACTCATATATCAGGAAGTTTTGAAATGTGATGATTGGATGAATAATAAATAGATTTTTTAAGCACATTCCTTACTCAAGGCTCTACTGAACAAAATAGTTTTGGCCCCATTTACACTTTATAAGTTAGAGGTAACACCTTCATTATAATCATCATCCAAAATTTGATTATTAATTGCTAACAAAAGGAAGAACATAAGGATTATCCCTTATAGACACCTAGGATAGTTCAATCCATCTTGGAATTCCTAACCCAATCACTAGGAGGATGTGTACAGTCCCATTAATTAAGTCTATAATAACCACCCTACAAAACTATATTCTCATAAAATTAAAAGTTTCAATATAGTTTTATCAACATCATCCATTGGAAAACCCCTTTTCTAATGAAGAAGACACATACAAAATGGAGTTCTATAATCATAATTGATTAAGTGGTTGAAGAGGATTATGATGTTAGGTATGAATAATTCATGGTGGAACCCATTGTTCATGTTTTACTTATGTTAAATCCATATATGCAATTGATATATGAATATAGATACTCCAACAAGCTCAATTGGAAAATCAATTTGATCCTAAATCATATAGGGATCATTTGGATCTAGTCATATTGGAAGACCTATTAGAAGATATAAAATTTTCTAGTCCACATCAAAAAATTGGAAGTCAAGCTCATCACAACCTACAGAGCTTAAAAGTATTCAAAAATTTGGTCATGGAAATGACCCATAAGTGCAACTATCCTTATCTCCAAGACCTCAATATGGATAAAAAAACTCACGGGAAAAGTCTCTGTATCTAGAATATAAATATGACATCTTGAAGAATCTTGAAATCATCTTGGCCAATCTATCATTTATAGATATCCTTAAATTGTTAAAAAAAACCTATAGAATCTCTAATTGAGTCCCTTTTAACACCATAGTATTTCAAGGATAATATTTCTAAAAATGAGAAATTTCACAAGTATATTGGCTACACCAAATTCCATATAGTAATTTCTTCCACATAAAAAGAATAGAAAGATACCATACTTTCAAACATCAAAACCTTGTACTTATCTGATATATTTGATAACATCAATGTCCTTAAGGCCCTAATTTATAATGTTTATAGTTTTAATCTCTTATTAATTCAAACCCCTTGATTCTTGGGTTACAATGATGCCAAATGTTTTCCCTATAACCTAACAATCTAGCTATATAAAAAGATCAAAAAATGAACCTATGAGAAGATCAAGCTAAGGGATCAATTTAGTTATCACAATATAACTATGAGTTTATCGTCATTTGTAAAGAAATGGATTTCAACATCTTTTTGGGTGCGACTATGAATTTTTATATAGAAAACAATTCCCTCTTTATACCACAGATGCTTGAAGTATTCTGTTAATAGAAATGTTGGGGGTACAATATAGTGATAATTTCTAATTTTGTACCATGAATCAAAATACATAGACATAGAGTTATATAAAAAGGAGGATATTTAGTTAATGTTAAATAAAATATTTATATTGCTACCCTTAATGGGATGGAAATTGGTACCATCAAAGCATGGGGTTAACTGAAAAAATAAAATGATAACCATTAACTAAATTGAGGTAGAAATTATTGATCTAGGAAGTCATTAGGACACATGGGTTATATTGGATAATAAAGTGTAAAATCTAGTAACATTTATTTCATATGATGGTAAGGAGAATGTATTCATGGAGAAAATTCTTCCAAGAAGGTAAGATATTTTCTAACATCAGTTTCATATCAACCTTTCCCCCATTTATATTTATTCCAAGGAATGTATGACCATTGTCCAAAAAATATATCCTGAATATTCAATCCACTAGATATGAATCCCAGGAGAAGAATAAAATTATAGAGTTTGGGAACATTCTTTTTCTTTTTTACGGTGTTTACTGTTCTATAAGGGCTCGACCATTCAAGATAAGGATATCATTCTGATAGTAATTATAGTAATTCCCATGTTTAATCATCGAAATCTAAATATGTCACCATATCATCTATCAAATCTTATAAGGTCCATACATTTCATGTTTTTTAATATATCAATGTAAATAGATAAGGGGGATAAGATCTCGTGGATGTTACTCCAATATTCTTGTATGGTTTATCAACTATAACTGAAAAAATATGATAGATTAACATGGTAATAGGGGAAGGACAATGACTTATTTTGATCATTTCCACCTTGAACTGTGAAGAATACAAGGAATGAATTTTGTTTAAAAAACAACACGGATATATTTTCATGGAGATATAACAAGATTTCAAGGTTGGATCCAGATGTAGATGCCCATAACTTAGAGTTTTTAGATGAACACCATGGTTATAAATATGCATCAAAGAGAATGATTACAACCCATACCCCAAAGTTAATAGTAGACGTTGATATGATCATTAAAGACAATATCATCAGGGAAGCCTAATACCCAAATTTTCTGACGAACAAAGTGAATTAAAAAAAAATGAAAAAATTAAACAATGTATTGATTTTAGTGATCTCAGTTGACATTGTAGAAATGATGAATTCACATTCCGAATCATAGAACTACTAATTGATACAATAGTTAGCTTCCAATAACTCACATTTTTGAAAAAATAATCTAGGTATAATCATATTTAAATGGTTACCAAAATGAGGAGACCACTAATTTCAGAGAATACTAAGGGGTGTATTTCTGTCAAGTAATATCATTTGTCTTAAATAATTATAGTGCCACATATCAGACATCATACACCATATCATTATGTTTTTTATGGGGATGAACATGTAATTCTATGTGTATTATTTTTTGGTTAATTCCATGCAGTACTATGATCATATTAGGAATCATGATTCAGTTTTCAAATACATGTTGCAACACATATTAAAGATGGACACTTTGAAATTCTCTTTTTGGGTCACATTGGGTAAATTTATGATCTTTGAGGTATGCCATAATGGAATCAAAGTTAACCCCAAAATTGATAGCATGATACTAGATATGCCTCTCCCTCAAAACCTAAAAGAGTTAACTGGGATCTAGAGATGCCTCTCCCATATCAGCCACCTTACAGACAACCTCATTTGAAAATGATCACAATTTATGAAATTGATGAAAAAGGATGTCACCTTTCAGTGGGATGAATATTGTTAAAAACATTTAAAATATATCAAGTTGTATCTCTTTCTCATACAATTATAGATTACACTACTTAAAGGGAATCCTCTCACCCTTTATGTGGAATCCCTTAAGTGATCACTCAGAACCTTACCTTGTTAGGATAATGGGGTTTTAAAGGATAATGGCCACCATTATCACATTATAATATTGATTTATGTTGATTCCTGATGAAAAAATATAAAAAATAACCACCACAAATTTATTCTATTAGTGTATAATCTAAATCAATACTTATAGAACCATAAAGTCAACCTCATATTTCATGTTTATCCAATCAAGTATATTCTCAATCATACAATGTTTATTGATCACCTGTTATGGTGGTCAGTCATTATATAGGAGTGTTATATCTATTTCATGTCTTATAAAGGGATCAAAGTATTGGAGTTATCCAATTTCTTTATAAAACACCGTGTACCATAAAATTAATTAATAAACATATAAATAACCAATGAAGAATTCCTTTCCACACATGAAACTTACTAAGCATGGGAAATTAATTTTATAGTACTTTTAGAATCACAATAGGAGAGAATGATGGAAAACTCAAAGAACAACTGGGATAAGTTGGGGATTGTCAATGTCACTCAAGTAAAATAAATTTTGACTTACTTTTTTAATGATGTTAAAAGGGTTACCAATATTTATGTAGAATATATAGAACTTATTATAGGTTTGGAGTCATCCTAATAGAAACTAATAACTAGATTAAATATCAAGGGTGATTTAGAGTTGGTAATAAAAAGAATCAATACTATATAAGACATTAAGAAGGAAGAGTTGACTGCATTGCTTGATTATATACAAAGGATTATGGATGAATTATATTTAGGGATAATTCTACATGATATCATATTTTCATATAACCCCCAATTAGATGAAAATTTTAAAACATCAATAACTATATCTAATCCAAAAAAGGGAGACATGGTCATTAATTTCATACACCACAAGGTGGTCTCTCTACTCATCAATATTGACATTGAAGAGATCAATGAAGTTAATACCCATAGTAATTAAGGAGATATGTTATCCTCACCTATCAATTCC
This sequence comes from Viscum album, assembly GCA_963277665.1. Classification (NCBI taxonomy): domain Eukaryota; kingdom Viridiplantae; phylum Streptophyta; class Magnoliopsida; order Santalales; family Viscaceae; genus Viscum; species Viscum album. The sequence continues at coordinate 1,307,908,788 of OY728163.1, read as the reverse complement.
ACAATATGATGGGTTTACACTATAATGGACTATCTCAAGAGTATAATTCTTCCACTATATTTAGAAAAAATGTATCCATCCATGAGTAAGAAGAAAACAACATCCATTATGATAGCCTTAATTCCTAGAATTTCTTCTATAAGCCAGGAGTTGATGAAATACTACATAGGTAAATTTAAGGAGGAGAGAGCCTTAATGTTATGAAAGAAGTTCTTGACATCACTTGCGATGCCCACTATCCAAGAGGCAAGTAGTTCCATTAAATCAAGAGACTTGGGTACTTATGGATGTCAATGATGCAAAAGTACATGGAGTTCAAAACGAAGTTCCATACTTTTTAGATACATGTTATCTTTATCTAACAAACACTAAAATTATTTTTTCCTTAAAATACTATTGGTAATTTTCCATGTGGAGAATAAATATCATAGGGATATATCCTCTAACTTAATCCAGCAAGTTCAAATACATCCTTACCTCTATTGACTTCTTATATATGTTGGTTGAGGATATATTCTACATGGAGGTCAAAAAAAAGTTTACCATGAACTTTATAAATACTAATATCATCATTATATTTAGTGTCCCTTGAAAAATATTTATAGAAAATTGTGACACTATTTTCACTTTCAAGTTGAAAAGGCCATATCAGAAGTAAAATATTTAATTTAACCAATCATCTCGCTATCATTCAATAGTGAATGGGAAGATAAAGGATTTTAAAAAAATACTATCTAATATACATTAGAAAATAGTGGATTAATACAATAAATATTAACCTGAAAAAGATCTTATATGATTTGTGTTCTTAGCATACCACAACCCATACTGTGAAACATGAAACCCCATATTTGATTATGTAGAATACATTGATAGTATTACCTATTGAGGTATATTTGAACTCACTTTTCATTTCCATTTTTAATCATTTTTCTAAAGAAGAATGGTCCTAGATCCGACTGGATTAATTAGGGTGAATTGATGAGAAAAGGATATATAAACTGCAAAACCAAGAGGTTCGTAAGAATTGAGTCTTGTGAGTGTTCAATAAGAAGGTTAACCTCTATTCATTCATCCAATAAGAACTATTCTTATACCTAAATATTCCAAAGATACCAAAGAAGAATTTCCCAAAATTAAAGATGAAATGGGAAGGATCTTATATAATATATAAGTTCTAATCTAACAAAACCTATTCCTTGATCAGTATATATTGGGATATTACCATTTCCACCACAATTGAAAGGTTCCTCAAGAAATATTTTTCATATATTAACATTGATCCATCTAGTACTCATCACATGTTATTAAAATACCTAAAATAGGGCGCTCATTGCATAACTTTAAATTACACAACATAAAGGTACTCTCTATATGAAATTAAACTAAAACAAGTTTGATCCCTATTCACTTAATGTTAAAATGAGATATATGTGGGGTTCTATATATAATAATTCAACTATTCAAGATGGTTTTTTGTGAGTGGTATTTTATTTAAAAAGGAATTTAGATATATGAATGAATTTCTAGTGCATATTTTTTTCCCATTCAACAATCAACTATGTGGAGAATTTACCCCTTATAAAAACTACATGTTGTTTGATTCATGCTATCTTTGGATAAATAGTGATGCCTAACTCTTATATACTATTCCCATCTAGATCACCCATTTTTATTTCCATTTATTCTATTGTAATGGGGACTTTCCTAATTCACACCGGGTTCTCATCCTTCCTCTATTTTATGTGAGACAGATCTATATAGAGAGATTCTATGTCTATAAACAACATATGTATTGATTCCATTTAGAACATGATATATAGTAATACCTAGATATCATATCAAAGGACGAACTATAAATATTATTAATTTCAACCCCTATCCTTCCTTGTGTTTGGGACTTCTCATTCATATCTACTTTCTTAATGTACATGTGATCAGATAAATCTATTTTCATTTTCACCTATACCTAATCCCAATCTTAATAGAGGGTACAATATAAGATCTATGTGTGTCTTGATTCCTTTTTTCATCGGGTATGTCGTGATGTATTTATTACTTATCCCTAACCCAACTATAGGTTCTAATTTCACTCCAAATTCCACTTATATAGTACTACCTTCTTATTCATATTGTGTCTCTCTATTTTAGGTTCCATATTGGGATGATATATCTTTTCAAAAAATTATGTGAGGATTGATTCTTATTATCACATGATAAGTTGTAATTATTTAATAAGTATTACTAGGACTTTTAAAAAATCCCAATAACATTAACTTGTTATTTTTATATTTGGGTGTTCTAAATCCTTGTCGGGTTTTCCCATCATGGGCCCAACATTAAGATGAATCCATTTTTTTATTTTACAGATCTATATAAAATCCCATATATAGATCTATTAATTATATAACCTTAATCTTCATAAAACCTAACTCTAAACTACTAAAACTTAGTCCTCATCATACAAAAATAAACCAAATAACATATGAGTCTTTAACACACGATGTTAAACTACAAGAAAATGGTCCACCTTGAATGACCCTAAACTATAGATATTGGTTCATATTATATAACCTAACTTTCCTACATGATATATTGTTCCATGTAGGGATGAGTGTCATATAAATCATATATTAAAATGTATGGTTTTTTAAAATACTTGATTCATAATTTAATCCATATATCATATATTTGATGAAATCCATGCAGCTTCTCCAAGTTCCAATATCAGACCAGGATTGAAAAAATCCCCCCTTTTTTGCATATAAGATAGATCTATATAGAAAATATTTAACTAAGAACTATGTGTGTCTTGATTTCTATTGTTGCATGTTAAATAGTGAAAATAAAGCTTCTTAATTCTGGCCAAATCAAAAATCCTTTTAGTTTTACACTTGGATCTCAGGTTCTCACTCATTCATGTCAGGTTTCTTCTACCTACCTATCATTGGAATGAATACACACTATTTCCTCTAGTATTTGAAAAAAATCTGTGAATATATTATCTTTGAGAATAAAATTATTTGGATTGATTATTTTTATTTAGGATACACTATGACATTTTAATCATATATTTTAAACCCTGTTAGACATCATTATGTGCCTATATTCCCCTTTAACATCCTATAATATCATAGCCATTGTAAGTTTGGGACTATAATGTCCCCCTCACATTTTAAATATCCCTTTTATGCAAACCATACTTCATACCAGGAGTGTTTTAATAATCAAAAACCTTCCATGACTATTGGTAACAACTTTATTTGACTCCAAGGGACACCCCTACTTGGTATTGAAATTTATACTAATATTTTTAGCTATATCAAATAGAGTCATAATTTTATCATAAATAGAAGGTATTTTAATCCCCAAGTTCCCTCACTAATATTTATATGGAACCCATCATTATAATATTGTGATATCATCATCCTCAACATGATTTTCCCATTTAATAACTTACTAATTCCAATACCTCACATTATGATTTATGTCATTTTCATTTCCTATTAAAGAGGTGTTGGGAACTCCTATCTCTTGAGACCAATATGAATTGTTATATCAAATTCTCATTCTTGGTCCAAGAACTAAAAACGTAAACTACATGAACCCATCCATGACACATCTATTCTATAAATGGTCTCTTTATTAATTATGATTTCCTCCTTTACATTTCAAGATATATTATCTCACCATTTTTTCAAAGAAAAGTGACCTTACACTCCAAAAATCCTTGGTTAAAGATCCATAATCATAAACTATATGCACCTATCCTTGAGGATTTATATATTATTATTGGTATTTTTTTCCCACCCTGGTGTTACTTGATACCTTTGGGTTCGTTATATCCTTTTTTTCTTTGGTTTCTCTCTCAATTTTTTTAGTATTTCTGATCAAATTTTTGAGTTTTGAGGTTTTTTTCTTCGGTTGTGTGATTTAGGTGCATAATTAGGGGGTAAACTTTTGAGCTCATGAGTATGTGATCCTTAATAGTTCATTTTTAACTCATATGGTTTTGGTTTCATGTATTTATCATGATTTTACCCAAACTGTGCGTCTCATAGGAGAAATTGTGCAGTCCCTTGGGTATCTTTGGTCGAGGGAATATGACCTGGGCACGATTAGCAAAACCCTAAGGAGGGCGTGAACATGGTTCTGAATGTTTTTATAGAACCATTTCACATGGATGGAATATAGGTTTCCAAACTATGTGGCTATACCATGATAATTCCTAGTGTTTCTATTAAGGGACGCATGTTTGGCACATGGTCTAGGAAACCATTCAGCCAAACCGTGTGTTGTACCCCGATGTATTTAAATTGTGAAATGGAATTTCTACACTATTTGAATTTCAAACCCAAAATCAACCCTTTCTCCCAATTTTCCTCATATGTCTTGTATAAGGATTCACTCATCCTCCTAAAGCCTCTCATACTCTTCCATGGTGAATCCAAGTGAATTTCTTTATGTTTTGGGGTGTTATTTGAGGTATTCTCATCATTTACATCTCCTCTTCCTTATTATTTCATTTAAATTTGAGTTCCAATTCTCCCTTGTTCTTTTGGGTCTAGGATTCATCTTAATTTGAGTTTAAATTGTGGGTTTTTTGTTTTTAAGGTTCCTTGTGGATTTTCTATCACCCTAGGGCCTTCGTAAGGTGGTTTTATGTGGATGTTGTTGAAGATCTTTTGGTTTGAGGTAGGTTTCCCTTTGTACTCATCCATTAAATTGAATAATAACCGATTTATTGATTTTTCACCTTATTTGGATGTTAATTAGGGATGTGTAATTATTATAATGATTGTTTTTGTGAAATGAAGGTATTTTTATCTTATTACGAGCATTAAAAATTATATTACTAAACCCCATAGACCAAGTGTTCGATAAATTTCATGATTGTACTTTGTATGTGATTTATGGTCACTAAAGTATGGTTTTGGTTGGTATATGTGATGTGAGTACTTAAATGGATTTTTAAAAGGGTTTGGATTTACAAATGGTGTGGTTATACCTCTTTAAAAAGGTGGGTTTCGTTCTTCGTAAATGGGTTATTTCTCAAAGAGTGACCGAGGACCATTTGGAACATTCATAGATTTGTCCTCTTTTAAAAAAATTTCGTTCGTTAATATTATAGGCTTGGTTAGGATTAATGGGATGGGAGGTCCCCAATAAGGGACTCCCACATGAACTATTGGTTGAAAGGCAAAGGATTTCTCATTAGGGTAATTCGAGGTGATGCTTTTCTGTGATACACGTATATGTGGTTGGTTTATTGTTTGGTTTTAAATGGATCAAACCTCTTTATTATTGATATTGGAAACTATAATAGCTAGAGGATTTTACAAGAACCATTTCTGCAACATCTTAGGATTTAAATTTGGCTATTAGACCTTAGTATAGACCTTTCTCTGCTTTGGGATTGTGCCCCTCGACTAGCCTTGGTCATGCAAGACTGAGCGTATGAGTAAATTGATGTCATTAAGTGGGGAATGAATATAGGATTAGTCAAGTGTTAGTATGTTCTAGATTATCCAATTAGCTCCTAGATTCTTCCATGTTCTTCGACACTTAGTTGTCGGTCGCGAATGATTGAGGTGCCTTGTCTGGTTAGTTACTCATGTGTGCTATTTTCTATCACCCTTATTGTGTGATTGTTGATCCTACTTCCTTGTTTGGGTTCCACCCTTGAAAAATGTGTATGTTAGGTTTTTAAATGTTTATGAAAAAATATTTGGAAAATGTTTTACACTTTCATTATCCCTTTTTATGTAAAAACATTATCTTTTACACTCCCCCCTTCTTTCATTAAATTATAAGGCCTTCTTCATGGAAAAAGAAACAAAATTTAAATAGATTTGGAAATGGAACATGTTTCTCTTTGAAGAGAAAATGTGTAAAAAACTATTTTTTATATACTATATTTCAAACTATGAATTGATGAATATTTTTTTGAAGGAAATGACTTAGGAATAGATTGTTTTTCCATTCCTACTGAGTTTTAATACTCACTCCTATAATTATTTCTTATTTTAGCTTATGATATAGGTTCCATCTTGGTTTTTATCTCTATGTATAATATTGAGTTTTGGGGTCAGAAAGTGACCCTCAAGGCCACATGGAGATTTATTAGTCTTCAGGTTTGGTTTAGTCTTATTTTTGGAATTTTTTGTATTTTTAGTTTATATATTATCATTATTTAGTTGTTTTATTTATTAATTTTTGGGGTGTTCGGAATTCTTTCTTCTACTTTAGTTTATTTTCAATGGGACAAATCATTCCTATTTATTCTCTATTGATTCCCTGAAACTAGTTTCTAGCCTGAGAGGATTAGGAATGCCTCTCATGACTTATCATGGGCTAGCTCGGGTGACCAGTTCTGGGTCGAACTGGGGTGGTTCATCACAATTTTCATTCACAATAAGTTATCAACATTCTATTGATGTACATACTACCTCTACTCTTGGTCAGATCTATGAAAACATAAACCTTATAAATCCATGGTCTAAGCATTAAAACCTCAAATTGTGTACAACTTTCTGTGAGTTAGCCTACACTATAATTGGGATCTTAATTCATGTCAGGTTTTCTCACCCTTATTGGAAATAATATCTCATCATTTATTCAATAAAGTATAAAGTTAAATTCCAACTATCAATAGTAAAAATAACATGACCTTGAACTACAATTGAAATTGTCATAATTAATTGTCTAGTAAAAAATTAGTAAAGGTGTCCCAAAAAAATATTCAATCTTAGAATCATTAGGTCATCCCTTTTCATGAATTTGGAAAAAGTTTGAGTGATATGGGAAAGGAACAAAAATTCCGAGCCCCATCCTACAGACCTAGAAAAAGTCAATATTTTTTTGTTAGACCCACTGATATAGGTAAAAGTTAGAGTAGACCCCCAATATTCTCTCTATTACGAGTGTTAATGATATTTTATTTCATAGCCCATTACCCTAAGAATGTGTTCAATATATAAATGAATAAACTTTAGGGTGATCAAAACCTTCTTGAAATAAATATTTTCTATTAACCTACTTAATTCCTCAAGTAATTTAATGTTCAAAAACATTTCATGGATATCAATAAGGAGAATATTTATATAATAGGGAAACCATTTCTTGGTAATGATATTCATGAATCTATATTAATCATTTCCCACCAAAGGAATGTTTTCATCATGAGGAGGAGGTACTTTAACCTTGTACACCCCTAAAAACTTACAGTGTGACATTCCATTCAAACTTGGTCAATGGTCACCGCCCATTAACTTGTTACATCCAATCATTTTTGATTAAAACGTCTCAAGTTATAATTTACTTATTTGATAACCAAAATATTAAAGTGGATTTAAATACCTAAATATTACACATTATTTCAAAATATTCATTTACAAAGAATAAATAGGAAATCCTATTCTTTAACCATTAAAAGACCTCATTGTATGTACTTAAAATTATATGAAACAATGGTTTGAGCATAAAGACCTTAAATCCTGTCTACCCATCCATGGGATCATCTTTTCTAGCTTAGGGATCTCATTTCATGTTGGGTTTATCTCATCCTTTATAGATAGAATATCTTAAATTTTCTTAAATATGTATGGACTTAAATTATAGCTCTCTAAGTATAAATTAAAAGACCTTAAACTAGAAATGAAAGATGCATAAAATATTCTCTCGTTAGAAACATTTAAAGGGTGCCATGAAAAAAAGTCCATTCTCTACTCATGTGGTAATCCACTATCATTAAGTTGAAAAACTTTATAGCATGATGTGGTAAAAGAAAAAAGCTTGTGAAACCAAAAATAAAGCTCTGATAAAATTCAATCTACCCACGCTATACCCACCAACCTAGGAAAAAGTTAGAGAAGACCCCATACCTTAAATCTTGAATGAGTGTTCAAGCAATTTTATATTACATCCCTTTTCCCAAAGAATGTTTTCAATTCACATTAGACTAACATTTAGTATTATCTAAACCTTATTAGATTTCATTATATCCACTAACCTATTACATTTATCATTTTTTTGAATCTTGTTGAACATTTCATGGTTATCGATAATGAGCACATTCATCTCTAAGGGACAAATCTACTTTATAATGATATTTGTAACTAAATATTCAGTGAAGCCTAGTAGAGGCTTGTTTTCACCCTAAGGAGAGGTTACAATAACCTTGTACACCCTCAAAATCATCATATTATGACCCAAAATTCAAATTTGGTTAATAGAAATCACTTACAAACTTGTTAAGTCCTATGATTTCCCTATTAGAATGTCTTGAGTTATGATTTAATATTCCATAATATAAATATTTAAGTGTATTGAAATGCCCTTGATGCAACACATTTGTTAATCATACCCAGTTTTAAAGAAATAACAAGACATGCTATTCCTAAACCTTTTCTAATCGTATTTTCATGACCGTAACAACACATGAAACAACTGTTTGAGCATCATTAAGTTAAACTATGTGCACTAATCCATGGGATCATCTACACTATCTTTGGCCTCTTAATTCACATATGGATTATCTCACCATTACAACAGGGTAAAATTCCATGATTTCTAGTTAAATTTGTTAGACCTCAAACATTAGTTTCACTGGTTTGTCTTGCATAACCATATATTATCTAAGGAGAGAAAAATAATATTCACCACATTAAAAACACATGAAAGGAATTCTGAGAAAAAGTTAAGTCTCCACATTACCCTTTCAGGATATTTTTTGATATTTTGAAATGTAAAATGTATAAAAATTATATGGTTAAATTCCCATAAATGGTTTCCTAAGAAAAAATAGATTTATTTACAACCAAGTTTATTTTACTTGAGTCTTAGGTTAAATTTAGGTAGTAAAATGAAAAAATCCAAATCTTGTGGGATCCACCATATGTTCTAAAAAAATCCAAACATTCTTGATTGGTCCCTTGTACTAGGAAAGAAATCAGAATAACCTCTTTTTCCTGCATTATATAGGTTCATATTATCCATGTTAAATGCATGAAGGTGTTATTTTTGGGAACTTGTGACCTTTTTAACTTTAGAATCCTTATTATAAAACCCCCCTTCATGGTTTTGGACATGATGAGTCATTTGACTATATAATTTCTTAATGAAATAACCATAGATTATGGTGATTGTACATTTTATGCTATATGTGGTAGTCCATTACTCATTTAAGAGAACATGTCATAGAGGAAACCATATCCCATATCTGAGTTATATGTACTCTTCATACCTTGATCTTTTATGTGCCACAATATTTGGTCTTCCTATATCTATATAGGAGAACATTATTATGAGAACACAAAATCCCTCATTTATATATCTCATAGACTCACCCATGCTTATGGTGATGGTACGCATGCTTCCATTTAAAGAACCCCTATACGCATATGAGGGAAATATGTCCAAAAGGTAATGGGTTTATCCATATTTCATCCATTACTCATGTAGTTAAAAATTGTGATACACGTTTTCTAAATCCTTACAATGTTGAAATGGATTAAGTTAACTTGATATTACACATCAAAAGTTTCATAGGCTATTGAGAATTGATAACTAAGATGACATAGAAGGTTAAAAACACTTTAGGGTGAAAATAATTTTTTTTATTCATTAAGAAAAAATAAGGAGATCATCTCAAAATCAGATCATCCATTAATATTTCAAAAAATATGGAGGTGTGAGTTACAAATGAAAATTAATTATAAAATTCTCTCCACCAAGGTTCAAAGTTCATCAATGGATCTCCTGAATTCATCAATAATTCATCAAAGTATTTACAACTCTATATTTTTAGGGTTTATATTTTGGTACAAAATTAATACCCTTACAACATCATTGACCTCCCCAACCTTAGCGTATTTAAGAATAATTTTATGTTCAACTAGATAAAACTAAAAAACCACAATTTATTATGTAGACATTCTACTTGGGATTCCACCTCATCAGCTGATCACCACTGCTATAAAACCACCTCCATATAGTGGGATTTTTCTTGAAGAACCGCATACCAAAGTTGTACAAAACATAAAGCTAAATTATCCCAAGATAATAATAATTGGGTTGCCTAATTCTACTGCCGATCATAGCTGAATTATCTCACAATAGTATGGATGAATCTGTAGTTGAACAACTTATATCCCATGATTTTGAATAGACAATAGAGACTATATAGTTTGATGTATAGATCCTCTAAGAGGGTTTTGTGAATAACCTTCCAAAATTCCTTCCATCCATGCTACTATATGATGTGTTGAAAGTCAACAAACTCCTAAACTGACTTAGAGTATCTCCAAGAGACTGTAATATATTCTAGAATGAGTTTAGTTAGATATATCTTTCAGTCATCACCCTCAGAAAACATTTTAATTAGAACTACCCTAACCTATATGTGATCTGGTAGTTGGAGTTTGTGTATGAATTCCTAATAGTAAAAAACATGTTTTTATATTCATTTTTTATGCTTTAACATTGGGGTTTGAGGTAATTATATTGCAAGTGATGTAGAAAATATATTTTTAACATCATTAATTTAAAACTAATGTTAAGAAAAACATACAATGTTATTTATTATAAAAATGTAAATTTTTTTATAATGTTTCATATCAGTTTTTAAACAACCAACGTGAAAGATTATTTTTTGACATCGGTTATTTAAAAAACAATGTGAAAAATATGTATCTTTATTAAAATTTTCATGGGAATTAAGAACTATTTTGGATAAATAGAAATGAAAATAATAGGTTTTTTATGAGTAAATAATTAATTTAAAATTATATAAATAAAAAAATTACTGATTTTGCATGATATAATGATAATAATAAACAAATATTAACAACATTGTCAGAAAAAAATAATACGAGAATAAAAGAAATGATTCCATGAATTTATACTATTTGAAAGAAAATTTTATATATCATAATATTCGAATAAATTATTTCATCATTGTTGAAATCATTACCAACATTTATCTCATAGAAACTATACTATCCAGCTTTTAAATTGATATCCATTCATGATATGGAATATAAAAATGGTTAATAGAGGGAGAAATGTTTTTTTTAGAGAAAATTGTGTGGGAATGATAGATTTAATAATGGAGGGATAAACGTAAGTTTAGGATATAAATAGAAGAAATATTTAACAATGAGATATATTTAAATGAATGAATAAAAAACATGAGAGAATGATGTGAAAAAATGAACCTTTCATGTTTTTGGGATGAATATATAAGAAAAAAAGTGATATGATATGGTAGAAAAGAAAAAAATTATAATTTATAGGTTGTGGTTTTATTTTTAATGCTGATTATTTAAATAACTCATGTTAAAAATAAATTTTAAAATATTATTATTATCTATTATTGAAAAATCCTACATTACAAATATTCCTATGAACATTGATTATTTTAAAAACATAAATGAGAAATATTATGCAGCATAGTTTTAACATCAGTTTTTTTATGTAAATGACATTAAAAATATTCTATTTTTTGAGATTAGTTTTTAGAATAACTAATACAAAATTTTTTTTCCATAAGACTCTCAATGTTGGTTATTTAAAAAACCTATGTCAAAAATAATAATATGGTAAATTTTACATTGATGGTGAAATAACCAATGTTAAAAATAATTTTAACACCATTTATTTTATAACCAAAGTTAAAAAACTAATTTTGAAATTGATTTTTATACTAGTTTATTACTAAAATGGTTTCGTTACTTTCATTGATATTTCTATAAGTGATGGGAGGGATATATACATAATATGGGGATGGAAAAGTCAATTATAGGATTTATTGGTACTCACACTATCAGGATAGAGAATTGGATTACTTAGATGTTTCCATCTCTATTAGTGGTGAAAAATAAGATTCTCCTCCATTGTGCAGTTCCCTATCTTCCATTGTAGAGGATATCAACTATAAATGTAGTACCATATTTGGATTCCTTGATATAGTGACTACTTATGACCATTGATTGATAAATTGGTAGAACTTAACCCTCTCCCCCAATGGATGCCTCCAATTTTTTTGTAGAGGATATATCCTATTGAGGTGAACATTCTGAGGGATCTTCCGGGTTTTTTAGACAGTTTAAGAGGATCTACACATTCCAATTTCAGATATGTCGATTGCTCCCCCTAGAGAGGAATGATGACTTAAGTCTTCTATTGGAAACGTAGTATGGTGAAATTTAATAGGGATGAATATTTATGATTCAGAGGCCTAAATAAATATTATAATACACGATAGTGATTATATAAACATAAAATAGGAAGAATGATTCCTATTTAGTTCCTTACCGAAGTTTCCAAACTCATCCAAAAGAGTGAAGACATCCAATGATGACAATATATCTTACTTTATAATTATGACTACATCATGTCTTATTATCCCTATTATGAGAATGGAATTTATCAGGCTGATGTAAAACATGAAATTTATGCTCAATGGTAATACCTAATCCCACTTACCCTCTACTAGTGGATATCGTTGGAACCATTGTTGTCAATTTTTCCACCACCACATGTGTATCTACTTATATAGTTGGAGGAAATAATTTAGCATGATACCCCCTCAAAAATCTTGTATGATCACCTTGTAATGATCCCTTTTAAATAAGTGATATTTTATTATCATGAAATCATGAAATTAGAATATACAAAGAGGTAGTAGAGGGTGAGATAAAAGAAGAAGTTCTATAACCAGTAAGAATGTTCTTAGACAATATTTTGACATTCTATTAATGGTTGATTTTTTGTGGCGTGATATATTGTCTCAAATATAGGGAAAAAGGTGTTGAACCTGGGAAGGTAGAGATTATAAATATTCATTCCACTTCCCACATCATACTCTGACTAGATAATAACTCCTCCACTTTTATAGTAGTCAACCCAATATCACTTATTAGGGTTCCTCCTATAATATATTATGGAGAATCTATAATCACCTATTCCACATCCATCCTCTACAAAAAATAGGGTTGTGTATTAAATATAGTTTTTATATTTGGTGTAATAACCCAAAAAGAACCAGTGACATTTATATTCAGGTTTGATGAGGTTTTCCCTCTCCCCATCTATAGATTGATTTATTACCCCTTAGGTAGTGCCTCACTCACTACAAAAGAAGAACTAGTTAGCGGTGATCTATTAGTGGAAGTTCTATTAATCGATATAAAATAAATTTGGTATTAAAAGATAATAATATAGTGGTGGTTTTGTAAAAAAAATGATATATATATTCTATATTTTAGTAATTAGTGGTGGTTTCCATTAAACTACTGTGAAATGTTTAAAAAACCCTATGACATCCCCCTCAACTGCTCCCTCGATGTGACCCCAAACCCTATCCCCCCCTTCCCCAGATTCTTCCTCTACCCTCACCAGAACAACCATGATCCCACAACCCCCCCTCAGATCTCCCTCTCCCCAATGGGGACATAGACCCCCCTCAGACCTACCTCTATTTTCCTCAGTAGTGACCCCAACAACCATGACCCTCCCCTCCAACTAACATGTTCCTAGTGTCTATGTATACCCCCATCCAACCTCTCTCTCCCTAATGGAACCCCTACCTAGTGGTGATGTAGTACCCCTTTAACCTTCCTCGCCTAGTCTTGGTTCCCCTCCTCTTAGTCTCTTAAGGATTATTTGGCCTTGTTATGGTGATTTAGTGTCTCACTCTGTGGAAGTAGCAGATCAGAGGCTGGGTTTATCTATTACAATGTTAATTATATTAATAAAAATTAATTTATTGCCTATATAACCAAGGTTTTAGATTCCTAATGAAATTATTTTGTGTGTATATCAATCTATTTTAAAGGGAAAACATGTTTCACTTATTTACCACATGGAATTTTCATATTGATTATTGTTCATAATAAAAGATAAGGGGATGTTTTTGAAAGGTTTTATAATGGTGAGGGTGGTATTATATGTTTAACTGTTAATTATTTTCTTGCGTGATAATTGATGTGTGGCCTCTATTTTATAACATGGTATGTGATGGCCAGTTTTTTAAGAAATTTAAGTTCACTTATAAAATGAACTTAAACGGTAAAATAAAGTATAAGAACATATAAAAACCCAAAACTTCTATGTTTATCGGTTTTAACAATCCAAAAATTTTATATTTATAAATAAAGTATAATTTTCATTCATATTTTTAAAGGGGTGCTCTTGGTCTTAGTTAGGCTATGGTAAATGGTTTAGACATTGATCAATGTAGCAAATTTTTTAATAGAATGAACCCTCATTAGTTACAACACTAGGGTAGAATACACCATTATCTTTTTCTCCCATAAAAATAATATGTTCTAAATATAAAATATCAAAAATCGATTCATCTTTATCATATTTATTTTAGATGTTTTTTTCTACACTTCCATCATTAGTTACTAATTGTTTTAAACATATATGTAACTTTAAATTACATTCTCTTAAGTCTTATTCTAACCCATGTAGATTCTTCGTTGATTTTTATTGTACTTGTTTTATTAAACATTTATATCTTTATATTTGAATGTATAGGGAGAATACAATCCAATACATATGGATAAAAGTTGTATTTATTTACCTTGAAACACTCCTCGTTATGCCAATGGATTGGAATAATGTTTAGATTATGAAATTGCAAACTGATCAGTGGATGGTAGAATAAAATGTATGTGTCCATACACTAAATTAAAGCGACAGTTGAATAGAAACAAAGTATATGAGAATTTGATATTGAAATAGTTTTTTATTGATATTCATGTTGGATTTGGTATCTTGAATCAAATGTTATGAAATGTCAAAAAAATACAATTGGACCCGACATAAGAGAATTCAATTCTAAATTTTTTAAATGAAGAATATGGTTTTCCAGAATACAATTCACATGATTTTAATTGATCAAATGAATCTTCAGTTGATCCTGAGTAGGTTAATATTGCTAAAAAATTCAATAAAAAAAATTATTTTTATTAATTAGTTAAAGACGAACAACAAGAACTGTATAAAGGGAATTCCAAGTATTCAATGTTGGCTTTTTAATGAAGTTGTATCATATCAAGTGTCTTTGTAAGATAACTAAAAAAATCAGTTTCCATGATTTTAGAGTTACTTTATGACGACTTTAGTAAATCTAAGAACCCTACATCATTATATGTGATTAATAAAGTCATAAAAAATCTTAGACTTGATTATATAATGATACATGCATGAACTAATGATTTCATGCTTACTAGGGATAAGAGTTTGACAAATAAGAAAGAAAATGTCATCATATAAGCAGACTAATGTCAATGAACAACAAGGATAGTATAATTCATTTCAACCTGAAGATGAAACTGAAGAAGAATGATCATGCAATGGTATTGTTATATTTTCCTCTAAAACTACATTTATAAATATTATTAATGTCTTATAAAACTAAATATGACATGAAGTGGGTTTCTCCGAATTGTAATGATGGATTGAGAGACATAAAAAAGATTTAACATCATGGAAGATGTTTTATTTTTTATGTCCACGATTTTCTTCAAATCCCATGAATGTATGCTTGAGACTGACCTCTAGGGGTTTTTACCATTTTGGTACTTTAAGTTCTAATTATAGAATTTTTCTAGTTGTTTTGATCCCCTATAAACTACATTTATATATGCATACGAAGCAGACTTATTTCATTATTTTGATGATTATTCCTAGATAGAAGAAGCATGTAAATCATATTGATGTATACCTTTATCCTCTAATAAAATAATTGAGAGAATTATTGTATGATAGTGTGGAAAAATATGATGCATCAATTATACAACTATTAAAAATGAAAGTGGGATTAATATGGAAAAATAGTTACCTTTCTAGACTAGGAAATTAATCTGGTTGGAATGGTCATACAGGTTTGGATTGACTAGTTTTTAATTTTGACCTTGAACCATAATGATTACCTCATAGTAGAAAATGGTGTTCTATGTCTCATCATTGATTTCTTGATGTTTCTCATAAATTCAGGTTTAATAAGAAATGATTCAATGGAGATATTGAAATGATAATGTTGCTGAAGATATTATTTGGTTTATAAATCTTAGAAAAATTAATGTATTTCACTAAAGAATTTGGAAAATGTGATCATTTTAAAGAAGGGGGAAAGGGGTATGATGTATAGTATTTGAAGAAGATGGAACACAAAAATGGAAGAAAAAAATTATATTTTTCAAACTTCTTTATTGGGAGTTTAATTTGATATGTCATAATCTTGAAATAATTCATATTGAGAAGAATATATGTGATAATATAGGTTTTACAGTGCTTAATGGGAAGGAGAAATCAAAGGATCACCTGAATGCTCAAAAGGATTTAATGTCCATGAATATAAAGAATCGTTTGTGGATAAATGAGAATGAAATGTATCCTTAGGATATTTTATAATGAAAAATCATGAGGAATATGTATTCCTTAAAACTTTTAAGAATGTAAATGTTCTAAATGGATATTCACGTAACAAATCATGGTGTGTTAACTTAAAACATCTAAAGTTACATGCATTGAAAAGTCATTACTCAGATATTTTGATGGAGAAGTTGTTGTCATTGGATTTGAATAATACTTTTCCTAAAAAAGTTACTATGGTTTTATTTGAGTTCTATACCTTTTTAAAGATCTTTTTGTAAGATCTCTAAATCCAGACGATATTGATAAACTGCATGAGAGATTTTTTTAACACTATGTCATTTGGAGATGTTATTTCCCCCCTTCATTATTCATATTCATGATTAATTTTTCAATTCATTTTTTGAATAAGATAAAATTCATTGACCAGTACACTATTGATGGATGTATCCAATATAGGGCTAAATTGATATTTTTTATTTTCATTGATGAATTCAATTTTATCAAATCATTACATAAATTTTTATAATATGTTTCTTAGTTTTTTTCATTAGGCGCTTAGTTCATTTAAAATCATATTTGAGGAGTAAAGCTCCATTAGAATGATATATTGATGTCAGTTACATAATGAAAGAGTACTTGACCTTCTATTTTAGGTATTTGGATGGGATTGAGACTAGATTAAATCATGCAATATGTGTTGAGGACATATCCACTAATTCTCATTTTGAAAATAAATCATCGCTATTTCCAACTATTGGATGACCAATTAAAATGAGGTCAAATTTTACACTGACTGAATTGGAGTTTCTACAAGCACATAGTTATGTTCTAATAAATAGTGTTATTGTAGATCCATTTCTTGAAGAATTGTGACTGCAAACAAAGAGGTGAATAAGAGGTCGAGCAGGAAATTAGATGGAATTTACAAAAGATATTAATAAGGTTCTTCTTGAATGGTTCATTCATCATGTATGTATATACTCATATTAATATTATTGACGTGTTGTTATTTTTTCTATGTTAAAAGTAACAACCTACATATTTTTTTTCAAGATAATTAATGTTGAAAATTGAGCTCAAATTTTAAATTATTTGATGTTTTAGGATTAGGGGCCTCTAAAGAATGCTAAGAGATTCAATGCCTACTATATTCATGGCATCAGGTTTCATACAATTTATCAGGAAGAAGACTTGAAAACATAGAATAATGGGGTATTTATATTTTAAGAGGTGGGATACTATGGGAAGATGAAAGATAAACTTGAATTAAACTATCATGGTTAGTTTTCAATTGTCTTATACAAATGAATTTGTATCAACATTGATATGGGTATAATGAATGATTTTTTACATTTTACTTATGTCTTGTTCTCTAGTTTGATGGATACAGGTGAATATGAATAACATGGTACAATTTTCTTGGATTCATAAGAGAATATAGTTTATTATGTGGCTGATGAAATATAAGAAGATTGGAGTGTTGTAATAATCTTAAAGAATATATTCTTATATGATATGGGAGAAGAAGATCAATTGGTTCTTTGTGATAGTGAAACCCATCAACCACAAAACATTGAACTATTTTTTTCCTAATAATATTGAAATAATAGAACTTTCAAGAGGGGAGAAAATGAAGGAATCATCATAATAGTGGTTTTTAATAATGAAGGTAATGAATATGAAGATAAATGAATGTATAAATTATTAATTAAAATATATTATAATTTCTCATTGATAAGTGTTTCACACACATATAATTTTTTTTTCTAGTTTTTCAATTTTATTTTTGAATAAAACTTGTAGTTTTTCTTTTTTTTTTATGCATTTAATACACCTTAAGCATTTAAAATTAAGGATTTATTAGGAAAAAAATCTAGGATCCAGGAAGATTAGTATATTAGAGAACACAACCACTACTATCATCTTTTATGAATCCTAGTCATTCTGTTATACTAGATACTGCTAGTGAGACTGTGACGCTGCGAGAATCTGGGGGAAGAAAATTGGAAAGCTTTATTAGGAGACAGTGATATTCCCAATGAACTCCCCATGTTATTTATTGTTGATTTTTTATAGAAAAATATTTTCCTACTGAATAAAAACTCACTAATGTGAACCCAAAAAACAAAACATATAAAAACTATAATTTAACTACAAAAATCGATCCTAAATGATTTTTGACCATGAAATACACGACAATGTACTTAATTTCTACTAAATAATGTATTGATAGTTTAAACGACCACGAGTAGTAAAAAAATTACGGCACATGCAATATCTGTTTGTAGTGAACCTCTTGTAATGGCTTCGAGCACCAATTTCCTTTGATTAAAAAATGAGGTGTTTGTGCACGGATGACCGAGCATGAGGTGTGGTGTTACTAGATAGGGCATGACGAGATGTGTGACTTGATAAGTTGTATATAAGTAAACCACTAGTAAGAGTGTTCTAAATCATTAATTTTAATAATAAAATATTAATTATAAAGTTATAATTTTTAAAAAATATGTTATTATTAAAAAAGTTATCATAGGACAACACCAAATATTGATTTAGGAAATGTAGGAATCAACACCACATCAATATAAGTTACCATTTTCTTATGATTATCATAAATAATTTTTTTAGTGTTTAAAACATTAAAATTCATGCTTAATGATAAAAAACAATCTCTTATTGACATGAAATCATGGGACAACTACCATTTAATCTTTTGTGACATGTATAAGAAAACAACATGTTTATTCAACGTGCAGTGTTCTTAGAATGATTCAATAAAATGTTTTAAAATATTTAAAAGTTATAGAAACATTTGTCATTGGGTAAGAATCAATAAAATGATGTTGGGTTACCCTAAAATCATATGACAATGACAATTTTCCCATGGTGTCTATAAGCACGGTTTTAGTGTTTTAAAACACTAAAATGTTCATGGATTGGTAAAAATCATAGAATATGACCTAATATAGACATGAAACCAAGGGAAAACTACCTATGAGCATTTTGGACATGTATGGATAGACAACACATCAATATAACATGCGGTGTGGCAAAATGACTTAGTAACCACTTCAGAAAAGTACAAAAAGATTTAAAAAAATGTGTCAGTGGTTCAAAATAATGAAATGAAGTCATATTCCCCTGAAATCATAGGAAAATTACTATAGGTTTATTTTTAAAATGTAGTAACTTATGAAACATTATTATAAATTAGAAGTTTTTCTATTATGTCTGTAAACGTGTTTTTAGAGTTTTAAAGCATGAAAACATGCATGGAATAGTAAAAACTATATAAAATGACCTCATATTGATGTAGAAATCATTGGAAAACAAATTATGATTTATTTTTGACAAGTAAACATTGAAAAAAAGTATTGGGGGGGGGGGTAAAAAGGAAAATGATGTTGGATTACACTAAAATCAAGGGATAAGAACCGTATATTTAATTGTGAAATATTGGATCTAAAGACACATCATTCCAGATGATGGTTTTTCCATTATTGTCATAAACATTTTTAGTGTTTTATAACACTAAAACATGCATGTAATGGTCAAAACCATAGAAAATGAGCATATGTTAGTATAAAATCATGGGAAATCCATTAATATGTTTTTTTTTGAAATATAGGATGTGATGTGATATCAAAGTCTTTATAATTTGTTTATTATTTAAATATATAGCAAAATGCACATCACTTTAAAAATAAATTAGAATATTTATTTATGCATTTTTTTCAAGTGTTGAATCTTATCTTAAATAGATATGTTTATGTATTAAAAGTGTTTTGAACTGTATATTGGTTATTTTTTTATATATCTTCTATTTTATTAACAAAATATAATATTTTATATTCAACATTAAGAATATATTCAATGTATTTTATTTTTCACATTTTTTTCATAAATATTCTAGTTTTCATTGTAAGTGGAAGATGATGGAAGTAGGAAAGAGGTTGAATGTTTCGATCCACGACATTATTCACATGGAAATTGTGATGGTTCTTAGTTTCGATGGTATGCTAAAATTTTATCAATTATTCTATTGTAATTATGATTTATTGTGTTTAGTTTTATTTTTTGTTTTCTTTTTTTATTATAGTTGATGAGATGACATTTTCATTTCCAGTTGATGGGATATAGTGGAGGCAGACAGATGTAGTAGAGATTGAGTTGTGGATGTATATTGTTCGAGACATAGATGTAGTGGAGGCAGACATAAGTATTGATTGATAGATGTATGGAAAAACTAAGATTGAGGTTATGATGACTGTGGATGTTTGAATATTTTTTATGGATGTATGAATTATATGTGATAGTTTATCATATATTCATGTTTTAGTTTATTTCATGTCACTTTTTTTTTCATATTTAGAGTTTCTTATTAAATATTAAAAAAAATTTATTTTGGGGATGATTTTAGAAATCGCTTCTAAAAAAATTAAATAACATATGTTTAGTAGCGGTTAGAATTAACCACCACTAGAACAAACCACTATTGAACATTTGACAATAGTTCTTTACATTATTTAAATATTTATCCAGGGTATTTTTTATAAAAAAAAACTCTAAATAAAATAGAAACCACTACTGAATACTAAAAAAATAACACATTATAAATCTATAACATCCATGATTTTTATTTCACATTTATACATTATGTATTAAAAAAATTATACTTACTAAAACCCATAATATTGACAATTATGGTACCTTTTGGAATTAGGTACACACTATAACATCTTGAACATGGGATACAATAATATTATTGAAAAATTCTTAACATGCTTCTAAAATTCCATGGATTTTCAAACTACAAGGGATATCCTAGGGAAAAACATAAGAAAGGGAAGATCTATAATGCCTAGTAAGGGAATAAACATGGAATAACATGAAAAAGATAATACATGTTAGATAATAGGCATATCAATGAGGCATAATGAGAGTATGGATAATTAACATGACAATGAGACATGATATATCATGATAATCATAACATGGGTAATATGGAAACAACTTAAAAAGCTGAATCGTAAATGTAGTTCATGCTTGAAACCCACAAAAAATCATGGTGGACAAATTATAATAAAGGAATCAGGTTCACTCTCTATACCAACATGAAATATCATGATACTAAACATTACCCAATGCATTGAAGCACTATCTGAGTGCTCCCATCATATTTTTTTTCCACATGCCTAAGTGTGGCATATATATAATAAAACATGGATTAATTCACCATATTAATTTTTTCAAAGATTAATGAGTGTTCAATACATATATGTAATTCCCTAATAAAAATTAAATGTGCATAAATGTGAACAACATTTATTGGAAATGGGTATGGTAATCACTACACAATTGTTTTTTCATGGAATATAACTGGGGAAATTTCTGCAGCATAATAACGTCACTTAATGATTCGTGAAAATGGGTTGATGGGAGATAAATTGGTCACTAATTAAATTGAAATAATGTGGGAAGTAATAGTTATTTTTAAAATCATATCCTAATATAATAAATTTGTTAATATAAGGTATAAGGTAATGTTGAAATTTGAATAGAGAAAATAATCTTTATGAAATTTCGGAATGATAACATGTATACATAAAGAATCATGGGAGGATTAATGAGAGGGAAATGTGATATCATAATTTATAAATTAAATGGATAGTAAGGTGAATATTTAGGAACATATTAAAACATAATAAAATTTAATTTAAGAGACATAACATAAAATAAGTTCTTGAATGTAAATGAGAAGAGAGAAATACCATATGAAATTTCAGCATGGTAATATGTGTACATAAAGTATCATGAAAGGATTAATGATAGTGAAAGGGGATATAATCATATATAAATTAATATTAATGTATGTAGGATATGTAATAAAATATCCTAAAATGAAAAATTGATATTAATAATCATAAAATAAAATAAGTGCTTGAATAAAAAAGAGAGTGGGAGATCCCTTACTAAATTTCAATAGGGTAATGGGTTTACATAAAGGATCATGGGAGGATTAATTAGAGAAATAATGGGTATTTATAATTTATAAATAATATTTATATTAAGGTGAATATGTAATAACATATTCTCCCATAAGAAAATGGAATTTTAGAGACATAACATAATATCAGTTCTTGAATGGAAATGAGAAGAGAGAAATCAATTACAAAATTTTGGCACAGTAACAGATTGGATCATGGTAAAAATGAGTGATTATAAATGATATATAATTAAAATAACATAAATTAAAAAAATTTGAATGTTTAAAAATAAATTTAATTACGAATATTTCCAATTAAGAAGACAAATTTCAAAGAAGGTTCTTGAATTGAAAATAGGAGGGGATGATCCCTTGCTTAAGTGTATGTCTCCAAATTCTTGGGAGGGGATTATTTAGAGCTTGGGGGAACCTTTAGAGGAATCTATAGAGTGGAAGTAAGAGTATAGAAATTCTCCAAGGAGTTTTAGGGAAGAGAAACAAGATATTGGGTGGGTTATAAAGAAAGTGAGTGGGATTTCTTTATTATTTAGGTTTTAGAGTCTACATAATAAAATTTCCAAAACTGAAAACCATACCTTTTATTTTTCCCATGGTTGATGAAAAATGATATTGTTTTTTTAAATTTTATAATTCCAAGGGTCTAACTTTTTAAATAACTTCCTTGATTATGTGTAGGTGAGTCACACTCTTAAAGATATGATTTTAAAATCTTAAAATGTATTATAAGTTTTGCAGGATTCATAACGTATTTATATGACAAAAAACATTAATTTTAAATGACATATTATTAAATTTATAATATATATTTGGTCATGTATTCAATTTATAGTAATTACTACCTCACTTTTGGTTCATTCTGATGTCATAATACACAAAGTATATTTATATGGTATTTAAATTTTTCTCAAAAATCACAGGATCTCAGAAAATTATGAAAAATTAACCATTGGTTAATTTGGAAGTTTTGATTCAAAAAAAAAAATCATTTTATCTAAATAATTTTATAAATATGTGAATTTTCACTTTTAAAACAATAATCAACATTTATTGAGAAATGCCATTTTTTTTGAAAAAAATTGTTTTTGAACCCTTATAAAAATTACATTTGACTTCATAAAAATTATAAGATCATTTATATCTAATATATATTATTTAAAAATTATATTTTATTAATATATAATTTATTTTAAAAATAAATTAATTCTTGAAAATAAATTTCTTAATTGACATTGAATATCATTTAAAAATATAATTTTTGTTTTATCGTATCAAAGTATAATTTTTATCCAACTGATTACTTAATAATTTATAGAGTAAAACAATAAATATATACATAATATAAATGAAATTAAAATATATATATTCATAATCTTAGTGTTAATTTATTTATAGTATTCTTTAAATTATTTTTACCCTTAATTTTCCCATTTTTATTTTAACAAGGTAATTAATATTTACTACATTTACTATTCACATTATAAAAACGATAAGTTAAAAATATCAGAAAGTATTAATTATGATTATTAAAAATATGAAATAAATTTTATAAAATCATTTCAAAGAGGTTTAACAATTTAATTTTAAAATAAAAGTTACAAGCACGGTGAAAATATATTTTTCTAAAAGTACATTTTTTAAATTAAAGATAATTTAACTTTAACTATACTACTAGTAATCTTAATTATATGAATTGAAATTATTATATATATATATATATAATCTTAAAAATTCATTTATATCATTTCTCATTAGGGTCTATTTCCATGATTAAAATAAATATGCATTCCGGATTTAAAAAAAAATTCAAAAAAATGTGTTTCTAATCTTAAAAAGAACTTATACTAAAATCCAATTTAAAGATTATTAAAATATACTTAATTTAATTAAATAAAAATAAATAATAATTACATTAACTTAAAATAAAATTAAAATATTAATTAATTAATTTATTATAATAATTTATAATTTTACATAAAAGTAGTATTTTTCACTATTCACTAAAAAATCTATATTTTCAAGAAAATCCCAATATTTTCACACCATGTTAATTTTCATATTATAATATTAAAAAAGGAGTTTGTTTTATGAAATAAATATTCTAAATGTTCTCAAAAAACATTATCATATTTTTAAAAAGGAAATTAAAAACCTTTTTGAAGAAATCATATTTCGAAGAATGAAAAGTCATTACCAAAATTGATTGATTAATTATAATGAATTTATCAATATACATACGATAAATAAAAACACAAAAACACAAAAACAAATATATATTTCATAAATTAATTAATCTTATTCAAATTTGTGAATTAAATATAAAGGTTAAAATGAGTATATTTTAATAATTATTATTTTTTTGGATTTGTTTTTGCATATCACATATGCAATGGAACACAGTTTTATCTTAAAAAGGACATTAGATTATTCCCCCATTTAATAAATTGCGTCCCCTAAATTTAATCTCGGACTTAGTAAGAAACTTTTTCACACCTAGAAATATCTTTATTAAAAACCAACATAAAAAAATAGTCAATATGAAATACACTTGAAAAGAGAGAAAGCGAAGTAAAAAGGGAATCACATAACTAGGTTTCCCAGTATGAAAACAATAGTTTAAAGTGAACATATGGACATGTAAGAGAAAAATAACAACCAATAAATTGTTGTTTTTGATATGGAACATGACATGGTGAAAGTAAATGACCAAAAAACCATATATTTCTGATGTATGAAATAATCACAAATTAATTAGAAATGATCATAATACGAAAAAATTATAGATTAAAGAGTATTTTTTAATATTTAAGGATTTAAATTATCATTCAGTGTAGGAATATACAAAAATTTAATTTCTTTAAATGTATAATATTAATTTCCAGTACAATCTCATCTTTTTCTCCCAAACGATGATAATTCAAGTTTATTTTTTTATTCCTAAAGTACTAGAATAAAATTCCAACATATCTCATAATACACCAATGAATAATAATATATACCTCTTATCTATACTAATCCCAAAAAGGTTAGAATAATGTGAGATAATACCTTAACACATTTGTATCCAAAATTTTACAAAAACCTAAAGGTTTAATATAGATCATTCATTAAATAAATACCCATATATAATAAAAATAACCAAAAAATTAAAGAGTGTTTTAGCCTAAAAGTTTTTCTCATACCATTATTATTACACCTCCAAAAATTTAAGTTAATTCAACTCAGATAATCATAAAGATTATATATATTCCTCAATCTAAATAAAAAAATATCTCCCAAAATATGGTTAATCACATCAAAATAAGAATATCTGTTACTATAATCTATTTCCATAAATATCCATAATCATTCTAAACCTTCATTAAATAAATTATCAGTAGTGGTGTCAATTATATTAAGAATTAGATTATACTTATAAACACCATCACAAAACTCTTTTGGTTTATCGCAACATGGAACATACATTAATGGTTATAAATCCCGTAATCAAGGGTCTTCCAAAATACCACATTATCACTAAATCACTTTTATAGATTTTTCAGTAATGTTAAACATAAGTTTTAAATAATTAAATGATAAATATATTGTTAAATATTTTTCAGGATTATAGATTTTCATATATATACTACCAACATATAAACACATTAATACTTAGAGAAAAATGATTTTTACATCATAGGTCCTTCCATAGTCTAGGGTTTAACTCTTAAATTGAGAAATTTACTATGCTCATCATATTTCGAACCATTATCTTGAATAGATGAAAAAATATAAAGGTTTTATTTTAGAATATTAACAAAATAAATTGGAATCTAATTAAATTAAAGGGATAA
The DNA here is from genome assembly GCA_963277665.1 of Viscum album. Taxonomy (NCBI): domain Eukaryota; kingdom Viridiplantae; phylum Streptophyta; class Magnoliopsida; order Santalales; family Viscaceae; genus Viscum; species Viscum album. Next base: position 1,307,882,562 of record OY728163.1, on the reverse strand, counting down.
CTTATAAATTACATTTATTTCCTTAACTTATGATTTTGTAGTCTTAAATCTATGTAATTCAAGATCTATTTCCTAATATAAATTCTTATGGAATTTTTTTTATCTTTATAATGTTTTGTAATAAGAATATAAATTTACCAGAAAAACATCCCCTAGGATTGTCAAACCAGGTGCATAGTAAGGCCTATTGTTGTTTACCAGGTTACATTGAGTTAGGCTAAAACCCCCTTGTCATAGTTGTTATTGCTAGGTAAATCTCTTACAGAACCACATCCACATGTAGTATCCAGAAAGGGATTTATTTTCATTGATAAAACACTCACTATATTTTTACCAAAATTTAGGATTATTTTCATACAGTTTTTCTTATCCCTATTCATTTATCTAGAATGTTATAATCTGACTCCCAAAAATAACTAAACTTTTCCACTAATACCAACTACGAAAACCCTAAAAATTATCTCACATTAATACATGATTTATTACATGAAATTACTATTAATACAAAACAAAAGATATATAAGTATAGTGTAGTTTTGAATTAGTTACATTAGGGAATAAATTGAACATGGGATACAACAGCATTTCTAAAAACTTCCTTAACATGATTCTAAAATTGCATGGATTTTTAAACTGATGGGATATCTTGGGGACAAACATAAGAAAATGGTTAACTATAAATCCAAGTAAGGGAATAAAAAATAAATAACATGAAGAATGTAATACATGTTATAAAATAGGTATATCAATGTTTCATAACGAGAATTTGGATCACAAACACCAAAATGAGACATGATGTAGCATGATAATCATAATAATGAAAATGCTGAAACAACGTAAAACATTGAATCATAAACACATGTCAAGGATAAACCATCCAAGACATAATGGTGGAAAAATTCACCTAAATGAATCAGGTTCACCCCCTTTACCAACATGATGCATCATGATACAAAACATTACCCAATTTAATGGATCACTATCTGGGAGAACCCATCATATTTATTTTATTCGCATGCTTAAGTGTGCCACATAGAACATAAAACATAGATTCATTCATCATAAAAATTTATTCCATGAATAGGATGTGTGTAATATATATATTTGAGTTCATAATAAAAGCATATGTACATAAATGTGAAAAACCTTGATTGAAAATTGGTATGGTATTCACTGCAAAATTGTTTTGGCATGGAAGATCGTGGTGCAATTTCAACAGTATAACGACGTCACTTAATGATTCGTGAAAGTAGTTTTATGAGAGAGAAAAGTGTATATCATAAAATAGACATAAAATGGGAAGTAATAGGGAAATTTAAAATCATATCACAACATCATTATCTTTTAAGTAAGGGGAATAAGGTAATGAAGAAACTTGAATAGAGAAAAATATCCTTATGAAATTTCAGCATAGTAACGAGAGTACATAAAGGAGCATGGGAGGATTAATGAAAGGTAAAGGGGATATAATAAATTATAAATTAAATTTATAATTTAGGGGAATTTTTAAGGATATATTAAAATATAATAAAAGGTAGTTTAAGAGAGTTAACATAAAATAAGTTCTTGAATGGAAATGAGAAGAGAGAAATCACTTATGAAATTTCTTCATGGTAACATGTGTACATAAAGGAACATGGGAGTGTTAATGAGAGTGAAAGGGGTTATAATCATGTAAAAATAAAATTAAAATCATTAGGGATATGTAAGAACACATCAATACATGAAATAATGGAAATTAATAAGCATTACATTAAAGAAGTGGTTGAATAAGAAGGAGAGTGGAATATCCCTTACTAAATTTTGGCATGGTAATAGATGTACATAAATGATCATGAAAGAATTAATGAATAAAAAAATGGGAACTCATAATTTATAAATGAAATTTAAATTAAGGGGAATATGGATGAACATATTCCATCATAATAAAATGGAATTTTGGATACATAACATATATGATGTTCTCGAATGGAAATGAGTTGAGAGAAATCCCTTACTAACTTTTAGCATAGTAACAACATAGATTAAGGTTAAAATAAGAGTGGATAAATGATTTAACATTAAAATAAATTCAATTTAAAATAAATTTAATGTTTATTAATAAATTTCATTATGAAAAATTTGAATTAAGAGTACAATTTTTAAAAAAGGTGCTTGAATTTAAATGAGGAGAGGATGGACCCTTACCTAAGTGTGTGACTACAAATTCTTTAGATGGGATTATTGAGAGATTTGGGGAACCTTGGTAAGACTATATAGAGTTAAGGTAAGAGTGTGGACATTATAGAAGGAGTTTTAGTGAAGATAAATGGCATATTGTGTGGATTTATAATGAAAATGAGGGGGATTTTTTTATTTAGGTTTTGGACTCTACATAATGAAATATACAAGGCCACATACCATATCATGGGTTTTCCCAAGGTTTCTTCTAAATGATAGTCATTTTTAATATATTATATGTTTTAGGGGATAAATTATTAAAATAATTCATTTTATTATGTGGAGTTGAGTCACACTTGTAAAGAAATAATTTTAAAACCATAAAATATATTATAAGTTTTGTAGGATTTATAATGGAATTATAAGATTAACCACATAAAATTAAAATAAATTTATTTTAAAGGGAAAAATATATTTTGTATTTTATCCCATTTATAGTAATTATTAAATCACTTTTGGGTCATTATGATTTCATAATATATAATGTATATTTATACAATATTTAATATTTAACTGAAAATTTGACTCTCTTAGAAAATTATGAAAAATTTACCTTTGGATAATTTCGACATTTTTATTCCAAAAATAAAATTAATTTTATGTAAATAATTATCTAAATATGTGAGTTTTTACTTTTTAAATAATAATTGACATTTATTGAGAAATACATGGTTTTTTCTTCAAAAAACTGTTTTCAATCCCTTATAAATATTACATTTGACTTCAAAAAAATTATATGATCATTTATATTTTATAAAAATTATTTAGTAATAATATTTTTTTAAAATAATATTTATTTCAGAAATAAATTAATTCCTAAAAAAAACACCATAATTGAAATTGAATTCTAATTAAAAATATAATTTGTATTTTATCATATAAATGTATAATTTTTATCAAACTGATTACTGAATAATTTATAAATTAAAAACAATAAATATTTTCATAATTTAAATTAAATTTAAATATAATTAATCATATTATTAGGTAAAATTATTTCTAGTTTTTTTTAAATTTTTTAGGCTTAAATATCTTATTTTCCTTTTATAGTGGTAATTAATATTTAGTACAATTACTATTTGTATTGTACAAAATATAAGATGAAATTATTGAAAAAATATTAATTATGATGATTAAAACAATTGAATATATTTTATCAAAATAAATTGAGAGAGTTTTAATAATTTTATTTTAATATAAAACTTGCAAGCATGATAAAAGACGATTATTCAAAAAATATATGTTTTAAGGAAAATATGATTTCACTTTAACTATATAAAGATTAATACTAATTATATGAATTTTAATACATAAAAATTGATATATAATCTTAAAATTTTATTTAGATAATTTCTGAGTATTAGATATTTTAATTAATTAAAATGTATATTCATTATGCATCTTAAAAAACTTTTGAGAAAAAAGTTGTTTTAATAATAAAAATAAATTTATAATAATATCCAGTTTAATGATTATTAAAATAAACATAATTTAATAAAATATATATAATGAATAATTATTTTACCTTTGAAATTAAATTAAAATAATAATTAATTAATTTATCAAAATATTATTCAATTTCACATAAAGGTGGTTTTTTCACTATTCTCTAAAAAATCTATATTTTCACGAAAATCCTAAAAATTTTACACTAATTTAATTTTGATATAATTATATTAATTAAGGAGTTTTTTTGAAATTAATCTTCTAAATGTTCTCAAGAATCATTATCATATTTATAAAAACAAATAAAAAATATTTTTGAGGAAAACATATTTTGAAGAATGAAAAAATAACCAAAATTGATTGTTTATTTACTAAGAATTTATTAATATATAGATAATACATATATATATATCTCATATATTATTTAACATTATTCTAATATTGTAATTTAATAGAATGGTTTAAATGGGTATACTTAAATAATAACTCTCTGTTTGGATTTGGTGTTACATATCACATACGCTATTAAACATAGTTTTCTATTTTAAAAGAATGGGGAATTACAAAAACCTCCATGAATTTACTGAAACTAATGGTATATGATTAGATAACATGCAATATTTTGTGTTTTTTAAAACCACCATGATACTAATAGTCATTAATTTAAACTACCTCTAGTTCACAAAAACAATTGCCATTGCTGCCCATTTTTTATAATAGATCTGCTATATCTTGCATCCTATTTATGATGGGGAACCTATTATCACTAGATAATATCATTATCTCTAGATATTTCAGTAAATTTATAGCCTTAATTGTTGAGTCAATAAGGTTTTCCTTATGACTTTTCCATTCATTCTTGTTTTGAAAATCACAAACACCTTATACTTAAGAAAATATATATTTTACCTCCATAAGGAAAATTTTCTTCCTTAAGGAAATCTATCCTAACCTAGATTTTCTTATACATAGAAATATTTTTATTAAATTTAAAAACTGGATTCATACTCAAAATCCCAGAATCATATAATGTCAAGTATTGGAGTATTCTGTTTTTAGGATCTGAATTCTGGATGTGAACTATAAAGATGTTCCACTCCAAACTATGGATAATAACTTTCATGAGTTCGACTCCGAACTCTTATGTAGTTCGACTCTGAACTCTTATGAAGTTCGACTCCAAAATCTTAAGTAGTTTGACTCCGAAATCTTATGTAGTTCGACTCCGAACTCTTAAGTAGTTCGACTTTGAACTCTTATGTAGTTCGACTCCAAACTCTTAAGTAGTTCGAGTCCGAACTCTTATGTAGTTTGACTCCGAACTCTTATGAAGTTCGACTCCGATCTCTTGAGTAGTTTGACTCCGAACTCTTATGAAGTTTGACTCCGAACTTTCATAAGTTCGAGTCCGAACTATTAAGTTGTTTGACTCCGAACTCTTTACTAGTTCGACTTCGAACTCTGAAAGTTCAAATTCTGAACTCTGGTGAAACCAGACTTCGAATTTCCTTAGAAATTCAGACTCCAGACTTCTACAGATTTCAGGTTCCAAATTCCTATAAAACAGAATCCGAAAATTTCTTTTTGATTAGACTCTGAACTTTTAATTTGATTACACTATGAACTTTAGTATGACTATTTTATTACATATGATCCATTAAAAAACAATATTGTGAATTCAGTTATACTTAGTTTGTTGTTAAACTATGTCATCTATTCTATTTCAAACTAACCGTTGGTTGAGTTACACGTGTACAGGTCCCTCCGAATTTTAAGGAAAATATGACCGTAGGAGAGGGGGCCGACTGAGCCTATAAATAGGAGCTCATTTGAAAGAGCTCAAAAATGAGTTGATCAATCTAGAGACCACACGCTATTAAGGTTATTTCTTGAGAGAGAATCTTTTCATGCTTTGTGCGTACTGAACCGCTCGTTCAGATTTCTTCGTGCGACTCTGAATGTTGGTGATTAAATTCGAGGGCTTTCGGGGATATGAAGACAGAGGTGCCGACTTCCTTGAAGTTCGAGGGCTTCCTTGCCGAGGAAGATAGAGGTTCCAACTAACCTTGAGGTTGAGGGTTTGCGGGGATAGCAAGACAGAGACTCTGATCTTCAAATCGAGGGCTTACCTTGGTGCGGGTAAGATAGACTTTCTTGAATGTATAAATCAAGGGACCTTTATCCAAGGTTGTTGGGTACCCTTCCCTTCGGGTTAAAAGAGTTATTGTTTGTTACTTGTAGTTGTACTACTTGTTTTTCCGCTACATATTGTATTATAAGGAAAGTATAACATTCTTGTATTTCCTTACACTTGTACTCTGATTCATTTAGATTCTATACACTTTAGGGTAAAATCTCATATTGTAAACTTTAGTTAAGTTTAAATTTCCGGATCCATATATCCGGAACCTGTTTTCAGAATCACTTTCCTGATTCAAGCAAGTGTGTAGAATTAGAAGTTTGTATCTTCATTCGTTGTTCCAATTTCCAATTAGAGTTAGAGGTGTTGTGAATCTGCTCAGTTTAACTTTGTAAAACATAGATCTTTCCTTGCTTAAGGAAATTTTTAAAGTGTAAAATTCACCCCCCTCTTGTATATTGAGCATCTACATCATTATTTTGATCCTACAATTGGTATCAGAGGAGGTATTTGAAATACTTATACTCACATATAAGTTTTTCTTGCTCACTTTTTCATTAATATTCATCCTTGCTTAAAATAATTGTCATTCCGAATTGTCATTCTGAATTTTCATTCCGAATTGTTGATTCTGAATTTACTCATTCTGAACTTTGTGGTTACGAACTTTTTCTACTTACAAGTTTGGTTGTCGAAGTTTTTCTTATAATGGATGGAATAAATATTGGATCTTTTGACAACCTAAATCCTACAATACCACTAATTTTTTATGGGAATGATTATGACTAATGGAGAGATCGTATGAAGACTTTCGTTATCAATACAGGAGTGGATAATTTTGTTATGCTTACTGGTGATTATAAAATTTATGATAAGGAAGTAAGAACTTTCACTAACTAGGAAAAGTAAGAATATCAACTCAATTATAAGGTGTGAAATACTCTACTGTGTTCAATGACTAGAAATATATACAGCCAAATTTCTTCTTGGTATCTGGAAGAAGTTATAGGTTACACACTTTAGCACTTCTAAAGTGATTGAAACTAGTAAATCTATTCTTAGAGCCGAATACCATGGATTCAATTTTCCTTATGGTGAAGCGATTTGTAAAGTTCAATAGATATTTATGACTATAGTGAATAGTCTTCAGTCTATGGGAGAGAAAGGTCTAGATGATGAAGCTCCTGCTGATAAGATAATTGATATTATGCCCAATGAGTGGTATTCCAAAAGAAAAACTATTGATTAGAATAGGATGGTTACTCAAATCTCCTTAGATGAACTATTTGGAACTCCTCTCCAACATGAAACAAGAATGAAAAGAGATGCTGACAACATCAAGAAAAAGAATGGAAATGGTACTGTTTCTTTTACCACAACTTGAAATCATATGAAAGACAAGACTCCTGAGAGAGTAACTAGATCCAAGTCTAAGAAAGTTATTATCCAATCCGAATCTAGTAAGAGTGAAGTCTCTGAAAATGAGTTAGCAAATCTTTCTCGAACAATGAACAAGATAGCCATCCAGAGAAATTTCCAATCTAAGTAAAAGAAAAAGGAAAGGAAGGATAAGAAATATGGAGAAGTTACTTGTTATGAATGCAAGAGAGCTGGAAATATTAGACTGGATTGCCCTTTGCTCAAAAAGAAAGAAAGAAAAGAAAGTCCTTCTGACAAGAATATAAAGAAGTATTATAAATCCAAAGCTAAGAACGTTCTGAAAGCTAATGACACCTAGAGTGCCAGTAGTGGTGAATATACAGATGAATCTTCTGATTATGAATCTTTAGGATAGAAGAATCTTGGTCTTATAGCCAGATTACCTATAAACAATCATTTCTTTATGGCTAAGGTACGAAATGCTGAATCATTGACCAATGTTTCCTTGAATTATAATGATAGAGAATATTATAACTCTTCAGATGAAGAATCCTCTTCTGATGAAGAAAATAGTTTACTTACCTATGAAGAAGTTTCTAGGTTTGCTGAACTTCTTGAGATTGAGAATTCCAAACTCAATAAAAAACTTGATAAGGAAAAATCTAGAAATACTATTCTTACAAAAGAAATATCATACCTTACTAAAGATCTTGATAGGAAAAATGCTGATTTTATAAGTATCTCAAAAAATCTTGAGGAAGTAAGTTCAGAGAAGAAAAAACTTTCTAAATAGTTAGAAATAATATCTTATAAGAGAAGTGTTTTTGAGCCTAGATCTAGTTATAAATCTAATGATTTTGAAGATAAAAACTTGATTATAAAACTCAAGTCCAAAATTTTTTCCTTAAAGAAGCGTTTATAAAACTTTACCCATGTTAATGAAAATTTTGATAAACTGTATTCTCAAATACGACCTTTAAGAAACAAATCCAGATTTGGTTATACCTATGATAAACCAATTTTTAGTAGCAATTATTTTGTTCCACAAAGTTCCCCATTTTGTACCAAGTGTAAATGTGGTGGTCACTGGGCAAAGAATTGTTCTTTAAACAAAACCCAATCTTTTGGTTTTCATAAGGCTTATTTTTCTAAGAAGATGTGGGTGCCCAAAATCTTGTTATCTGGAAATCTCGGATCCAAACAAGTTTGGATTCCTAAAATCTAATTCTTTTCTTGTTTTTAGGAAGATAAAGGAAGTACCGACAAAAATACATGGTACTTGGATAGTGGATGTTCCCGGCACATGACTGGTAACAAAAGATATTTTGAAAAGATTATCCAGACGAAAGGAGGAAAAGTAACTTTCCGAGATAATGCTCAGGGAGAAATTGTTGGTATAGGTAACCTTGTTCTTCTTGGTAAAACTTTGATTTCAAACGTTTTATTTGTTAAGGGTCTTAAACACAACCTCATTAGCATAATTCAGTTATGTGATGAAGGATACCTAGTGACTTTTAGGAATGATAAGTGCTTAGTTCCCAATTTTAAGGAAGAATTTATTATCTCAGCCAATAGGCAAGAGAATGTTTACACTTTGAACTTATAAGACCTTAGAAGCCAAGATTTACCTTTACTTAGTGAAATGGAAGATCATTCTTGGTTATAGCATAGAAGATTAGGTCACTGTAACCTTAGGAACTTATGTAAACTCTCTAAGAAGAAACTAGATAAGGATCTACTGGAGCTTAGATTTGATTCTTCTAAAGTTTGTGATCTTGTTAATATGGAAAGAAACATAAATATAGTTTTAAATAAATCGGTGAAGTCTCCAAAACTGATTCATTACAGTTGGTGCACATGGATCTTTTTGGTCCAACACAAACAGGAAGCATTGAAGGCAAATACTACGTGTTTATTCTAGTTGATGATTACCCTAGATTTACATGGGTCTAATTTCTTACAAAAAAGTCTGAAGATTTTTCTTATTTCAAAAGTTTCAGAGCCCATGTTAAAAATGAGAAAAATCTTCCACTGAAAGCTATTCATAGTGATCATGGAGGAGAATTTCAAAATTCTGATTTTGAAACCTTTTGTAGTAGAAGAGGTATTACTCACAACTTTTTAGCACCTAGAACTCCTCAACAAAATGGTGTAGTTTAAAGAAGAAATATAATTCTTCAATAAATAACTAGAACCATGTTGAGTGAATACACTATAGCTAGACATTTCTAGGCTGAAGCTGTAAGTACTTCTTGTTATACTATTAATCGAGTTTTGATTAGACCTTTTCTTAATAAAACTCCTTATGATTTATGAAATGATAGAAAACCTAGACTTTCCTACTTCAAAGTTTTTTGTTGCAAGGTATTCATCTTGAATACTAAAGATAATCTTCAAAATTTTGCACCAAAATCTGATGAAGGAATTTTCTTAGGGTACTCCACAACTTCTAAGGCTTATAATGTTTTAAATAAACATACTTGTACTATTGAAGAAACAGTGCATGTAAAATTTGATGAATCTGATCCTTTTATTTTTAAACCATCCCAACCTTCATCCTCGGATGTGTTTTCAAAAACTGATTATCAACCTTTGATAGAAGATCCTTCTGATAAGGAAAATGTTCAAGAAGATACTTCCAAAACATTTACCCCAGAAGAATTTCTACCATATGTTGATGAACAGGTTTTATAAAACCTAAATCAGGTGTTTCTTAAGAATCATCCCAGTGATAGCATCATTGGTGATGTAAATCAACCGGTAAGGAGTAGGAGTTCCTTGAGAAATTAAGTATAACATCTAGAATTTCTTTCCCAATTAGAACAAAAAAGCATTGATAAAGCTTTAGGTGATGATAATTGGATCAAAGCCATGAAAGATGAACTAAATGAATTTGAAAGGAATAAAGTCTGGAACATGGTTGAAAGACCTTAGGAAACTTCTCTTATTGGAGTAAAATGGGTCTTCAGAAACAAATGTGATGAAAATGGAGTCATTGTAAGAAATAAAGCTAGACTAGTTTCTAAAGGCCTTAATCAGCAAGAGGGAATAGACAATGAAGAAACCTATGATCTAGTATCTAGACTTGAATCTATTCGTATTTTACTTGCCTTTGTATCATTCTTCAATTTTAAACATTATCAAATTGATGTGAAATGTTCTTTTCTTAATGGTTATGTTCAAGAGGAAGTTTTTATTGAACCACCTCCTGGCTTTGAAGATACAAAACATCTTGATCATGTTTTTAGACTTACCAAAGCATTGTATGGACTTAAACAAGCCCCACGAGCTTGGTATGATATACTTACAGGATTTTTGCATCCAAATCACCATGTTAAGGGAAATGAAGATCCAACTCTTTTTATAAAGAAAGATAAGAAAAATGTTTTGATTGTCCAAATTTATGTTGATGACATCATATTTGGTTCCACTCAGCAATCTTTAACTGATTATTTTTCATGTCTAATGAAATATGAGTTTGAAATGAGTATGATGGGTGAGTTAACATTTTTCCTTGGTTTTCAAATTTCTCAAAAACCAGAAGGAACTGATATATCTCAACATAAGTATATTAAATATCTTCATAAAAATTATGGTTATGACAACAGTATGAGTATAAGAACTCCCATCAGTATCTCAAACTCTCTAGATCTTGATGAAGTTGGGAAACCGGTAGATCAAACATATTTTAGAGGTATGATAAGAAGCCTACTATACTTGACAGCTAGTCGACCAGACTTGATGTTTTCAGTATGCTTGTGTGCGAGATATCAATCCAATCCTAAGGAATCTCACTTAAAGGTGGTAAAAATAATTTTTTGCTACCTAAAGGGAACCATGGATCTAGGATTATTTTATACTTCTGAAAATGATTTTGTTTTAAAGATTTTTTTGGATGCTGATTTTGGTGGTTGTAGAATGGATAGAAAGAGTACATCTGGAACTTATCATTTCTTAAGAGATTCATTAGTTTCTTGGTCATGCAAGAAGCAACATTCTGTAGCACTTTCCACTACTAAAGCTGAATATGTAGCAGCCGGAAGTTGTTGTGCTCAAGTGTTGTGGATGCAACACACACTCATAGATTATTGCTTGAGTTTTACTAAGAATCAAATTTTGTGTGATAACACAAGTTCCATTGACCACAGTAAGAACCCTGCACATCACTCTCGTGCAAAACACATAGATATTAGGCATCACTTTCTTAGGGATCACACACTTAAAAGGGATATCATTCTTCAGTTTATCAGAACATAAGATCAAATTGCTGATATTTTCACAAAATCTTTACCCTCTGATAGATTTGAATACATTAAACAAAAGTTAGGAATGATAACCGTAAGGTAATTATTCTTCCTTAACTTCTTGTTGAACAATTCTCCTAACAGTAATAAACTCCTTTTCATAGGGGGAGAACATTTGATTGTCAGAGTACCTAAAATTTTCGTAATCTGTTTTTTAAACTATGTGTAACTAAAATTTTCGTATTCTGTTTTTCAAACATTGTGTAACTAAAATTTTCATAGTCAGTTTTTCAAACTTTCCAGAGTGGAAATTTTTGGAATTATAATTTCCGGAATGTAAATATCTAGAATGAAAATTCTTGGAATAGAAATTTCTGGATTCTAGAACATTCATAATGATATTTTCATACTGGAACTTTCGTAATGATCTTTTCATACTGGAACTTTCGAAATGAGATTTTTGTACTGGAACTTTCGTAATGAGATTTTCATACTGGAACTTTTGTAATGAGATTTTCGTACTGGAACTTTCGTAATGAGATTTTCGTACTCAAAATTTTGTAATGTGATTTTTGTAATGAACTTTCGTAATAAGATTTTTAAGATTATTACCAATTACGAACAATATTTCTAGGCAATCCAAAAGGTATGATTTCCTTACTTAAGTTATCGTAATCATTTTTTTCTTGCCTCTATTTTCCTTTTTTTTTCAGATTCTAGTTTTCCTTAAATCCGAATATTTTCTTTAAAACCTAAAAAGACCAGAGTCATGTTTTCCTTGCGGGAGTGTTCTTAACCTTCAGATCAGATCGAAAAGTTTTTCAACCATTAGATGGATTTTGGAAGACCAATGGTCACCTCCATCACCTATATAAAGGGGACCCCAAGACTCGTCCCACATCGGTTTTTCAAAGCTTTCACATCTCGAAGCCCTGCTACTCTTCTTAAGACCGGTTCCGATCTTTGTAAAGACGTTCTGAATCTTTCATAACTCTTCACTACGAATGTCTGTTGAAGAAACATCTCAAGAAATGTGAACTTAAAATACAATCTCAAAGTGGTTAGTCTTCCGGGAAAGGTTGGTGCATCCGGATTTTTACAAGATTGATTCTATTATAACCAAGAATATCAGGTTGAATGGATGGGAAGATATATGCTTGTTTAAGTCAAAGAAATAGGATCTGATTTATACTGATTTGATGATCGAGTTCTATGAGTCTGTTTCCTTCCAGATGGAAGATGGAAAAGAGTGGTTTTCATTTAAGTCTTATGGGAAGACTTACAAGCTATCCTACACCAAGGCCATGAGCGTGGTTGGTTTGTCCTATGATGGGGAAGCTGAGTTTTTCTCACATAAGCTTCCAGATGAGCAAGGAAGTTTCAACAAGGTGAAGGCTTTAAAATGTCTTGGACTTAAGGATGCTACGACTGCTAAATTTGCTCGTCTCACTCCGAACAATAAGATTCTACAGCTCTGGGTACAAGGTTTTCTTATACCAAGAAGAGGTGACAAAGATAATTTAAAGAAAAGTGATATCTATGCCTTAGATTTCATGGTAAATCTAAGAATGATAAATTTGATGAGGCATGCCTTGATTATGATCAAGAAAATCAAAGAAGAAAATTTGAGAGCTCAAATAATTATGTACCCTGCCTTACTATCTAAGTTGATAGTTCGGTGCTTAGAATCCTTTAAGGTTTGATTCAAATCAAAAGTCTGGAATTGTAAGCTTATGCTGGTAAGTAATGGTATGTTGAAGAGGATAAAGATTGGTTATTTTAGTGAATCCGGAGAATTCTACCCTCTTTATGTGGAAGAGGTTGAGGCAGCTTAGAAAGATACACAGACTCCAGAACCATCCAAAAAGGCAAGGAAGAAGATAAAGTTTAAGGAAGTGATTGCTGATAAAGAAAATCCCAAGGCTAAGGAAACTCATTCTGCTCCCCCCAAACCGATGAAGCAGAAAACTTATACAGATGAAGTGGAATCCAACTGGAGGGAATATAAAGAGAATAGGAAATAAGGGGATCCTCAGTTCGGACTGGACCCTGCAGAGGCTAAGGCCTTAAAAGAAAGGGCTACAGAAGAGTTAGAGAAGCAGGAAACAGAAAAGAAGATGAAAAAGAAGTTGTCTGAAGCTGAAGTGGTGCAATCTTTGTTGAAAGCTACAGAGTTAGATTCTAAAATTCTTTCCATTCCGGAAACTTTTGGTCTTGAAACTTCTTTACTAGAAACTCCAACTAAGAACTATACCACTCTGGAAAAATCCAAGGGTAAAGAAGTAGTTGAAGAAGCTGAAAAAGAATCTACTGAAGAAGTATAGGAAGAGGTTGAAGAAGAAGAAGAAGAAGAGGGAAGTGAAGATTTGGATACCCTGATCAAACAAGTAGAGGATTATAAAGAGAAGGAAGAATCCGCAAAGTTAGTAACTCCAAGAAAGGGAGATGCAGAGGGTGGTAAGAATAATGATACTCAAAACCAAGAGGAAGAAGAAGAAAATGTCTCATATAATGAGGAAGAATCCTATGAGAGGAATTTCCTTGAGGAAGGACAAGAAAAGAAGAAACCAGATGAAGACCAGATTATTCAAGTTTCTGAATCCGAAGAAGTATCTCCTGATGAAGAACCAATTCTGAAAGATGATAAGGGGAAGAAAGTTCTCATGGAGACACATATAAAATATGTCATTAGGAAGAAAGAGGTTAGTGGTTATTCTAGAAGAAAGCTAGTGCAAGTTGAGGAAGAGCCATCTCCAAGAAAATTATCTGATTCAGAGTCATCAGCTCATGGTCATGATTATGTGGTAGAATCTCTGAAGAAGTTGGTGGACACCATTCCGTTTTTCCAACTATAGATTCTAGATGCTAGATGCTCTAACAATGTTTGAATCAGAAATCGGATTCCTTATTCATGGTCATGGATAAGTGTATAAATATTGAGGATGACCATAAAAGTTTTCTTATCAATGATGACATGCATAGAAAGTCTTGCAGCAAAATAACTTTGTGGTCTAAGAGAGTTGAAGAAGACATGGCCGTCTTTGATAATTTTCAAAATGACGTGAAAGATGCTTTTGACACAGAGGATAAGAAGATTAAGAATCTTCAAGATGAGCTGATTATTTAGCAGAGTTCCCGGAGTCAACAAGTGAAGGAACTAAATGACAAGGAAAATTCTCAAGCTCAAAATTTTATAAGTGATAGAAATATCCGGATCGAGCTTGATAAAAGACTGGTAAACCAAGATGAGTTGGTGAAGATGCAACAATATGCCTTAAAATCTCAGGCAGGAGCTTTAAATGTTCAAGAGGACAGGATCTCAGCTTTATAGAGTCAAGTAGAGGAAGAAAAAAGAGACCTGAATAAGCTCAAAACTTTGTTAAAGAAGCTGATCCCGAAGGAAAAGGGAGACACATAAGCCCATTCCGATATTTTGTTGTATTTTTCTTTTCCTATAATTTTTTTCCAACTCTAATGAAAATTTAGGTGCTTGAATTTTGTTATATACTATTGTTTCTAGTACTATATTTTCCTTTCCATTCCCTTCAATTATTTTTGAAAATCACAAAGGGGGAGAATGAAAAATAACTACTCCTAAGGCGGAGAAGGGAAAAGAACCACTAAAAAGAAGAAAAAAATATCCTTAATGTAAGGGGGAGTTGCTCACTTTGAAGCTTTTCATTCCCATGATAAGGAAAACTCCACTCCGGAAATTCAGAATACAATCCTTAGAGTTTCAATGCTTAAGGGGGAGTTAGTTGTGTTCACTTTCATCCGTGGACAAAGGGAGATAAGTTTTAATTTGAAAGTCTAAAGAAATTTTTTCAAAGCCCTTATATTCTATTTCATAAGGATGTTTGTGCTTTCCAAAAAGGGGGAGATTTTTGAGTCAATAAGGTTTTCCTTATGACTTTTCTATTCCTTCTTGTTTTGAAAATCACAAACACCTTATACTTAAGAAAATATATATTTTACCTCCATAAGGAATATTTTCTTCCTTAAAGAAATATATCCTAACCTAGATTATCTTATACATTGCAATATTTTTCTTAAGATCAAAAATTGGATTCATACTCAAAATCCCAGAATCATATAATGTCATGTATTGGAGTATTTTGTTTTTAGGATCTGAATTCTGGATATGAACTATAATGAAGTTCCACTCTGAACTATGGATACGAACTTTCATGAGTTCGACTCCAAACTCTTAAGTAGTTCCACTCTGAACTCTTATAAAGTTCAACTCCAAACTATTAAGTAGTTCAACTCTGAACTCTTATGTATTTCGACTCCGAACTCTTATGTAGTTCGACTCCGAACTCTTAAGTAGTTCGACTCTGAACTCTTATGTAGTTCGACTCTGAACTCTTAAGTAGTTCGACTCTGAACTCTTATGTACTTCGACTCTGAACTCTTATGAAGTTAGACTCCGAACTCTTGGGTAGTTCGACTATGAACACTTTTGAAGGCCGACTCCGAACTTTCATAAGTTCGACTCTGAACTCTTAAGTAGTTCGACTCAGAACTCTTTACTAGTTAGACTTCGAACTCTGCAAGTTCAGATTCCAAACTCTAGTGAAACTAGACTCTGAAATTCCTTAGAAATTCAGACTCCGGACTTCTACTTATTTCAGGTTCTGAATTCCTATAAAACAAAATCTGAACATTTCTTTTTGATTAGAATCCAAACTTTTAATTTTCTGACACTCCGAAATTTAGTATGGATATTTTTTACATATGATCCATTACAAAACGATGTCGTGCATTCAGTTATACATAGTTTGTTATTAAACGATGTCATCTATTTTGTTTCAAACTAACCGTTGGTTGAGTTACACATGTACAGGTCCCTCCAAATTTTAAGGAAAATATGACCGTCGGAGAGGGGGCCGACTGAGCCTATAAATAGGAGCTCATTTGAAAGAGCTCAAAAATGAGTTGATCAATCTAGAGACCACACGCTATTAAGGTTATTTATAGAGAGAGAATCTTTTCATTATTTGTACATACTGAACCGCTCATTCAGATTCCTTCATGTGTCTCCGAATGTTGTTGATTACATTCGAGGGCTTCCGGGGATAGAAAGACAGAGGTTCCGACTTCCTTGAAGTTCAAGGGCTTCCTTGCTGAGGAAGACAGAAGTTCCAACTAACCTTGAGGTTGAGGGCTTGTGGGGATAGAACGACAGAGAATCCGATCTTCATATCGAGGGCTTACCCTGGTGTGGGTAAGATAGACTTGATTGAAAGTATAAATAAAGGGACCTTTATCCAAGGTTGTTGGATACCCTTCTCTTTGGGTTAAAAGAGTTATTGTTTGTTACTTGTCGTTATACTACTTTTTTTCCGCTGTATATTGTTTTGTAAGGAAAGTATAACATTCTTGTATTTCCTTACACTCGTACTCTGATTAATTTAGATTCTATACACTTTTGGGTAGAATCTCATATTGTAAACTTTAGTTAAGTTTAAATTTTCGGATCCATATATCCGAAACCTGTTTTTCGGAATCACTTTACTGATTCAAGAAAGTGTGTATAATTAGATGTTTCTAACTTCATTCCTTGTTCCAATTTCCAATTGGAGTAAGAGGTGTTTTGAATCTTCTCAGTTTAACTTTATTAAACTTAGATATTTCCTTGCTTAAGGAAATTTTTAACATTTACAATTCACCCCCCTCTTGTATATTGAGCATCTACATAATTATTTCTATCCTAAATTAATATGGTCGGTCTCAAATTTAAACTCTTGAGGGTCTTTTAAGCTTTTGAATTAGGTAATATAAATTCCATTTTAGTGGTTGATCTATATACCCATTATGTTTGTTATAAAACCACTAAATCTGAAATAAAATAACCTATGTTAACTAATAGTTTGAAAGAAAATCATTTAAACCTCATTTGGGTCTTTAAAAAATTTTAGGCACCCTCGACTTCGGTTTCTTCTTCAGCCTCTCATATTTAACTATGACCATGCTTCATTATCGATGGATCAACCATCTCAAATATCCTATATGATGGATTGATTATTTGGTTATGAAATAATGAGGAAACCATGCGATGGGTTGTTCTAAAGTCCAATATTCTTCTATAGTTTTCCCTTTATTTTAGGATGTATAGGGAACCTTCCTCCCTATGTTTAGGGATGAAGAGGTAGAATCCTTGAGAACATTTCATGTTAATAGCACGTGAGGGTATAATGATGTCCTAGAATGGGAATACCCTATTTTTATCTCAATGGATGCACATTTAGGTGGAATATTAATAATTTATTGAGTGTTTTCCTATGCCATAATCATCCACAACTAACATGTTACCATTTGGCGATGTTCCATTTTGACATCTGTTATCACTACCACAATTTTTTATAGTATACACCAGAAATGAAGAGAAAACCCATATGATATATAGTCATCATGGATAATGCCACAGTAAATCTTGCATACTAGGATATAGTCTCTCATAACTATTTTTTATGACCATGATTTTATGTTTACAATATAACCATCTATAATTGTGTTAGTGGTGAGTTTACTATTGGGAAAGAAGCTAAACACCGAGTGTGAACTCAAGAGTATCACTACTATTTCACCCATTAATGATAGTGGTGTAAAACAAGAGAAAACATGGATAAATAGTTTAAATATACATCTTGGGATCTAAAACTCACAATGGATCACATTTACATTTAATTGCACTATTATATGATGCCATAATACTAAAAACTATCTCGATATATATTGGATACTTTCCATTGTTGACATGAAATAATAATTTGTAAATCTTGGCCTGCACTTGCATTTATAAGATGCCAAGCTCTCCTTATTCAAGTATAGAAACCATTTAAAATATACTGGGTCTAACACCATTGTGAAAATCATAGGCTTAAAAAAATATCCTCTCTTCCACATGGAAAAAATCCCAACTAGTTGAATGCGAGGAGGGATTTCAGAGAAGACATTGAAACCCTACTCCTTGTAGAATCTTTAATCTGGCTTTAACAAACACATTCTTGAGACTCCCCTTTTATCCATGGAAGGGTCACCCATTGGGATTTTTAGGGTTTTTCCTTGTTTATAGAAAAATATTAAGACCATTAACTATTTCTCAAAGTTGAAATTTTTTTTTTGGGAAGGGACCCTTCGCCATGGAATTCATGGTCTCATCCCCCTAAGATCTCCCTAGGTTTCATTTGTTGGGATAATTTCATTATATGTAGCTCCATGAATAATAACCTTATAAATCATATATATAAAATTAATATGATACCACAATCTAAATGTGTCATATAGAAATTTTTCAACAAGGGAATCTAATGGCTCAACATCTCTGGGATCTGGTTAATATTCTGATCGACACATTCCTACAATATCCATATGACTTCAAAAATCCATTCCTCCATCAAACGGTCCTAAAAAATGGGAATATGTACACCATAAAAAATTACCACATAAACTATGGCTTAGAACCACATCTGAAGTGTAGATCCTAGTCTTTATTCAAGCCTTGCAGTTGGTCAATATCAAAATGATATAGGATCGAAGAGTAGAAATGTGTTTTAGTGTAACAGCTCAAGATTTTAAAAAAGGAACATCATGTTTGATAATATATATGACATGAAAAACTAAGAATAAAAGAAAATATAAAACCTTGATACTTTATTATACATTTATTTTTAAATAAATTAAATCTCTTCAATATCTTATAATGCTTGCAACTCTGAGTTTAAACAAAAAAATTTTCTCTATTAAAATACTTGTATTTATACATAACCATTATAACATAGCCATTAAAATGGAGGGGATGATTAAAACTATCAAAATTATTAAAATATAATATTTAAAATATTTTAAAATAAAATAAATAGATATCTATTTTTTAGGATTGAAATAAGAATCATTTGAATGTAAGATCTTTTTTATCATGAAAAATTGTATTTCTAAAAGAAAAAGATTCATCAATTCTCGAACAGTTATGATAAAATTATTTTTTTGTGAGTATAAAAAATTTATTTGATAAAATTAAATTAATTTTTGAAATCAGGATATAAAAATTTTCTTAGGGTTAATTTTTGGAACTTTTCTAAGTAGTTTATTTTTTCAATGAATAGTTAAAAATACTGACGTTTACTGAAAATGTCATTTTTGATTAAATTATTTTAAATGTTAAATTATATTTTAAATTATTTCATTGTAAAATTATTTAAATTATATTATAATAAATAGAAATTATTCTATTGGAATAAATTTATCATTGAATTTTGATTTTAAAACCATTTACACTTATGAGAATTTACTCTTCAGAAAACCTATTTTTCGTCACATATCTGGGTATAATTTTAAATTGAATTCTACCAATTTTTTGAATTAAAATTTAAAAAATGGATTATATATCTGGTATAAACATAATTAATTTTATATAATATGTTCAACATAATGTTTACAAAAATTAAGAGTGAAAACAGTAAAAAATAATTACAACAGTTTAGTGAAAAATGGGTTTACGAAGGGGTTAAACTAAGAAGATAAGAGTTATAATGACCTAAACCACTTGTGAAAATATTATTTGATGGAAAACATAGAACTTATTCTATCCAAAATTATAACCTAATATTATTTGGAAGCTTTTGGAATGTGATTGAATTTACCATTTTGGATTCTTTTGGGAAATTTCAATGTAATTTCCAAGTGGGCTCCCTTCACCACTTATAAAAGGGAACTCATTAACTTTAATTATTCACAACTAAATATAAATTTGGATAGAAAAAAACCTGAAAAACATTCTCTCGAATTACCTTAGAAATACTCTAGAGCTACAGTTCCTCCCAAAAGAAAAACCGTAGTGATCTTAAGAAGAGATCCATAGCAGGTTTCTCTTAGAGAAGTTAATTGTCTTAACAAAGATATTTCATTTTCATTATTAATTATCCAAGTTAAATAATGTATTAAATATTAAAATATAATAACTCTAATATATTCCATATAATTACATTTTGTTAAGTTAATTTCATAATATTTATTCAGATTATTCTCCATCAAAGTGGAAACAAAATCATCAACCGTGTGTACCATAGACTACCGCCTCGCGAACTGATGCAGTTCGTTTTCCATCACCACCTTTTAAGGATATATATAATGATAGATTTAAATTATTTATGTTATATTTATAAAAATGTTATACTTATGTAATTATAATATTTTATTTAATTGTTTTACATTCAATTATGTTTAAAACATGATAACAACGTTTGTGTGTACGGTGATGTACCCCCTCATGAAGCGATGTGATTCATTTTTCAAATATGCTTTATAGGGAAGTTTATAAGGATACATTTAATGAATATATTTTATATATAGAACATGATATAGATTATTTTAAATGAGTCATATATTCCCTTACCCTCTATCTTATTAAAGGAATGATATCATCGCTTGTGCGTACGTATGAACTACCGTCTCCACGAAGCGATGCGACTCATTTTTCAAGACCAAAATTCAAGAATAGATATAATAATGTATCTAATGAGTAAATGTGATATTTATAGAGAATATTATCATTATTTATATTATTGATTTATCTCTTATTTTCAATAATTTGATCCTTTATGACAAAACATACAGTAGAAAACCAGGCAATGAACACCAAAAAAAATGAAAATAATGAAATATTATTAAAAAATAGGTGGTAAAATGCTATAAATTGATCATATATGGTAATATAAATATGATATTGGTTTTTGAATAAATTAATAACATGATTAAAACCATTATATATAGGGTACTTAGAGATATGATGGAAATTTTCCATGAGGTTAGGGTTTCTCATCTCACTTTTTCTTCCGTGAGACATATGAAAATTTCACCACTAATTTCGTTTGTGTTGTGTATAGTCCAACCCTTTTATTTGTTATATCATGAATCTATTTATATTAGCATTATTTAAATTTTTATTTGATGTTATTTAGTTCATGGGTCATACGATTTAAAAGTTACTACAATGGAAATTGTTTATTTCAGTATCTCATTATTATTCAAGATTATATTTTGTTTATCTATTACATGGAAGAATTAATCGATATATATATATATATATTAAAATAATAATATTTTATTATCCTATAATTATTCATAAAATTTGTTATGTAATATTACCATTTTCAACTCTTTGGTACTTAAAATTATTGAGACAATTCTTTTTAGAAAATTGGACTTTTTTAATATATTCGATTGAAAATAAGTTTTCAAAAAAATATATGTTTTCTAAAAATGTTTTAAAAAGCGTTTTTCAAATTTTAAAAATGAATTACAAAATAATTTTTTTACCAATTTGAAATTTTAAACTATTCTTTGAAAAGAATCTTCATGTTGTTTTCAAAACAACATCCCTTGGGCTTTTATAGAAAACGTGGAAGTAATATTTGTTTTAACATGTATGACATGAATAGAATCTTATGTAATAATAAATACTAATTGTTTTAATTATTTTTTTTTTAAAATTTCAAAGGTTATTTATATATAAAAGTATTTTCAACACGTTTTTTGAACTTTTTGTTTTAAAAGTTTATTTTCAAATTGAAAAGGTTATTTTCCCCAAAAAAGTTTTAATTTCTTTTTATGGTATTTCTATTCATCAATGACATAGAAAATTTATTTTAATTTTGATCTAATCGAGATATATTATATAAAAATAATCCATATTAATTTTATGGATGGTTTATAATTAGTTTGATTGAGGATTTAAAATTTTATTACCATTAACCATATTACTCGGGATGGTTTATGATTATGTTTATTTGATTGGGATAACTATTAAAATTTCATATGTTAGATTTTAATATAAATTTTTATGTTGATTATGTTTCAACCATTTCATATAAGGAATTTTTGTAATTTTTATATTATGTGTGGGTCTCAGTTATATATATCTCCTCGATTCATCGACAAGTATCATGAGAAAAATCAGTTGGACAAATTAGATCTGTTTCAACCAAAAGATTTAAATTTTATTAAGGAAGATATTTATAGTTTCATATGTTGGTCATTATAAATTCCATCATTATGAGATCTGATATTTCCATCCACATAATCAATTAGATTGAATTTCCATTGATAATTATCAAGCTTATGTGATTTTTTATATGTCTTTATTTTATCATCATTTATTTCTACCATATTATGCTTAATTTTATGATTAAATATCATATGTTTTAGTTATTCACCATGAAATATTTATCATGATTATTAATTCATGATAGATTCTACTATGTGATTATCATTACTGAGAATTAGATATATGCTCTATATTATTTTTTATTTTCCCCATGTAACCAAGAAGTGTTTTATGATTGATATATAGGGATATCATAAGAGTAATAATAAAATCTCCAAAGGAATTTTTTTTGTACTTTATGTTTTAGATGTAATGTGAGGTTCAAGTATGTTTATAGTTTAGAAGAACAAATAAACTATTAATTTCTTTAGGATGTGATAACTTATATCTAGTGCCAATTTAATAAAGTACACATCGACTCTAGGTTACCGGAGTCAAGGTTGTTATAATTACTATAAAAATAAGTTTAAGAGAAATATTGGGAACCAGATTTAGGAAAACATATACTGGGGAATATAATCGTATGATATAATTTGAGGATAAGTATATAAGAGGATAATAATGTTTTTATAAGGATGATATTATGTGTATTTTTATATAAATACTTCATTTTATAGATACTAAAATTGGATTTGGTTCTGACACAAATATACCTATGGATAACAACCTTAAAGGGGGAGTATTGAGCTTAGCCCGATCGTCACCTAGTGCACCAAATTGGGCCTTATTGTGCACCTAGTTTTATACCCTTAGGGGATATAATTAGGAAAATTTAAAATTTATTTACCAACCATTATGAGAGATTTGAATATGAAGATATCCCTAAAGAAACAATGTTTATTATTATGAGATTAGCTCTGCATACAATTTTAAATTTATGCTAAGTGCTTCACTAGTTTTGGGGTTATACATTATGATTAATAATGTCATAATCTAATTTAGTGTATAAAATCATTTAGAAATATAACCTATAGGAATTAATGAAAATCATATTAATTCACATAATATATAGATTAAGAATGTTCATTTATTTTTTAAGATTAAGACTATATTTCAAAGGAAACTGATCTCCCAAAAATTCTAATAATATGAGGACATAATATCATGAGATATTTGGGAAATGAAATTATTGTATAAGTATTATATATGTGAAGGGAATTCATAGAATAAGATGAAAATAGGGAAAAAATTTATAAGGGGAAGAAGGGAAAGAATATTTTTCCCACATGTGATAATTATTGAAAGAAACATCCTGGTATTTTATTTAAGTGAATAAGGGTTTTTTGCATTCTTGGATAGAAAGTACATCGTGATTGTAATTTCAAGGTAATGAAATAAATTTACAATATTAAATTCCTTAAATATAAAGTGATAGTTAACAATGGAATGGAATTCCCCAAGAATCTAGGGAATATACATCAATAGAATCTAAGGGATTATGGTTATGATTATGATCTTTCCATATACGAAGTGTAATGATTAATGTTATCATTTTTGGATTAAAGATTTATGTTATATGATAATTTTATAAATGATATTCTAGTTATCATTACCATAAAATTTATCAGTATTATACTGAAGTAAAACCTCTTAACAGATTTGAGAGCATATATTGAATGGTACCGATGATGAAGAAAAGTGATTTAGTGACACGTTGAACCTCTTTAAAAACAGATGATCTAGGGGGGACAACCCTTAATATGTTCTCAATGTGGAGATAATAATTATATTTTTGTGTGATAGTGTTGATGACCATGAAATTGGATATAGCTTTGATGGTTTATGTTATCTAGTTGTATAAATATTAATGGATAGCCATATTTATAACTTATTCTATCTCAATTTATAAACTAATGTAAAATTTAATATTTTTTCATTTTACTGACTTTATCATTTTGTATTCTTTTGTGAAATTTCTAAGTAATTTTCAATAGGTTTCGCTTTCCCCACTTATTAAAGGTCACTCCCTTCTTTAACTTATGCAAACCTCACAAGAAAATTTAATAAGAAAAAAACTGAAAAAATATATCCCAAACATACTTATACATATTATAGAGCATCATTTACACCCAAAATACAAACCCTAGTGTCCTTAAATGGATATCTAAATGATTTTTATCTTAGAAAAGGTAATTGTATTAACAAAGATCTTTCATTTTATTTCTTAATTTCACACATTAAATTATGTATTAACAATTAAAATATAATAACATAATTATATAAAATAAAATGAAATTTTATTATATCAATTTCATAATATATATCTATGTTTTCATTAATCAGATAAGAAACAGAATCATCGAGCGTGTGTACAATGGATATCCGCCATGTGAACCAATGTTGTTTGTTTTCCATCACAATCATTCAAAGATGTATATAATGATGAATTTAAAATAATTATATGATATTAATGATATTATAAAACAGATTTAATTATAACATCACATATATCTTATTAATTCCAATTCTTTTTAAAATATGATAATGTCTCTTGTGAGTATGATAGACTACTGCCTCACGAAGCGATGTGATTAATTTTTTAAAAGTGCTTCACATAGAAGTTAATATGGATAAATGTAATGAATATATGTGATATATATATGACATGATATAAATTCCATAAAATTAATCATACGATACCTTACCCTCTCACCCATTAAGGGAATGATATCACCACTCATGCGTATGTACATTTTACCATCTCAATGAAGAGATGTGACTCATTTTCCATGACCAATCTTAAAGAATGGTTCTAATAATGTATATAATGAATAAACATGATATTTGAAACACTATTATAATTATTTATATTATTTATTTTTTACTATATATAAGAATTAGAAATTTCATGAAAAATGATGCACGAGAAAACAAGGCAATTAACACTCAAAACAATAAAAACAATGAAATATTACCAAAAATGGGGGTAAATTGTTATTAGTTTTAGGTAAACTAGTTCAACTACCCTATGCAGTAGGGGGGTGAATCTAGGTATAAAAGATAAAAAAACTTACCCTTTTGATATTGTTTCATTATTAAACAAAATTGTCATCTCTATCTTTACCATAGAAAAATATGACTTGAAATTAAAGCATGCAGAAGACACAATAATTTTTTCTGGGTTCACCCTCACTTGGATACATACAAGGATCATACAATGAAATTTTTTTGATGTACCAAATCCACTAATTGTGCACTTCTATTTATAATGTTTGGAGTGGACTCAGTTCCCCTTCTCGTATACCACAAATCACAATTTGAAAGCTCACTGCTCTCTCAAATAAAGTGTTCTTATTACTTCTTCAGAAGATCCACTCACAGTTTATAGACCTATATTTCCCTTAATTATATCTAATGAATGAATAATTTTCTATATGTATATGCACTATTTATTTCCCACTTTCATCCACTGATGAATAATGCTTTACCAGAAATGTACTGGGAAAATTTAAATATTTCACGCAACCCTTACTGCACCATGCACGCAAGTTTTATGATTTGTGCATAAAGCCTTTTATTAAAAGAAATTTCCTTCTAATACAAAACATTAATCTTATCCACAACTTAATTTCTTTAACACAACTCAAATTATTATGCACAACTCCCATTAAACACAATTATTACACAATTAAGAGCTCTAATTTCCTTTAAGTATTGAGATTGTCAAATAATGGTGGTCAACTATTATTTATTGACATCGTCGAACCCTATGAAAAATATTTGACACATAACTCAAGATTATATTCGAGTGCACAAAACCAAATTTGACATCACATTGGGCGCACAAGCCTCTTTTTCACAACCTCATATTTTGTGCACATTCAAGATATTTCATGAAATTCAAACCATTTCAACATTTTGATGTTCTGATCCTAAAAAATTACTTGTGCACAAAATTCAAAACCATCTTCAATATCGCGCGTAACTTTTCCAAAAAACACTTTTCTTCAATTTTGTAGATTTTAAAGCCCAAAAAATTTGAATAAATTGGAAAATAGGACCACCTTGGATACGTTCTTTTTGTACCTCCTCCATTCATCCATTAGTTTGTCATGTATTCATACCAACATAGTTTTCAACATCCACTCTTGAATTCTACAATAGAACAAGGAAACCCTCTTTTTTAACAATCAAAATCAACCTAAAAATACTTCAATTTGACCTTGAGGATTTCCCCCAGTAATAATAGAATAATATATTATATTATAAATATGAGTATGATTCTATTATAAATTAATAACATGATAAAATCCATTATAGAGGAGGTATAGACATGTATCATGGAAATCATCTCTATGGTAAGGGTTTCTCATACTAATTTTACTTCTGTGAGACATATTCTATATTCACCACATATTTACTTTCTGTGGTTTATATATTTAGCCTTTGATAAATTATATTTTGAATAAATTTATCTTAATGGTATTATGATATTACATTAATGTTATTTTATTTATGGGGATTATGATTCAAATTTTACAACATTGGTTATAGTTTATTTCCCAAACTCATCGTTATTTATGATTTTTTTCTAGCTATTATTTGGCTAATTTTAAATATATCTATCTAAAAATAAATATATTTTATTATTATCTAGTTATTCAAGAAACTTTTCAATTAATAGTTCCATTTTAACCCTCATTGGCATTTAAAATCATTGAAAATATATTTTTATGAAAAATCAAAATTATTTATCTCTTAGGCCAAGAATAAGTTTTCTTCAAAATAAATGTTTTCTAAAAATGTTTTACAAAATGTTTTTATCCTTTTAAAAATGATTTATTAAATAAAATTTTAACCATTTATAATTTTTAAATTTTTTTAAAGTAATATTTTTATCATTTTTAAAATAAGGCTTGTTTGGATTTTACTGAAAATGTGGAAGGAATATTTATTTTACCATGTACAAAAAGAATGAAATTTTCCACGATAATGACATATCAATGTTTCAATGATTATTTTAAAAGTTTGAATTAGTTATTTTTAAAGAAAATTAGTTTCAAAATGTTTTTTGAAGTTTTTTATTTTAATAAGTTATATTTATAGTGAAAAGGTTATTCTCCTTAAAAATATTTTAAGGATATTTTATAGTATATTTTAATTTTTCAATGACATAAACCCCTTATTGTAATTATGATAAACTATAGATATGTTGTATTTAAACAATATTTATTATTTATATGGTTTGTTTATGATTGGTTTGATTGATGATGTACAATTTTATTACCATTCACCATATTACTATTGATAGTTTATGATTGTGTTTATTTGATTGGGGTAAGTATTAAAATTTTTTATGTCGGTTTTTAATATAAATGTTTATGTTGATTATGTTTCAACCCTTTCATATGAGTAATGAATTAGACTCTATATGTAATGAGTGAGTCATGGTTATAGATACCCCCTTTATGAATCGAAAGGTATCATGATACAAATCAGTTGGCCAAATTAGATTAGTTTCTATTAGAATATTTAATTGGTCTTGTTGAAGATATTGGCCGTTTTAAATGTCCAAAATTATGTATTCCATAATTATGAGATCAATTGTTTCCATATTATTACTCAATTACATATAATATCCATCTATAAGTTTCAATATTATTTTATTATTTATATATATTTATTTGATCATCGTTTTTTATCATATTATTCTTAGTTTTGTTGATTAAATATCACGTGTTTTAATTAATTACCCCTCCATGTTTATTATTCTTATTTATTCTTGATAGCTTCCACTATACTCATACCCTTAATGAGGATATGATATCACCCCTTTATTATGTTTTATTTTTCCTTGGATACGAAGAAGTGTTTTATGATTGATATGTAGGGATATGGAAAGGGGAATAATGAAATTCAAAAAGAAAACACATTTTTTATTTTATGTTTAAAATTTAATGTTAATCTAAAGTATTTTTATATTTCACCAAGACTAATAAAATATTTGGTCTTTTGGGATATGATAACATGTAACTAGTGGTAATTTAATAATTTAGACACCATCTTTGGGTTACTGGAGTCCTGGCCATAACATTTAGGCTATATCATATAAGCATGGATGTCTAGGGAATAATTTGAATGGTAATATTGGAATTCCCAACTAATTCATCACTCATAGATATATGATCCACTTGATTAAATACTATCAATTACCATTTTTTTGGACTTAGTGAACCCTAATATTGAAGGATTTTCATTTTGTTTCGACTTATTGACATCTGTTAGGAGTCTATTACTTTATAGTGGGAAGAATTCGAATTATGGTTATTCTTAGTAATAATTCAACATAACATGCCTATGAATAGATAATGTTTTCCTACATTCTCAATGATAACTTCATGTAACATCTTATATCACTATGTAGAACTGAATAACACCATAAAATGAGAAAAAGGTTGGGTATAAAGATAGATGAGAAAAAAAAATTAAAAATGAGAAAATTTTCACCGAGGTGTTTTTTATCAGTTTTATTCACCGAGTGATCTTTTCCCATCCCTTATTTTTATGTCAATTTTCCCTAGTGGTGAAATTGAAAAAGGTTTACCATTACCAACAAACTAATTTTAAGGTAATATCAAAGAAATAATGTTGTTCAATTACCTTAAATAGTTCAAGAGACTTGAGAAAATAGAGAGAGTGATTCAATAGGGTTATCATAGGTCACAAAGAAGAAAACAATTAAACTAGACCATAAAATTTATAGAGGATGCCACATCACATTACTTGGTATTAATTCACATCACACACAGGTTCTAGTGTATGGTTGACCTAAATACTAGAATTTATAGTGCTTAATGCATCTATATTTCATTCCCCAGTCCCCGCATCTTAGACATCCCATCCTATTTTGACATAAATTTTTTGATAGAGTCATATTTACCTCAAAAATATATCCTAATTTTTCTAATCAGATCCAATTATGTGGGGGGATTGATTTATTATTGTTCCTTTCTGTAAAGGACAAAAATCTTTATTGGGTGGTCAAAATTCAAAGTGAATAGGGGATCAAAGAGTTCATGTGAATAGTCTCTCACTATAAATGTTTCACTTATGTATCATATTTCACCAAGGTCCCATGCTTCGATACACTTATACGTGTGCACCATTACTTCTCACTTCTATATAAAACTCACTTATGTAACTTAACCTTCCTGATCGTCTTCCGTTCCCCTGTACATATGTGAACCGCCTACTACACTTGACCATTGCATTTCGTACTCCATATGGTTTTATATAAATAGACCTTATATATACTCATTTTGAGAAACCAATCAAGAGGATAAAGATAATAAATCATGATGGTCCAAGAACCCCATGTACACACACAAGTCTTCCAATTTGTTTTAGTTGTTACAAAATCAAATAATCCTAAGGAAATAACTATAATTTGGGGTAATTTAGTTACCAAAAGGATTAAGACATTATAAAATTTACAGAGAGGTTACTTCTTCCCTAGTAATTTAAAACTTGGTTGATGAAATATGTCATAGATAATACACTTGGGTTCCACGTTCCCATGTCAAACCCAAACAAACTATACTAGTTTGTTATTCACCCAGCTTGCCATAAGTGTGAACTACCAAGGTTCCCCATGGCCAAGACATCCCAAGAAATCCATATTAAGGGTCACTTAACCATACCCTACACTAGGGTGACACTTTTCCATTCATTTATACTAAATATACAATTCATCCTACCCATCTACCAAGGATACAATTCACCTATAACGACATATAATTTTCATATATATATATATATATAACTACTTGATAGATTAATATTTATTACATAAAATAATGATACATACCATAATCATATAGGACTAGTATATTTAAAAAATTGGATACATAAAAAACTGATTTATTAGTGAACTACATCATCTCCCACTAAGTTCTTCATAACTAGAACCCTTTTTGGACATATCATACATAATAGCATTTTTATAACATAGGGAAAGGAAACATAAGAAAGGGTGATCTTGGATTCTATGTAGGGTAAATATTGATGATATATATAGAACTTGAGTATAAGGGTATGAGAACATATGAATAACATTTTAAAAACCTACCCTAAATACCATAGATCATAAAAATTAGTCATGGCATAAATCATGGAATTTTATAAGACAATAATCATAATGTAATAAAAGAAAATAATCCATGAGAGAATAAAATTATCATAAGACATAGATTTGTGAAATACACATAATCATAGAAAATATTATGTTGAGTATACCAACCAGGAAATTTATAAAATTTTATGCTTGCAATAACCATAGGTGTACTAGCTTAGATATTGAGATAGACTCTTATATACCATTTTTTAGTATTGATATAACCTCCTATGTAACCTATTTTTTTTATTGGGATAACCTCCCATATATTCTTTATTCCGGAATAAGATAACCTCTTGTATAACTATTGAGATCTTAGAAAATTAATATTTACCCAATGTATTAGTGGGATGTATAATTATGGGTCCACCAATAACATAATGAAAATCCAATATATTTGTGGCACAAAATCGTTCATCATATCACAACTCATTAAAAGGAAACATGTTTCAAAATCAATTTTCATTATTATAACCCATGGGAATGAAACAAATTACATAAAAACCTTGTCATCATGTTCATAAACCGTCCAAATAAAATATAATTATTGTATAATTGGATTTTATCACTATTAAATAATATTTATAATCAATGTTTTTTTTTTCATTTATGAATATAAATACCATTAAAATATTATTAAATCATTCTTGTGGAAAATAAAATTTACATTTTGAAATCAATTATTTAAAATATAAAAATTTAAAAAATATTAAAGAAAAAATTTTCTTTAAAAATTAAGTTGCAAAAATTTAAAGGAAGATAAATCATTGAGTAGTCATGATTATTAAAAATATAGTTCAGCCTGTACATGTTAAAATAACGTTTCCTTTCAAATTTTCAAAAAGAAATTTAAAAGTTCATTATTTAGAAAATGAAAGTAATTTTTCCTATAACTTTTTGAAAAATGTAAAAATGGGTAAAAATTATTTTAATCAATAAGTACAGACTATTAAATACATTATTAAAAACATTTTTATAAAACACAGACATGGATGAGAAAGGGGTTTCCACTAAATGGAGAAATTTAGTCATTTTTCTTTAAAAACATTAGTTTTAACTAGTGAGTAAATAAACAGAGGAAAATTAAATGAATAAATTTAATTTAAAGAAATAAAAAATGGATAATAAAACTAATGAGTTTATTGAGATATATATGATGCTATTTTATCATCGTAAGCATAATCAAAAATAATAATGATAAATGATGAGATTGTATCATAAAACCCTTGCAACTTTGGTAAATTTGGAATCACATGCAAAATGAAATAAAGCATCATATGTGGATATTTATATCCATTAATTTTTATGAGAACAATAATAAAAAAATTCATGGTCATTATATACACCACAAAAAACAAACATGTGGTGAATATGGCTTGTGTCTCACAGAAATAAAAGTGAGACAAAAATACCTTGCCTAGAGTCTTGAATTATTATTACACATTTAAGCCACATATATAATAAATATATGTTTATTATACATATAATAAAGAAACATAATCATATATATATATATATCATACCATATATTCTTTACTTATAACATTTTACCAACCTTTTATTAACAATTATTTAACAAAATAACTATTTTAGGTGATAACTGCTTTGTTTTCTTTTATGTTCTAGCGGGGTAGTTTTGGTTCTTGAACATTTATTATGGTTACATAATATCCATAATTCTAATCATGATTTAAATATAAAATATATTCATTATATAAAAATTTACAATCATCCATAAAATTTATAGATAGAAAATTAATTACACTATTCAAGGAGATAGTTGGATATACATACACATGAATGTTGTTTCTCCTTTCTCAACAGATGAAATGAAAGAAAGATAAATACTAATTAAAATATATAGATTAATTATTTTTTCATATATATATATATATATTAAATATTCATTAAATTAATTCTTTTTTAACATCCATGTCAAAATAAAATGAATAATACATCACATCGCTTAATGGATGCGGTAGAATATACAAGCACAAGCGACACTATCATTTTACAATGGATAGAAAGGTAAGAGGGTTTATGTGAAATTATAATTTAAAAAATAAAATTATTTAATAAATAATATATATATATAAATTAAATCTATCATTATATCCATATATGAGAGGTGGTGATTGATAACAAATTAAAAAGGTTCACGAGGCAGTAGTCTACCATACACTAGGTTGACGGTTTCCTTTTCCATTTTATGGAAGACCAGTTGGATATAGGTTATGATAACAGAAAAATACAATATCAATATATATAATATAATGATTTTATTATTTTATAATAATTTTATTATATTTGAAGGAGGTGGAAGAATAAATAAAACAAAAGATCCTCAGTTAATAATGACACCTCTTATTCAAACAACCTATTTAGACCAAAATCCTTCCAAGGAGGGTGTTTATAATAAAAACAAGAATTATAGGAAGTGTTGAGGGATTTAATTAATGGATTTGTTCATGTAGTTTTGAAACCAAAAGTTTTTCTATGTTTAGAGAGGAGAGGATAGAGGGTTCCCTTTTATAAGTCAAAAGGAGTGACATTTTTTTGTAAATACCAAAAACTATTCAATAATTATAAATTAATCTGAATACATGTGCTAAAAAATTGAAAAAAATGTATTTTAGGGAATATAAGGTTAATAAACATCTAAAAAACTCTTGTTTAATACTATAATTCCCTTAAAATATATGTTTACTTACTTTTACCATTTTAGTTTTCACCGAACTGGTTTTTTATTTTAACTAGGTAATTTATACTTTAATACTAAAATATATATGATATGTATGAGGTAATTTGGAATCAATAATTCTAAATATTAAATCAAATTTATAAAATAAAAATAATATGTGTGTGGAAAATTAATTTAAACACATGCACTTGTAATGAGTAATCCCATTTTAACCTTAACCGTGGTAATATAATTTTACTACTAAAGGATAATATTATTAATTTTAAGATGGCCATTGGATCCTAAATATCAATGTGATGAAATCTTAAACCATTTATTAATCACATATTCCTATTCTAATATTTCTATTATTTTTTAAAAATTTTAAATAAATATTAATTTCATAAAATATTTTTAATGTCATTTTCTAACACTATTCATTTAATTTCACTTTGAAGGCCCCAAGAAAAATGTAGAATTCAAATATATAACATTAAAAATTCCATAAAATGTTATAATTATATTAAAAATTCGTGTACCAAAATAATTTTATCAAATTATATTACTTTGACTAACATTAAAATCAATTAATTTAAATTCCATTAAATCAAATAAATACTACGTCGGTGCTGCGTTACCATTTAAGGTAATTATTTTATACTAAAAATTAAAAATAAATGACCAAAGTAAAAAAAATTATTTATACTTAAAAATAAATATTTATAACCTATCATACCACATTTTTATCTCTATGTTAATACTTAAGATATTTTTAAAAGTAAGAGTGCAACATTTTGTCCTATTCTTTACTTAAATTAGTATAAAGGTCATAATAATGGCCATATGGATCCAAAATAATACATTTACAGGACTTATATGATATGGAGTCTTAATACGGGTAAAAATATAATTTATACAAGTTGTTAGGCCATTATAACCCTTATTGTTTTAGTTAACCCCCAATAACCTTGTGTTACCCTTAACTGTTCTAACCAATTTATACATTTTTTACAATTCATTATGATCCAAAATTATGTTCACCTTTTTAACTAAAATTAATTATATTGGTTAAAAAAAATTGAATCTATTTTATCAAATTCAATTAAAATTATTGGAAAAATTAAATTTAAAATTAAACCCACTAGCTTGATAAATAGCAGTTTTTTGAAAATTCTTTTTTGAAGGAAAATATGATTTTACATTAAATATATCACTTCTAATATTCATTATATTCATTTATATATATATATAATATAAATTGAATATAAATCATTAATTATTAGGGGTAATTTTAAATAATTAAAGTGGATAAAATTTATTCACTTAAAAACCATTTTTAGAAATTGGTTTTTAGAGTTTAGAAATGAACTTAGATAAAAATAATGAAAATTAATGACATAAAAGGAAATTTACTAAATTATTATAAATAAAATTATTCATATGTAACTTTAAGATTAAATCTATAATATAATTGAGCTTTATTTAATTAAAATAAATAAAAGTAATTGAAAAATTGGTAATTATCACAACTCGCTAGATAAATAATCATTTCAAAAAATCAAATACTTTCACCCTATATTATTTTTTATATGTTGATTTAATTTTTTTTTCAAATTATAAAATTATATTTTTATAATTTCCATAAATGAAATATAATATTTTCTCACAAAAATCATGAAAAAGTATTTTTAAAGAAAACACGTTTTTGATGAATAAAATGTCTTTACTAAAATTTTAGATATTATGTACTAATAAATTTTCAATAAATTTATATTGATTATCACATTTAAATATATTTCATATATCTATAAATACTATTCACACCCATCAATTTAAAGACTAGGTTATTACGTTCATATTTAAATAATAATATTTCATGGTTTTCTTGGTCTCGGTGTTGCATGTCATATACACCATTAAACATAATTTTATTTTAAAAAATATTGGTGTGTTAAAATTTCCCCCATTAATAAATTTTAACATCATAATTATAACTTGACCTCATTTATCAAATGTTTTCTTCCTAAAAATACCTTTTTTTAAATCCCATATCGTACAAAAGGGCAATAAAAGTTCCTCTTGATAAAAGAGAAAAGGAAGAATGAAGGTCATATATAATAACAAATAACTAGGTTTCCAAGTATAAAAAAATAGTGGGAAGTGAAAATATGGACATAGAGGAGAAAAATATCTCCCAAGGATTAATAATGACTGATAGAGAACATGTTCAGGAGATATTTAACAACTACAAATCCAAATATATGTGATGGCAGAAAAATATATTGATTCCTCAGAAATGAAAATAAAAATATAACATTTTATTTCAAGATCCTTTTATTAATGTTGAGGGATTATTATATAATCAAGATAGTGAACATAAAAATAATACTTACTAGATTCATTTCCATATTGTAAGCACAATTTCATCATTTTGATGTTCTTTGATCAATTTAAATTTATTTTTTTACTCTGTGAAATGAATATACAAGATGAATTTTTTAAAATTAAAGAAACAAGCTTCACTTTTAATGGCTCATATGATCTATAAAAGAGTGAAAATCTACATCTCTAGTATTTATACATTACCCCAAACTAAAATGGTTATCACAAGGAGAGATAATAACCTATATGAATAAAACTTCATAAAAATAAATACAACATTAATCTAAAAAGACTCAAAAGTAACACCCAAATTTTTAACTAGATATTTTATAACTAACTAGCCTCAAAATTCATAATTATATTCCCAACTAAGTTCAAAACCCAAAAATCATAAGGATTTGATCATATATTCTCCCAATATTAACTTATCATTTATCTCCAATCAATATTTGACACTCATAAGATGATATGTGGAAAAATGTATATTCTTAATGTAACATCACAGGTAAATAAATAATACTACATTCTAATGTTTATCAATACTTGTGAATAAAATGTTAATACCACTTTAAAGAGAATGCTATGCTCGATGGCGTACCCAATACGCAACAACGAGTTTCTTTGAAATCTTACGTTGCACATTAATAATATAATAATACTATAATAGTTATCACCTATCTGTTGTAATGGAGGTAATGAATATAAATTACTAAAAAATGATTACATATGTTGGTCAAATATTTTTACATTTATCCAAAAAATGTTAGAGGCTTAAAATCCAAATGAATCCAATTTTAAGAATAAATACTCTAATATTTTTAAAAGATTGTTTTACCGCCTTTTGATGGAGAACCTTTTTTAAATCTAACTTTTCAAAATTTTATAAGCTTTATTTTTCAAAATAAACTTATTGTTTATAATTGGGATATTGAAATTTACTTTGGCTAAATTTTTGGTATGTTTTTGACAATGTTCATTCTTTTCAATGAATAGTGAAAAATATTTCATTTTACATCAAAACTGCTTTTTAATATAATTTAAATATATGGTTAGATTATATTTTTAATTGGTTTTAAAGTTTAATTAGAATATATTTTTAAAATTTAATTCAATTGTGTTCATTATAATTAATTTCAGTTTGAAAATGGACATTAACAAGTGCCAAACTTTTCATAGATATTGCTTCCAGAAAACCCGCTATTTGTTTTAATAGAGGGAATTAACTATATGATTTATTAATGAAATTTTCATGTTTTGAATTTGGTAAAATGGAAATCATTTATGAATTTTAAATATCAAACATAGCTTAGGGTTAATTTTTGGAATTTTTCTTATAATGTTTTTTTAATGAATAGTGAAAATACAGTTTTTAATTCAAAACTGCCTTTTCATAAAATTTATTTATATATTTAGATTGTAATTTTAATTGGTTTTAAAGTATAATTGAATAATATTTTTATCACTTAATACAATTTTTTTCACTGGATGTAATTTCACTTTTTAATTGGATGTAAAAACAAGTCAATATTTTGATAAATTTTACTTCTAAAAAACCCGTCTTTTGTTTTGACAACGAGATTTACTTTTAAATTAATTACTACAATTTATGTGTTTTGAATTTGATGAAATGGATTCCATATTTTAAATCAGAGATCCAAATTATGTATTTAATACTCTTTTGTTTTTGGACATTATGAATAGTAACGATGGTAATTATCTTTAATTATCGTGTTTAATTAGTAATCGGGTAATTAAGGGTAAGAAAATAATATCATAAAAATATAAAATGACCCCAAAATGTGTCCTAATTCTATTGGTGGTGGCATGGACGACCATGGGATTCCTTCTGCCAACCTTGGGACCCCATGGAATCACTTTAGTGTGATAGTGACCTTTTATCATATTTTTTTTAAAGAAAGGAAAATGTAACCAAAGTATGTAACACCTAAGTAAAATAATTTTAATTTTGTCTAAATAAATAATATATTAGACTATAAATAGTCATTCGAAAACTAAAAATATTTCCTAAATCATGATATTTTTTTTATAATTTTTAGACATTAAATAAATTATTTTATTTATGACACCGTGATGATGCAATGATTACCTCTTAAATTAACGATTTAAATAAAATGAGAAGATAGGGTGAAATATAAGTCTTACACTTGTCACAAAAATATTGGATGGGTGGATTTCGAAACCTTATCACCTTATCCTTGAAATATATAATTTTTGGACCTTTAAAATCCGAAAAGCATTTTATAATAATGTATCATTTTATAACTTTCCAAGAGTGCCCCTCCTCTTCTCTTATAAAAGGCCCCCACCTCTACCACCATACCCACACCTCTCAAGCCTTTGGCTCGGTCAAAACCTACCCATTTCATCTCTCCACATCCCTCTATTCATCACTGAAGCCTCACTTTTGGCATAATGCTCTTCAAGAAACCCTTTTGGTTCAAACCAAGAGGAGTTATCCGATTTAAAGGTAATGTCATCACTTGTGTTCTTTTGTTTTATTTTGCTTCTCCAAACCCATAAACTCTTTTTATTACTTTATTTTGTAAAAAAAAATTATCTTCAACATACTAGGATGTTTTTATGTGAATAATTCGAGTTACACTTACACACACCTCCGTCTAATGGGTAAAGAACATTATGTTTATGTGGATGACGAATTACTGCCTCACAAAACGATGATTGTTCAATCTTCTCTTAACACCTTTCAGGGTGGCCATTATGATGTCACTGTATTTTATATATGATATATATGGTATTTATTTTCTACATATTCTACTATATTTTTTATTTAAAACATACTTTTATGCTTTGCATGTTGTGCAAATACGATAATTTCATACGAGGAAGTGTGGACTACCACCCCCTCAAGTGATGTGACTCGTTCATGCAATACATGGAATGTATAAAGAATAAAATTAATGAACTTATGTGACCTATATAGCATATATATTATACTTTAATTATAATATATATACCTCTCAATTATTTTTAATTCCATTAATATGTCAAAGAAATGAAAGTAGCATTCATGCGTACGTACGGCCTACCGTCTCCATGAATGGTGCATTTCATTTATTTTTATCTCCAAATGTAATGGAATAGTATAAAATGAATATTTACTGTATATATATAATATTTAAATCATTAATACTATTCTCGAGATGATTTACTTATAACTACACGGACTATCATTTTCAAACAAGTTCATTTTTGATCTCATCAATCCATTTTGTGGATGTTTTATGTTAATATGATTAGAGAACATATTCGATCTCATCAATCCATTTTTGGAAGTTTTATGTGGCGCCGTTAGGCTGCCGAATTTTAATAAGGGGATTTTCATCTCACTTGTTATTCCTGTGAGATTCATGCTACATTGGACACTATTTCCTCTTTTGTGGTGTTTGTACTTCCCATTATTTAACTATTTGTATAATATACTATCATTTATGGGTAGTTACATCTTTATTGTATGACCCTTCTTTCATGGGGTGTACGTTTTGAAATTTTCCAAAATCGGTAAGGGAACCTTTCACACTCCTCTTTTAAAAAGACTTATTTTCCTATGTCTTTTAATTTACATCTTTTTATGTTGGGATATGTTCTTATATATCCTTATTGATGTAAATTTTATATCCAAGTGATGAGATACCATCTTCTCTCTCATCAACTAATTTTATGAATTTTAAAGTGACGTCGTTAGGCTGTTGAGTTTTTCCAAGGGAACTTTTTAACCCAATTTCGATTTCTTTGGGTTCAACATGTAGTTATTGAATATTTCATCCTTTTAATACGTGTGAATGACCTTTGATTGTTTTAAACTTAATATCCACTTATATTGTGTGTATTTATATTTGTCACACATAATTTTGAGATTGATTTATCCTTAATTTAAGGATACCTTCTTTATAAGGGATTTCATCTCATTTTACATTTTTATTGAGACTTCATTGTTTCTATGCACCAATTCACTCTTATATGGTTTATATATTGTCCTTTGGAATATTATATCATGAATCCATTTATTCTCATGATATTATAAAGTTCTGATTAAATTTTATTCCTCAATTATTTTATTCAAGTGTCTCTAATTTTGGTAAAAACACTTTAACAAAAATATCGCTTTAAATGTTTTAATGATTTGTTCTTCTTAATATACATGTTTTCTAAATGGTTTTAAGGATTTATTTATATGAATATTAATGGTTTAAAATGATAAAAGATTCAAGGTGCTATGGCACACTTTGATTCAAAAATCTCTTTATTAAATGTTTTAAATGGTTTTGAAAATGGTTTTTTGAATGGATTCATTATTACAATATCTTAAATTGTTATATTGTGATTGAAATATGGAAATTTTATGTTTCCTTTATGCATGTTTTATGTGATACAATTATGTTAAGGTTCTTGGGAATTGTTATGAAAACGGGTGGTTTCGTGATAAACAAAGGGCGGGTGAGCCCGATATAGCTCTCCAATGCATTGGGTAACGTGAAGGAGTTAAATGCTAAGGTTTCTCCAAAGAGATTTAAGGAATATATAGTGACGGGTATTCCAAACATAACCATGAGGGTTACTCCCTACATAAGAATTTTATGAATGCCTCAAGTTACCTTTATGCCTTATGATTTCTATTGAGTTATGCATAAATCTTATGATTTCATGAGGTTTGTTAAATTGCTTATGTTTTATGAGTAAAGTATGATTTCATTGATTCTTATGTATACATGGACTGCTGTTTTCTTTCCGTACTATTATAACCCTTACAAAGATTTTTATGCTCATCCTAGGTTTTTGAAATGTTATCATAGGACATAAAGTTGAATAGGGTCAAGGATGAGATCAAGGAAATGTCGGGCGGTCTAAAATAATGAACTATACATGACTCTTTTGTTCAAGAGTTTTTATTTTTTGTGAAAAAATGGAGGCTGAGTAGATGTGTCTACTTTTTAATCATTGAGATGTAATAGTTATGTCCTAATTCTCTAAAACTATAAACATGAAAAGATCCTCCATGTGAATTATTCATTTAATTCAATAATAAGTAATGTTTAAGGCTGGGTCCTTATAGTTGGTATCAGAGGATGGTTTAGATAACTTTAGAGGTTAGAGTGTTAAATGACAAGATGTGTATAACCACAATTGTTATTATATTAGATAGAGTCATTTTTATTTTTGAAGGTTGGAATGAGTTTGAGACAACTTGGATAAGTATATCTTAGTGTTTACCTTCCTCTTTAGTACATAATGATTTTGTTGATATACTCACACTGAAATTTCTGGTTTTAGTAAATGGATGGATCTAGAAGGAACCAATGTGACAATGGGTTTGAAGGAAACTATGGTGGTTCTCTGATTAAGAGACTGGATAAAATGGGGGATTCAATGAGAAATCTTGTGGTTAATATAAACCAACTATTAGGAGTCATGATCAACAACTTTAACCTTGGTGAGTTCTCTAATGCATCATGTACGAGATAACCAACTCGACATGGAAGTTCGGGTAATAATTATAAAGGTAACCATTAGGGTTTATATGATCCTCACCTTTGAGGTAATTATGGGGTACTATACGTTATGATGGAATATGAATGACATGAGATAAACATGAGGTTAAATTATGTTATGGTTATTTTTGAAGATTTTATCTCGTTTTGGGGAATGTTTTAAGAATTATATCTTTTTGGAAAAAGGACAACATGTAGACCGTGTGACAAACCATCACGTCGGACAAAGCTACGGGAATCGAACCCACAACCAATGTGCGACTGGTATTTATTGCCTACCACTGGACTACGTGAAGTACCTGGTTAGTTTGTCTAATTTTTTTTAGTTAGATGATTTTATGAATCAAGAGTAAGTTGATTTTGGGTTATCTATGGAAATTATTAACCCATCATGGAGGATATGTGATTTGGTTAATTACTTTTCTGTATGAGACTTTAAGAGCAACTGATGTTATTTGGAGATAAATGTTAATGTGTACCTTGGGAGACTATGTGATTAAATCCTTCAAATATTTGGGTTTCAATCTTAGTTGGGTTTACTTTGAAGAATTTTATGGATAGATGTTTATTGAATGGTCTTTGTTGAACTTTGGGTTTTGTTTGACAAATTTTGGAGATTAGGAGTAGTTTTTCTTTATGTAAAAAAAAATTCCTTTTTGGGTATTATCTGATCTCGAACTAAACTTTTTGGTTTGGTTTTGTTTGAGATCTAAAGACATGGGAAATATATAGGTCACTTTTGTGGATTAGGTTATTCTCAAGAAGTTGATTATAGTACTCTTAATGCGAACAAGTCTTCCTAAATGCTCATCTTTTGGAGAAAATATGAGTTTGATTAAGGAATATAGTAAAAGTCGAAAGTCTACGTGACAAGTAAGTATGTTTCATTATGATTTAGTTAAGCTCAAAAACAAATTCCTCAATGAAGAGTAACATAAAAAAAATTTATGTTAACTTTTCCTAATGGGGAATCGAATACCATTTAACCCATCACAAGTTTGTGATTTTCCTATGGTTAACTTTCTCCTAGACATGTTTACTACCATTCTCCATCAGAACATGACCCTTTTTTTCTCCTCCATATCCATATTTTCAAACTTGGAATCCTAGTAAGGGTTAACTCGGATGACCTTTGTACTTATCCCCCTTTCTTTTAAAGTGATAGTTTTACTGACTCTTGTTCCGATGTGGGACATTCAATGAAGTTTCCAAGCCCAATTTTGAAATTGCGAGGATGCAATTCCCAAAAGGGGGGAAGGATGTAACATCCTAGGTAAATAAATAATATTACATTATACTATTTATCAATATTTGTGAATAAAATGTTAATACTACTTTAAAGGGAATGCTATGCTCGATGGCGTACCAAATGCGCAACCACGAGTTTATTTGAAATCTTACGTTGCACACTAATAATATAATAATTTTATAATAATTAACGCCTAGCTGTTGTAATGGAGGGAATGAACAGAAATAACTAAAAAATATTACATATGTTTGTCAAATATTTTTACATTTATCCAATAAATGTTAGAAGCTTAAAATCCAAATGAATCGAATTTTAAGAATAAATACTCTAATATTTTTAAAAGATTGTTTTACCGCCTTTTGATGTAGAACCTTTTTAAATCTAACTTTTGAAAACTTTATAAGCTTTATTTGTCAAAATAAACTTATCCTTTATAATTGGGGTATTGAAATTTACTTTGGTTAAATTTTTGGTATGTTTTTGACAATGTTCATTCTTTTTAATGAATAATGAAAAATATTTCATTTTACATCAAAACTGCTTTTTAATCTAATTTAAATATATGGTTAGATTATATTTTTAATTGGTTTTAAAGATTAATTAGAATATATTTTTACAATTTAATTCAATTGTGTTCATTATAATTAATTTCAGTTTGAAAATGGACATTAACAAGTGCCAAACTTTTCATAGATATTGCTTCCAAAAAACCCGCTATTTGTTTTGACACCAGGAATTAACTATAATATTTATTAATAAAACTTATATGTTTTTAATTTGGTAAAATGGAACTCATTTCTTAATTTGAAATAATAAATATTGCTTAGGGTTAATTTTTGGTATTTTTCTGATAATGATTTTTTAATGAATAGTGAAAAATACAGTTTTTAATTCAA
Organism: Viscum album; assembly: GCA_963277665.1. NCBI lineage: Eukaryota > Viridiplantae > Streptophyta > Magnoliopsida > Santalales > Viscaceae > Viscum > Viscum album. The sequence continues at coordinate 1,307,839,177 of OY728163.1, read as the reverse complement.
AACTGTGTTTTCATCCAATTTATTTATATATTTAGATTTTAATTTTAATTTTTTTAAAGTATAATTGAATTATGTTTTATCACTTAATACAATTTTTCTCATTGGAAGTAATTTCACATTTCAATTGGATGTAAAAACAAGTCAGTCTTTTGATAAATTTTACTTCTAAAGAACCCGTCTTTTGTTTTGACAAAGAGATTTAATTTTAATTTAATTACTACAATTTATGTGTTTTTAATTTGATGAAATGGATTCCATATTTGGAATAAGAAGGTCCAAATTATTTAATTAAGACCTTTTTATTTTTGGACATTATTAATAGTAACGACGATAATTATCGTTAATTATCGTGTTTAATTAGTAATCGGGTAATTAAGGGTAAGAAAATAGTATCATAAAAATATAAAATCACCCCAATATGTGTCCTAATTCTATTTTTGGGGTCATTTCCGACCATGGGATTCCTTGTTCCATCCTTGGGACCCCATGGAATCACTTTAGTGTGATAGTGACCTTTTATCATATTTTTTTTAAAGAAAGGAAAATGTAACCATAGTATGTAAAACCTAAGTAAAATAATTTTAATTTTGACTACATAAACGATATCTTAGACCATAAATATTCATTGGAAATCTGAAAATATTTCATAAATCATGATGTTTTTTTATAATTTTTAGACATTAAATAAATTATTTTATTTATGACACCGTGATGATGTAGTGATTACCTCATAAATTAACGATTTAAATAAAATGAGAAGATAGGGTGAAATATAAGTCTTAAACATGTCAAAAACCTATTTAATGGGTGGATCCCGAAACCTTATCACCTTAGCCCCGAAATATATCCTTTTTTGGTCCTTTAAAATCCGAAAAGAATTTTATAATAAAGTAATATTTTATAACTTTCCAAGAGTGCCCCTCCTCTTCTCTTATAAAAGGCCCCCACCTCTACCAACTTACCCACACCTCTCAAGACTTTGGCTCGGCCAAAACCAGACCATCTAATCTCTCCAAATCCTTATATGTATCATTTAAGCCTCACTTTTGGCAGAAGTCTCTTCAAGAAACCCTTTTGGTTCAAACCAAGAGGAGTTACCCGATTTAAAGGTAATGTTTTCACTTGTGTTCTTTTGTTTTATTTTGCTTCTCTAAACCCTTAAAATACTTTTATTACTTTATTTTGTAACAAAAACAGTATAATAAATATACTAGGATGTCTTTATGTTAAGGATTCGAGCTACATTTACACACACCTCCGTCTAATAGTTAAGGAACATACTGTTTCTGTGGATGACGAATTACTGCCTCACAAAACAATGATTGTTCAATCTTCTCTTAACACCTTTCATGGTGGCCATTATGATGTCACTATATTTTATATATGATATATATGGTATTTATGTTTTCCATATGCATCTGTATTTTATATTTAAAACATACCTTTATGCTTTGCATGTTGTGCAAATGCAAAAATTTCATACGAGGAAGTGTGGACTACCGCCCCCTCAAGTGATGTGACTCGTTCATACAATACATGGAATGTATAAAGAATGAAATTAATGAACTTATGTGACCTATAAAACATATATATTCCAATGGAATTATAATATATATATATATCTCAATTATTTTTAATTCCATTAATATGTCAAATAAATGAAATAGCGTTCATGCGTACGTACGACCTACCGTCTCCATGAACGGTGCATTTCATTTCTTTTTATCTACAAATTTTATGGAATAGTATAAAATGAATATTTACTGGATATATATAATATTTAAAACATTAATACTATTCTGGAGATGATTTACTTATAATTACACAAACAATCATTTTCAAACAACTTCATTTTTAAATCATGTACCAAACATCGGCAAAAACGTCTGATATGAACTCACATTATTAACGAATTATTATAACATTATAATATGTGAGATGAACTTAATAATAATATTTAAAGTAGGACCTTAATAAATTATAAATTGACCAAAGTTTATTATTCAGGAATATAAAGAAACGCACAAGACAAGTCGGACTTGAGGTTAGGGATCCTACCTCTCTCTTTCTTTTTAAGTAATCATTTTTATGTAACTTACTTTAAGCTCCTCTTTATTATGTTGGGGGATGTTATTTTATATTCATATTTCAGTAAATGTTATGTTAATATGATTAGAGACCCTATTTTACCTCATCAATCCATTTTTGAAAGTTTCATGGGGTGTACGTTTCAAAAGTTTCCCAAATCGGTAAGGGAATCTTAAACACTCCTCTTTTATAAAGACTTATTTTGTTATGTCTTTTATTTTACATCTTTTTATGTTTGGATATTTTCTTATATATCCTTATTGATGTAAATTTTATGTCCAAGTAATGAGATAACATCTTCTCTCTCATCAGCTAATTTTATGAATTTTAAAGTGACACCGTTAGGCTGTCGAATTTTACCATGGGAACTTTTTAACCCAATTTCGATTTCTTTGGGTTCAACATGTAGTTATTGAATATGTCATCCTTTGAATATGTGTTAATGACCTTTTATTGTTTTACAATTAATATCCAATTATATTGGGTGTATTTATATTTTTCACACATAATTATGAGATTGATTTATCCTTAATTTAAGGATACCTTTTTTTATAAGGGATTTTATCTCATTTTACATTTCTATTGAGAATTCGTTGTTGTTATGCACAAATTAACTATTATATGGTATATATACTGTATTTTGGAATATTATATCATGAATCCATTTATTCTCATGATATTATAATGTTCTGATTAAATGTTATTCCTCAATTATTTTATTCATGTGTCTCTAATTTTGGTAAAAACCCTTTAACCAAAATATCGCTTTAAATGTTTTAACGATTTGTTCTTATTAATATCCATGTTTTCTAAATGGTTTAAGGATTTATTTATATGGATATTAATGGTTTAAAATGTTAAAATATTCAAGGTGGTATGGGACACTTTGATTCAAAAATATCTTTATTAAATGTTTTAAATTGTTTTGAAAATGGTTTTTTGAATGGATTCAATATTTCAATATCTTAAAATGTTATATTGTGATTGAAATGTGGAAATGTTATGTTTCATTTATGCATGTTTTTTGTGATATTATTATGTTATGGTTCTTGGTCATTGTTATGAAAACGGGTGATTCCGTGATAAACTAAGGGCGGGTGAGCCCGATATAGCTCTCCAATTCATTGGGTAACGCGAAGGAGTTAAACGCTAAGATTTCTTCGAAGAGATTTAAGGAATATACAGTGATGGGCATTCCAAACGTAACCATGAGGATTACTCCCTAACTAAGAATGTTATGAATGCATCAAGTTACCTTTATGCCTTATTATTTTTATTGAGTTATGCATAAATATTATGTTTTCATGAGGTATGTTAAATTGCTTATGTTTTATGAGTAAAGTATGATTTCATTGATTCTTGTGTATACATGGATTGATTTTTTCTTTCCGTACTGTTATAACCCGTACTGAGCTTTTTATTCTCATCCCAGGTTTTTGAAATGTTTTCACATGACATAAAGTTGAATAGGTTCAAGGATGGGATCAAGGAAATGTCAAATGGTCTAAAATAATGAACTAGACATGACTCTTTTGTTCAAGAATTTTTATTTTTTTTGAAAAAAATTGAAGCTGAGTAGATGTGTCTACTTTGTAATCTTTTAGATGTAATATTTATGTCCTAATTCTCTAAAACTCTAAACCTAAAAAGATCCTCAAAGTGAATTATTCATTTAATTAATTAATAAGTAATGTTTAAGGCCGGGTCCTTATAGTTTGTATCAGAGGATGGTTTAGATTACATTAGAGGTTAGTGTTTTAAGTGAAAAGTTGTGTATAACCTCAATGGTTATTATATTCGAAAGAGTCATTGTTGTTTTTGAAGGTTGTAATGATTTTGAGACAACTTGGATAATTATATCTTAGTGTTTATCTTCATCTTTAGTACATAATGATTTTACTGATATACTCACACTGACATTTCTAGTTTTAGTAAATGGATGGATCTAGCAGTTACCAAAGTGAAAATGGGTTTGAATGAACCTGTGGTGGTTCTCTGATTAAGAGACTGGATGAAATGGGGGATTCAATGAGAAATCTCATGGTTATTCTAAACCAACTATCAGGATCCATGATCAACCACTTGAACCTTGGTGAGTTCTCTAATGCATCATGTACGAGATAACCAACTCAAGATGGAAGTTCTGGTAATAATTATATTGGTAACCAATAGTGTTTATATGATCCTAACTTTTGAGGTAATTATGGTTTACTATACGTTCTGATAGAATATGAACGACATGAGATAAACATGAGGTTAAATTATGTTATGGTTATTTTTGAATATTTTATCTCATTTTTCGGAATGTTTTAAGAATTTTATAGTTTTGGAAAAAGGACAACATGCAAACCATGTGACAACCCATCGTGTCGGATAAAGCTGTGGGAATCAAACCCACGACCAATGTGCGACTGGTATTTATCCCCTACCACTGGACTACGTGAAGTACCTGGTTAGTTTGACTAATTTTGTTTTAGTTAGATTATTTTATGAATCAAGAGTAAGTTTATTTTGGGTTATCTATGGAAATTATTAACCTATCATGGAGGATATGTGATTAGGTTAATTACTTTTCAGTATGAGACTTTAAGAGTAACTAATGTTATTTGGAGATAAATGTTAATTTGTACCATGGGAGAATATGTCATTAAATACTTCAAATATTTGGGTTTCAATATTAGTTGGGTTTATATTGAATAATTTTATGGATAGATGTTTATTGAATGGTATTTTTTGAACTTTGGGTTTTGTTTGACAAATTTTAGAGATTAGGTGTAGTTTTTCTTTTTGTAAAAAAACACCTTTTTGGGTATTATCTGATCTCATACTAAACTTTTTGGTTTGGTTTTGGTTGATATCTAAAGACATGGGAAATATATAGTTCACTTTTTTGGATTAGGTGATTCTCAAGAAGTTGATTATAGTACTCTTAATGCGAACAAGTCTTCCTAAATGCTCATCTTTTGGAGAAAATATGAGTTTGATTAAGGAATCTAGTAAAAGTTGAAAGTCTACGTGACAAGTAAGTATGTTTCATTATGATTTAGTTAAGCTCAAAAATAAATTCCTCAGTTAAGAGTAACTTAAAACAAAAATTTTGTCTGTTAACTTTTCCTACTGGGGAATCGAATTCTGTTTAACCCATCACAACTTTGTGATTTTCTTGTGGTTAGCTTTCTCTTAGACATGTTTACTATCACTCTCCATCAGAACATGACCCTTTGTGTTCTCCTCCATATCCATATTTTCATACTTGGAATCCTAGTAAGGGTTAACTCGGGTGACCTTTGTACTTCTCTCCCTTTATTTCAATGTGATAGTTTTACTGACTCTTGTTCCGATGTGGGACTTTCAATGAAGTTTCCAAGCCCAATTTAGAAATTGCGAGGACACAATTCCCAAAAGGGGGGAAGGATGTAACATCCCAGGTAAATAAATAATATTACATTCTAATGTTAATCAATATTTGTGAATAAAATGTTAATAATACTTTAAAGGGAATGCTATGCTCGATGGCGTACCCAATACACAACAACGAGTTTCTTTGGAATTTTATGTTTCACACTAACAATATAATAATATTATAATAGTTAACGCCTAGCTATTATAATGGATGAAATGAACAGAAATAACTACAAAATTATTCTATATTTTTGTCAAATATTTTTACATTTATCCAATAAATCTTAGAGGCTTAAAATCCAAATGAATCCAATTTTAGGAATAAATACTCTAATATTTTTAAAAGATTGTTTTACAGCCTTTTGATGGCAAACTTTTTTTTAAATATAACATTTGAAAATTTTATAAGCTCTATGTTTCAAAATAAACTTATTCTTTATAATTGGGATATTTAAATTTAATTTGGTTAAATTTTTGGTTTGTTTCTGACAATGTTCTTTCTTTTTAATGAATAGTGAAAAATATTGCATTTTACATCAAAATTTATTTTTCATATAATTTAAATATATGGTTAGATTATCTTTATAATTGGGTTTAAAGTTTAACAAGAATATATTCTTACTATTTAATTCAATGATGTTCATTATAATTAATTTCACTTGGAAAATGGACACAAACAAGTGCCAAACTTTTCATAGATATTTCTTTCAAAAAACCCGCTATTTGTTTTGACAGCAGGAATTAACTATAAGATTTATTAATGAAACTTCTATGATTTTAATTTGGTAAAATGGAAATAATTTATGAATTTGAAATATCAAATATATCTTAGGGTTAATTTTTGGTATTTTTCTGATAGTGCTTTTTTTAATGAATAGTGAAAAATAGAGTTTTTAATTCAAAACTGCCCTTTCATCCAATTTATTTATGTATTTAGATTGTCATTTTAATTTTTTTTAAAGTTTAATTGAATTTATGTTTTTATCACTTAATACAATTTTGTTCATTGGAGGAAATTTCACTTTTCGATTGGATGCAAAAACAAGTCAGTCTTTTGATAAATTTTACTTCTAAAAAACCCGTCTTTTGTTTTGAAAAAGAGATTTACTTTTAAATTAATTACTACAATTTAAGTGTTTTCAATTTGATGAAATGTATTCCATATTTCGAATCAGAAGGTCAAAATTATATAATTATGACTCTTTTGTTTTGGGACATTATGAATAGTAACGATGGTAATTATCTTTAATTATCATGTTTAATTTGTAATCGGGTAATTAAGGGTAAGAAAATAATATAATAAAAATATAAAATGACCCCAACATGTGTCCTAATTCTATTGGTGGTGTCATGGCCGACCATGGTATGCCTTTTGCGAACCTTTGGACCCCATGTAATCACTTTAGTGTGATAGTGTCCTTTTATCATATTTTTTTTAAAGAAATGAAAATGTAACCAAAGTATGTAACACCTAAGTAAAATAATTTTAATTTTGTCTACATAAAAAATATCTTAGATTATAAATAATAATTGGAAAGATAATTTTTTTTCCTAAATCATGATATTTTTTTATAATTTTTATACATTAAATAAATTATTTTATTTATGACACCGTGATGATGCAGTGATTACCTCATAAATGAACAATTTAAATAAAATGAGAAGATAGGGTGAAATATAAGTCTTAAACTTGTCACAAACCTATTGGATGGGAGGATTTAGAAACCGTATCACCTTTTCCTAGAAATATATCCTTTTGGATGTTTAAAATCAGAAAACCATTTTATAATAAAGTAATATTTTACAACTTTCCAAGAGTTCCCCTCCTCTTCTCTTATAAAAGGCCCCCACCTCTACCACCTTACCCACACCTCTCAAGCCTTTGGATCGGACAAACCCTGCCCATTTAATCTCTCCACATATCTATTTTAATCATTTAAGCCTCACTTTTGGTAGAATTCTCTTTAAGAAACCCTTTTGGTTCAAACCAAGAGGAGTTACCCGATTTAAAGGTAGTGTCTTCACTTGTGTTATTTTGTTTTATTTTGCTTCTCCAAAACCCTAAAATCGTTTTATTACTTTATTTTGTAATAGAAACAGTATTGTAAATATACTAGGATGTTTTTATGTGAAGGATTTGAGCTAAACGTACACACACCTCCGTCTAATGGTTAATGAACATACTTTTTATGTGGATGGTGAATTACTGCCTCACAAAATGATGATTGTCCAATCTTCTCTTAACACCTTTCATGGTGGACATTATGATGTCACTGTATTTTATATTTTATATATATGGTATTTATGTTTTCCATATTCTTTTGTATTTTATATTTAAAACATACCTTTATTCTCTTCATGTTGTGCAAATGCGATAATTTCATACGAGGAAGTGTGGACTACCGCCCCCTCAAGTGATGTGACTCTTTCAGGCAATAAATGGAATTTATAAAGAATTAAATTAATGAAAATATGTGACCTATAAAACATATATATTATACTGGAATTATAATATATATATCTCTCAATTATTTTTAATTCCATTAATATGTCAAAGAAATAAAAGTAGCATTCATTCGTAAGTACGACCTACCGTCTCCATGAACGGTGCATTTCATTTATTTTTATCTCAAAATGTTATGGAATAGTATAAAATGAATATTTACAGGATATATATAATATTTAAATAATTAATTCTATTCTTGAGATGATTTAATTATAACTACATGGACAATCATTTTCAAACAAGTTCATTTTTTACTCATGTACCAAACATCCGCAAAAACGTCTGATATGAACTCACATTATTAACCAATTATTATAACATTATAATATGTGATATGAACTGAATAATAATATTTAAAGGAGGAGCTTAAGAAATTATAAATTTATCAATGTTTATTATTCAGGAATATAAAGAAACGAATAAGACAAGTCGGACTTGAGGTAAGGGATCCTACCTCTCTCTTTCTTTTTAAGTACTCATTTTTATGTAACTTACTTTAAGATCCTCTTTATTATGTTGGGGGATGTTATTTTATATTTTTCATGCTGTAAATTTTATTTTAATATGATTACAAACCCTATTTGATCTCATCAATCCATTTTTGGAATTTTTATGTGGCGTCGTTAGGCTACCGAATTTTAATAAGGGGATTTTCATCTGACTTGTTATCCCCGTGAGATACATGCTACATTGGCCATTATTTGCTATTGTGTGGTGTATATACTGCCCATTATTTTACTATTTGTATAATATAATATCATATATGGGTAGTTACATCTTCATTGTGTGACCCTTATTTCATGGGGTGTACGTTTCGAAAGATTCCCAAATCGGTAAGGGAACCTTTCACACTCCTCTTTAAAAAAGACTTATTTTGTTATGTCTTTTAATTTACATCTTTTTATGTTGGAATATGTTCTTATATATCCTTATTGATATAAATTTTATGTCCAAGTGATGAGATACCATCTTTTCTCTCATCAACTAATTTTATGAATTTTAAAGTGACGCTGTTAGGCTGTTGAATTTTACCAAGGGAACTTTTTAACCCAATTTCGATTTCTTTGGGTTAAACATGTAGTTATTGAATATGTCATCCTTTGAATATTTGTGAATGAACTTTTAATTTTTTAAACTTAATATATACTAATATTGGGTGTATTTACATTTTTCACACATAATTATGAGATTGATTTATCCTTAATTTATGGATACCTTCTTTATAAGTGATTTCATCTCATTTTACATTTCTATTGAGACTTCATTGTTGTTATGCACCAATTCAATCTTATATGGTGTATATACTGTCCTTTGGAATATTATATCATGAATCCATTTATTCTGATGATATTATAAAGTTTAGATTAAATGTTATTCCTCATTTATTTTATTAAAGTGTCTCTAATTTTGGTAAAAACCCATTAACCAAAATATCACTTTAAATGTTTTAATGATTTATTCTTATTAATATCCATGTTTTTAAAATGGTTTTTAGGATTTATTTATATGGATATAAATGGTTTAAAATGTTAAAATATTCAAGGTGGTATGGGATACTTTGATTCAAAAATCTCTTTATTAAATGTTTTAAATGGGTTTGAAAATGGTTTTTTGAATGGATTCATTATTTCAATATCTTAAAATGTTATATTGTGATTGAAATGTGGAAATGTTATGTTTCCTTTTTTCATGTTTTATGTGATACAATTATGTTATGGTTCTTGGGAATTGTTCTGAAAACGGGTGGTTCCGTGATAAACTAAGGGCGGGTGAGCCCGATATAGCTGTCCAATGCATTGGGTAACATGAAGGAGTTAAATGCTAAGGTTTATCCGAAGAGATTTAGGGAATATACTGTGATGGGTATTCCAAACGTAACAATGAGGGTTACTCCCTATGTAAGAATGTTATGAATGCCTTAAGATACCTTTATGCCTTATGATTTCTACTGAGTTTTGCATAAATCTTATGATTTCATGAGGTATGTTAAACTGAATTTGTTTTATGAGTAAAGTATGATTTCATTGATTCTTATGTATACATGGATTGATGTTTTCTTTCTGTACTATTAAAACCATTACTGGGATTTTTATGCTCATCGCAGGTTTTTGAAATGTTTTCACAGGACATAATGTTGAATAGGGTCAAGGATGGGATCAAGGAAATGTCCGGCAGTCTAAAAAAATGAACTAGACATGACTCTTTTGTTCAAGTGTTTTTATTTTTTGTGAAAAAAATGGAAGCTGAGTTGATGTGTCTACTTTGTAATCTTTGAGATGTAATAGTTATATCCTAATTCTCTAAAACTCTAAACCTGAAAAGATCATCAATATGAATTATTAATTTAATTCAATAATAAGTAATGTTTAAGGCCAGGTCCTTATACTTAAATCATATGATCTCTAAAATATTCTAATCATTTCCATGAACAACATAAATCACCATAAATCCATAATAAAATCATATATGCTTCCAAAATATAATTCAACATTAATTCCTAAAGAAAATTACAATCATTTAATGTTCCCCAAAATCAAATTAATATTTATTTTTCACACTATAAAAAAATAAATTTCATAAAAATCAAGATAACACATAGGTCAGTTATAGTAATTTCCACCATTTCACCCTTTGGTTGTGGGTTTAAATCCCACATACTTTATGTATGTTATAAGTTTTCCTTTTTAATAAAAGTTTATTTATGTAATTATTATAATGACTCCAGAAATATGATAAAAAAACCTAAAACCAACTTTAATCATCAATGATCATATATATACTAAATTTTATCAAAACCGTTAAACTTATTAAAGTATCATTCTTCCTCAAATAATACTTCATGTTGAACCTAAGTTTTACATATACATTTCCCAATAAAACATCTCTCAGAATAATATAAATTTAATATAAATCATTAATTATTAGGGGTAATTTTAAATAATTAAAGTGGATAAAATTTATTCACTTAAAAACCATTTTTAGAAATTTGTTTTTAGAGATTAGAAAGGAACTTAGATAAAAATAATGAAAATTAATGACTAAAAGAAAATTGACTAAATTATTATAAAAAAAATTATTCATATGTAACTTTAAGATTAAATATATAATGTAATTGAGATTTATTTAATTAAAATAAATTAAATTAATTGAAAAATTGGTAATTATCACAACTCGCTGGATAAACAATCATTTCAAAAAAATCAAAAAATTTCACCCTATATTATTTTTTATATGTTGATATCATTTTTTTTCAAATTATAAAATCAGATTTTTATAATTTCCATAAATGAAATATAATATTTTCTCACAAAAATCAAGAAAAAGTATTTCTAAAGAAAACACGTTTTTGATGAATAAAATGTCTTTACTAAAATTTTAGATATTATTTAGTAATAATTTTTCAATAAATTTATATTGATTATCACATTTAAATATATTTCATAAATCAATAAATACTATTCACACCCATCAATTTAAAGACTATGTTATTACGTTCATATTTAAATAATAATATTTCATGGTTTTCTTGGGCTTGGTGTTGCATGTCATATACACTATTAAACATAATTTTATTTTAAAAAATATTGCTGTGTTAAAATTTCCCCCTTTAATAAATTTTAACATCATAATTATAACTTGATCTCATTTATCAAATGTTTTCTTCCTAAAAATACCTTTTTTTAAATCCCATATCATACAAAAGGGTAATAAAAGTTTTTCTTGATAAAAGAGAAAAGGAAGAATGAAGGTCATATATAATAACAAATAACTAGGTTTCCAAGTATAAAAAATAGTGGGAAGTGAAAATATGGACATAGAGGAGAAAACTATCTCCCAAGGATTAATAATGACTGATAGAGAACATGTTCAGGAGATATTTAACAACTACAAATCCAAATATATGTGATAGTTGAAAAATATATTGATTCCTCAGAAATGAAAATAAAAATAAAACATTTTATTTCAAGATCCTTTTATTAATGTTGAGGGATTATTATACAATCAATATAGTGAACATAAAAATAATACTTACTAGATTAATTTCGATATTGTAAGCACAATTTCATCATTTTGATGTTCTTTGATCAATTTAAATTTATTTTTTTACTCTGTGAAATGAATATAAAAGATGAATTTTTTAAAATAAAACAAACAAACATTACTTTTAATGGATTATATGATCTATAAAAGAGTGAAAATCTACATCTCTAGTATTTATACATTACCCCAAAATAAAATGGTTATCACAAGGAGAGATAATTACCTATATGAATAAAACTTCATAAAAATAAATACAACATTAATCTAAAAAGACTCAAAAGTAACACCCAAATTTTTAACTAGATATTTTATAACTAACTAGCCTCAAAATTCATAATGATATTCCCAACTAAGTTCAAAACCCAAAAATCATAAGGATTTGATCACATATTCTACCAATATTAATTTATCATTTATCTCCAATCAATATTTGACACTCATAAGATGATATGTGGAAAAATGTATATTCTTAATGTAACATCCCAGGTAACTAAATAATATTACATTCTAATGTTTATCAATATTTGTGAATAAAATGTTAATACTACTTTAAAGGGAATGCTATGCTGGATGGAGTACCCAAAACGCAACAACGAGTTTCTTTGAAATCTTACGTTGCCCAATAATAATATAATAATACAATAATAGTTATCGCCTATCTGTTGTAATGGAGGGAATGAAAATAAATGACTAAAAAATGATTATATATGTTTGTCAAATATTTTTACATTTATCCAATAAAGGTTAGAGGCTTAAAATCCAAATTAATCCAATTTTAAGAATAAATACTCTAATATTTTTAAAAGATTATTTTACCGCCTTTTGATGGAGAACCTTTTTTAAATCTAACTTTTCAAAATTTTATAAGCTTTATTTGTCAAAATAAACTTATTCTTTATAATTGTGATATTAAAATTTACTTTGGTTAAATTTTTGGTATGTTTCTGACAATGTTCATTCTTTTTAATGAATAGTGAAAAATATTTCATTTTACAACAAAACTGCTTTTTAATCTAATATAAATATATGGTTAGATTATATTTTTAATTGGTTTTAAAGTTTAATTAGAATATATTTTTACAATTTCATTCAATTGTGTTTATTATAATTAATTTTAGTTTGAAAATAGACATTAACAAGTGCCAAACTTTTCATAGATATTGCTTCCAAAAAACCCGCTATTTTTTTTGATAGCGGGAATTAACTATATGATTTATTAATGAAATTTATATGTTTTGAATTTGGTAAAATGGACATAATTTATGAATTTTAAATATCAAATATAGCTTAGGGTTAATTTTTGGAATTTTTCTGATAATGTTTTTTTAATGAATAGTGAAAATACAGTTTTTAATTCAAAAATGCATTTTCATCAAATTTATTTATATAATTAGATTGTAATTTTAATTGTTTTTAAAGTATAATTGAATTATATTTTTATCACTTAACACAATTTTGTTCATTGGATGTAATTTCACTTTTCAATTGGATGTAAAAACAAGTCAATCTTTTGATAAATTTTACATCTAAAAAACCCGTCTTTTATTTTGACAACGAGATTTATTTTTAAATTAATTACTACAATTTATTTGTTTTGAATTTAATGAAATTGATTCCATATTTGAAATCAGAGATCCAAATTATATAATTAAGACTCTTTTGTTTTCGGACATTATGAATAGTAACGACGGGAATTATCTTTAATTATCGTGTTTAATTAGTAATCGGGTAATTAAGGGTAAGAAAATAATATCATAAAAATATAAAATGACCCCAACATGTGTCCTAATGCTATTGGTGGTGCCATGGATGACCATGGGATGCCTTATTCCAACCTTGGGACCCCATGGAATCACTTTAGTGTGATAGTGACCTTTTATCATATTTGTTTTAAAGAAAGGAAAATGTAACCAAAGTATGTAACACCTAAGTAAAATAATTTAAATTTTATCTAAATAAACGATCTATTAGACCATAAATAGTCATTGGAAAACTAAAAATATTTCCTAAATCATGATAGTTTTTTTATAATTTTTAGACATTAAATAAATTATTTTATTTATGACACCGTGATGATGCAGTGATTACCTCTTAAATTAACGATTTAAATAAAATAAGACGATAGGGTGAAATATAAGTCTTACACTTGTCAAAAAAATATTGGATGGGTGGATTTCGAAACCTTATCACCTTATCCTTGAAATATATCCTTTTTGAAACTTTAAAATCCGAAAAACATTTTATAATAAAGTAATATTTTATAACTTTCCAAGAGTGCCCCTCCTCTTCTCTTATAAAAGGACCCCACCTCTACCCCCATACCCACACCTCTCAAGCCTTTGGCTCGGTGAAAACCTGCCCATTTCATCTCTCCACATCCCTCTATTCATCATTGAAGCCTCACTTTTTGCATAATGCTATTCAAGAAACCCTTTTGGTTCAAACCAAGAGGAGTTATCCGATTTAAAGGTAATGTCTTCACTTGTGTTCTTTTGTTTTATTTTTCTTCTCCAAACCCATATACTATTTTTATTACTTTATTTTGTAAAAAAAATTATCTTCAACATACTAGGATGTTGTTATGTGAATAATTCGAGCTACACTTACACACACCTCCTTCTAATGGTTAAAGAACATTATGTTTATGTGGATAACGAATTACTGCCACAGAAAACGATGATTGTTCAATCTTCTCTTAACAACTTTCAGGGTGGCCATTATGATGTCACTATATTTTATGTATGATATATATGGTATTTATTTTCTACATATTCTACTGTATTTTATATTTAAAACATACTTTTATGCTTTGCATGTTGTTCAAATGCGATAATTTCATATGAGGAAGTGTGGACTACCGCCCCCTCAAGTGATGTGACTCATTCATGCAATACATGGAATGTATAAAGAATAAAATTAATGAACTTATGTGACCTATATAGCATATATATTATACTTTAATTATAATATATATATCTCTCAATTATTTTTAATTCCATTAATATGTCAAAGAAATGAAAGTAGCGTTCATGCGTACGTTCGGCCTACCGTCTCCATGAATGGTGAATTTCATTTATTTTTATATCCAAATGTAATGGAATAGTATAAAATAAATATTTAATGTATATATATAATATTTAAATCATTAATACTATTCTGGAGATGATTTATTTATAACAACACAGACAATCATTTTCAAACAAGTTCATTTTTGATCTCATCAATACATTTTGTGGAAGTTTTATGTTAATATGATTAGAGACCATATTCGATCTCATCAATCCATTTTTGGAAGTTTTATGTGGCGCCGTTAGGCTACCGAATTTTAATAAGGCGATTTTCATCTCACTTGTTATTCCTGTCAGATTCATGCTACATTGGCCACTATTTCCTTTTGTGTGGTGTATGTACTTCCCATTATTTTACTATTTGTATAATATACTATCATTTATGGGTAGTTAAATCTTTATTGTATGACCCTTCTTTCATGGGGTGTACGTTTCGAATGTTTCCAAAATCGGTAAGGGAACCTTTCACACTCCTCTTTTAAAAAGACTTATTTTGCTATATCTTTTAATTTAAATCTTTTTATGTTGGGATATGTTATTATATATCCTTATTGATGAAAATTTTATATCCAAGTGATGAGATACCATCTTCTCTCTCATCAACTAATTTTATGAATTTTAAAGTGACGTCGTTAGGCTGTCGAATTTTTCCAGGGGAACTTTTTAACCCAATTTCGATTTCTTTGGGTTCAACATGTAGTTATTGAATATTTCATCCTTTCAATATGTGTGAATGACCTTTGATTGTTTTAAACTTAATATCCACTTATATTGGATGTATTTATATTTGTCACACATAATTTTGAGATTGATTTATCCTTAATTTAAGGATACCTTCTTTATAAGGGATTTCATCTCATTTTACATTTCTATTGAGACTTCATTGTTGTTATGCACCAATTCACTCTTATATGGTTTATATACTGTCCTTTGGAATATTATATCATGAATCCATTTATTCTCATGATATTATAAAGTTCTGATTAAATGTTATTCCTCAATTATTTTATTCAAGTGTCTCTAATTTTGGTAAAAACACGTTAACAAAAATATCGCTTTAAATGTTTTAATGGTTTGTTCTTCTTAATATCCATGTTTTCTAAATGGTTTTAAGGATTTATTTATATGGATATTAATTGTTTAAAATGTTAAAATATTCCAGGTTCTATGGCACACTTTGATTCAAAAATCTCTTTATTAAATGTTTTAAATGGTTTTGAAAGTGGTTTTTTTGAATGGATTTATTATTACAATATCTTAAAATGTTATATTGTGATTGAAATGTGGAAATTTTATGTTTCCTTTATGCATGTTTTAGGTGATACAATTATGTTAAGGTTATTGGGAATTGTTATGAAAACGGGTGGTTTCGTGATAAACAAAGGGCAGGTGAGCCCGATATAGCTCTCCAATGCATTGGGTAACGTGAAGGAGTTAAACGCTAAGGTTTCTCCAAAGAGTTTTAAGGAATATACAGTGATGGGTATTCCAAACATAACCATGAGGGTTATTCCCTACATAAGAATTTTATGAATGCCTCAAGTTACCTTTATGACTTATGGTTTCTATTGAGTTATGCATAAATCTTATTATTTCATGAGGTTTGTTAAATTGCTTATGTTTTATGAGTGAAGTATGATTTCATTGATTCTTATGTATACATGGAATGATGTTTTCTTTCCGTACTATTATAACCCTTACTAAGCTTTTTATGCTCATCCTAGGTTTTTGAAATGTTTTCATAGGACATAAAGTTGAATAGGGTTAAGAATGCGATCAGGGAAATGTCAGGCGATCTAAAATAATGAACTAGACATGACTCTTTTGTTCAAGAGTTTTTATTTTTTTGTGAAAAAATGGAAGCTGAGTAGATGTGTCTACTTTGTAATCTTTGAGATGTAATAGTTATGTCCTAATTATCTAAAACTATAAACCTGAAAAGATCCTCCATGTGAATTATTCATTTAATTCAATAATAAGTAATGTTTAAGGATGGGTCCTTATAGTTGGTATCATAGGACTGTTTAGATAACTTTAGAGGTTAGAGTGTTAAATGAAAAGTTCTGTATGACCACAATGGTTATTATATTAGATAGAGTCATTTTTATTTCTGAAGGTTGGAATGAGTTTGAGACAACTTGGATAGGTATATCTTAGTGTTTACCTTCCTCTTTAGTACATAATGATTTTGTTGATATACTCACACTGAAATTTCTGGTTTTAGTAAATGGATGGATCTAGAAGGAACCAATGTGACAATGGGTTTGAAGGAAACTATGGTGGTTCTCTAATTAAGAGACTGGATAAAATGGGGGATTCAATGAGAAATCTCGTGGTTATTCTAAACCAACTATCAGGAGTCATGATCAACCACTTGAACCTTAGTGAGTTCTCTAATGCATCATGTACGAGATAACCAACTCGACATGGAAGTTCAGGTAATAATTATAAAGGTAACCATTAGGGTTTATATGATCCTCACTTTTGAGGTAATTATGGGTTACTATACGTTATGATGAAATATGAATGACATGAGATAAACATGAGGTTAAATTATGTTATGGTTATTTTTGAAGATTTTATCTCGTTTTGGGGAATGTTTTATGAATTATATCATTTTGAAAAAAGGACAACATGTAGACCATGTGACAAACCGTCACATCGGACAAAGCTACGAGAATCGAACCCACAACCAATGTGCGACTGGTATTTATTGCCTACCACTGGACTACGTGAAGTACCTGGTTAGTTTGTCTAATTTTTTTTAGTTAGATGATTTTATGAATCAAGAATAAGTTGATTTTGGGTTATCAATGGAAATTATTAACCCATCATGGAGGATATGTGATTAGGTTAATTAATTTTCAGTATGAGACTTTAAGAGAAACTGATGTTATTTGGAGATAAATGTTAATCTGTACATTAGGAGACTATGTGATTAAATCTTTCAAAAATTTGGGTTTCAATCTTAGTTGTATTTACTTTGAATAATTTTATGGATAAATGTTTATTTAATGGTCTTTGTTGAACTTTGGTTTTTTTTGACAAATTTTGGAGATTAGGAGTAGTTTTTCTCTTTGTAAAACAAAATCCTTTTTGGGTATTATCTGATCTCGTACTAAACTTTTTGGTTTGGTTTGGGTTGAGATCTAAAGACATGAGAAATATATAGGTCACTTTTGTGGATTAGGTTATTCTCAAGAAGTTGATTATATTACTCTTAATGCGAACAAGTCTTCCTAAATTCTCATCTTTTGGAGAAAATATGAGTTTGATTAAGGAATCTAGTAAAAGTTTAAAGTCTACGTGACAAGTAAGTATGTTTCATTATGATTTAGTTAAGCTCAAAAATAAATTCCTCAATGAAGAGTAACATAAAACAAAGTTTTTTTCGGTTAACTTTTCCTAATGGGGAATCGAATACCGTTTAACCCATCATAAGTTTGTGATTTTCTTATGGTTAACTTTCTCCTAGACATGTTTACTATCATTCTACATCAGAACATGACCCTTTGTTTTCTCCTCCATATCCATATTTTCATACATTGAATCCTAGTAAGGGTTAACTCGGATGACCTTTGTACTTATCTCCCTTTCTTTTAAAGTGATAGTTTTACTGACTCTTGTTCCGATGTGGGACTTTCAATGAAGTTTCCAAGCCCAATTTTGAAATTGCGAGGACACAATTCCCAAAAGGGGGGAAGGATGTAACATCCCAGGTAAATAAATAATATTACATTCTACTATTTATTAATATTTGTGAATAAAATGTTAATACTACTTTAAAGGTAATGCTATGCTCGATGGCGTACCAAATACGCAACAATGAGTTTATTTGAAATCTTACGTTTCACACTAATAATATAATAATTTTATAATAACTAACGCCTAGCTGTTGTAATGGAGGGAATGAACAGAAATAACTAAAAAATATTACATATGTTTGTCAAATATTTTTACATTTATCCAATAAATGTTAGAGGCTTAAAATCGAAATGAATCGAATTTTAAGAATAAATACTCTAATATTTTTAAAAGATTGTTTTACCACCTTTTGATGGAGAACCTTTTTAAATATAACTTTTTAAAACTTTATAATCTCTATTTGTCAAAATAAACATATTCTTTATAATTGGGATATTTAAATTTACATTGGTTAAATTTTTGGTATGTTTCTGACAATGTTCATTCTTTTTAATGAATAGTTAAAAATATTGCATTTAACATCAAAAATTCTTTTTCATCTAATTTAAATATATGGTTAGATTATATTTTTAATTTGTTTTAAAGTTTAATTAGAATTTTTTTTACAATTTAATTCAATGGTGTTCATTATAATTAATTTCACTTTGAAAATGGACATAAACAAGTGCCAAACTTTTCATAGGTATTGCTTCCAAAAAACCCGCTATTTGTTTTGACAGTGGGAATTAAATATAATATTTATTAATGAAACTTCTATGTTTTTAATTTGGTAAAATGGACATCATTTCTGAATTTTAAATAACAAATATTTCTTAGGGTTAATTTTTGGAATTTTCTGATAATGCTTTTTTAATGAATAGTGAAAAATACAGTTTTTAATTCAAAACTGTGTTTTCATCCAATTTATTTATATATTTAGATTGTCATTTTAATTTTTTTTAAAGTATAATTGAATTATGTTTTTATCACTTAATACAATTTTTTTCATTGGAAGTAATTTCACATTTAAATTGGATGTAAAAACAAGTCAGTCTTTTGATAAATTTTACTTCTAAAGAACCCGTCTTTTGTTTTGACAAAGAGATTTACTTTTAATTTAATTACTAAAATTTATGTGTTTTTAATTTGATGAAATTTATTCCATATTTGGAATATGAAGGTCCAAATTATGTAATTAAGACCTTTTTATTTTTGGACATTATTAATAGTAACGACGGTAATTATCTTTAATTGTCGTGTTTAATTTGTAATTGGGTAATTAAGGGTAAGAAAATAATATCATTAAAATATAAAATGACCCCAATATGTGTCCTAATTCTATTTTTGGTGTCATGTCCGACCATGGGATTCCTTGTTCCATCCTTGGGACCCCATGGAATCACTTTAGTGTGATAGTGACCTTTTATCATATTTTTTTAAAGAAAGGAAAATGTAACCAAAGTATGTAAAACCTAAGTAAAATAATTTTAATTTTGACTAAATAAACGATATCTTAGACCATAAATATTCATTGGAAATCTGAAAATATTTCCTAAATCATGATATTTTTTTTATAATTTTTAGACATTAAATAAATTATTTTATTTTTGACACCGTGATGATGTAGTGATTACCTCATAAATTAACGATTTAAATAAAATGAGAAGATAGGGTGAAATATAAGTCTTAAACATGTCAAAAAAATATTTAATGGGTGGATATTGAAACCTTATCACCTTAGCCTCGAAATATATCATTTTTGGTCCCTTAAAATCCGAAAATCATTTTATAATAAAGTAATATTTTATATCTTTCCAAGAGTGCCCCTCCTCTTTTCTTATAAAAGGCCCCCACCTCTACCAACTTACCCACACCTCTCAAGACTTTGGCTCGGACAAACCCAACCCATTTAATTTCTACACATCCTTATATTTATCATTGAAGAATCACTTTTTGTAGAATTCTCTTCAAGAAACCCTATTGGTTCAAACCAAGAGGAGTTACCCGATTTAAAGGTGATGTCTTCACTTGTGTTCTTTTGATTTATTTTGCTTCTCCAAACCCTTAAACTCCTTTTATTACTTTATTTTGTAACAAAAAAAGTATCCTAAATATAGTAGGATGTTTTTATGTTAATTATTCGAGATACACTTACACACACCTCCGTCTAACAGTTAAATAACATACTATTTTTGTGGATGGCGAATTACTGCCTCACAAAACGATGATTGTTCAATCTTCTCTTAACACCTTTCATGGTGGCCATTATGATGTCACTGTATTTTATATATGATATATATGGTATTTATGTTTTCCATATGCATCTGTATTTTATATTTAAAACATACCTTTATGATTTTCATGTTGTGCAAATGCAAAAATTTCATACGAGGAAGTGTGGACTACCGCCCCCTCAAGTGATGTGACTCGTTCATACAATACATGGAATGTATAAAGAATGAAATTAATGAACTTATGTGACCTATAAAACATATATATTACAATGGAATTATAATATATATATATATATATATCTCAATTATTTTTAATTTCATTAATATATCAAAGAAATGAAAGTAGCGTTCATGCGTACGTACGACCTACCGTCTCCATGAACGGTGCATTTCATTTATTTTTATCTCCAATTTTTTTGGAATAGTATAAAATGAATATTTACTGGATATATATAATATTTAAATCATTAATACTATTTCCAGAGATGATTTACTTATAACTACACCGACAAT
Organism: Viscum album; assembly: GCA_963277665.1. Taxonomy (NCBI): domain Eukaryota; kingdom Viridiplantae; phylum Streptophyta; class Magnoliopsida; order Santalales; family Viscaceae; genus Viscum; species Viscum album. Next base: position 1,307,817,641 of record OY728163.1, on the reverse strand, counting down.
CATTTTCAAACAAGTTCATTTTTGACTCATGTACCAAACATCGGCAAAAACGTCTGATATGAACTCACATTATTAACCAATTATTATAACATTATAATATGTGATATGAAATTAATAATAATATTTAAAGGAGGACCTTAAGAAATTATAAATTGACCAAAGTTTATTATTCAGGAATATAAATAAATGAACAAGACAAGTCGGACTTGAGGTTAGGGATCCTACCTCTCTCTTTCTTTTTAAGTACTCATTTTTATGTAACTTACTTTAACCTCCTCTTTATTATGTTGGGGGATGTTATTTTATATTCCTATTTCAGTAAATTTTATGTTAATATGATTATAGACCCTATTTTATCTCATCAATCAATTTTTGAAAGTTTTATGTGGCGCCGTTAGGCTGCCGAATTTTAATAAGGGGATTTTCATCTCACTTGTTATTCTCGTGCTATTCATGCTACATTGGCCACTATTTCCTTTTGTGTGGTATATGTACTGCCCATTATTTTACTATTTGTATAATATACTCTCATTTATGTGTAGTTACATCTTCATTGTATGACCCTTCTTTCATGGGGTGTACATTTCAAAAGTTTCCCAAATCGGTAAGGGAACCTTAAACACTCCTCTTTTAAAAAGACTTATTTTGTTATGTCTTTTAATTTACATATTTTTATGTTTGGATATGTTCTTATATATCCTTATTGATGTAAATTTTATATCCAAGTAATGAGATAACATCTTCTCTCTCATCAACTAATTTTATGAAATTTAAAGTGACGCCGTTAGGCTGTCGAATTTTACCATGGGAACTTTTTAACCCAATTTCGATTTCTTTGGGTTCAACATGTAGTTACTGAATATGTCATCCTTTGAATATGTGTGAATGAACATTGATTGTTTTACACTTAATATCCACTTATATTTTGTGTATTTATATTTTTCACACATAATTATGAGATTGATTTATCCTTAATTTAAGGATACCTTTTTTATAAGGGATTTTATCTCATTTTACATTTCTGTGGAGACTTCGTTGTTGTTATGCACAAATTAACTATTATATGGTGTATATACTATCTTTTAGAATATTATATCATGAATCTATTTATTCTCATGATATTATAATGTTCTGATTAAATGTTATTCCTCAATTATTTTATTCAAGTGTCTCTAATTTTGGTAAAAACCCTTTAACCAAAATATCGCTTAAAATGTTTTAACGATTTGTTCTTATTAATATCCATGTTTTCTAAATGGTTTTTAGGATTTATTTATGTGGATATTAATGGTTTAAAATGTTTAAAGATTCAAGGTTGTATGGGACACTTTGATTCAAAAATCTCTTTATTAAATGTTTTAAATGGTTTTGAAAATGGGTTTTTGAATGGATTCATTATTTCAATATCTTAAAATGTTATATTGTGATTGAAATGTGGAAATGTTATGTTTCCTTTATGCATGTTTTTTGTGATATGATTATGTTATGGTTCTTGGGCATTGTTATGAAAACGGGTGATTCCGTGATAAACTAAGGGCGGGAGAGCCCGATATAGCTCTCCAACGCATTGGGTAATGCGAAGGAGTTAAACGCTAAGGTTTCTACGAAGAGATTTAAGGAATATACAGTGATGGGTATTCCAAACGTAACCATGAGGATTACTCCCTACCTAAGAATGTTATGAATGCATCAAGTTACCTTTATGCCTTATGATTTATATTGAGTTATGTACAAATATTATGTTTTCATGAGGTATGTAAAATTGCTTATGTTTTATGAGTAAAGTATGATTTCATTGATTCTTGTGTATACATGGACTGATGTTTTCTTTCCGTACAGTTATAACCCGTACTGAGCTTTTTATGCTCATCCTAGGTTTTTGAAATGTTTTCACAGGACATAAAGTTGAATAGGGTCAAGGTTGGGATCAAGGAAATGTCAAACGGTCTAAAATAATGAACTAGACATGACTCTTTTGTTCTAGAGTTTTTATTTTTTTTGAAAAAAATGGAAGCTGAGTAGATGTGTCTACTTTGTAATCTTTTACATGTAATAGTTATGTCCTAATTCTCTAAAACTCTAAACCTGAAAATATCCTCAAAGTGAATTATTCATTTAATTAAATAATAAGTAATGTTTAAGGCTGGGTCCTTATAGTTTGTATCAGAGGATGGTTTAGATTACATTAGAGGTTAGTGTTTTAAGTGACAAGTTGTGTATAACCACAATGGTTATTATATTAGAAAGAGTCATTGTTTTTTTTGAAGGTTGGAATGAGTTTGAGACAACTTGGATAATTATATCTTAGTGTTTATCTTCATCTTTAGTACCTAATGATTTTACTGATATACTCACAATGAAATTTATGGTTTTAGTAAATGGATGGATATAGAAGGTACCAAAGTGAAAATGGGTTTGAAGGAAACTGTGGTGTTTCTTTGATTAAGAGACTGGATGAAATGGGGGATTCAATGAGAAATCTCGTGGTTATTCTAAACCAACTATCAGGATCCATGATCAACCACTTGAACCTTGGTGAGTTATCTAATGCATCATGTACGAGATAACCAACTCAACATGGAAGTTCTTGTAATAATTATAATGGTAACCAATAGTGTTTATATGATCCTTACTTTTGAGGTAATTATGGTTTACTATACGTTCTGATGGAATATGAACGACATGAGATAAACATGAGGTTAAATTATGTTATGTTTATTTTTGAATATTTTATCTCATTTTTCATAATTTTTTAAGAATTATATATTTTTGGAAAAAGGACATCATGCAAACCATGTGACAACCCGTCGCGTCGGATAAAGCTGCAGGAATCGAACCCACAACCAATGTGCGACTGGTATTTATCGCCTACCACTGGACTACGTGAAGTACCTGGTTAGTTTGACTAATTTTGTTTTAGTTAGATGATTTTATGAATCAAGAGTAAGTTGATTTTGGGTTATCTATGGAAATTATTAACCTATCATGGAGGATATGTGATTAGGTTAATTACTTTTCAGTATGAGACTTTAAGAGTAACTGATGTTATTTGGAGATAAATGTTAATTTGTACCATGGGAGACTATGTGATTAAATACTTAAAATATTTGGGTTTCAATCTTAGTTGGGTTTACATTGAATAATTTTATGGATAGATGTTTATTGAATGGTATTTTTTGAACTTTGGGATTTGTTTGAAAAATTTTAGAGATTAGGTGTAGTTTTTATTTTTGTAAAAAAAACCTTTTTGGGTATTATCTGATCTCATACTACACTTTTTGGTTTGGTTTTGGTTGAGATCTAAAGACATGGGAAATATATAGTTCACTTTTTTGGATTAGGTGATTCTCAAGAAGTTGATTATAGTACTCTTAATGCGAACAAGTCTTCCTAAATGCTCATCTTTTGGAGAAAATATGAGTTTGATTAAGGAATCTAGTAAAAGTTGAAAGTCTACGTGACAAGTAAGTATGTTTCATTATGATTTAGTTAAGCTCAAAAATAAATTCCTCAATTAAGAGTAACTTAAAACAAAAATTTTGTCTGTTAACTTTTCCTACTGGGGAATCAAATTCCATTTAACCCATCACAACTTTATGATTTTCTTGTGGTTAACTTTCTTCTAGACATGTTTACTATCACTCTCCATTAGAACATGACCCTTTGTTTTCTCCTCCATATCCATATTTTCATACTTGGAATCCTAGTAAGGGTTAACTCGGGTGACCTTTGTACTTATCTCCCTTTATTTCAATATGATAGTTTTACTGACTCTTGTTCTGATGTGGGACTTTCAATGAAGTTTCCAAGCGCAATTTTGAAATTGCGAGGACGCAATTCCCAAAAGGGGGGAAGGATATAACATCCCAAGTAAATAAATAATATTACATTCTAATGTTTATCAATATTGTGAATAAAATGTTAATACTAATTTAAAGGGAATTCTATGCTCGATGGCGTACCCAATACACAACAACAAGTTTCTTTGAAATTTTATGTTGCACACTAACAATATAATAATATTATAATAGTTAACGCCTAGCTATTATAATGAAGAAAATGAACAGAAATAACTACAAAATTATTCCATATGTTTGCCAAATATTTTTACATTTATGCAATAAATCTTAGAGTCTTAAAATCCAAATGAATCCAATTTTAGGAATAAATACTCTAATATTTTTAAAAGATTGTTTTAAAGCCTTTTGATGGAGAACTTTTTTTAAATATAACATTTGAAAATTTTATAAGCTCTATTTGTCAAAATAAACTTATTCTTTATAATTGGGATATTGAAATTTACTTTTGTTAAATTTTTGGTTTGTTTCTGACAATGTTCATTCTTTTTAATGAATAGTGAAAAATATTGCATTTTACATCAAAACTTATTTTTCATATAATTTAAATATATGGTTAGATTATCTTTATAATTGGGTTTAAAGTTTAACTAGAATATATTTTTACTATTTAATTCAATGGTGTTCATTATAATTAATTTCACTTGGAAAATGGACACAAACAAGTGCCAAACTTTTCATAGATATTGCTTTTAAAAAAACCCGCTATTTGTTTTGACAGCGGGAATTAACTATAAGATTTATTAATGAAACTTCTATGTTTTTAATTTGGTAAAATTGAAATAATTTCTGAATTTGAAATATCAAATATAGCTTAGGGTTAATTTTTGGTATTTTTCTGATAATGCGTTTTTTAATGAATAGTTAAAAATACAGTTTTTAATTCAAAAATTCCCTTTCATCCAATTTATTTATGTATTTAGATTGTAATTTTAATTGTTTTTAAAGTTTAATTGAATTATGTTTTTATCACTTAATACAATTTTGTTCATTGGAAGCAATTTCACTTTTCAATTGGATGTAAAAACAAGTCAGTCTTTTGATAAATTTTACTTCTAAAAAACTCGTCTTTTGTTTTGACAAAGAGATTTACTTTTAAATTAAATACTACAATTTAAGTGTTTTTAATTTGATGAAATGTATTCCATTTTTTGAATCAGAAGGTCCAAATTATATAATTATGAATCTTTTGTTTTGGGACATTATGAATAGTAATGATGGTAATTATCTTTAATTATCATGTTTAATTAGTAATCGGGTAATTAAGGGTAGGAAAATAATATCCTAAAAATATAAAATGACCCCAACATGTGTCTTAATTCTATTTGTGGTGTCATGGTCGACAATGGGATGCGTTGTGAGAACCTTTGGACCCCATGGAATCACTTTAGTGTGATAGTGTCCTTTTATCATATTTTTTTTAAAGAAATGAAAATGTAACCAAAGTATGTAACACCTAAGTAAAATAATTTTAATTTTGTCTAGATAAACGATATCTTAGATTATAAATAATAATTGAAAAGATAAAAATATTTCCTAAATCATGATATTTTTTTATAAATTTTAGACATTACATAAATTATTTTATTTATGACACTGTGATGATGTAGTGATTACCTCATAAATGAACGATTTAAATAAAATGAGAAGATAGGGTGAAATATAAGTCTTAAACTTTTCACAAACCTATTGGATGGGTAGATTTAGAAACATTATCACCTTTTCCTAGAAAGATATCCTTTTGGATGTTTAAAATCAGGAAACCATTTTATAATAAAGTAATATTTTATAACTTTCCAAGAGTACCCCTCCTCTTCTCTTATAAAAGGCCCCCACCTCTACCAGCTTACCCACACCTCTCACGCCTTTGGCTCGGACAAAACCTGCCCATTTAATCTCTCCACATCCCTATTTTAATCACTGAAGACTCACCTTTGGTAGAATTCTCTTCAAGAAACCCTTTTGGTTCAAACCAAGAGGAGTTACCCGATTTAAAGGTAATGTCTTCACTTGTGTTCTTTTGTTTTATTTTGCTTCTCCAAACCCCTAAAATAGTTTTATTACTTTATTTTGTAACAAAAACAGTATCTTAAATATACTAGTATGTTTTTATGTGAAGTATTTGAGCTAAACTTACACACAACTCCTTCTAATGGTTAAAGAACATACTTTTTATGTTGATTGCGAATTACTGCCTCACAAAATGATGATTGTTCAATCTTCTCTTAACACCTTTCATGGTGGCCATTATGATGTCACTGTATTTTATATATGATATATATGGTATTTATTTTTTCCATATGCTTTTTTTTATATTTAAAACATACCTTTATTATTTTCATGTTGTGCAAATGCGATAATTTCATACGAGGAAGTGTGGACTACCGCCCCCTCAAGTGATGTGACTCGTTCAGGCAATAAATGGAATTTATAAAGAATGAAATTAATGAAAATATGTGACCTATAAAACATATATATTATACTGGAATTATAATATATATATCTATCAATAATTTTTAATTCCCTTAATATGTCAAAGAAATAAAAGTAGCATTCATTCGTGTGTACGACCTACCGTCTCCATGAACGGTGCATTTCATTTCTTTTTATCTCAAAATGTTATATAATAGTATAAAATGAATATTTACTGGATATATATAATATTTAAATAATTAATTATATTCTTGAGATGATTTACTTATAACTACATGGACAATCATTTTCAAACAAGTTCATTTTTACTCATGTACCAAACATCGGCAAAAACGTCTGATATGAAATCACATTATTAACCAATTATTATAACATTATAATATGTGATATGAACTGAATAATAATATTTAAAGGAGGACCTTAAGAAATTATAAATTTACCGAAGTTTATTATTCAGTGATATAAGGAAACGAATAAGACAAGTCGGACATGAGGTAAGGGATCCTACCTCTCTCTTTCTTTTTAGGTACTCATTTTTATGTAACTTACTTTAAGATCCTATTTCTTATGTTGGGGGATGTTATTTTATATTTTCCATGCTGTAAATTTTATTTTAATATGATTACAAACCCTATTTTATCTCATCAATCCATTTTTGGAATTTTTATGTGGCGTCGTTAGGCTACCGAATTTTAATAAGGGGATTTTCATCTGACTTGTTATCCCCATGAGATTCATGCTACATTGGCCACTATTTTCTATTGTGTGGTGTATATACTTCCCATTATTTTACTATTTTTATAATATAATATCATATATGGGTAGTTACATCTTCATTGTGTGACCCTTATTTCATGGGGTGTACGTTTCGAAAGTTTCCCAAATCGGTAAGGGAACCTTTCACACTCCTCTTTAAAAAAGGCTTATTTTGTTATGTCTTTTAATTTACATCTTTTTATGTTGGAATATATTCTTATATATCCTTATTGATATAAATTTTATGTCCAATTGATGAGATACCATCTTCTCTCTCATCAACTAATTTTATGAATTTTAAAGTGACGCCGTTAGGCTGTTGAATTTTACCAAGGGAACTTTTTAACCCAATTTCGATTTCTTTGGGTTAAACATGTAGTTTTTGAATATGTCATCCTTTGAATATTTGTGAATGAACTTATAATTTTTTAAACTTAATATCTAATTATATTGGGTGTATTTATATTTGGCACACATAATTATGAGATTGATTTATCCTTAATTTATGGATACCTTCTTTATAAAGGATTTCATCTCATTTTACATTTCTATTGAGACTTCATTGTTGTTATGCACCAATTCACTCTTATATGGTGTATATACTATCCTTTGGAATATTATATTATGAATCCATTTATTCTGATGATATTATAAAGTTCTGATTAAATGTTATTCCTCAATTATTTTATTCAAGTGTCTCTAATTTTGGTAAAAACCCATTAACCAAAATATCGCTTTAAATGTTTTAATGATTTATTCTTATTAATATCAATGTTTTTAAAATGGTTTAAAGGATTTATTTATATGGATATAAATGGTTTAAAATGATAAAATATTCAAGGTGGTATGGGACACTTTGATTCAAAAATCTCTTTATTAAATGTTTTAAATGGTTTTGAAAATGGTTTTTTGAATGGATTCATTATTTCAATATCTTAAAATCATATATTGTGATTGAAATGAGGAAATGTTATGTTTCCTTTATGAATGTTTTATGTGATACAATTATGTTATGGTTCTTGGGCATTGTTATGAAAACGGGTGGTTCCGTGATAAACTAAGGGCGGGTGAGCCCGATATAGCTGTCCAATGCATTGGGTAACACGAAGGAGTTAAATGCTAAGGTTTATCCGAAGAGATTTAGGGAATATACTGTTATGGGTATTCCAACCGTAACCATGAGGGTTACTCCCTATGTAAGAATGTTATGAATACCTCAAGATACCTTTATGCCTTATGATTTCTATTGAGTTATGTATAAATCTTATGATTTCATGAGGTATGTTAAACTTAATATGTTTTATGAGTAAAGTATGATTTCATTGATTCTTATGTATACATGGATTGATGTTTTCTTTCTGTACTATTATAACCATTACTGGGTTTTTTATGCTCATCACAGGTTTTTGAAATGTTTTCACAGGACATAAAGTTTAATAGGGTCAAGGATGGGATCAAGGAAATGTCCGGAAGTATAAAAAAATGAACTAGACATGACTCTTTTGTTCAAGAGTTTTTATTTTTTGTGAAAAAAATGGAAGCTGAGTAGATGTGTCTACTTTGTAATCTTTGAGATGTAATAGTTATGTCCTAATTTTCTAAAACTATAAACCTGAAAAGATCCCCAATATGAATTATTCATTTAATTCAATAATAAGTAATGTTTAAGTCCAGGTCCTTATACTTAAATCATATGATCTACAAAATATTCTAATCATTTCCATGAACAACATAAATCACCATAAATCCATAATAAAATCATATATGCTTCCAAAAGATAATTCAACATTCATTCCTCAAGAAAATTACAATCATGTAATGTTCCCCAAAATCAAATTAATATTTATTTTTCACACTATAAAAAAATAAATTTCATAAAAATCAAGATAACACATAGTTCAGTTATAGTAATTTCCACCATTTCACCCTTTGGTTGTGGGTTCAAATCCCACATACTTTATGTATGTTATAAGTTTTCCTTTTTAATAAAAGTATATTTATGTAATTATTATAATGACTCCAGAAATATGATAAAAAAACCTAAAACCAACTTTAATCATCAATGATCATATATATACTAAATTTTATCAAAACCGTTAAACTTATTAAAGTATTATTCTTCCTCAAATAATACTTCATGTTGAACCTAAGTTTTACAAATACATTTCCCAATAAAACATCTCCCGAAATGTGCTCAATCACATTATAATACCATCACTTAAAACCAAAAAGGAGTGTTTAAAACATTGAACCTATGATCAAATTTAAACTCATAAACCCATGATGGTATCCATAGCTCTTAATTTCATATTACGTAGACATATTTACATTCAATATTAACAAAATAAGTAGAATTTTCATGATTATTATAACCAAAATACCATTTGTAAAAATAATTCTACAATATAATTATTTAATCATAATACATAAATACATCAATATTTTCACTTGAATAATGAGTATAACATAATGTCTTCTTTGTTCTAGGAGCTAGGTTTTAAAAGAGGTAATTGACATAGATAACTTCCATGTTACCCAAATAAAATACAATGAGATACTCAATAATTTGTTACTCTATATCCTTCATTTCCACATATAACTTAGTTTCCATTTCCATTGAGACATACCTCAGGGTTTCCCTTTCTATATTTCCTATATGAAGAATATTGAGTCTTATTTCTTATGTGGTCTCTACTATTCAATCTCACTAAAAACCCCATCATTCTCTTCTATAGTGAGTCCAAGAGTTGGTTAAGGTTTAAAATTTTAATCATATATCATGATAAATGATTAAAAATAGTCACAATATCTTTCCTCCTAGCTATAATCTAATTTGTTTGCTTATAATAACTACATTTCTATCACATTAAGTGTTAACAAGATTTCTCTTGGTTCCAACCATTGACTAAAATAAAAAATCATAGTATGAAAAACATTAATCACAGTGGGGAACCACATAATCATGAAAAATCATTTATAAGATCTTTAAATAATGACGCCTTATTTTCAATATATGAAACCTTAGGTTTAACCAAGGTCATTCATGGACATAATCTATTAAAATAATTCATGACGGTTTGTAAACAGTTTTTGGATTTCCAAAACATATCCCTAGGGAGTATCAATCCCGATGTGAAGCAAGTTATGTTGCCATAAACCAGGTGATGATCAAGTCAAATCCCATTTCTATCTTTTCAGAGCTATTACTCCTAGGTAAAACTATTCCAAAGTCATATCCACTTGGATTATCAAGATATGGATGTGATTTATTGGAAAACACTCACTCTATCATTCCCAAAAATATCAGGACATTTTCCTATACCTTTAATTATACCTAGGGTTTTCACTAAAGTCTTCTCATCCTAGTTTTAAATGATTAAATAAACCATTCTACGATAACAAATAAAAAGAACACACTTTCCATACATAGATATCACAACATAATAGATTAATATTCATTAGATAACACAAATATTCACACTTAAATCACATAGGTATTGTCTCTTTGAAAACTTGGATACATAAACAAATTGTTCATAGGTTAACTACATCATATCCAACTAATTTATTCATAACTAGAACCCTTCTTAGAAAAATCACACATAATAAATTTTTTCATAAGATGGAAAAAGGTAAAAGAAGAATGTGTGAACTCAGATGGTTAATATCTGTAAAAAAGGGATGTATCAATATAACATGAGAATAAGGGTATGAAAAAGATATTTCATAACCATAACTTACATATATTAGACTATAAAATTGCGTCACGAAATAAATATTTTAATTTCATAATTCATGAATCATATATGAATCAATGAACATAATCTATGGGGTCTTAACCATGGTATAAGACAACGATTTGTGGCATACACATAATCACATAAAATATTATGTCAAGGATACCCATAAAGACATTCATGACATGTTAGGATTGGGATAACTACTAGTGTACCTTATTTAGTATTAGGATAACCCCCTATATACCCTCTTATAGACTTGGGATAACATCCTTTATGCACACTTTTTTCAGGCTTAGGATAACCACCCATGTACCCTCTTTTTTTGGGATTTGGATAATATCCTTGGTACCCTTTGAGCTCATAGAACATTAAAATTTACCCAAACAATTTAAGGGATATATAATTATAGGCCCCCATCCCATAATGAAAATCTTATATATGCTTTCCAAAAAATAATTCATCATATGATAACCCATACAAAAAAAAACTAGTTTCATACACATTTTTTCATAGTAATACCCATTAGAATGAAACGAGATTCATAAACACCTTCTGATCATAATCATAATCCATATAGAAAATGGACAAGGATGTTATAATTGTATTATATCCCTGTTAGAGCATAATTATAATCAAGGGTTATTGTCATTAATGAATATAAATACCTTTAAAAGATAATTAAAACATTATAGAGGAAAATATACATTTCATTTTAAAATCAATTCCTTAAAATCTAGAAATTTTCTTAATATTAAAGAAAAAATATTCTTTGAAAATAAACTTATAATCCATTAAATTAATCATTAAATCATTGAGTTTTCATGATGGTGGAAAATACTTTTTATACTGTACATGTTTAAACAATGATTCCGTCCACATTTTTGGTATAAATTCAAAAGTAACACATTTGTAAAATGACAAGAATATTTATTATATTTTTTTTAAAAAAAGTAAAAATAGGGTAATGATTTAATTAAAAAAGAACTGTATAATAGTAAAAAAATTTCTAAATACATTTTTAGAAAACATGGATATGGAAGAGAAATAATTTCCAACTGAAGAGTAAAATAAATTCATTTTCCCTTAAAATAATTCTTTCGAACTTCTGAATAGATAAAGAGAGGGAAAGAGTAAAAAAATTAAAATTATAGAAATAAATATAGGAAAATAAAATTTATGAGTTTTTTGAGAGATATATCAAAATATTTTATCATTCAAAGAATAATTATAAACAATCCTGATAAATAATGAGACTGTATAATGAAACTCCTAACACTTTTGTAAATTTTGAATAATAAACCCCATGAATGAAAGAATCATATAAAGATATGTATATACCATAATTTTAATGATAACAATAATAAATTACATTAATGGTTAGTACATAAACCATAAAAAAGAAACAAGTGGTGAATATGGCACGTGTCCCATAAAAATAAAAGTGAGATGCTAATACCCTACCTCAATCCTCAACTTACTTCATAAAAATTAGATACTTCTATATTATAAATATTGACTTTTTTAAGACTATTCCATAAATATAATCATATATATCATACCATTCATGATTAACTCATAACCATTATCCACTATTTATTAATAAATCATTATTAAAATTACTATTCTATGTTATAAATGCTTTGTTTTTCATGAATGTTTTTGTTCAGTAGTTTTAGTTCTTATAATTTGATTTAGTTTTCATAATATAAATAATTCAAATAATTATTTAAATATAATATATATTTTTATATACATATTTATTAGCATAAATTAAATTTTTGAGACAGAGAAATGAATTACACCGTTCATGGAGACGGCAGGCTGTGTGTACACATGAACACTCATGCCATTTTCTCAACTGATAGAAAGAAAAAGATAAATACCAATTCTCTATTTAATAAACATTATTATATTATATATATCATATATATTTACTAAATTAGTCTTTATTACCATCAATTTCAAAATAATTTGAAAAACGTATGACATCGCTTTGTGGAGGTGGTAGTCTACACGTACGCACGAGTGACATTATAATTTTACAAAAAATTCGAAGGTAAGACGGTTTATGTGATGTTAAAATTCCAAAACTAAAATTATTTCATAAATAATATATATATATATTAAATATATTATTATATCCATCCATTAAAGTTTGTTATGGGAAATTAATTACATCAGTTTATGAGGTGATAATACACCGTACACTAGATTGATGGATTCATTTTACATGTGATGTAAGAGTATATTAATATAGGTTATGATATTATCATAATAAAATATTAGTACATTTAATATTTTGGTTTTATTTTTTCTTAATTATTTAAGAATATTTTAAGGTGGTGAGAGAATAAATAAAAAAATTTACTTTTATTAACATTACATCTTCTTTGGACATCCACATTAGATTTTTACAAAAATCCATCCTAGGAGTATTTTATAAATAAAGGATTATAAGAAATTTGAAAGGATTTAGGGAAGGTATTTGGGTATTTATTTTATGAATGAATATGTTTTTGATGTGTGGATAGGAGAGGATACGATATTTCATTTTATTAGTGAGAAAGAGTGACATTTTTATAAATAATCAAAACTACTCAATAATGAGAGGTCACCCTCAAGAAATCTTACTTAAAAATAGATATATAAGGTATTATAGTGAATATATGTTTAATAAACACCACCAATATATAAGAAACTTGTTTTAAAAATGTTATTAACTTAACATATAAATTTAACTACTTTTACTATTTTAGTTTTCACACAGTAAGTAGTTTTTTTATTTTACTTTGGTAATTTATCCTTTAATCCAAAATATAAAATGATAATTATTATATAATTTTTAACCACTAATTATAAATATTAAATCCAATTTATAAAATAAAATGACATGTTTTTTGAAAATAAATCTTACCACATGCACATATAATATACAAAGCCATGTTTTACAATTAACATTGATAAATTGTCTTTACCATTAAATGGTAATAATTTTCTTACAAGGTTAAAATTTGATGTTAAATGGATATGGGAAAAAATGTTAGAGAAAATATTATTAAAATTTTACTATTTAAATATTTTTATATTTTTTAAATAATTTAATTATATATTATTTTCATAAAATATTATTAATATAATTTTTCACACTATTCATTTAATTTTACTTTAATGACACTAAGAAAAAAATGGAATCAGAATATATACCTTTAACAATTTTAAAAATTTTTATAATTATATAATTTTTTTGGAAGGAAATAATATATTCAAATTATATTACTTTTACTATTTTAAAAATCATTTATTTTCTATTCCTTTTAATAAAATAAAAACTACATCATGATTGCATAAGCTTTTAAGGTAGTTATTTTATCACATAAAATTATAAAAAATTACTATGTTAAATAAAAATTATTTATCCTTAAAATGAATATTTATAACCAAATATACCACCATTTCACCCTATATGAACACATAATAGGTTTTTTAGAAGTATGAGAGTTATATTTTGACCATTTCTTTACTTAAATTTTTATAAAGGTTGTAATCATGGAAATATGGATCAAAAATGAAAAATTTACTGGAATTAAATGATATTGGGTCAAAATATGTACATAAAATAAAAATTATATCAATTTTTAGGTCATTATAACCCTTATCTCTTAATTTAAGCAATGGTAAAACTTTATTACCAATAACCGTGGTAACATATTTGTACTTTTTTACTATTAATTTTTGACTAAAATTTAAGTTAACATTATTAAATAATATTAATTATCTTGATAAAAAATATGGAATCTATTTTATCAAATTCAATTTACACAGTTGGATGAATTTTATTTAATATTAAAACTGCAATGGTGATGAAAAGTGGTTTTCCGAAAAATTCATTTTTCATAGAAATGATAATTTTATATTAACTTTATGAAAAATAATATTAATTATATAATATTTATAGATATATAATATATAAATTTTCTTAAATCATTTCCCATTAGGGATTATTTTAACTATTTAAAATGGATAAACTTTATGCACATAAATACAGTTTAAAGAAAACTGTTTTTTAAGAATAAAATTAGTAGTATATGAAAATCATGAAATATGCCAATTGAAATGAAAATTAGTATAATATTATAAATAAATTTTTTCATATGTCACTTTAATACCAAATCCAACATAAATTTGGAAATTATTTAATGAAAAAAATGATAGTATTTGAAAAATTGATAATTTTCACTATTAATTGGAAAATCAACCATTTCAAGAAAAAACCAAAATTTTACCGTATGATAATTTTGATATGATGATTTAGAAAATTATTCTAATTTTATAAAATTGAATTTATAAATGTTTAGCTAATTAATTATAACATTTTCTAAAAAAAATCAATAAAAACAATTTTTGGAAAAAATTGTTTTTGATGAATAAAATGACTTTTCTGAAATTTGAGTGATTATTTACTAAAAATTTGTAAATGATTTTATATTTATTAGTACTTTTATATATATCATAAATAAGTTAATAATATTAATACAAGACATATTAATAGCTTGGTTATAATGGTCTTATATATATTACAACATTTCGTGGTTTGTTTAGGATCAGTGTTGTGTGTCATATATTCTTTTGAAAATAGAATTAGTTTTAAAACAATTCATGGTGTAACATATCCATATCTTGTTACCAAGGACATACTTCAATTGTGCTCTCAAATTAGTAGCAATACTAAATATAGTCCCTTGGATGAGTTTTCCCTTTCCCACATATCCTGCTTGTTTGGTATCTGTAACCACGCCTTATACCTTGATGATTTCTGGTATTAGGTTCCAAACATGGATGCCTATCCCATTATGCCTCATCCATAGAATTATGAGATAAATTATTGGGCTTTTTAAAATATTTTTTACCCCATTTATCATCTATTCAATTGATAATGGGACTTTACTATGTTTTCCACCGAGACCGATAGGCTCCTCATGTTAATCATGATTATATTTTCCCTTGGAAATGAGGGTCACATTCATGAGGATACCGATGATGCCTCCCATGCATCATACTGTTAGTCTTGTCTGATTCACATCCAATATTCTTTCATCCTACGATCGTAGTAGAGCCCTTTTTTCCACTCAATGAACTAGAGATATGTCACAGGCTTTTTACTAAGAGTAATCCACAATTATTCCTTCCTTAACTAAAGTAAACAACTACACCAGGGATATCTGGGTAGAATATAATCAATACTTACACATATATTTCATATTACTAGAAGAACTCTAGGGCCACCTACTTGGTGTAAGACCCAATACTTTTCTCATTAATGATCTCATCCTTGTCATCTATTACTTATCCAGTAACAAATTATTGTCCACTTATGTGTAAACCCCAACTCATTTATCAATGGTCCATATTATCAATGAGCCGTCATTCTTCAATGGTCTATTTTCTCAAAAATTCCTACCAAACCCTCTTTAGTTTCATTACTAAAAAATTACATTACACACTAACCATTTTTAGCCACCCATATCCTAGTATTCCTAGCTACATGAATTTAAAATTTATAACATATGACCTTACTATATGATATTAAAC
The DNA here is from genome assembly GCA_963277665.1 of Viscum album. Lineage (NCBI taxonomy): Eukaryota > Viridiplantae > Streptophyta > Magnoliopsida > Santalales > Viscaceae > Viscum > Viscum album. The sequence continues at coordinate 1,307,801,266 of OY728163.1, read as the reverse complement.
TACAAGTATTAGTCCTATAACATGACATTAATACTTGAAACATGAACTACATACATGTTTATTCATATTAAAAGATATATATAATTCATATATGCGGTTCAATACTAACACCCCATGGGTGTTCGATGCATTAACTAAAAAGGAAATTCACCACATCATGACTACATGACCTTTGAAGGCACCACAATGGCTCTTTTAACATGACCTTAAAGGGCTTGATGTGTCCCATTTAGTAGTTCTATACTACATGAGTTCGGAATCCATTCATGGGGATATAAAGGAATCCCCTTCTATAGGAACAATCCAAAATCCATAATACATACCTCATCCTTAGAAGGAGATAAGTTCCAGAGGGCTGAAAAGTATAGTTTTAAACCATATTATATTAACTAAGTGAATGAAATAGGGATTCCCCTAAATACATATATATGTTTATACTGATGCATGGTTAAAATCAATTTCTTATGTGGATGTAACCACTAGTAATATTTTATAGGTAATTATTCATGAATATTTCTTAAATATTCTAGAGAGTTATGGAGTAGGATAAATTCCCCCCAAAAGGGTGAGATGATCCTGAACCCCCATACTCTTGACTAATGAAAAACCCAATGCATCATTGGTAAGGTACAAATAACCATATACCTTAGCAAATATTGTTTGAATAAACTCACAATATCATGAGAATAAAAAAACATCAAAAATTAAAACCCATATCATGATCATGATGAAAGGAAACCAGGAAATGTGTAAATTATAAAATGAATAAACTATGTGTGGACCTTTCACAGATGAACAATGCTTCCACCCCTATGATTTGACCACATTATTTATGAATAACACCAAGGGAAAGCTATATAACATCCCTACTCTATGGTGTATCCATGTTTTATAACCAAATTTTCCACCACTTGGGTGAGACTCTTCTTCATTTCCACAATATTCTACTGTCTGATAATGCAAAAGAAGAAAAAAAAAGATTTTGGAATGGGGGAAAATTATGAATGTCTTGAGTAAACTTACATAAAAACCCATTTTATCAAAGTATGATCCAATATATGTAGTTCTTGGAACACTCCCAAGTCATTACAGTACATACTCATGAATTTTATAATGCATGAGTAAATAACAATTCCTTGGCTAATTTACTCATCCTAAAGTTTCATCACATGAATCATTACAATAAATAATAGTCATTATAAGAGAATTGTAACATTTTCTCATATAATGTTACTTTTATATCAATCATAGAATGTAAATGTAAAAATAAAATATCATAAAATAGATCATTATTTCTAATGAAATTTCATATGACATATTTAGACTATATAAAACAATATAACCCAAATTAATGGACAATACATTTTTGTGTGTGTGAAGGGTGTATTTAGATGAAGGTTTTAGGGGGAAAAAATAAATCAGCTCCGACTATTCCGAATGATGTTTAACATTTTTTCCTCCTCTATCTCACAAATCTCTCATAACATTGAATTATATAGATTCGGACTACTATGCATACTGTCTATTACTCTAATGATATTTAACATTGCTTTCAACTAATAATATTGGAATAAAATGATAAAGAAACCCTAAAATATTCATAGTTGCGATCTTTTCAATTTAAATTTATAATAATTTATAACAATAATTAACCAAGATTGATAATTCTTTATTTATTAATGATCAATTAGGTAGAATCTATTATATAATAATTATAGTAAATATTACAAACTATAATTCCTATATAGGTATACACATGTTCTCCATGAATATCATTACATCATCATTGGTATTTCTGGTTCTTGCAAGGAGGAACCCAGAACCTTGCATTGTTTTTCATTGATCACAATGGGTAATATTTTGGTTTTGTATCATTAATTCTATTATTTTCTCATTCTTGAGAGATATTAGAATGACTATCTCTCTATGTTAATGATAGAATTCTCAAGAGGTTATCCCAATCATGAGATAATTCTCTAGAGAGAATATATTATAAATAATAATTCACACCTTCCATGAAAATGATATAAACCTAATTTTTTTCTTAGGTTTAAACAATTGGTAATTTCATACAGGCCCTTTATATATTTTTTTAATCAAAGAAATCCCCACATAAAATAATAACAATAGTATTATTATTATATTTCATGATATGTATTGACTAGCATATATTTAAATATCATTTCCATTATTCCATTTAATCTCGACACATCAATCCTCACTAACATTTCTTAAACCTTGAATAATAAATAATTTTTTAAATAAATAAATACCATTATATGATTCTTCCAATAAATAAATAAATATTTTATTCACTATATCAAAGAATAAATATTTATTTTAATATCCATGTAGCTAATTTTTTTTAATTAAATAAATAATTATTCTTTATCTTATAAATACAAAACAAGATAAAAATAAATATTATATTCACCAAATAAAAAATAAAATTTGTTTATTTATCAACTCATATATTCTAAAATCTAATAAATGGTTGTTGAATTAATGGACTCAACTAATTCTAAATAATTATTATACCAAATTTGAGAATAATGTTTATTTTTAAAATAAAATTCAAATAAAACATTACTAAGATTATAGATATACTTAGTGTGTGACCCTCTAGGAGTATTCTTAATTGAATTTGGCGAGTTTTCCTAATGTATACGATTGTTTTCTAATAAAAATTTGTGACAACCATAAAAAAAAGTTAATTTTTGAATGAAAATAATCTCATAAAAATTCTTAATGTGTAATATAATCCATTTGTTTTGATATCTCCTCAAATATATTACATAGATTATGTAATCAACCTATATTCTTGATTTATCTTTCTATTCCTCCGTAGAATGAACATATAGATAAAATACCATGACTATGGATTTAATCAGACAATTCTATTTCAATTATAGGTCTAGAGATATAATCTTCCCTAACCAAAAACATTTAAATCCATTATTGACCTATTCGATTAATGTAATATCACATATGTTGCACCCAACATATCATACCTCATGATGAGATTTTTTTTCCAGGTTTTCATAAATTAATCGAAGAACATGGTTCATGATATACATTAATAATAATATTTTTTCTAATGAAGAACTCCCACATTTGAATATAGGAATACCCCTTGATAGATATAACATGTGTAATTTCTATTAGAAGGTATATCCTAATTACATACTCTATTTAATATTACAAATTTGAAAATTCATTTGAAGAAGCCTCATCTATTTAAGAGTATCCAAAAACTGATAGTCGAAACATTCATTGTCTCTTACTAGATAGATGTCATCTAGAATATATGACATTTTTTAATAATTTTAGCATAATATTTCAGGGTTCTCATTGTAGCCGGGAACTAATATAACCATTTGATAAAACATAAACTTCAAGGACCTTATCACAATAATGTTCCAAACAATAACACTAATCATGGGATAAAATATTAATTTATATTCAGGTCTTTAAAATTTTTAGTAATCTAAAGTGAAAAATTAGTTGGTTCTGTACAAATTTACCAAACTCCCACTTATAATTGATCCATCATCTAACTGACATGTTAGCTCTCACATGATAAACATTCTTCTGATGAGGCATGTCTACATATGTTGAGCCTTCTATGTTCTGATGTCGCTATTCTACTTATCATTATTTTACTTATTTGAGAAAGTTCATCAAAAAGGGATATCACTATGTATTTAGATTTTTGTTCATTGTTATAGGCTTGGAATTTTATATAATAAGATTGTTATAGTATTATCATGTAATAATGATTTACTGTCTTGGTAAAACTGAATAATATATAACAATTAAATTCTAAACCACTTCTTAATCCATATTAAAAGCCATAACATACTTGGTCTATATAGATATGGAAACCACCAGCTGTAACATGTTTTTCTCACTTATTAAATTTTTCTTACTATGATATTATATCAAATTTATCTTATGGAAAATCATGTTTTATATCCCACTAATAACTATTATTACAATTTATCATATCATCATGCACTAATCCTTTTTACTTTTTAAAGTAAAATTGGACAGTTCTAAAAGAAACCATATAAAGTTCTCCTGGTTTTATTTTTCATTTTTACATTATTCTTTACACATAAAAAATTTTAAATCTCACTCAATATAATTTAACATAAGAGAGATTCCAAAATACACTTAGGCACATGGGATTCTATTCATTACATGAATCACCTCCTATTATTTCACTCATTAATTTGGAGATATTTTATGCCATGCGACATATGAACTAATTTAGTCTTTAATAATAAAATATTATATTTTTTAATACCTTTTAATAATATGCATCTCTAATTCTTATACACCTTATTGAAAATATTTGGCATCTCCAACCCTAGTATCACATCATATAGAAGGTTTTCTAAAATTTTCTTTCAATGAAGGTGGTATGAAAATCCAATTCCAAATATTATTATCATAGAAGGTTTACATGATAACTATAACTGTAATTTAGTTTTTCATAATAAATGGTATAAGGTTTCTTCAAAGAATATATATAAATATCACCTGAAACCTCCAACAATCAATAAATACTTATTGGTACCATATTATACCATCTTTGTATAGTTTCTTCCTAAATACCCAAAAATGGATTTACATCAAATAAAAAAACGACCAAAAATAATGACCTCAATTTTTATACATGGAATCCAAATTTGAATCCGTATAAAAATTCCAATATTATAATATTTTAATTTACTTATTCATTATAGGATTCCTTATCTTTATTGAATAATATATCGTTTGACTTGGTGAATATAAATCCACCTTTTTGATTTTATCTTTTTTATATAGTATGCGTCTCTATAAAAACTCATATCACTAAATATTATTAAGTTGAGTGTCCCTATTCCAACTACTGTGCATCGAGATCCTTTATATCATTAAATTCAATTATTCACCCACTTTATCAAAATACCAGTTACTCCCACTTATAGAAACCTAGTCGGTCTTGAAAAATACTATTCTACCATAGGGATAGTAATAACCCAAGCAGTTTTATGATAATAAACTAAGATGAAATTATTTTTTCCTTGATGTACATTTGTAGATAAATCCAAATTTAGGAAATAGTTATCATCAAACATGTGAAATTATGACATGGAAGATTCCCATCATATCATCACTTATATTATATCCATTAGTCGATATATATGTTATATGGTTAGCTACCACCTTACTATTTGTGAAACATATCTTGAAGGAAATAATGGATAATTTCTATAAATATAAGAATTTTCATCGATCCTTTATATACTACCAAAACATATTTTATTGATATATGGTAATGTGAGTTCAAAAGTTGATCTACTCTATATTTAAATGATAAATGAATACATGGTTAAAATATTCTATGACTGAACCCCCAAGAGGATCCTACATCTCTAACTAAGTGTATTCATTACATTCATTTTTCATTCTTAAATTCTCCAAATGTAATCTTAGGAATTATATATTATAGAATCTATTTAGAGTATTTGACATGGCCTTACTTAACTAATTCCATATGATTGGTGTGAAAACCTTTATTTCAAATGGTTTATTTATCTAAAACTTTATAATTAAATACGTGAAATTCCTAAGAGTTGTCTCTAAAGAGACTTATCAACCTTATATGCATATAATTTAAAATTACCTTTAGTTTTACAAGAAAAAGAACTATCTTTACACATTTGGGTATGAGTCTTATATTTTATATTCACTATAATTTTCTATTTTGGATATTTATAATTCATGTAATACACAACTATTAGTAAAATATCAAAAAATAAAAAAAATTATTTAAAACATTAAATAATGTCATGTTTTTTCTATAACTATTAGCTAATATTTTTTTGAATACTGAATAAAAAAGCATAGTTTAAGTAGAATTTATCCACTTAGGAATTTTATGTCACATTATTTTCTTTTCCTACATACGAATTATTCATTTTTATCTAACTAGAGAGTTCATCTTACTTATTATAATGATTCTAAACATCCTTGTTTTTTATATTTAAATACAAATATATGAATTGGATAGTGTATTGAATACCCAACAAGTGAAGTAGAAATATTTCATACAGTAATGAATAGACATAATATAGAAAATTTTTATTTACTCTTATTTAATACATTGAAGTTCCTATTCCAATAACCTCTACAATATCAGAATAAAATAGCCTCCGGTTCACCATTATGCCTCTGAATATTTTGTATCTTTGAAGGATACATTAAAGGATACAAAAAATCTGAACATGTAATGGGATTTTCAGAAATATATTTTACTTATTTCACTATAGATATATGAAACCATGTTCCCACCAATCCTTATCCTCCCAGTGATGGATAATAAAAACTATCTTGAGCGGTTTATCAATAATATTCACTATATAATTCTAGATTAATATGGATAATATAGGTGGTAAGGATGATAATATGAGATTAATGGATAATTTATTATCTATATATAATCCTAACTTCTCTAACAATTCAGTTTACTTCAACATATTAATAACCATATTAATATTTACGCACTCATCTTCTAGTTTAAACTACTATAGAAGAGTTAAAATCTCATTTATCAATAGCCCATACTTTTCCTTTTAAATCTCAAGAGATGAGTTATAGTGGTGTATATATCAATTTATTCATATTTCATATTCATATATTCAAACATAGCTGATAGCAGGATGAAATTGACATTTGAAGCATACTTCATGTATATCCTATAGGTATCCTTCTCACCTTTTCTTCCTCACTATTGTTGTTGATTATGACGAGAGGATTACAATACATAATATAAATTTTATTATAGCATTGCAGTGTAAAAATGACTATACCACTCTTAGAAATTTATGCCGGTGAGGAAATTGTCATTATCTAGGAATGATTGTAGTGTTACCATGGTTTCTATTACCATTTTTTATAATAAATAAAACATATTTTATTACTTGATCATGATTACATAATGTTCTTTAATAAAACATTATTTTATCAGTTAGCCACTATTTTATCAAATCCAAATAGTAATCACTATTATATTTAAAATACCCTATCTTGTGGATATTTATATGGATCATATCCATATTTCCCTTAAAAAAACCAAAAAACAGGCCTTATAAAATCATTTGAGGGTATTTGGGTATAAATAATTTACTACTATATTTTCATGAAACTCCATGATCTTTGGGGAAGACTAACCAATAATGAAATCCTATACTCAAATTTCCTAGGCACTTACATCTATGTATCACCAAGTATTGTAAAGGAAACTAATATTGATTCTAAAATGGTTAAGTCAACACAAAACAATTATTTTAAAATTCCATGATAAATGAAGTTATCATAATGGGGTCCAAAAAGTACTTTAATCTATTGGTTTATTCTAATTCAAGTGATTAAAGTTGATGTAAAAATTAATATACTATTTAATTAATTTTATTTATTTTAACGTGTATATATTCTTTATTTTATTCATCATATTCAAGTTAAAATTATAAATATTTGATATAATTTATTAACCATGTATGATGAAAAAATGTACACATAATAACTTTATTTTATTTAATTTTTCATTCTTGTTAGTTTATATGATTTATTTGATCACATTTAATCATTAAATAAATTTTTATTCACAAAAATATATAATTAACTGAGTACTTTATAAAACAAAATAAAATAAAATTGTGATATATTCACGAAAATTTAACTATTGTTTGGTTTATCGAGTGGATGATAAACTATCCCTTGATCCTAGGGAAAAAACTCCTTGATCTGTTACCTTTTTCATGTTACAACATTCCATATTTAACCTATGTATCTTCATGGTTGGTTTCACACCAACCCAGTCTTGAAAAATCCCCTCTAACAAAGATCATAGTCCTATTCATATGCTTACTCACCTATAGGTGGGGGGAACAAGGGGTTTAGGGTTACATATATAAACGTTCTACATGAAACTCCACACATAATAAGGAGAAAGGGATGATATAAAGATTGTAATATTTAATTTAATAATAAATTTATGACAAAACCCATGTAACAAATAATTAAATTTAATACAAACCCAAAAAATATATTAGTTAGTAAAGATCATGATCAATAACAATATGCAATTACTACTACTAGAGTTCATTTCAATTTGTTCTTTATTAAGATTAATTTATTAAATTAAAAATATAATGATTTTATATCTTAATTTATTATTTATCTCAATTAAAAATATAATAAATCCTTGGTATTTCCATCAATTTTAAATTTAAATAAATTAGATAAATCAATTTTAATTCAAAATTAATTAGTACTTGGTATTTATTTGCTTGAAAAAGAGCATGTACCCTCTTGATTATATAGAGTTTAGTCCAAAATAAAATATACATGATATATTTTGGATGTTGGAGACAACATAGAATATGTCCTTTTGTATTGCATAGTGTGTACTATGACTCACAAGGTACATGACTCATGCTGTGTGTAGTCCTTTTCATGTACCATGCACTTACATGATATGTATACCTACATGATCTATCACGATATCACATGAAGTGTTATTATATAGTTTAATATGTTCAATACACTCAATTTTTATTACCACATGAGATGCCTTAAATATACAGGTTGTGTTCTGTTGGTGATGTCCTTGAATTACACAGTGTGTATGATAACAATATACATCATGTAATTTCATAATAACATTTAAAATAATTAATAAATCATTTCATTACACAAAACTCACAAAAAATTACTTGGTATTTAAGTCTTGTGAAATACCTTATCACATGTTGAGTATATGCAACTACAAATCAAATAGTTCAGTATAACATTAATTAATTAAAATTTACTATGTATTTGACTCATCCAATATGAATTTCTTAACATGCACATTTCATGAGTTATCTTGAGTTACATAATTTGTACATCTAGCTGCATGAAATGAAATTCATTATAGACCAACTTCACCACACACCTGTGGAATCTATGTACATAATATGTAAATAATAAATTTTTACATGATGTTTAGATCCAACTACATTCCGTTTACTTCATGAGCTGATGTGATGCATGATTGGAAGAAAAGACATGGTGTGCGTATTAATTACACACCATGTAATTTATACACTCGAAATAGACAACTTTGTGGATTAACTTGTGTGTACTTTAGTTATATATTGCATACCCATTTTTATATTTGTTCCAACTAGAAGTCAATATGTACTGTATAATTATGCTTTATACCAACCCCACACAATTTTCCTTGATTACCACAACTTTCCATTATGTGGTTCACCATGGGTACACAATGTGTACTTTTCCATTAAATTTTAGGTATTATTGTACTATTTTAAGAATCATCAGCAGCTATGTATGCGATCTTTGAGCCTTATTTATCCATTTTTTCCACATTCTTGGACATATGAAACAGACATATCATGTTATCTAATATTTTTGAATTAAGAATGAAAACTATAAATGAAATGATTCTAATTATAAAAAAAATTGATCAATAAATAATAAATAATTATAAATTATAATGTTAAAACTTTGATACCATTTGAAGGGTTTAGGGAACAATATAAGTGGTTGGTCCCATTGAAAAAAATGTTTTTTGTTGGTATCAAAAGATAAAATATGAAAAAAATGATAAACCAAACCTGAAATCTTTATAGAGAGGATAATTTTACATTTAGTTTATAATTAATTTATAGTAATAATTATATTTTCTGGATAATTGTTTCATCATTGATGATCAATTTGGTAGCCTCTCTCATATTTCAATTATCATTAATAATTAATACTTTAATTTCTCTAGGGATATTGACTTGTGCCCCACAAATCATAGAATGTTGTCTTTGTAATTCTTTGTTATAATGTAGAGGAACCAAGAACCATACCTCATATAAAAACATTTTATATAGTACTTATTAAATCCCTTCATTCACCTTGACTCTATCCATGATGTAATCTCCTCCAAAACTCATGTATTTTAATGAATTTGTTAAAACATCCATTTAAAAGGGATTGGAAAACAACATTAACTCAATTAATATATAATACAATGGATTCATCAATTATGTCCATCATTCCAAAACAATATTCCAATAAGCTATAAAATGGGCCACAATTTGGTTTTAACCACAAAGATTATTTTTCACATTCTTCACTAAAACAATTTTAATTCCTTAAATACTTCTTGAGAAACCTTCATGAATTAATAAATAATATTCTGTGTTATATTTTATTAGTTTTTATAAAAAAATAGATCCAAAAAAATATCACTTTTATCTCAAAAATCTACCCTTAGGTCTATTAGAAACACCACTACAAACATAATCACCACAGTTTATTATCATATCTTTCATAGTGAGATTTATCAAAATACATTAATTTACTCTAATACCATGTATGTTAACTATTTTCAAAAAACAAAAGTAAAGTAAATTAATTTTATAATAATAACCTAAATTTTATAGTCCTATTCTTTGTGTCTTCTATTTAGCTTCGTATGAACTTATAAAAACTGATACTAGTTGTTAAAAAACCATTTTCGATGTAGAATCCATGCATTTATCATATTAAATAAAAATTTCTTTAATATATCCCATAATTAAAATAAAGACCCCATTTTTTTACGTCACATATCTTTAGGTTATTTTTCTCTAATATTTTACCACATTGTTTTATTCTAAAATCACCGCTATTGGTAAGCCTTCAAGAATCTTACTACATATTTTGATACCACTGATACATTCTCGAATTCAGAGATTCCTATCAACTAAAAAGACTAAAATATTATTCTTATTCAAAATTCAATGGTTTTTTATTCATTTTAATAATGTCAAAATAACCTACATATCTAATAATCATTAGAGAAAATATATACATTGGGGATAAGTGAGATATTCTCCATTCATTAAAGTTAAAGAAGAGGAAAAATCTTCAAGGATCACCTCATGTGTCTTAAGAAGTTATATTTGAAGTTTTTTAGTGAAATAATATTTTTTTTTGTGAAAAATATCAACACTCTATATGTAGTTGGGGAATATATAAAACCCATCCAAGATAATTAATAATAAATTAAAATAAAATTACTAAATAATATCTAAATAATAATAGTTTATAAAAGGTTTTGAATATTTAGATAATATTTTAATTATTTAATCCATCTCTAATTTAGATTCCAATGATAATTCAAAACAGTAATGTATTGGTGGGATCCTATTTTAATCACTATAATTCCAATCATTCCAATGGATAAGGATATATGTTGAGATGAGTAGACACTTGAAAATAACACTGATGAGAAACAATAGAGAACTCTAAGAACCACATTTGATTTATAATAATTAAATGAATTCTTCACCCATATTCATTGGTATTTATAGAACGTTTTTAATTCAATAAAATACAAAATAATCTAATGTTTTAGTGCACATAAGGTGGAGAAATAATGAAACTTTAATATTAATATTGATAATTTTGTATCCTTTAATTTTTTTTAATGTTTTAAGAAACATGGAAGGTTCTTTAATGAGTTTCCATATTACTTTAAACATGTAAGGAATATGATTAAATAACCTCCTACAATATTATATTTAAATTCCCCCATGTATTAGGCCTTAAAAACATATTATATAAATCCAAACCCCAAATCCCATTTTAAAACAATCATTTCATCAAGTTTTTGTACTAATTATAAAAAATAACCATTATTTATAATATAAGAAAAAGTTAAATATTTAGTTAAATATTTAATTTTTTTAATGTAGATACCATTTTTTATTTGTAATAAAAATAAACATTTTAATAGATAGACCAATCAAACTGGTCAGAATGATCTCAATTAATATTATTGTGTGTATGAACCTAAGGGACATCTATAAATGTTTAATTTAATTTAAATACCATTTATAACTAGAAGATAAAGTGTTATATTAGAACTCATAATAAAGAGACAAATTTTAAAGACGATTGGCAGGATATAATACACCACATAGTCATTATCATTATTCCTTTTTTCCTTAACATACATATTAAACCCGAGACATGGGAAATGATAACCTCACATAACATATCTATTTTAATACAATACATATATAATGAAATCTTATATATAATGAAATCATATATATTTATCATAGCATGGTTAAAACTCAATTTTGGTTTATGATATTACTAACCCATAACATACAAGTACATATCCTAACATGATTAATTAAATCCATATGTTTGATTATTATTATACCTAATTACCCTCTATTATGTTAAATTTTTAAATTAATTTAGGTATCACCTTATTTAGATTCATAAGTTAGGAACCTTTTGAAAATATATAGTTGCAGAATCTATTTCTAATTCTCAGTTTAGTAAAACCAATAAAAAATGAAGATCCATGAGGTGTGAATTAATTGGTCTAATTAAAATTCAAGTTCACCAAATTATATTCCATTAGTGATCATTTGTATCTCCATACAAGTAATCCAACTCATATAGATCATAATATATAATTTAAACCCAATATGATGACCATCAATTAAATATATTCTAATACTATATATATTTTCATGGTTTACTTTCGAATCATTTCTCATTTTATTTACCATAAAAATAAATGAATGATATAATATTTGCATTATTAAAAATCTCATGATATATAATTTCTTTAATTCAACAATACTTTCCAAAAAATATAGAAAAAACTAAAAAATATCCCACAAATATTAGATCCAGTTGACCACGTATCAAATATATAGGGATCAACTTTGGCTTTAATACTTTTATTGTATAAGGGGATTTGTTAGGGGAATCATAATAATATCATCTATAGGAACTCATCACATCATATATTTCCTTTATAATAAATAAACAGAATTTGATAAAATCACTAAATAATATCATACTATCTCTAGTGATAACATGATCATTAGATGGTTCAAATGATCTAATATTATCATAATCGATTTTAATTAGTTGTATGATACATAGAGAGACCCCTAATCTAGTTAATAAATTCATTATTTAAACATATTATTTAGATATATCAAAATGTAAAATATAATTACATTATGATTTAGAATCAGAAATTTTCAGTTTCTTGGAATGTTTATAGTTTACTGCTCCACCATTTATGTAAAAAAATCATGTTTGAGATCTAATTCCATAATATATGTTCAGAACCCCAAAATAGGTATAAAACGTTTTAATGATATTTTCCTCAACACCAAATATAATGAAATTGTGTTATCAAGAATAAAGTGATATAAATTAAGAGTGGTGGTGGGGGTGAATTATTGTAACAAAAAACTTTTCCTACAAAAACAATGATTCTCCCATTAAAGTTGCTGTGTTGAAAACATTAAGAATTTAATAAAACAGTCAATAATGATAAAATATAGTGAGAAATATTATATGAGATATAAAAAAAATTATTTTTAAAATTATAACAAATATCTTTTATCAAATGGATCATCATCAATGATTTATGATTCTGATTATGTATAACACATCCTTATTTTCTTTTTAATAATGAACAGATGATACACAAGGAAATTGGTATTGAAATCCTATAATAATGACAAAAAAAATACAATAATAATGATCATGGATCAATCACAACAACCATAAGTTATCTTATTTAACAATCCTCGAGTTCTGACAATGAATACATATAGTATGAAACTTATTAATCTCCTAAAAAACAACGTTTTAAATCCATGGAATGATCTATAAAAGGTATGGGTGACACTATCAATTTTTCTTCACTACTCACCCAAAACAAACTCATATTAGTATAACAATTTCCAAACAAATATGTTATGTTTTGAACCATTAAATGGGTTTATCTATTTTATGGTATATTTGAAAACTGTAGTGAGTATGTTAATATACTATTAAATTAAGATTTTATATCCATGTAGATAAAAATATCTTTGTTTGAAACCATGAAATATTTTGATCTCACCATGATGTTATCTTATTTCTTGGATCCTTAAATCTTTCAGAAGCACTGAAAAATAATTATTTTCCTTTAATTCTATGGAATATTCACCCAAACTAGATCAAAACATAGCTATAAATGGTGATAATTGAATCTAGAAACTTTCTCAGACAAACTCCTCTAGTTATGATGAAATATAATGACTATTTTTCCTAAAACTATTATGAATTATAAAAACTACAATGTTATTTTATCCTCATGATATATATATTAGTCTACCCTTTAACTCTTAGTACCACGTCGTAGATTTCAATTGTTTTCTTCATTAAATAGGATACAATTGATATAACCAAAACATTATTTTCTTCCATGAGGCATCAAAATATTCTAGTGAAAATATATAGAGACAAAGAACAACATAACAAATATTTTTCTCAAATTATTCACAGGTTTTTTTCCAGATATACAAACAATAATGTTTTTTCAAAAACACCATGATGAAGATATTTTTTTATTTTAATTTCAGTATTCATTTTTAGTATCTTCATTTCTAATTGATTTCTAATCCCCTCATCTTCTTGTTTAAAAAAATAACATGAAAGAACATTTCAATGCTCATAAAGAACTTAATAAAGAAACCAAGTCACAATATACTATAAATGTGAGTTAAATATAATAACCATATTACTAGAAAAAGTAATGCTTATAAGATTACACCTACCATCCCTGTAAAGAATAGAACTATGTTGATTTAGTTCCATTGAGGGATTTTCAAGTCCCTCTATAAAATTAATTCATGTGATATTTTAAATACCATATTTATATTTATTGGAAGTATTTATATTACCTATAAGGTAAAAAATCAAACAAACACATCTTCATGTATATTTATTTAATAAAATAATCATTAATCTATTCCCCATAAAATAACTAGCTACACTCCCACTTTTTATGGGAGATTTTTAAAATATTATCCCAAATTTTTTAAAAATATAATCAAATGAAAGAGTGAAAACATAAACCACACACATACATTGATTTTATAAAATTTTATGATCCCAAACAAATATTTCCCAAAACCAAAGTTCACATCAAAAAAACTGGGTTTCCCCCATTCAACATATCATGTGGTGTTTTTTGAATAGACTATCATGGAAAAAAATTTAGTATTAATGAATAAGTATTTATAGAATAACCAAAAAAAAGAAAATAGTTTGGTTTATGTGACTCACTATAGACTAAACCACATGTAGAAATTTTTAGTTTATCTATTTTTTATATTTTATAATTTTGGGATAATTGGAGTAGATATTTGTGATACTCTACCAAAATATCCAATGGATTTAAAAGTTTCCTAACTCAAGTATTCCCCAACAATATCAAATAAATTTATTTCAATTCATATTCCATATTAATTATGTAATTATTATTTTTTAAAATCATAAACATTTTAGCGATTTTTACTTATATTACATTAGATGCATATACCCATACCTACTAAACTCATTAGTAAAGGTAATGAAGTACTAAAAAAATATGAAGAAACATAACTTATAAGACCACATACATCAATATGAATAAATTATAGTAAATCATTATCTATATACTATTTATTCTTTGATGGAAATTTGGAAATATTATTAAACAAATAATGTTCACACACATCAAATGATTCATAATCATTTTAGTATAACAATACATTTTTTGTAGTCATTAGATTAAATTTTTATTTAGATTTCCCTTAGGTCAATTCAAAATATTACTAGAAAAAACACAATTAATTTTTAACGTCATATTATTTATTTTATAGATGATGTTTTAAAGATAAATTATGAAAAATCTATTGAAAATATATATACATCCCAAAAATAATATGACACATAAAAATTGAATAAATCCTTTTCTTTATTATAAATTAAAATATTTCACTATCTAGGCAGGATAAAGAAATATAATTCCTATACATTAATGGTATATTATAACCATTTTCATAAAATTATTAAAATACATATGGAATACTCAAATTCTCTATCCCTATAGACAATGAAAAAATAGTTCACTATTTCCAACATAGAGGTTCACTTCTCCCTTACTCATTTTTCTGTATTCTCTAAGATTTTTTTGTCATTTCTGAAAGTAGGTGATACACATTGAGTATATTAACCTATGATTTAGATAAAGAAAAATTTATATCCAAAACATATAATTTATAAGAACCTTGATTCATTTATTTCTTCTTCATCCATTCAATCATCATCATCACCATTTTTATTAAAATGAAATGAAAATAAATAAAATAATTTTTTGATGTATAAATAAATGAGAATAAAGAATGTTTTCATGGGATAAATACATACATATAAATAGGAAGGATCCAACCCCCTTAAAAACTTGAAGACTTTCAAGAAATATAACCCAATAATGTTACCTTACCTATATGTATGAATGAAAACAAGTGTTTTAGTGCCAAAATATGAAAATAAAAGATAGAAAAAGATATTTTTTATGATTGATCAGTTGAGTTATTGAGGATTTTGATAACTATAGATTTATTGACATCAATATAATCTTAGAGAAGGTCTAGGGAAATATAGAGATATATTTTAAGATATTTCACCATTTCTTCCACTATTAGATGATAAAATAGAATAAATGTAGAGAAAATCCAAGGAATATTTACTCTATTTGGTTATGAATAACTCCACTAACACAATGAAACTATTAAAATAAGTTCAATATATATTAAATTTGAGGCCATGTAGTGGGAAATTCTACTAAACCCACTGACCTCACATAGGTATTTTATTTGGGAAAGGGATAAACAAATAATTCAATATAATCAGATCCATTAAGGTCACAAATCATTATTCATTAAGTAATGTTTCAACATCCCATCACATTTTGATAACACAAAAAACTATATTAGGTGAGGATGGTTTATCATCAAATAAATCCTCATCACATCACTTATAAACCTTGATATAAATAGACTCCAATATGACAATACATTACCTTCCTTTTAATTATTCTAATTTAATTATATTTATATCTGAATTGAAACTTCATTAGAATGGTGATCTAGGAACCCATAAAATTCAACTACTCTGAAAACAAATGAGGATGTAGGTAGTATGTGAATGATTTATTTAGTTTGAAGATAATGATAATATGTATATTTGAGATCCAATGAAATATTATACTTTTGGATAGACTGATGAAAGTGGGTATCATGTTTTTACATCATTATATAATAAATTTTAATTTATTTGGGATTACTCTATTACAGTAGATGGATACCTAATACATTGAAGGTCTAGGATTACAAATACATCAGTAATAATCAGATAAGGAAAACATCGAATAAAAAGTTACCTTAAACCCATGATGATTAAGTTTGGTAGAGATAATGATATCATTAGCCACATTGTTATTTGGGAAATAGAGGATAATTTCGATTAGGAGGGTTTACCTATACACTAATAATAGATCTAGATATAGGTTTGGGAATATTAAGGAGAGAATAATTTTTACTTCCCAATTACCCTTCCAAAAACAACGTATTATCTTTAATGATAATCCATCTTTAATAATTCAAGTATAATGGAATATTTAGAGGAATGAGATCCCATATTGGGGGAACATTAGGTAAAGTAAATAAAATTAATTTGGTAAATATATTTATTTTGGAATAAAATCTAAATAGTTTTCTTTTTTTAAAAAAATTAGAGAAACTATTTCCTTAAACGTCCCCCATTATGATCACTGTGGTATGCATATTTATGCCACCTTTATTTATGTGAGGTTTGATTTATTTATAATTAAATTGATTTACTAATTGGTTATTCTATAACAAATTGATGAAAATATACATGTGGTTATTGAGGATAGTCTTGGACACCTGACGTTTTGAATGGATGTGGATTGGGAAAAATAAAAAAGTAAAAAAAATAATGATATTACCATTGAATTTGAGAAATTATTTTTTCTATCTAAGTATAAAACCTTCCACATTTTACATAATTTTTGAAAAATTGACTATAAATATATTACTATAATAAATGGGGAATTTATATAAATAAAGGGAATTTGATGCTTTTGAAATCTAAACCATTTTTCATTCTTTTAGATTAGGAAAGGTTTGAGTCATAAAAGCTACTATTACTTTCATTTAAACAATTTCTTCAGAAATTTTTATAATTTAGAGAATGAAATTGAATAATTCTATCAAGTAGTGTCGATAAATGATAAATAAAAGCATGAAATTTAAGAAGTGTAGATTATAAATAGTAGAGAATATACAAATTCCAATAAACAATTCAATAAAAATTCCTCAGAATCGTTCAATCAAAAAACTTTATGGTTTCATTTGATAGAATATTCAGAAAACATGAATAATATAAGAGATACTAGATATCATTTTCAAATAAAAAAATGGATTTAAATATTCCAAATTACATACCCATAGACGGAAAAGAGAACCAAGGATATGACTTATATTTAATGAAGAGTTGGTAACTGACCTATGATAATCCAATCCCCAAAAAATCATTAAGAATGAAACCCCAAACTATTTTTTCATAGGCATTTTCAATATCCACATTAAATATAATATTCTCATTATTTACCTTTTGATTCATATTAAAGATACTATCCAAGGTGGGATTTATTTCCTTTGCATACTCCATTGAATGATAAAGCCACATTTTCTAATATATATGATCCAATGAATAATTTCAGTTATATAATAATTAATAACTTTTACCAAAAATTTGTAATATAGGTTTCACTAGATAATTAGGTGAAAGTGTTAAATAAAAAACAGGTTCTTCATTTTTTAAATATAAACTAGAATGGTGGAAGGATCTAATCTAGGCATGTAACCCCCCATGAATGTGTCTTAAACTACCTTTATGGTATCATGTTAGATAAAATTTCATACTATAACAGAGAGGGTACCTAGGAAACTATATAGTTTAGGTGCACTATCCTATCTATGCCTCTTCAAATCATTATGGATTCCATATACACATGGGTAATCCTAAAGGATATTTTTATATTTAGGAGAATTGAGATATGGTATATTATTGATGATGCCATCATGTCCATCCAAGGATGACACACTCATGATGAATCGATGAACACACATTTACTATAATAATTGAAGAAAAATAATCAAATTATAATGAACCAAGATCCTCAATATTATTGGTAAATTATCCCTCTCATTGTTGGATATTAAAATCGTATAGTACCTAGTCTGATAGCCCCTATATCTGGTTCCCCCAGCTGAGTCACCACATGACCTTAGGTGCACCACCCCATACATTAGAGGCCACTGACTAGTAGTGAGGGTCTAATAGAACCCGTGGGGGAGACTATACCCTCTTTATAAGAGTAAGACAGAATGGATATTTATAAAATAAAATAAACAAATAAACCATAAACATGAATCCAAATATATGTCCCAAAACTAGGTACAATTTCATAATAAAACAATGAGTATTCTATGCCATTTCATATAGGGGAATGTTTAAGAAAAACCAAAACTTTAGACAAGATGAAGAATTCCAAAAAGTGGTCCGGGCTATAAGTACAGATCTCTAACTCATTCATATACCATGACTAATCCATTATCTCGCATATGAACCTCTCTCTTTTCCTAACCTGCAATTCGTAATTTTTTATAGGTACATAATGGAGACATTAGTAGGGTGTGAGAACAAGTCAGTAAGCCTCCACTAATGGTGTCTATAAAATGTCAAGTCTCAAAATATAATTTTTTCATGAAAAAATGAATAAAAAAAAGATAATAAAAATAGGGTGCCACTAGTTTACAATGTTAACCTTTTCCACTTCCATCATTTGTTCTAAGGGTTAACCATTTTCATAAAATACACTTCGGCCCCTGACAGCCTCATAAAATATTCATAAGTGGAGTGAATCAATTCCATACTTTGGTAGAGAAACATTAAAAAAACAAAACACTTACCTTGGATCCTTAGTCTAGGTAATCATATCTCATGAATTTGTTGTGGTCATAGAGAAATAGTCTAATTCTCCAACCAATGCCTTGTATTATAGATACCTCTGAGCAGTATTCTAGGTATTCATATCCCATGCATCCTTTGGGGGGATATATCATCAGTCTGAGTCCCCAACCCATATATTAAAGGGGCGAGTTTAGAGAATTAGTATAACCCAACCCGTGGGCATAGAGACTCTGTCATACCTCATAAACCATCGAGTCATGTTCACATTATTCTTTAATCATTTCATGCATATAACATTTATCAATTATAAAACACTAGGCAATTAACCATTTGAAACCATTCTTCATTGAACATATTTATCATTTACTATAAATTGTTATTTTAAGACATATATCATCTTTATACCTTGACCCATTTACACATTTACCATTTACATTCTTCAACCCACATCTACGTTTACCAATTTAATACCTTATACCATTTTTATATTAACCATTTCATACATTGACCTATTTACAAATTTACCATTTACAATACTTGGCCCATTAACACATCTTCTATTTTATACTTTAACCCATTTTCACATTTACCATTTACATGCCTTAGACCATTACCACATACTCATATTTTATATAACCCATCCACATTATACCAAACACCCCCTTATTCCTTCAAAAAAATCTAAATAAATTTATCATAAATCCTAATTTAAAGCATAATAATCAAGATCTCTATCTCATTACAATTCGATTACATACGTAATAACTCAATTTCATGCACAAGAACTGGCACAACCCATGGGTGGACTATAAAATAGTCAAATTGACCTCAATGCACCCCACACGGATCCTGAGGGGGGGGGGGGGGTCAATTCCTCATTTATCCAAAATTCATCATTTTTACCAAGGGAAAAAAAGAAAAATAATAATGGAACAACTGAATAAAAACATCAACATATGAAAAAAGCAATAATAATATAGGATACAACTTGTAGACTACCAACCACGATTCTTTCGAAAAATCCATCCTTAACCATAACCTTTGTTTCAGAAGCAAACAACCTATTAATCCAGAACCTAGAAATCTCTAGAAAATGGGGTTTTATATATATAGAGAAATAATAATGGTTCCAAAATCCCTAATCAAGAAAAAGAATAAAGGAGGGGTTTCAAACTCACTAAAAGCTTTGATCGACACCCAACGACCATGAAATAAGGTAGATCAGTCCTTGTAATGTTTTCTAGGAATGGTTTTTTGCCCTTGGCTACTGTAAAAGAAATGAGGAATAAATTATAGTATGAAATCATTAATACTAAGGAGAAAAATGGAAAAAACCCACATTTTTAATGGGGAACATGGTTTTTCCCAATGGCTAGCCAAACCGGGTGACACCCTCTATCCAAGAGGGGGCCAGTTCATGCGGCTTCCTATGGAGCCCACAATGTTTGAAAAATCATGTGGTGACCATGAAGATTGGCTATGTCCATGTATTCATTTTTTCAAATCCTCACTTTCATGGTTTTACAAACCATGGACTACCACCCTAGAAAAGCATGAGTAGGGAGAAAAATTACTAATTAACATGCAAAAAGCATGAATAATGCATTGGATGCCCCCATTTTACCTTCTTTTTTTTACCCTGAACCACAAAGACACCCCAAGCCTCCTCAAAATCTCTAGAAACATTACATTAACCAAATTTAAGGCATTTAAACCAAATCCAAAATATGAACATATCTCAAAATAATTCTATGATCTTACAACCTCCCCACCTTATAATAACTCGTCCCCGATCCACACTCTCAAGATTAACCGAGTCTCTAAGATAAAGAGATTGAGCAACAAACTATGCATATCCACCTCCCTCTACCAAGTATATTCATTAACATTACCATGTCTCCACAAAACTTAGACAAATGACACATCCTTTACTTATAAAAATTTCTCACAATGATCCAGAATATAAACCAGGTGCTTGTAAAAGGTTGCATTAACCTCAAGCACAAAATCATCAACATCAATAACATGAGATGGTTATGGGAGATATCATAAAATATATGACACATGGAAAACATAATGAATGACACAATGGAGAGGTGGCAGAGTTAATCAGTACACCAATAGTATAATCCACTCAGCTATCTCAAATGGACCCACATTCCTGGGAATTAACATACCCTTTTTCTAAATTTGATTGTGACCCAACCGTGGACACACCCAAAGAAATAGAAGATCACCCACTATAAACTCAAGGGGTCAATGACATTGATCATTGTACACATTCTTCCTAATATGATATGTATCTAAGTACATCTGAATCAATTTAATCTACTCCAATGTATCCCACATGGGGATTAGTCCCAAAAACTATGATTCTACAACCTCCATCCAACATAACTGAGATCTATATGGTCTATCATTAGGAACCACATATGGTTCTATTTGAATCATCATCATGGAATTTTTTTTATAATCGAACTCAAAAAGAGCCAATTGATTCTCCTATAATCCAATTAATTATAGTACATAGGTCCTAAACATTTCCTGTAGAACTTGAATAATAATCTTTTACTAACTGTTTATTTATGGGTGGAAATCCGTACTAAAAATCACCTTGGCACCAAGTGCCTTTAGTAACACCTTTGAGAAGTGTAAAGTAAAACACATATCATAATCCAAAACAATAGTCCATGTCACCCCATACAACCATACTACCTCTTGGACGTAAAAATCACCCAACTGATCAATGGTGAAGGTCTCTCGTATCGATAAAAAATGTGCAACTTTGGTCAACTGATCCACAACTATCTATATCACATCATTTTTCCGAGGCTTCCTCAGAGGTCCTACCATAAAATAAATTGTTATTTCATCCCAATTTCATTCTATAATGGGTAATAGCTGTAATAAACCACTAGGTAACTAATGCTCAGCCTTCACCTATTAATAGGTGTAACATCACATCATTAAACCTAAAACCAATTTCTTCATACCTACCACCAATGCTACCTTCGTGGAGTATGATAGGTTTTGGTAAAAATAGGATTCAATTCCCCCTTTGAGTCTAGAATCTCACACATCAACTCTTCACACATACTTGTAGTCACAAAAACATGACCATGAACATAAATGATCTTATCATCATCAATAGTCCAATCTAATGGTGCCTTCCCACCTGACTCTACATCAAGAAAAACTCTGGATTCTCATAATTCCTCTCCTTGAGCTGGCTCAGAAGCATGGGATAAACTACCAAGAATTCAAGGGTCATCTTCCCTTCCCCATCTTGAACCTCTAGATTTATCTCAGCAAATAACGCTGTCATCCTCCTCCCGGAACTGAATTCCTAAACCACCTGATTAGAAGTATTATAACTCAAGGAATCTACAAAACTGTTTCCCATACTTTGTGTGTAAATTAGATCAAAATAGAATGAATTACTGTATTAATCTCATATTATCTAAGAAATATTCAAATCACACTAAGAAAATATGTATTTGTGGCTTTTATAATCGGTATACATAGTAAACCTTTCTCCCAAAAAGTAATGTTGCTAACATTTTAAAGCATAAACCATCATTAACATCTCAATACCATGAATAGGGTAGTTTTTTCATGATGACTAAAATTTTAAGACCGATAGGAACAATCCAACTATCCTTCATGAACACAACCCCAAGCCCAAAACCATATGCATCACAAAACAAGATATACCCATTACTTGGACCGAGAAAGATCTGAATTTCTATTGTAGTTAACCACCTCTTTAACTATGAGAAGGTATTATCAAATTCCCAAAACCATTAAAAATAAATTCCATTCTTGGTTAATCCTAAAAGTGGAGCCTCCAAATGAGAAATGTCTTTGATATAATAGCCTGCCATACCCAAAAAGATTCAGATATCAAAAATATTCCTGGGATGCTTCCAAGATACAACCTACGACACTTTTTTGGAGTTCACTAACACTTCTTCTTCATAGAGGATGTGACCCAAGAAATAATCATTGTAAATATAGAAATTAAATATAGATTTCATGGCATACAACCTATGCTCTATTAGTGTACTTAGGATGATATCAATATATTTGGCATGATAACCATGAGTATTAGAGTACACCATGATGCCGTCCATAGAAAACAACTAAAAACTAATCTAGGTAAGGTTAAATGATTCTTTTCATTAGGTCCACAAAAACTACATGAATATTGGTCAACTTGAATGGAATAAAAAAATCATACAAACCAAAAATTCTCTAAAAAGTAGTATGTGGTATATTATAATGTCTCTCCCTCAACTAGTGATTCCCTAACCACAAGTCAATTTTAGCGAACATGGAAGCACCACCCGACTATTCAAAAATATTAGTTATTCAAGAGAGTGAGTATTAGTTCTCAAGTTTCATCTTATTCAACCATTGGAAATCGATAAACTACCAAAACATCCCATCAGCCTTCTTAGAAAACAAAACCAAAGACCCCCATGGTGACATACTAGGATAAATAAACCCTTTATTCTCTAATTAATCCAATAGTGCATGATTTCCAAGAGATATACCAGTTCCATTATATATGGAAGAATAGAAATAGGTTCTACTTTCAATAGTAACTCAATCATGAACTCAACATATCTCTTGGGTAGTAGCCCCGAGAAATCTATTGTAAATACATCCTAAAATTGTTCCACCATAGGAGGAAATACACCCCTCTCTACACCTCCATCATCAAGTAGAAGACATGAAACATGGGATTTGAGTTCACCCAATTGCTGACATTTGGACCTTTCATGACTATCCTAGATATCCCATTCCCCACGACGAACATAAGTATCCCCCTCAATGGAGTTGAACGTTACCCAATGATGGTAACAGTCGATATGGGATTGAAACAATACTGACCAATGCTTCCCCAATACCAGATAAAAAACAAAAATATTGATCACAAACATATCTCATAGACATTAGTATCTGCCAACCTCAAGAGTTCACTCCTTATATTACCAGAGATTTTCTGATTGCACCCATAATGGTCGGTCAATCGATACAACTTCACAAATATGTTTCACCACTAGGACCAACACATTTAAAAACTATGTAGATATAAAATATTGTTAGAACCCATTATTATATAAAGACCAATATGTCATGGATGTTATAATAATCATACACTGAACTATCCATGGTCTAGCCTTTCCACCCCTTGGGGCTGGATAAACCGCATGGAGATGACCTAATACTCTACCATAGGCCCTCATATGAGTCCATGGTGCTGAAATATCCTACTAATAATGATTCCATTTCCCTAGAGTTCAACATACACCACCCCAAAAGTTACATTCAATAGAACTTAAACCGACATCCTGATATGGAGTAGCCAACCCCCATCCTCCACTTCAGACTGACATTGATCCTCTGTCTCTACCCACATATCACAGGTTTCACTATAACCATTGCACATTACCATCCTTCCTAATACTCAACACTAAACTGGTGGTCAAGGAAACTGATCATGTATGTTTTTCAGCCTTCCACATTGATAACGCAGCACTTGGTCACCACCATGAGTGGTTAAACCTCTTCGCTGGGTACTATATATACCACCGATCTGGTGAAAACTCTCAAAATAGAACACCCTTCTATCGGACACGCCCCACTAGATCAACCGACTAGAACCACATGTCCACAACCAGGAGCCTTTATGGGGTTCCCTTCTTAAATAAAAGCCTAATCCACCACCTCATTAAACATATTTAAAATGAAGATATTCATCTCAAACTTGAACTCATGTCTAATTCCATCATGGAAATTTCTCACTATAGCATGTTCTTCCCCCACCTACACTAGGATAAAGAATATAAATTTATTGAAGCAATCGACATAATCCATCGCTGTTATAACCCACTAGGTCAAACTCATAAACTCCATGTCCTTCCGTTTTTAAATCCCTATGGATAGAAATGTTCCAGAAACATTTCATAAAAAAATTTCCATAAAAATCCATCTTTCTACACATTATGAACTAGAACAGCCCACTAGCGCTTTGATGGTCCCCATAACCTATAATGTACCAACATGATACTCTTCTCAGGATGAGTCTCTAAGTGATCCTGTGTCATCTGGGTAGAATCCATCCAAAAGTTGGTAACCTTGGGTGTTCCATATCTTTTATATGTATAAGGTTGCTGCAACTATAACTATATATTCATGTCAAACATTTTTAACCCAACCCTCAGTGGTTCCCGTTCCAGTATCCGAATAAAACAAGAAAAGTTCTCATGTAACATCTCCCTTTTATATACCGTATCAATGGGGTTTCCGTCTCTTCCACT
Source organism: Viscum album (assembly GCA_963277665.1). Taxonomy (NCBI): domain Eukaryota; kingdom Viridiplantae; phylum Streptophyta; class Magnoliopsida; order Santalales; family Viscaceae; genus Viscum; species Viscum album. The sequence goes on along the minus strand of OY728163.1, from coordinate 1,307,774,996 downwards.
ACAGGATCATACTTAGTGATATCCTCCTGTAACCCAATATTAACACATCATCATGGGGAAATCTATCTATTATTCCTAACAAAAATCTCAAAAAACATAACATAAAACATCCATAGTTAGTAAAAATTGCTCTACGCTAGCGATAAAAAATCAATTTCGCATACAATAACCCAGTGAATATAGTCACATTTCTAGAACTAAACTTTACCATCCCTACTGTAGTACATAGTCAATATGGGGGTAAACCATTTTACATATTCACAAGTCTTTCATGAAATACCCTTTTTAATTTTTTTTCACTTTCACAACATAAATAGTTCTCTTTTAGGTGCTATTCTATCTTTACAACTCATTACAACAAAAATATAACCCATTTATAAATCATAATTAGAAATTATTCCTTAACAAATCCTTCAAATTATATCCATTTACAAATTTTCATCATCTCAATTATACCCCACTTCATTCAAGTTTCATGTAAAATGAAATACATCCCATACCTCCAGTTCTACTCATATTCCTTCTATGTGCCTACAACATTCCAAATAATTATAGAATATGTATTTTTCATATTTATTAATATTAATGAATTATATAGTAATTTAACATTAAAGTAGATTCTATTTCAGATATCATAACTAACATGTAATAATGTGTTTCTCTGAAATCTTGCATTGCACGCAAGACTCAGTTATACCAAAAAACAATACATTATTAATATTATTATTTTAAGTGGTAGTTATCGTGTAGCCATTATATACGAAATATTTAATATAATAAATATATTAAAGTTAAAAATATTTCTTAAATTTTTTCACTTTCATCGAATAAATTTTATAAGCTTAAAATATGAATAAATCCAATTTTCATCATAAAATGCTCTAATATATTTAAAAGTCAATTTAACCACCTTTTGATAATGAACCCATTTCAAATATAATTTTTGAAACTTTTATAATTTTTATAAAAAATATTTAACTTCATTATTGAATGGAAAATATAATAATTTAATTTGGTCTAATTTTTGACATTTTTCAGAAAACTGTCATATTTTATATATATCGAATAATAGAAAATATTAGTTCAAAACTACTTTTTCATTAAATTTATTTAAATAGTTAAATTATTTTTTAAATTTTTTAAAGAATAATTAAATTAGGTTTTGTAATTTAATATAATTGTTTTAACGTGAATCAATTTCACACTGAAACTGTATATACAAATACTGCGAACTTTTGAACATTTTTTCTTTAGAACCCAGTTTTCTTGATCCATGAAGGAGATTAATCTTAAATTAATTTTATCCATTTTAGTGTTATAAATTTTGAAAAATGGATTCCATATTTTGGATCATAAGTTTTTAATTTATTAAATAGGTACCATTTATTTTTTATAACATGAATAATAAATTTAGAAATTATTTTCATTACCACGGTTAAGGGTAAATCAGTTAATTAAGGGTAAAAATAATATTAAAAAATATTATAAAATTACCCTAACACGTGTAAAAATTTCATTTGATTAGTTATTATCTAGGAAAATAAACCTTTTTGTTTTTTTGTAGCTCTTGGAGACACTTGGATGACTTTAAGACATTTATAGTATTTTATTATATGAAAAGTCTTTTTTGTCATACTTTTGTTTTAAACAAGTGAATTATTATCTAATATGGGGATATACATAAAATAGATTCAAATATAAATAGTAATTTTAAATATAAAATATCTAACTTCTTAATGATAATTTATTTGTAATTTTTAGGGAATAAATAATTAAATTAAAGTCTTGTATAATGACGATGTTTTAATTGTTTAATTAATGGGAATTTTAATTAAATGATATTAAAAATATTAAAATAAATAAAATTTGATTTAATTAATATCATAAATGATTTTTTTGGATGTCTTGGATATTTTAGTGAAAATTTAATAGAGTTTTTTTGAATATATCACATTGTTATGATATTTTTTAGAAGTCATGAAATGAATAGTGTCTAAAGTGATACTGATGGTACTTTAAAATATAAAACATTTTATGAAATCAAATATTTATTTTAAAATAAAATATATAGACAAATAATTTTTAAATATCATTAAATTTCATAAATTACTCTTTTATTAGTTTTTTTTCATGATATAGTAATTATATTAACCCTCTAAGTGTAAATTACATGATAACATAGTAAAATTTAAATGGGTAAAATAATGGTTAAAACAAAATGATAAGGATTAAAAAATAGTAAAAACCAATATAATTTTCATTGGATGAATGTATTTAAACCCATAATCACACTAACTTATAAATAAATTAATTCTTATCCCCTTGGAATTGAAAATTAATTTAAATTGATTTAATACTTTGAATAATTCCAAGAGTGCCCCTCCCCTCTCTTATAAAGAGCACTATTATTATCATTTATTCACACTTAAAAACCAATTTGGTTCAGAAAATATTTTCCTAAATAGTTTCATAGAATCCCTACCCACATTCTATAGTTTTTTAGGCATAACACACTACTTAGATATGATAAGGTGATAATTAGAGGTAATTTCCCAAAGAAGATGTATCATATTTAATTAAGTGTTTCTATTTTATTTCCTCTTCCAATTCATTAAAATATTATTGAAACATGATGAAATAATAAATATAGTATCCTAATTTTATTTTTATTTTGTTATTTTAATATCATCACATAAATCCATCTCCATTTACATCAAATGGGAAAGTAATCAATCGTATGAATGTATATGTGGACTATAACCTCCAAGAATTTATATAATTCTATTTCCATAAGTATATCTAAATAATGGTAATAATTATATAATTAATGCATATATGTGATGTTAATTACAATTTCATCATTATATAAGAATAATATATCAATTATGTTCTTACATTCCTTCCACACAAAAATAATAACGTTGTTCATGCGTATGTGTGAACTATCACCTATACGAAGTGATGTGATTAATTTTTAATCACCACATCTGATATATTATTTATATAAGTTTATTTTAATGATTAATATGATATTAATTATAATATTATCATTCTATAAATACAAATTAATACTTACCTTCTTTCCATAATGATCATTGAAAAATAGAGATGTTACTCATGCGTACGTAAAACATACCATATCCATGATTGTAACAAAGTTAATTTTTCATATCCATTTGTAATGGATGGATTTAAAAGTATAATTAATTTATAAATTATTTATTATGTTATGAATATTATTCTGAAGATGATGGTCTAATGAATACCTTTTTACTTTAGACATCCTTCCAAAGTCATTTTGCACTCATGTAATGAGTATCACACAAACATCAGACCTGAAAATAAATAATTAATTACTTATTATAACATGGTAATAAGTTATATGAAAAGTAATAATAAACTTTAAAAAGGTTTTCAAGAAATTAAATAATTGTCCTAAATTTATTACTCAGGAAGATAAAAATATATGAGATGAACCAAGATCAATATAAGGGACTTCTTCTCAATCTCCTTTAATTGAAACATATTTTGATGTTATAAAAAACATTATTTTATGATGTGTATAAAAAACCTTTTAATTTTAATTTAATTCAATGGTTTTAAAAAATGAATCCTTTTATTTTTTCTATACAGATCATTTGACTTTCTTTACAAATGAAAAAATGATTTTTCTTTTTTAATGTATATGGCGACAAAGACTTCTACACCATCATGAAAAGTATTTTATATTTTTGATTAATCTATAAGTATTCATGTTTTTAAGAGGAAAATAAAACCACTTTCCTCATTTCTAGGTATATTGGTTTTAAAAATGAAAATATTATTTCAATATATTAAAATGATCTTATGTGATTGAAAATGAAATTTTAAGAGTGAAATACTAAAAATTGAAATATTTTATGTGTTATGATTATCTAATGGAACTTAGATATTCTATTGGTGGTTACATGATAAACCAAGGGAATGTGGTTCCAGGATAAATCAAATATGGGTGGTTATTTTATAACCTTTAATGCATTGGGTATGGAAGTTGATTGTATAGTTCTATTTTTTAAGAGTGATATGTATGGAAGTCAACCATATTATTATTGAATTTTGTTAGAGTAAAATGTATGGAATTTGAGAACATGGTTAGTTTATTTAAGTATAATTATTTCAAAATTTTCCTTTCTGTGTTATATTTTATTTACTTGGATTTCGTAGTAATATTTTGATTACAAAAGGGTATGTAATGAGCTTACTTTTAAAGGATTTTATTTACTACTTACTATGGTTGAAAATTATTAATTTTAGATAAAGTATTCATGGGTTTTCATGTTTTCACAAATTTTTTTTTACTTTTTTGTGTATCCCTTACTGAAATTTTATACACAACCCATGTTTTCAATTGTTTGTATAGGATTTAAGGGAAAATAGAGACAAGTATAGAATCATAGGAAAAATTATGACGATTGAACATGAAAAAAATTATGTTTCATTTTAAAAGTTTTTGTTTTTTTAGAGAAATTGATATTGAATAGAAGTGTATATATGGTAATATTTTAGTTGTTATGTATGAATTATGGCCTAATTCTCTAAAACTGTAAACATGAAAAGATCCTAAATGTGAAAGAATTTAAATTATTGACTTAAATCAATATTATCTAATGTTTTAAATATGGGATATTATAGTTCCTATCATGATACATTCCACCTATATACATAAGTTACTAAAATGATGCATTAATACAAAACCTCATACCATTTTGGGCACAAGTGAAATGTCTAAAAATAGTCACACCACACAAAAAGAGAATCACATAATAGTGAAATATCATCTAATAATAACAAAAAACATCAAGAATAACCATCCATCAATGGGTACTTGGGTTTTACCATATACATGAGTAAGATAATCCCATGGATGAGCTCATTTATAAGGCTATAAATGTCCAATTATCCCATCTACCATTCCCAAATAGTAAGAAAACATAATGCAGAATTACTATAATACCACTTTTTAATGTCCTTAACATGGTATCCCCTATATCCGGTGCCCCAAGCTGGGTCTCCAAATGACCTTAGGTGTGTGTCCCCATATACTAGAGGATAGTAACAAGAAGTGAGAGTCTGATAGAACACATTGGTAGACTATACCCTCATTATCAGTGTATGACATAAAATATAGATACAAAATAATGGAATCAAATAAACCATAAAAATGAATCAAAATCCATTTCCCAAAACTAACTAAAAGCCCATATAAAAAAAGAATATTCTATGCCATTAAATACAATGAAGAGTTTAATAAAAACCCATAATAAAGACATGTTAATGAATGTCCAAAATGGGTCCTGACTCCATGTCTGGAGCCATCACCCATGCACATTCCATGCCCAATCTACCAACTAACATGGGGACCTTTCCCTTGTCCTAACCTGCAACCATGAAGTCCAATCAGGTACCCAATTGAAGCCTGAGCATGGAGTGAGTTAAACTTAGTAGTACACCACCAAATGTGTCTAAAAAACATCCTTTCTAAATAGTTAGTGTATGAATGCAGAAAAAAATAAAAAAATAAAAAGGAGACAAACAAGGTGCCACTAGTTGAGAATGTTAACCTTAGAAAATCCCATTATTAGTTCCAAGGGTTAACCATTTTCATAAATCAAGCCTAGGCCTATGTAGATCACATAAACTATGCATAAGGAGTAATAATCAATTCCCCAATTTAATTGGAAAAAATTACACAAAATATTACATAACGCTTACCTTGGATCCTCAGTATTGGTAATGATATATCAAGCAACTGTTATGGGTATAGAACATCAGTCTGACTCTCCAGACCATGCATTGTATACCACTTACCTTAGAGCCTCAGTCCAGGTAATCATATCCCTTTCATTCATTGTGGTTATAGATCCTCTTTTCAACTACCCAACTCATACATTATAGGGATGGGTTTAGAGTATTAGTCTAACCTAAACCGTGGGTGTAGAGCCTTAGTCATACCCTAAAAACCACTAAGCCATGATCACATGCTTATTTAATCATTTCAGACATATATAATTTACCGACCAGAACTCATATACAAAATCACCATTTACAACCATTTTTCTTTAAACTCATTTATCATTTACCAAACATAGTTATTTAAATTTATATGTCATCTTCACACCTTGACCCATTTACATATTTTCCACTTATATGATTCTTACCACTATCACATTTACCATTTACATTCCATATCCCACTATATTAATTTCAATTTCATACTATAAACCATTTACAAATTTACCATTTACATGACTTGACCCGTTAAGAAATTTTATATTACAAAATTTAACACATTTACCTCTTTACCATTTACATTACTTATCCCATTAACACATACTCATGTCTCATGCAACCCATTCTCATTATACCAAACAACCCCTTATGACTTAACAAACACTAAATAAAATTACCGTTAATACTAATTCATAAATAAATTTAACATATCAACATAATTATCATGGGATCTGTCTCATTACAATTCAATTTCATAATTAAAAACTCTATATCTTGTTCCAGAAGTGCAGTACCCCATGGGTGACCTTTAACCTAGTTAAATCGATCTCAATGAATTCCAAATGAATCATGAGGGGTCAAATTCATCATTTATCCAACACATTAAAATTTCTACCTAGGAAGAAAATCGGACAACACAAGGGGATAATTTCACAAACACATACACATAAGAAAAATAAACAAGACTATATAATATAAATTCTCACTGACCCGCTCAGTTACCATGGTAACCCAATAATCAAGGCCACCCTGACATAGCTCAAAGGGTGTTCCTAATCCCTACAGGTTTGCGACTAGCACCTAGAGTCATACAAAATAGAAGTGTGAACAAAATTTCCACAAAACATAGTGGAAGAAAATGAAATAAGATAGTATACAGAACAAAGGAAACTCCTCTAGTAGTAATGTACAAGAATACAAAAATGAAAAAAACCCAATTTACTACGACCTAAGTACCAAAATAGGGGAGAAACACCCCATGTAACCAAGGACACAACTCACCATGACAAAGTTTCAACTGTTTGATCCACCTCTAAGAGATCCTTTCCTCGTTTTTGAACCTAAAAAAATATAATCTACAAACACCCGAAGGCATAAGTAGGGTGTGTGATAAAAATCCTAGAAGGGTCTCGCCATGGATTCCTTAATAACTACCAAATATAGATTAACCAAAAGAATGATTTCAATTTCAAAAGTAAATAGGTTTGGAATTATAAAGAATATAAAGACAAATCATTATATAAATTTCAAATGATGGATAGTAAATTAAGAAAAGTATTTACAAATGATGAAATATTTCTAAAATAACGTATTAAATGAAACATTTGTATAAAAAAGTTTATATAATTCCAAAAGTCATGTAAAGTAGTTTTACAACATTAACAAACAATTATATTTTAAATATAAATAACAAGTGAGCAACATAGTCATCTTCCCAAAGGTATAATAGTATTTCTAGCTACAGGAATCCACACTCTCTAAGTGATATCAATAATATTTCTATTAAAAAATACACACAACACTAGCTAGATGTGACTCACAACCCTTACATCAGGGATGTGACCCCCTAAAACCATGTTTTAGAGCTTTATAATATCCAAGAGTGTGTCCAAATAAATCACCAACTACCTAAATTATTCATGTGATCTTACATAATCAATGATGAACACATTATTTTAAGACTACTTAAAATAAGATTATATCCCATTCACTAATTTCAAAATTTGAATTTTCTGTTTAATATCAGAACATGTTTTAACCAGAAACACCGCTCTTTCTAAGATAAAACCAATGGGTTTCTATCAAAACAATTTTGACAGATTTCTACATGTTTGAAATCCATTCAAAACCAATTCCATCAATTTTCAAAATTCATTTCCCAATTAAATTCAATAATATAATTGAAATCTTTTCTATTAAATCCATAAGTTAAATTAACCAATTTCCCTAAAAAAACCCCAATTATATGGAATATGGGGTTTCCAAAATTTTATATACCAAAACAATTTCAAATTTCCCAATTCAAATGAATTGAGTTTTATCAATTCAATTGGAAGAAAGATTGAAAAATTGAATTAAATTCAATAATTGAAATAAACCCATAAATTCAAGGTTAACAAATTTGGCCATATAGTAGAGAACCACTGACCATTTTTTTCAAAAACAACACTCATAATGACACCCATCAACAAGAATGTTGGTATTAAAGACCCCGATACAAAGCCTTTAAGAATGATCTATCACAACAGGACATAGATCCTTTAATTCCTGAATGATCTATTGAAATACCAAAGGAGTAGAATGAGAGAAATATGAATAATGATAGACAATGCTTACCTAGAAATCCTAACATAAGCACAACGATGATCAAATGAAAAACAAATGGATCTAGAAGGGTTGGAATGCTTCAAGATTGAATAGGGAAGGACTTATGTCAAGGAATTGAAACTGGAGAAGAGCCAAAAGAAGAATACTACACACACTTTCTATCTAAAAAACTGTATTCGAGGTACTACATGACGTGTAGTCCGAAAATACATCGTGATATCCGTAATTTTTTTAACTGCTAAAAAACATGTCTCCTCGACTAAAATTTTGACGCCCGGTGTTAAAAACCGATCTATAAAAAATTCACAACATTAAAGGGATATCCATGATGTGTTCCCTTCATATTGTGAATCTTTCACAAACTATCCTTTTATACCATTAAACAGTGTGTAATCCCTCGGATGTCAGTAGAAAACACTAGATAAAGCATAAAAACTCCAAAAAGTTTTTGAATTTAGTATCAAAGTTATCTTCCCAATTCCTCCAGAATCCTATCCATGTAATAGAAATTAGATACCATGACAAGGTTAAAGATATACCTGTCAGATCGATAATAGGATTCCATATAATTTATAGAATACATACCTCAATTACATAGACAATTTCACACTTAATGTAATCCTTTGATTCTTAATAAAACTACCCTTTAATCTACAACATATAAATCTCTAAAAAAGTGGGGTTTAGAGATTTATAAAAATAATAATAGTTCTGAAATCCCAAATCTTGATAAAGGAGAAAATAAGAGTGTTATATTCACCTAGAACTTCAATCCACATTGAATGAAACACCCAATATCCTTGAAATGATGAAGATTGATCCTTAGAATATTTAGGAGTATTTTTTTCATCACCCATGGATATTATTGGACAAATGGGAAGGAAATTCAGGTAAAAAACCAAAAATCCAAAGGGTAAAAAATGGTATAAACATACATTTTTAATGGAACTTCGAGTTTGGTTGCATGGTTTTCTAAACCATATGAGAACTTTGAGACACCCTCTATAAATGTGGGCCCTAGGTTTTATGGCTTCCTAGGTATCCCACATAGTTTGACCAACTGTGAATATTGGGTCTATCCAAATATGCATGGTTCCACCTCCCCCATTTCATGGTTTTACCAACCATCCACTACCTCAGTAAGAAAGTATTTTTAGGGAACACATTAACCTCTAACCTTGTGTCAACCATGAAGCATGCACTTGATGTACTAGTTTTAACTTATTTCATGTTCTAAACCATCATAACACCCCTAAACCTCCTCATAAATGAGAGAATAATTCCATTAACCAAAATTACGGGATTTAAAACAAAATAATAATAATAATTTACCTAAAAAGAAGTCTAGGATATTAAAAAAATTAATCAAATGGTATCCCTCTGTAATATATTCTTTAAAATAAGCTATATTCCTAACACAATACTTAAACTAGAGATCCCTTAAGTGGCCAAGAACCATTATTTTCTCCTAATTCTTTTGATATTCTATGAGATTATATTTTCTATATAGAATATGAAAATATTATTCATACCGTTAGTATTTCAGGATCTGATAAATATATTGTTTATCCTTATACAATTCTGTAATAGAAGAATAAGGCTTTTTAGAGGCAATTCCCAAAGAACATATTTGAGCTACTAAATTTTTAATTGATGAAACAACCGTGGAATCCATTGAATGGGATATACTAAAGATGAAAATAAAATTTTAGTTAATTATTCATGGAATGTTCATTGTAATGATAATTGAAAGACTCCTATGATATATTATCAACTTCTTAGAGTCAATAATAGAGGGGAATTCTTAGAAAAGGATTATTTTAGATGTAGGGATTTAAGGTTGTTCAAGGAGTTGGGGTCATGAATTTGTTTTATTACTCTTTCAAGTCTAATCTATATGAAATTTCCATATATATGGTTGTTATACCATGTAAATATTTCATCTAAGTATCCTTAATCCCAAAATTTATTTTTCCCATGAATTAATGGAAATCATAAATATATTTATTAGATAAAACATTTCACATTTTTCTCTCTATAAGACCTATGGTTCTATTAAAGGGGCTACAAAAAATACATGTTATAGACCCTAGGTCATAGTTAGACAATGATTTCCACATACTTATCATAATCACAACAACATATTTCTTGTAAATATCAATAAGAAAAATGGTCTAGTTAATTGATTTCACCATCATGATAGTGTGTTGTGTAGATTTGTTGATGAGATCCAATACCATGATTCATTTGTATAACAGAATTATATAATTATTTATTAGGGACTTATATAGAAAATAAGGAAAAGAAAATAACCCTACCTAACTAAATGAGATCCCACATATGTGGTGGTAAGATGAGTCTACCACATTGATCCCACCTTCAATATTCTAAGAGTTGGTGGGTATCACTGAGAAGGTGTATCACACACGATGGAAAGTCTTAACATAATGAACCTTTACATAAAAATACCTATCTACATAGGATAAAAATAATAATGTAGGATTAATAAATTTAACTAATATATATATATATAATTCATAATTTGAATTATAAGATCCAGAGTGAAACAACAGTACATAATTCATAATGGAATGGGGAAAATTCACATGGAATTTTTTTAAACATCTAGAACAATAAGATGCAATGAAGTGATCCCCATAATAATATAACTTTAGAAAAAACTAGTGATCCACTACAACCAATCATAGTTACCACTAAGATATACCGAAACCATGCCCACCATTATCACTGCCATGTTGTTGATCATCTACATAATCAATGAAATGCGCAAGAAAAGTCACCCATACGGGGGTGTGTATAAATATACCAAAAAATATTCCATGGAAACCACAAATGAATAAAAATAAAACTAGTCATCTTGAACCATAATGAAAGGGAGAAACGATAACCCATAAAAATAAAAAAACAGAAGAACCCAAAAAAAGAGAGTGTCTCCCTCTACAATAGTCCAACTACAAGAGAAACTGTAAGAAGCGACAAGAATCAAATATACAAAAACCAAGTAACCCACATAACATAACTAGATGTATAGTAGTAGAAACATTCCTCTTTAAAGGATAAATATTGATTGAGGGGTTAATGATCCCATTGGAGGAACTATTCTTTTTATAATCACATATATGGGGGAGTATCAACTCAAAATATAGAGGACCCACACGCCAAATAAATATATATGTGTGTGTGTGTGAGTGGGTGGGTGGTAGATATTTAATCCTCTTGGATATACAGTGGAACCATTCCCAAAAAAAGTCACCATTTCATGGGTGTAATAAACTTGTGAATTATTTAAATGGAACAACTGATCCACATCATCATCTATATAGATATAAGGATAATAATATACTCATATACCCTCATTTCTCTCCTTCGGTGTTGAATAAAAGCATTCCATCATGTTCCACGTGGAAAACAACTCAATATGGACTACCTTTGTATCAAAAATGTTCCCCAAGAAAGTAGAAATAAAAATACACTAAGACTACAAAATTAATCCAGATATACGTTAATGGTACATGGAGTGTCACATCTCTGGATAAGTTAGTATATGTGCTACCTCACAAATGATGTATAATGATCCACCAATATGTTGTGTTCTTTAGGGTACATTATGTGTGTGATTGATGGTGGACTTGGAACATACCACCACATCATGTGTCATGTGAGTGTTAAAAATACATGATGTGATGACCACATATCATTTTTGTATTTAATATAGGGAATTTTTGGGTGATTGGAAAATGTTTGGAGTTTTGGTGTTTTTCTAGTTTTGAAGTTTCATACTACTATAGGTCAAACTATGAATAAGGTGGGTAACAACACAATAATTGTTTGAAATTTCATAAATTTATATCAATAGCGAGACACTCTATGATATAAATTTTTTATATTTTGATATGTATTTGGGTGTTTGTTATTTTTAGGCAAGGATGTAGGTCACACCATGACTAGGGAAGTCACAATGGAACACGAGCCTGGAAGAATAACCTTTATTTATCATAGATTTAAGGATTAAACTCCACCCAAGATTGAGGAAGTATCACCATGTTATTAACCTCAGAAGTGGGTCCATAGTTCTATACATCTTTGTGGGAGACAGTACATGTCATGATATGCTAGGTCACACTACAATGTTCATGTTCTCGGTTTTAATTTTTTATTTTTCCAGTAATACCACCATTATATTTTAATGTGGTTTAACAATATTTTATCATCCCACTCATGTGAAAAAACTATAGGAGAGACCTTGGTGTTCTTCCTTAACCTCTTCAGATTTTTATCTCCTCCACATTCTATTCCAATCAGTTCTTTAAGTTATTCCCTCAGTTATTTCTTTCATCTCCCCAATCATTCCATCACACAAAATTTTCTTTTCTCCCTTAACCCCTAATCATGGTATTGGTTGAATATATTTTTTGGTATGGGTCTAATCATGGGAAATGGGAAGTTTAGGATCAATAGGGTTATTTTCCTTGCGAGGTTATTCTTCTACCACCGAAGGCATGTGGATTCTTAATGGAAACTATAAGTATTTTATTTATTTATTTATTTATAATTTTCATGAAATTATTGGGTTTAATAAATTTATTTCCTATCAAGTTACATCAATATGTGAATCCCAGAGCGGTTTACAGAAATATTCAAATGATTTCTAGATATCATATTTTTAATGATTTTTTATTAATTAATTTTTGAATAATTTTATTGTATGATATTTGTTTGTAAGAATTACTATGTAGATATTCTAAAATATATTTGAAAATAAAATAAGGCCTTAGTCCTATTTTTATTTTCTAGGATTATAGCCTATTATTTAGGTTTGATTCCATTTTAATAGGGGGATTTGGTTTTCAAGTGTTGAAGGTTGTTTCTAAAGTGGAAAAACCTTACATGTATTTATATGATGTTTTAGAAATTGTCTATACATGATGGATATAAAGGCCTTTTTAAAACATAATTATAATGGATTTCATGATGTGTGTTGTTCCATGAATTTTTTTATAGTTTGATCTCCCAAGAAATTTTTTGAAGGCATGATTGGTATTTTATAAAATAGGTTATCAATGATTATACACCCTTGTTTCGAGTCCCTTGGTTTTATGTATCATAAAAACTTTTACCCCTTCTAATCAGATTTGAATTAGATTATTATTTTGATGCTTATGTATGGATGTAAAAGTAGTGATTTTATATGAGGGTGTTAGAGTTGAGATATGGTTTATTGTTTACGTCTTTTGTATTATGTGAGGAATATATTTTTTTATTGATGTGTTAAATTCACTTTTATAATTTAATGTGGACCTAGGGTGACCATGTGTGAGATTTGGTGCATGTAAAACTATCTTCGGTTGAGAATTTTTATAGTGACCCCCAAGTGTAGGTTGTGACCTTCTAAGGGATATTTTCCTGATTATATTAGAGGTTATAATAAGTTATAGTACCTAGTAAGACCATATAAGACTTTTGATATATTGTTCAGTTTAATTATCAATGAAATCATATCATATTATGATATAGGGATTTCCCTAAGAAACTTATTTGTCTGAGGATGTTATTACCAAGGGAATTACTTCCACATGATTTTTGTGAATCCCCTTGATTTTTTGATTATTGAAACATGAACATTATTGGTTATTTTACATTACCATTTAATATGATAGTTCCTAACATTTAATTGTATCCTTTCACTATGAGTCATTTTACCTTTAAAATTTGTCTTGAAAATAGATTTGTGATGAAGGATTTTGGAAGAAGGAAAATGATTTTTCTTTGATTATATAAATCTAGAAGTCCATCCTCATTTAAATTTTAATGTGTTTTACCATTGAGTATTTTTGAGTCCACCCTTTTTTTTGATAAAAGTTATTTTTTGAAATAAATATATATTAGAAGAGTGTTTGATTTTTTTTGTATTGAAATCATGGTCTTCAACTAGAAGCTATTTTGATTTCAAAAAAGTGTTTTCCTTAGTTTTGGAAAAAATATTTTTGATATGATACTTTTTTTCATTTATGCTTTAAAATTTTAATGCCTTATTTTCAAAATGATTTTCAAACTCGTGTTTATGATTTTTTTTATAAAAGGAATTCCATATACTATTTAGAGTAATTTTAATAGACTTGTTTATCTTTCACCTTACATGCAAAGTTAAGTATCTATGTATAAAACCATTATATTTTAAATAGTTTCTTATGTTTTGATCTCATTTCAGATGTTGTTTGTATAATATATTGATATATTTTTTTATATGGTGAGTTACCGCACATCACATAGAGTTATTTCTGGGGAGTCTCAACTTGCTTATTTATTTTGGGAATTTTTTGGTATTATATGATTTGACCATGTGTATTCTATAATTAAATCCTCATTGTATTATTAACTCTACTGTATATATTAAATGAATGCTTCTCTTTATCATTTTTTTATTCATGGATGAGATTATTTAATTTAATTGATCCCATCTATTTTAGATGTTTATTTATTTATATTCCACATTTTTCATTTTAACTCATCCACATTGGTTTGTTGAGATGTATGGAAGTCTACTATTTGAACATACCATGTTCAAATCATGGTATAGTTTCCACTACTTATTTATTATTACTTGAGAGAAAAACTATTACCACTTATTATTTTTTTAAACCATAGAACTAGCTACAAACCATTGGTGATCAAGAACCTACTTTGAACCTTATTATAGAGAATTAAATATAAATATTTCAGCCTACCATAGGTTCCTTTATTACAAAATGTTGTCATAGATGTCTTATAATTTTAGAATTCATGTATTATAGAGATATTAATTTCAAAACGTAGAAGGTAGATCATGAGTAGGTGAATGATCACAATCTTTCATATTACATCTTGAGTTATCATGTGTATTAATATTTTGAGTTTTTACTTTTGATTTTGTTTATGACTATTTTGATAAAACGTTGATCACCATTTATTTATAACGGACAATTTGAGGGTATTCATTTGAGAGTTGGGGAGAAATTAAAAGGCACTAGAGATACTCAGTTAGATCACATGTCCTATAAAAACATTCCATTCCCATCCATAGGGTCCTAAAATATTCTTATAGAATGTTATATGAATGGTGTATGATTAACTAAACCATGAATCATAACTATTTAAAGATCTGTATCCCTTATGAATTTTTTATTTAGACTTATTTTTATTTCCAATGTATCTTATAGTGTTTTCCACTTATTGCATATGTATAAAAGACAGGTTTTTGATGTTTTTATATTGCTTATATACATGTTTTGAAATCATGTACTTTTTCAAAATAGAATTTAATGAATTATTAGGACTTTAAAACCAATTTTTTGGTTTTTTTTAAAATTATTTCATGGAAACATCAGCTTTAAAACCCAATTTTATTGATTATAATAAAATGATTTATTTATTTATATTTAGATATTTAAATGGTGGCTAATTTCTCTATGGAATTTAAATTTCATGAAATTAATGTTGGTTTTGTGTAATCATTTTGGATTCCCTTATATGGGAGATGGAATTTTAACTCATGAGATATTTATTAATTGGGTTTTATTTATTTTTCTAAAAGATGCGGGATGTTCTAAAATCTCATTTTCTTTCTTAAATTTATTTTTTAGAATCATTTTTAAATTTAGTGGTTTTCTTAAAATTATTTTTTTAAAGTGTGGTCTAATTTGGAAAAATTATGATTTTGGTTTAAGAATTTGTTTAGGATTATAATTTTTGATTTTAATTATAAATAAATAATGGTTTGGGTTTATGTTTTAGTTTATTTAGAATATTCTTCCAAAAAAACATCTTTTTGCAATAGAGAATTCTGATTTTTAGGGATGATCCTTAGAGTATTTCATCTAGTTGGTTAAGTGTAAATATTTTTGTTATTTGCCTTACCCATCCTCAAATTAGAGATGTAGCGTAAAAAAATCCAGTGTTATTGTACATATATAATCATCTCCCCGAATTCTCATTGGCGATCAAGGTTCACTTTAGTTGATGTAGTGGTCAAAGAGTATTGAGGAAAAATTCAATTATTTAGAAACCTCTTCAACCTCAAAGGTGAATTCCAAAGTGTTTAAGATCCTTCCATAGGATGAGTGAGTGGTAAAGGAATATTCCAAATATTTTTTAGGGTTGATGTTATTTTCTTTAGAGATAGTCCCCAATGAATTTTAAGAAGATTATTTATTTGGGAGAGGTATTCAATCAGACCCTATATTAGCTATTTTTATATGATCTGAGCATCATATTTGGATGTGATCAATAGAGATTATCAAATATAGTCAGTAACATGGTTGGTCATCTATTTTTGAATTTATACATTATTAATTTATAGAAGGTTTCATTTTTGGTCAATCTCAGATTGATTTATTATTTGGGGGTTTCCACCATCCTTATTTGGAGGGGTGTTGATTATTTTTCTATAGTCATACCTTGTTATTTTATTATGTATTTTAAGGTCTACATTTTATTTTAAAAATGTGATGATACTTTTATATTGATTAATTTATAATTATAATCCATGGGAACATACTTAGGAAACTAGGATGAGTTCTATACCAATATGAATTGTGATTTGGATAGTACTTGGTTTGAGATTATTCCCATTTTGGGTTTCTTTCCGGTTTACAAAGGATGGGTGTTTTGTGAGGGAGGGTGTCATATAATTTTCATTATATGTTTTTTAATCAAAGTTATATCCCATGTTTTCCTTTGTTATGGATAGTTTAAATTAACATATCTTTCCCATTCCTATGTTATAGGATGTTGGTGGATTATCTAACCCTTATTATGGTCCATTTTGTGTATTCTATTTGGTTAGTTCTTCTCTCAAGGAATTATAAACTTTTATTTTGAAGGATCATTTTTGGTTGTTAGAGGATTATTATCTCTATTGATGAATTTTTAGAAAACATTCCATTTCTAATGATAATTATCTTTTGGGACTGTTTATCTTTTATCTAACCATTTTAGGTGAATTCTAAATGGTGGGGAGAAGTGTTGTAGGTATTAGTGGTTGTTGAGATTTGTGCCTATTGTAAAGTTGTTTTGATTATTTTTGGGGATGTTTGGTGATATTTAGGATTTGATTTCATTGTTATTAGGTTTTAAATTGGGGTTTGGTGATCTTATCCACCTAAACCTATATTGTTTTCCCTTGATGCCCCAAATATTGTGTTTATATGTGGAGGTATTAATTTTATTTTAATTCAACTTTACCCAATCAATTTATGGGGAAAAAGTCTCATAATGGGATGGATTTTGATGCCCTATGTCCCTTTGGACTTTTATATAAAATAATTAAGGGTAATTTAATGTTTTTGGGAGTTTTTGTATTTTTTTATTCTTTAGATCTAAAATAGAGTATGTTACACTGTAAATAAGGTGGGTCAATCCATGGTGGGTGTGTGAGATCTATTTTAGTTCTGTGTATACTGGGGCATGTCGCAACCTAGGTGGGTTACGTGGTGATGTGAATTATGGTGTTTCTGATATTTTTTAGCGAAGTAGGGCATGCCAGAACTAGTGAAGTCCCACCGTGACATGATCATAGAAGAATGGAATAAATTCTATATAGTCTCATAGAGGAAACATTTTTATGTTTATGAGAAATCCATGTTATGATGAAAACCTATTTACTCAGCACACGGTTCTTGGACTCCTCAAAAGAGTTAGATAGTGTTGTGGTAGGATTGGTCATGTTCTAATGTTATTGTGCCTCGTTTTAATTTTTTTTTATTTTCTAGTTCTACCCTTGTTCTTTTTTAAGGGGGTTTGGTCCAATTTTATCATACTTATCATGTGAAAAAACTAGAGGATATCTTTATACATTCTCCATTGTTTCCTTCTAGATTTTGATATCCTCCTACATAAATTTCAAGTGGTTATTTGAATAAATCCATTGTTTCATTATCTTTTATTCTATTTATGGAGTTTTTAGTCAATGGCTCACTTCATTCTTTATTTTTGGAAATTATAACACACTTAATAAAAATATAAACTGACTTAAGATTCTATTTAAGTAGATATTTTTTTTTTCTGAAAAATGAAATTCTAGTTACTATATTACTAGATATACATACTGTTTTATGAAAATATTATGATCTTATGTTCAAATTTTAGATTAATTACATCATATTTAAAATAAACAAAGTGGTTTTGTACCATGTAATTTGTGGATACAAAAAATTCATTGAGTTTATAAGAAGATAAATTCTAAAATTCTAAAATTGTTGTTTAAAATAATCTTGGTTGTTTTTCAAAAATTAAATCATTATTATTTGTTACAATGTTTCCTATAAATGAATAATCACCTCAAGCATCCTAATTATGAATTTATGAATAAATGAATTAATTAATTTTTTATACTCGAGCATTCTAAAAGTTGTTGTCTATTTTGAAAATTTGTAATTTCTTATTTATAAGTGTGCTTCCAATTAGGGTAATATTTTTTCTTTTTGATTCTTTCTACCGATATCTACAATTGTGTGAGGTTTTCCTTACAAGTAACTTATTATTTTTTTACTATAATCATTTTTCTTCTCATCCCTCATGATCTAGAGATTTTAGTGATATGAATTCACAAAATTTGACCATAAAATCAA
Organism: Viscum album; assembly: GCA_963277665.1. Lineage (NCBI taxonomy): Eukaryota > Viridiplantae > Streptophyta > Magnoliopsida > Santalales > Viscaceae > Viscum > Viscum album. The sequence continues at coordinate 1,307,755,995 of OY728163.1, read as the reverse complement.
GGGATTGCATGGATTGTAAGACTAAGATTAGGTACTTACAATACATGGAAGTGAGATACTACCGATAAGTAAATTTGTGTTCTTCTAAAGAACAGATGAGAAAACTTACTATATGTAAAAATGTATGGATAACTTAAAATTATTGAAAGTTATGGATACATTAGATCATGTTATAAATATACCTTTTCCTTTGGTTTAAAAGTGATGTATTTAATCAATATCATTTTAAAGAGTATATAGTTTGTTAAGAAATAATCTATGTTTTTTTTTGTTAAACTTTTGTTTTATTCTTTATATGTTATAGATTTGATATTTCCACCTTTAGTTATTGTAATTCTATTAGTATAATATTCATCAAATTTTTCCATTTCATCCATATCTTAAAATAACAATTATCTTATTTCAATCATGAAAATTTTCTTTAAATAAGTATATAATACTGTTACTCTAATCTTTTATGAATTGGTAATTTAAAAAACTGAAAAATATTTGAATTCATTTTTAAATTTAAAAAACAATCTATTTAATTATTTATGTGGGAAAAAAATCAAAAGTTTATTTCTAATCAACAATTCACCCCTCTTGTATTTTATTTTCCATCATACCTTGGGAAAACATTTGGTGTGTGATATATTAACCTTAATTATGATATTATGTTACTTTATATTATATTTATATTAGTTCATTAAAATTTTGACTTATTTTCATCACCCTAACTGTATTGGAAGAGGAAATATTTTTTCTTAATGTCTGGAGTACCTATTGGAATAGTGAGAAACAAAAGTCTGAATAGAAAACATATTTTTTATAGAGTAAATTTTGATTAACAGAGTGATCATATGAAATAATTTATCATCAATACCAGTGTTTACAACATTATCATTATAGAATGAAATTTAAAAAGTTTTGGAGAAAAATATCATTCAATTATCCAATGAATAAAAAAATAACATTAGGTAAACCAGAAATTTAGTAATAAATTGTTGAGTTTTATTAGTAAGAATATCTATAGATAGATATCTTCATGTGAAATGGAAAATAGAATTTGGAATAATTTTAAGAGAACGCATTTTGGAACAACGAATGTTCTAGAAACCCGTAGAGATACATTAAGAGTTGCTAAAAAGACTTTAATTTCATTCCTCAATAAACTATAATATAAATTCATCAATGCTTTGTGAAAATAGTAAAAATTATAAAATACGTAGGTGAAAAAGAGTTTTCATAATACTAAATAATTTAAAATACAATTGATATTATTCCAAAAGAGTTGGAGTCTAAGAGGACATCAAATGAAGACCCCAAACATTTGACATAGTTATGTCTAGATGACTTAAAAAGAAATTTAATGGACTACGAGAGTGGAATCAAACGTGAAACTATCAAATATAAAAGAAAAAATGGAGTATATTTTTCTTCTAATTTAGGTAATCCTGATCCTTGTAAATTTAATAACTTTTATAACACTTAAAATTCCAATGTTTGAAATAAAAAAGGTAAGTAATTAGAACAAATTGATTTAGAAGAAAACAACAATGAAATTTCTCAAATTTATAGAAGGATGAATAAATATATCAAAAAATACAAACAACCAAAATGTCCATCATAAATACAAGAAATAAAAAATACAAGAATACATATTTAGAAGTTTTATGCTATGAATGTAAGAATGAAGGTAATATTAGACTGGATTTCTCTACATTGAAAAAGTGAAATAGAAATTTGATAAGGCATTCTAAATGAAACAGGTAAAAAACCCTTAGGTTTTAGAAAATTATAGTGCTAGTGAAGGTGATACATCTTAAGAACATTCTTCATAATAAAGTGAAATATAAATCCATAAAATATTTATATTCTTTTCAAATATTCTAGGGAATGAAAAATGCTTCCTGATAAAGGTAAATATAGAATCATGTACAAATTTAATTATTGATTCTAAATTTACCTATAATATTAGATATGATTATTCAAATTAATTATAAGATAAAAATAAAACACATTGAATATTAATGAATTTGATTCATTGGAAGATAAATAAACTTTAACAAATGTAGCTAAAATTGATATGCATGATACTATTATGAAACCTAAAAATAGTAAATGAAAAAATTCCTATGAGTTTTTTAATTAAAAACTTATTAAAGATAATAAAATAATTTCTAAATTTTCTTCAAAAATTTTAAGTCCTTTAATATAGATATATTCTAAACCTAAATATTGTATAAATTCTATTCATGATAATTTAGTAGATCATAATTTGATTAATAATAAATCCAATGAAGACAATAATAATTTCATTGTTCAACTTAAATATAAATTTTGTTGTCTAAAAAAGGTTTTTTATAATTTTACTTCCCATAAAGATAATATTAATAGAATTAATAAAAAATATCAATCTGTAGAACTATAAGTTGAACATGTTTTACTTCTAAAAAACCTTATTTTCAATCAAACAGTTTTATACCTAAAAGTACACCATTAAGTAATTAATGCCAAAGATGAGGACATAAGAGTAAATATTGTTCTTTAAATAATTATTAGTCCTTTTGTTTTCAGAAGGAATTTATTTCCTATGAACTAGTATCTGTAAAAGATAAAATGGTTTGTGTCATCCATGTCTCGGATGCCACTCAAAGGTGTTCAGATCATAGTGGGCCACTTGGACTCAAGAGCATATCCCCAAATTCTAGAGGCTTTTGAATAGCAGAAAGGGTCTTGGAAGTGTCTATGAGAAGACTATTCCCTCATTACCAGAGTTTATAATAACAAATACAAAATATAATGGACTAAAAATAGAAATAGTATAATAGTTAGAATGAATAAGATTAAGATATAGAAACCAGGAAATTGATATCAATATTCAAATGTAGTAAAATGAATCATATACAGAAGGATGATAATGTATTCTATGTATCTATAATGTATGAAAACAAGAATACAAATAAAAGGCAATAATACTTTACAAAAAGATGTAAAAGTGGAAAATCTATCCCAACCTGAGCTCCAACCAGGTCATCTACTACTAGATCCATATTAGGACATGCCATAATGTCACACATCTATAAGATAATGATTCCCCTTATCTATACATACAAGCACATATTTTGTTCTGGTGCTAAAGGAAGCCCTAATAGGTTTTGTGATAAATTTGAGTTAGCCACCACCACCAACATCTATAAATACATCATCTATGAATATAACATGGAAATGTGAAGATATAATATAGTAAATAAATAATAACAACTATAAATATTTCAGATCCGATTACTGAAAGGAAACCAGGCTGACAATACCTCCTCCATCCCAAGTCATAATAACTATAAATAATAATTAAGGGACACAATGGATGGTATCACATTTATAAGGAACTCCCCCACCATTATCACATTTACAAGGGACGCCATGCTTGGTATCACATATAGGGTCACCATGCCCGATATCACCGTAAGGGATTCCATTACTGTATCAGGGAAAATGATGACATGCCCGTATAGTATCAAATTTATATAAGGGTATACATTCTTGTATTATTATACAGGTAAAGGTTCATCATGCCCATTAAATATAATAATTAATGGTCATCATTCCCATTTAGTATTAAGAATAACGGGTCGCCTTACCCATTTATATTAAACATACCTAAGGGTCTTCATGTCCATTCATTATAATTCACATGGTTAATCATGACTTTACATATAATCATTAATAAATACCCATTGTATTTAATATTATACATGGAATAATTCATAATTCAATTACATTCATCAATAACAAGTGAGTGATCACTATTCAATTCAATTAGGTGACACGGGCTTACGAATCACCAATTTTTATTTCAATTTATTATAAATCAAGGGGAATAGCCATGCTGTGCCACTATTTATATTTCATTCCAACAAGGTATCACCATTTTTATAAAATTAAAAACACACCATTAGTTTTTTTGGGAGTACGATCTTGAAAACCATTTATTCATATTGAGGGAACCCCCAAAGGGTTGGCTCACTCCAAAGTTGTAAACCATGACATTATTTTAGTTCTATGAAGTAAAAAAACTAAAGGAAGATGCATTTTAAAGAAATGAAGGGTAAAAATAGGGTGTATCACAATGTAACATATTATAAAACATCACAAAATGAGGAATATTTATAGACCACACACCTTATACTCGTATGAATCTCCTCATATAGTATCAGACTGGATTGGATTAAATATAAAGAACGAACCTATACATTGAAAATATGGATGATGACCCCATATCTTGATAACATTGTTCAGAGAAAGATAAATGATGAAATTCTAAAAGAAAATCCAGACCTTACTGATTTGAGTCTAATGAGAGAAATAGTGCTTTGATTGGGATCTGGATGAACGAATGATAAAAAAACTGTCAAAAGGGTTTGAGAGATCCAAGATGTGTAAATAGAGGGTTCTATCCACTAGAATGAAAAAAATGAGAGGAGGGGTGAGGTTTAAATTATATTTAAGGGGAAAACCATAAATTTTCTCCAAAATAGGGTTTCCATAGTTTGTTTACATGGTTAGACAAATCGTGCACCTTATGCTATGATAAGGGGGTACCCTCACAGTTAGGCCGCATTGATAGGGAAACCATATGAAAGCCAGGAAAACCACTTCTCCTAAAATGTATTTAGTTTTTATATGGAGTTGTGGCACCTAGTATATGGTTTGGTAAAATAGTGTTCCCTTATTTACCCTACTATCTAGCCCCACATGGTTAGGAGAGACCTTAGATAGTTCTTTGGTCCTTTAATTTTTTATGAAATGAAAATCAGTGTTTCCGATTCCATTAGGGACAAGTCTTAAACATTCCATATTTAAACATAACGTCAAGGAATAATAATTATAAACATGAAAAGTCAAGTAAGGAGGGTCTAACCACTAATTTTTATCTTGAAAGTAGAACGCCTCGATTGGGGGGATTTATTACAAGAACAAGATATTACTTATAAAAAAATCATTTATTACATTTAGCTTTTAAATTTAAACATGATAGATTCACATTTAAGAGGAATTCAATATAAATACTTCACTACATAGATTTAATTTCCAATTTATGTTCATAAAAAATTTATTAATGCATTTATAAAATTGAGGTCATGAAAAGGGACCCTACCCCAAGGTGGAACTAATCCATCCACATTGGATCTTGGAAATTTCTAAATAAAAATTAGTTGTTCCCCCACTGAGTATACACACCTTCAAAAATATGCAAGGACACCTAGCCTATATGCACACCCCCGCATGCCCATGGACACAAGTCATAAGATCCCTACCCATATGCTTATATGAATATACCAATAACCACTAACCAACGCATGAATTATATATATATGGGAACACCTAGCCTCATATGTGTGTAATCACTTCCATGGATATTTACACACATAACGGGGGAACCCCTATATATATACTTACTTACCTATGCATACATATCTGAGTCACCCTTGACATGGTGACTTGAAACCAACTACAAGGGACTAACACACTACACATTTAACACTATAAACCATAAATAATAAAAAAATTAAATTTAAATGGTGGGGGGCCAAGAAAAAAAGTAAAACCCTCATCAGATATCTTTTTCAGGTTATATTGTTACATCTTTGAACCATCACTATTTCATACTATCACAAGGTGATGTTAGTATAGATTGTGCCTCCTTTGATATGTTAACATAAAATGGTAATTACTTAATTAATGAACTAGTTACTTGTTAAGACACCAGTTGAGGGATGAAGTAGGTACTTGAGTTTTTAGTTACCTTGTACAGCTTAATTTATTTATGCATGCCTGCACCCTGTTTAATTTCTATTAAATAGTCAGGATTGGGCTACACACTAGTGGTGTCGGTCTACTGAGATTTATATATCACACCCAACTTGGTCCCCATTGCATTGAGGGTACCCAAGTAGACTTTCTTGTTCGAAGGTCCTTGGACCTTTCTTGATTTTGTTTTCTTGTACCCGGGTATTTGGAGAAAAGGACTAAGTTGTACCTCAGGATGCTCATGGACACCCCCTTTGGGATTTTAGTTCTTTTCATTACATGATTCCTAAATTGTATTGTATTGAAAATAATTTTATTCTATTTAATTTTTTCCATAATGTATCAATACCATGTCATGCATTCATCCATTGTATACTCTAGAATTGGACAATTTTGTTCATTTATATGAAACCAGTCTTCCAATGCTTTACTATTTATATTTACTACTTCTACCGTTTATTGTTATTTACTCAATAATACCGCTGTGCAGCATTGATAAGAGGGTATAGTCTCCCCACTGACGATCCGTACACCCTCGCTGTTAGTTGAAAGCCTATAGCTTATGGGGTGGCATGCTTGAGGTCATGTGGCGATCAGTTCGACCGTTTTACCTTTCAGTTTCTGGGTGTGTTCTACTGGAAACCCTATCTTAAATCCTTTTTGTATACACTTCCTAAGAAATGATCATGTCCCCTATGTTGATGTCGTCCTCAATTCACTAAGAGAGCATCGATCTTTAATTGTTCTAGTTCATTAAAAGATGTTGATTTTGTTGGGTAATCCTTGCCATTGTTACATGCTACTTGTTTTTCTTATCGCGTCATGGTATGTCTGGAGTGATTCTTGGGTTCCCACATTGGAACTCCCTAGTTGAACTCACAGACTCCAGTCATTCCTTTTGTTTTCCACTGACCGCATTAGCAGAAAATCTAGAGATGAGTCTGCCAAGTGGATCAACTCTTTTTCACTTCCTTTAGTTCAGTGTTTATAGTTTGTGATTAAACCATTTTAAATCATGCTTCCAAGTGAAGGAAAGTGTGGTTTCATGGTCAGTAGTGTCTTTTGGGAAAGTTTAAAAGACCATTTTCTGTTATTTTGATTGGTATTTGACCATTCTTTTTTAACAAAATCATGCGAGGAGTGTCGTAATGACACTCAATGTTGTGCCTTGAACAATAATTCTAATGTTGGAAGTACCATGGCTTAGAATTCCTCCTTTATTATGTTAAGACCTATGGTGGGATGCACCACTGGTTGAGTGTTTTTCGAGACATTGATGTGATCATGTCTCTTTCTAAATGAGCTTAAGTAAGATCCAATTCTAGGTTTAAGTTGAACTTTGAGCATTGGCTTGGGTTGTAAAGGCTGAAGTGTAGAATGTATATGAAATAATTAAGGTGCATCCAGCATTGGAAACAAAATGAAAATATTTTAATGAAACATCTTGACCATTATAGGTTGGGTTGTGTTTACAATGTTCCCAACGACTTCTCGGGGATGAGAAGTTTTTAAAGAGGGTATATTATAGAATACAATGTTTCTGAACTGGACTAAAATATAAAGGTTTTTGAACTTTTTGATTTACTAATCTAGTAATTTTTACAATCTAGTTTCAAAACTAAATTTAGAGTGCTAGAACTCCTATATGTGTTCTTTTTGGACTTGGGTGAAGGACTGAGAAGTATCCCGAGTGGCTTGAGAAGTTTCAGGTCTATTGGACCTGAAATACATCATCTCTTTGAAGACATCAGAGGGTAAACAATTTGCACAAAACCTGTTAAACCATGTGGCCCACTGCAGGTAACCATGTGGCCTGGTTTAAGAGGGGCAGAGGTGTTTCACATGGCCTTCACATAACTTCCTAAACCATGCTCCTAGCCCATACGAGGGTGTTCCTCAAGCAGAGGGGTACCACACGGTTGGTGCAAAATTTTCCAAATCGTGTGGAAAAACAATGTGCGACACCCAATTTTATATTTTTAATTGTTTAAAAATTTAAATAAAAATAAAACCTAAAACTGAAATACCCAACACTCCCTCTCCCCTACCAAATCACGACGCACCATCCCCATAAGGACCCCCCTTTGTCGCATGCTACCCCTTCTGTGGACTTCTCTCAAATCAACTTTTGTCCATCTTTTCTTGCGATTCGCCTTCCGAAGATACTAGGAATGAGTCTCCTATATCTTCTCCCCTCTTTACCAATTTCATTTAATCCTAAAAGTCACCCATAGGGTTTGATCGAACCATATCTCTTAGGGGGTGATCCGATTTTCAGTTTTCTTTCAGTCTAGGATGGTGAGGAATGTCTCTCAGGACCCTTGGCTATGTGGTCCAACAACCACCACTAAATGAGATGCATTTCAGGTGATTTCATTCTTACAGTTTCGTTCTGAGGGTAGTTTTTGTGGTTGATACTTGTTTTTCACCTATGTTATTAAGATACTTATGGGTCTTTGACTCCCTATTAATTAATTGGTAGGCCAGTGAGTAGTTCTTGGTGGTTTCACTTCATTTCAGTTCATCTTTGACACCTGAGGTGAGGGTTTATATTTGTTGCTTGGTCCTTTACCCTTTAAACTGTGTTCTTTAATAAATGTTTAATGTTCGCAGTGTTAATTGTGTAGTGTGTTGGTCCTTGCTTGTTGGTTTTGAGTCGCCAAGTCAAAGGCGACTCACCTGCGTTTGCATAGGAAAGTAAAGACATGTAAGTGGGTTCCCCCGGTGTGTGTGTAAATATCCATGGCAGTTATTACACATGTATGTGACTAGGTGTTTCCATGTATATATATAAATATGCATGTGTAGGTGAGTGGCGATTGGTATATGAATATTATCATATGTGTAAGGATCCCCTAGCCTATGCCCATGGACATGTGGGTGTGTGCATTGGGTCTAGGTGTCCTTGCATGTATGTAAAGTTGCGTATACTCAATGGAGGAGTAGCCACTTCTCGGTATAAAGCTCCATGATCTGAAGTGGATGGCTGGGTTCCACCTAGAGGTTGGGTACCTTTCCAAATCCTCAATTTTATAAATGCATTAATAAATTTCTTACCACAATTTATTTGAAATTAAATCGATGTAGTGAAGTATTTATGTTGGATCCCTCTTCAATGTTAATTTATCATGTCCATGATTAAATTCTAAAAGTAATAAATGAATATTTTATAAACCATATCATGATATGATTATAAAACCCCTCAATTGAGGTACACTTCCTTCAAACAAAAAATTAGTGGTCAAACCTTTCATGGTTGAGTTATCATGTTAATAATTCTTATGACTTAAAATTATGTTGAAAAATAGAATGCTTAGGACATGGTCCTAATGGAATTATAAAAAGATATTTACAATTTTGAAATAATTAAAAGGGCCAAGGCATCACCTAAGTACTTTTCATAGTTTTGAATTGGATTTAACCATGTCTGATGTTTTCCATAATTATCATTTAGTGTTTGGACACATTCGGGCCACAGTTCGAGTGTACATTGGAATGAACTTTATAAAGGTAAGACGTTCTATTTTAAATGGTGAACTTATCCTAAGAATTGCATAATGAAAAGTACCATGTATGCTCATAACTTTACCCACATTAAGTAAGTGCTTTTAATTTAATATTAAATGTGAAATGTGAATTGGAAAATATACTGAGTATATCACTTAGCCTTGTTAAGAATAATTGAATAAAGGTTTCATGTCCATAAAACCCATTTCCATGTAGATGGAAGGTAGAATATAGAACATTAATTATTGAATATTCCTTAATGGATTTAATAAATAAAAAGTTGCAATGTAACTTGACCTCTCCACACTAATGGAAGGAAAGGCTTGAAGAAATAAATAAATGGTTGCAATGAAACATGGCCTTTCCATAATAATGGATGGAAAGGCTTGGACCAAAATTAACTATCATATAACTTATTTATTCAATAGTAATGGTTAGACTCGAGCATGTATTGGTTTCTGATTGAAGAATAACTTGAGCACTCGTGTACCCCTTTCCAAAATCAAGGAAGGGTTGCTAAGGTTAAGACTCACCAAGATCCTGTTCAATGTTTTACCTTTGGATTCTCGGTATACTATAATTAGGTTCCCATGTAGTACTATTAGATTCCTTGGATAAACTCATTTGATCCATCATTGACATGTGGGTGCCTTGGATACAATCATTGGACCCATTTCTGGATTATCCCCATTTTACCATGGATACACTCCTTGGGCTTGGTAGGAGCCTCATCATGGAATGCCTTAGACTACACACCTTAGATTACACCCTTACCCCTTAACTAGTACCAGATATGACTTGTAACGACCCAAAATTTCATTAATGGAAAATCCCTCTTGATCCAGTTAAATGTTTCTTTATGTTTTTATAAGATGTCAACTTCTTTAGTTTTACGTTAAGATTTGTGACCGTTACTTTTATAGCCGTTGAACATTGATCATCTGGGTAGTTTAAATATAAGGCTTTACCGAAACCATTTTTACTCAGACAAAGGAAGCGATGGCCTCATCCAGTAGAATTGCCCCTTACGAAGCCCATTTGTCGGAGCTCGGAAAGGAGGTGGCGTCTTTGGGCTTTTCCCTTGACCAAGCCCAAGCTGAGCTTCATCAAGTCAAGCTCGAACGTGATCGTCTACGGGAAAAATGGAAGTTGATAGAGATCACCACTCGAGCGATGTTATCCGAGCAACCCCAAGAGTCTGTCACCATCGCGCACCTTACCCTTAGGTCTTATGCGGCTATTTTAAGGGGTTATGTAACAAATAAGTAGCACCATGTTCATGTACATTATTTTTGTATATAATAATGAATATAATTTCTAGTCATTTTTGATGCATTGTAATTAGTTTTTAAAGTACAAATGATGTTTTTAGTTATTATTTAATTAAGAATTATATTTTATTAAATTAAAGGATTTTTGAATTAAATAATATTTTAATAAAATATTATTATTAATATTAAATTAATTTTTATTAAATATAAATTATCTTATAATTTTATGAATGCAATTAAAATTTTTATTAAGGTTTGAAATCCATTTCTGTCAAAACCCGTGAATTTTTTATAAATGTCGGTTTTTATTTTAAAAGTGCAAATTCACATATTTAGAAAATTATTTAGATAAAATAAATATTATTTTTGGAATCAAGACGTCGAAATTATCCAACGGTGAATTTTTCATAATTTTCTGAGACAGTCCAATTTTTGGGTAAAAATTAAATACCTTTTAAATATATAATGTGATTTATGACATCATAATGACCCAATGGTGATGTAATAAAATACTATAATCCTTAGGTTCGGCCAATATATGTTTTATCATTAAAATAATGAGGTTTTGGGTTTGTTTGACTCACTTTTCAAAGCATTAATGGAGCCCTCAAGACTTATTCAACACTTTGCCTTTTTAAATTAATTTCCATGGGAGTGTGACTCACCTCCACATAAGCAACCCTAATTTTTTAATAAGTTCGGACCTTGGCCTTGTAAAATATTGTTTTCCTCTCTCCTTTTCCAGAAACCATGGGCAAATACCATGGGATGGTTTGTGGTTTGGATTATTTTAATATAAGGGGTCCCAAACCTAAATAATAAAGAATTCTCTCACCTTTCCTATATAAACCCACCCAAGCTCCCACTTCCTCCTCACTCAAATCCCTTGAAGTTCGTCCAACCTCTGCCCTACTCTCTCTAGAATCCTCCCAAGGTGCCCCAAGCTCCCAAGAAGCCTCTCACAAGCCTCTCTCTAGCCTTTGGAAGCACACTTCCAAGTAAGGGTTTTTCTTCCTTTCTCATTTTTGTCAATTTTCTTTAAGTTGTATTGCCCTTTTAATTTAATTTATGAATGTTGGGGTATGGTTTCGCACCTCTCCCATACTGCCCTCTTATTGTTTGAATGATGGGAGACCCCTTTCTCTCTCATTAAATGCCTCCCATGTACACCCGTTACTATGCCGAAATTCCGAAAGGAACCTTTTTCTCCTCTTCTATATTCAAGCAATACTTTTGTATCATGAATCTAAATTCCTTTTCAATTGTTGGGACATGTATCTATATGACCTTCTTACTGTCCATTACATGTAAATATGATGAGGAACCCCTTTCTCTCTCATCAGCTTTTTTTTATGAATTCTTATGTCACGCCGTTACGCTGCCGAAATCACACCGATTTTTTTTAAGCCATTATCATTGTGTAGTGAATACCATGCCCATTTCTCCATCAAGGGTATTCACCTTTATGCACGTTTACTTATTGATTGTAAAGTTTCATGTATGAATTCCACATTCCTTTATCGTGGAATAAATGATTATGTTTTATGAATCCATGTTTTATGATCCATGTGGCACACTTATGCATGAAATGAAATGTTTAAGAAGGGTGCGCCCTGATAGCGCTCCAATGCATTGGGTAAAGTATAGTATCATGATACGTCATGTGCAATGAGTGTTGACTCATGCTAATTCAAGTGCAACGAGGGTTTACTCGTGCTTCAAGTGCAATGAGGGTTTACTCATGCTCCATGTGCAATGAGCCTTGGCTCATGCTAATTCAATGTTAAGTGTTGTTGCCACATTTCCATGTTATGATTATCATGCTTTATCATGCCTTTATGTTCATGTCTCTCTTATGATCTATTGATATGCCTATTGCCTAACATGTATTGTACTCCTCATGTTATTCATTATGTACTCCCTTACTGGGCTTTATAGCTCACCCTTTTCTTATGCATGTCCTCAGGTTATCCCATGCAATGCTAAGTACGAAGGAATGTAGTGGTCATGTAAAGGAAGTTTTCAATAAGGATGTTGTATTTCATGTTTAAAGTTTTTATGTAATGATCCTAAGCCCCAAAGACACTAAACCTCTCGATCTTCTTTGTTGTATCAAGTGAAGTTTTATGTAATAAAGCATGTTTAAGTTGTAATAAAAAGCAGGGTTGTCATAGTTGGTATCAGAGGATAGGTTTAGTTATTTTTTGGGATTAAGAAACCCTAGTAAAGCCTTAGCTACAAGACTAAGCATAATAAAAACATCCCTAAGTTTTGGTAAATACTAAGTAAGTGGTTTATCAAACAAATACATCCCTGTCTGGATACGAGCAGGTAGAGGCGGCTCTGGCACAGATGTATCCTAGGGGTAAAACCCGAAAACACCGCTTTGAGCTAGACTCGAACGGGAACTGGTGCACGACAACGGGCCTTGCTGCACTCTTGGTTACGACACTCCCGGGGGATATGTTTTGATAAATTCACAATCTTAGTATGAACCCGTATTAAGGGAAAAATGCCCCTAAGAATATATGTTAGAAGGAAGATCATGAAAAGCCTGGATTGAATCCTATAGACTCATGAGTTAAAGAGATTAAAGTTTATTTATATGTTGTCAACTTTTGTCTTTGGATTACCCTTTATGTGTTACCCCTAACTTTCCTTTTATTCCAGCCAATGGCCGGTAATAGGAGAACTCGGGCTAACAACCGTTGTGAAGATCAGTGTGATGATTGTACCAATGAGATGCCCAATCCAATGGGAGCGGGAATCGCGAACTTTGTCACGCTTCTCTCTCAGCTAACTCAAGTTTTGAATAGAAACACTGGTCAAGAGGAACGTTCAACCCCCCCTAAGAAAGAACAAGTCGCTATTGAAAGCTTCATGAGACAAAGGCCTCCTACTTTTAGTGGATCATCCGATCCCATGATTGCTGAACAATGGATCAACTCCATTGAAAAGATATTCTCCATCCTCCAATGCTCTGAAAAAGAGAAGGTTCTCCTGGCGGCTTATCGTATGGAGGGTGAAGCTGATCAATGGTGGACGTTGATCAAAAATACGAAGCCTGAGGAGGAGATCGAGGCTTTGGAATGGAAGGTATTCCGGAAGATGTTTTTCGATAAATATTTTCCACGCACCCTCCGTCTTAAGATGGAAAGGGACTTCCTTTCCCTCAAGCAGAAAGATGAGGAATCTGTGGGAGCGTATGAGGCAAACTTCACAAGGCTTGCACGATACGCTTCTGGCTTTGTCGTTACCCCCGAATGCAAGGTTGACCGCTTCTTTGGTGGGCTGAAGCCTAGCTTGCGGAAAGCATTAGCGATCCGTGACTTTGACAGCTATGAGGAAATTGTCCGATGTGCCCTTAAGGTTGAAATGGAGATCGGAGAATCACAGGGGTATCATGGGGACAAGAAGCGGAAGGTGGACTTCAATGCTGGTGGTCCGATGGATAAATCCAACGGCGCTAAGAAATTCCAGCACCCCACTTGCCAAAAGTGTGGAAAGAAGCACCCTGGGAATTGCCTTAGGGGGACAAGAAAATGCTTCAAGTGTGGAAGAGAAGGGCACCTAGCTGTTAACTGTCAGCAAGAAGGACCCGCGGCTGCGACGGAGGGGAGGAACGCTCCGTTCGAACCTCAACGCGTTGTTCAATGCTTCAAATGCAAAGAACCGGGTCATTTTGCGAATCAGTGCCCTAATCCAAGGGTTATCGGAGGCAATCAACAACCTCCAAGACAGCAAGGAAGAGATTTTGCCATCACTTCTGCCGAAGTGAACCCCGACAACGAAGTGGTGACAGGTACGCTAGTTATTCATTCAAGAATAGCGAACGTACTTTTTGATTCAGGTTCTACGCATTCTTTTATATCTCAAAAGTTTAGTAGAATAATCCCTGCACCACCACAAATCATGGAAGTAAAGATGTCGGTGAGTACGGCAAATGGGGCAATCATTGCATCCCATGAGTATAAGTCCTCCCCTGTTATAATCTGTGGATTGAATTTCCCGGCGAACCTTGTCATACTCCCTTTGGTGGAATTTGATGCAATTCTTGGCATGGATTGGCTTTCCTTATATAGAGCCAACATAAATTGTCAGGAGAGGGAAATCACACTCCATATGGAGAATCGACCCCCGATTCTTTACAAATGTCAGGAGGAAGATGAATCTCCTTTAGCTCCATCATCTCAAGCATGGATATTACTGCCTTATGAGCACGCATATCTGGCTCAGATGATTGAGTCCAAGGAAGAAACCACCCTTGAAGAAATGCCTATTGTGAGGGAATTCGCTGAAGTATTTCCCGAGGAACTTCCTGGTCTTCCTCCAAGAAGAGATGTTGAGTTCTCAATTGAACTTATACCTGGGGCGCTACCAATATCCAAGACTCCATATAGAATGGCTGTTGTTGAGCTTGAAGAGCTGAAGTAACAACTACAGGAGAATCTGGATAAAGGGTTTATACGCCCAAGTGCATCACCATGGGGTGCACCAGTCCTCTTCGTCAAGAAGAAGGATGGGTCAATGCGGCTTTGCATCGATTATCGTGAACTTAACAAAATCACGATAAAGAACAAGTATCCTCTCCCAAGAATCGATGACTTGTTTGATCAGCTACGTGGAGCTCAATACTTCTCCAAGGACGACTTGCGGTCGGGATATTATCAAGTAAGGGTGAAGAAGGAAGATATCCCCAAGACTGCTTTTCGTACAAGGTACGGGCACTATGAATTCATAGTAATGCCTTTCGGACTCACCAATGCTCCAGCAATATTCATGGACTTGATGAATAGAGTCTTTAGAGATTACCTAGATAAATTTGTGGTAGTCTTTATAGATGATATTCTGATATACTCCAAAACCAAGGAGGACCATGAGGAGCATTTAAGAACTGTACTGGAGACTTTGCGCAAGGAGAAGCTCTATGCCAAGTACAGCAAGTGTGAGTTCTGGTTGAAGGAGGTCTCATTCTTGGGCCATATCATCACAAGCAATGGGATATCTGTGGACCCCTCCAAAACAGATGCAATTGAGGGATGGCCGAGGCCAACATCGGTAACTGATATCCGTAGCTTCTTGGGGTTAGCTGGATATTATCGACGATTTGTGAGAAACTTCTCACGATTGTCCAACCCTCTTACCAAGCTAACTCGAAAGGGAGTAAAGTTTGCTTGGAGTGATGAATGCGAAGAAAGCTTCAAGGAGTTGAAAAGGAGGCTTATCACTGCACCTGTGCTCACTTTACCCACAAGTGGGGAGCTTTTTGTGGTATTCAGTGATGCTTCGAAGAAGGGCTTAGGATGTGTGCTGATGCAGAATGATAAAGTGATATCCTATGCCTCAAGACAGTTGAAAATCCATGAGCGAAACTATCCAACGCATGATCTGGAGTTGGCGGCGGTGATCTTTGCCTTGAAAATCTGGCGGCATTATCTCTATGGAGAGAAATGTGAGATATATACTGACCACAAGAGTCTTAAATATATATTCACACAGAAAGAGCTTAATATGCGCCAGAGAAGATGGATAGAGCTCATAAAGGATTATGACTGTTCAATACATTACCACCCTGGGAAGGCGAACAAGGTGGCGGATGCCCTAAGTAGAAAGGATCCAGCAATTTTATCAATGATGAGAATTGAGAAGGATCCAATCTTCTTAGACTTGATGAAGATGGACGTGGGAATCATAAAGAAGGGAACATCATCAATCCTTTCACAAATGATTGCTCAACCATCTCTTTTGGAAAGGTTAAAGGATGCTCAAAAGGATGATGCGAGAATCCAAGAAAAAGTGGAAGCTATCAAAAAGGGAAAATCCTCAGAGTTTAATGTTAATGAAGAAGGAATTGTGCGGTTTGGGAAAGGACTATGTGTCCCATCAAGTTCGGAGCTGAAGAAGGAACTTTTGGATGATGCACATAGTTCAAATTTCTCTATTCACCCAGGGAGCACAAAGATGTATCGAGATCTCCGAGAAAACTTTTGGTGGGATAATATGAAGAAGGAGATCGCCGAATATACATCAAAGTGCCTGGTGTGTCAGCAAGTGAAGGCAGAGAGGCAGAAGTCTAAGGGGATGATGCAACCATTGCCCATACCAGAATGGAAATGGGAGAACATCACCATGGACTTCGTCACTGGACTTCCAAGGACATCCAAAAGCAACAATGCAATCTGGGTTATTGTGGATCGTCTTACAAAGACTGCACACTTCATTGCTATTCGAGAGGATTTCTCTTTGGATCAACTGGCACATATATATATCAGGGAAGTGGTACGGTTGCATGGAGTACCACTATCTATTGTGTCGGACCGAGATCCAAGATTTACCTCTAAGTTTTGGAAGAGTCTTCAACATGCTCTGAATACTGAACTGAACTTCAGTACGGCCTATCATCCTCAAACTGATGGCCAATCCGAGCGGACTATCCAAACACTTGAGGATATGTTGAGAGCGTGCTCAATGGACTTTAAAGGAGGATGGGATCAGCATCTTCCTCTAGTTGAGTTCTCTTATAATAATAGTTTCCACTCGAGCATCCAAATGGCACCATATGAAGCCCTGTATGGGAAAATGTGCAGAACACCGACATGTTGGGATGAGGTCGGTGAACGTAAGCTGCTTGGACCAGAAATGGTCGAAGAAATGGTGGAGAAGGTGAAAACCATTCAGCAGCATATCAAGGCAGCCCAAAGTCGACAGAAGAGTTATGCAGATAATCGTCGACGAGACCTTGAATTTAAAGTCGGAGACATGGTGTTTTTATGCATATCTCCGTGGAAGAAGGTCATGAGGTTTGGAAAGAAAGGGAAGTTAAGTCCAAGGTACATCGGCCCCTTCGAGATTCTTGATCGTGTTGGGGCTGTGGCCTATCGACTAGCACTTCCACCTACTATGGCCAAGGTGCATGATGTCTTCCATGTATCCCTCTTAAGGAAGTACATACCAGACCCTTCACATGTACTCTCTTCTGAGGTGGTACAATTAGAAGACGATCTTTCTTATGAGGAGCAACCAGTGAAGATCTTAGATTGTAGAGAAAAAGTTCTACGAAATAAGACAATGCCCCTCGTCAAGGTGTTGTGGAGAAACCACAAGTTTGAAGAAGCAACTTGGGAGTCGGAGGATATGATGAAGCTAAGTTACCCACATTTGTTTTAGTGTGGGAAAAGGAAAATTTCGAGGGCGAAATTTCTTAAGGGGGGAATGTTGTAACGACCCAAAATTTCATTAATGGAAAATCCCTCTTGATCCAGTTAAATGTTTCTTTATGTTTTTATAAGATGTCAACTTCTTTAGTTTTACGTTAAGATTTGTGACCGTTACTTTTATAGCCGTTGAACATTGATCATCTGGGTAGTTTAAATATAAGGCTTTAACGAAACCATTTTTACTCAGACAAAGGAAGCGATGGCCTCATCCAGTAGAATTACCCCTTACGAAGCCCATTTGTCGGAGCTCGGAAAGGAGGTGGCGTCTTTGGGCTTTTCCCTTGACCAAGCCCAAGCTGAGCTTCATCAAGTCAAGCTCGAACGTGATCGTCTACGGGAAAAATGGAAGTTGATAGAGATCACCACTCGAGCGATGTTATCCGAGCAACCCCAAGAGTCTGTCACCATCGCGCACCTTACCCTTAGGTCTTATGCGGCTATTTTAAGGGGTTATGTAACAAATAAGTAGCACCATGTTCATGTACATTATTTTTGTATATAATAATGAATATAATTTCTAGTCATTTTTGATGCATTGTAATTAGTTTTTAAAGTACAAATGATGTTTTTAGTTATTATTTAATTAAGAATTATATTTTATTAAATTAAAGGATTTTTGAATTAAATAATATTTTAATAAAATATTATTATTAATATTAAATTAATTTTTATTAAATATAAATTATCTTATAATTTTATGAATGCAATTAAAATTTTTATTAAGGTTTGAAATCCATTTCTGTCAAAACCCGTGAATTTTTTATAAATGTCGGTTTTTATTTTAAAAGTGCAAATTCACATATTTAGAAAATTATTTAGATAAAATAAATATTATTTTTGGAATCAGGACGTCGAAATTATCCAACGGTGAATTTTTCATAATTTTCTGAGACAGTCCAATTTTTGGGTAAAAATTAAATACCTTTTAAATATATAATGTGATTTATGACATCATAATGACCCAATGGTGATGTAATAAAATACTATAATCCTTAGGTTCGGCCAATATATGTTTTATCATTAAAATAATGAGGTTTTGGGTTTGTTTGACTCACTTTTCAAAGCATTAATGGAGCCCTCAAGACTTATTCAACACTTTGCCTTTTTAAATTAATTTCCATGGGAGTGTGACTCACCTCCACATAAGCAACCCTAATTGTTTAATAAGTTCGGACCTTGGCCTTGTAAAATATTGTTTTCCTCTCTCCTTTTCCAGAAACCATGGGCAAATACCATGGGATGGTTTGTGGTTTGGATTATTTTAATATAAGGGGTCCCAAACCTAAATAATAAAGAATTCTCTCACCTTTCCTATATAAACCCACCCAAGATCCCACTTCCTCCTCACTCAAAGCCCTTGAAGTTCGTCCAACCTCTGCCCTACTCTCTCTAGAATCCTCCCAAGGTGCCCCAAGCTCCCAAGAAGCCTCTCACAAGCCTCTCTCTAGCCTTTGGAAGCACACTTCCAAGTAAGGGTTTTTCTTCCTTTCTCATTTTTGTCAATTTTCTTTAAGTTGTATTGCCCTTTTAATTTAATTTATGAATGTTGGGGTATGGTTTCGCACCTCTCCCATACTGCCCTCTTATTGTTTGAATGATGGGAGACCCCTTTCTCTCTCATTAAATGCCTCCCATGTACACCCGTTACTATGCCGAAATTCCGAAAGGAACCTTTTTCTCCTCTTCTATATT
This sequence comes from Viscum album, assembly GCA_963277665.1. Lineage (NCBI taxonomy): Eukaryota > Viridiplantae > Streptophyta > Magnoliopsida > Santalales > Viscaceae > Viscum > Viscum album. Next base: position 1,307,736,518 of record OY728163.1, on the reverse strand, counting down.
CAAGCAATACTTTTGTATCATGAATCTAAATTCCTTTTCAATTGTTGGGACATGTATCTATATGACCTTCTTACTGTCCATTACATGTAAATATGATGAGGAACCCCTTTCTCTCTCATCAGCTTTTTTTTATGAATTCTTATGTCACGCCGTTACGCTGCCGAAATCACACCGATTTTTTTTTAAGCCATTATCATTGTGTAGTGAATACCATGCCCATTTCTCCATCAAGGGTATTCACCTTTATGCACGTTTACTTATTGATTGTAAAGTTTCATGTATGAATTCCACATTCCTTTATCGTGGAATAAATGATTATGTTTTATGAATCCATGTTTTATGATCCATGTGGCACACTTATGCATGAAATGAAATGTTTAAGAAGGGTGCGCCCTGATAGCGCTCCAATGCATTGGGTAAAGTATAGTATCATGATACGTCATGTGCAATGAGTGTTGACTCATGCTAATTCAAGTGCAACGAGGGTTTACTCGTGCTTCAAGTGCAATGAGGGTTTACTCATGCTCCATGTGCAATGAGCCTTGGCTCATGCTAATTCAATGTTAAGTGTTGTTGCCACATTTCCATGTTATGATTATCATGCTTTATCATGCCTTTATGTTCATGTCTCTCTTATGATCTATTGATATGCCTATTGCCTAACATGTATTGTACTCCTCATGTTATTCATTATGTACTCCCTTACTGGGCTTTATAGCTCACCCTTTTCTTATGCATGTCCTCAGGTTATCCCATGCAATGCTAGGTACGAAGGAATGTAGTGGTCATGTAAAGGAAGTTTTCAATAAGGATGTTGTATTTCATGTTTAAAGTTTTTATGTAATGATCCTAAGCCCCAAAGACACTAAACCTCTCGATCTTCTTTGTTGTATCAAGTGAAGTTTTATGTAATAAAGCATGTTTAAGTTGTAATAAAAAGCAGGGTTGTCATATGACTAGGTTAAAATCACCCATGAAACTTGTTTGATAGGTTATTACCATATGGATTTATTACAAAATATCATCATATGATGCCATGGATACACTCTCTAGGTCCATCATTGATGAGCATGTGCTATGGTTAAAGACCATCGGGCCCGATCACTGCTTAGCCCCATTTTACCTTAAAGAAAACTCATTGGACTTGGTCAGAATAATATCTTGAAATGACTTGTATTACACTCCTTTGATTACACTCTTTTCCCTTTTCTAGACTCAGATACTATGAGTTAGCATTTCGTGAGATCTAAGTTACCTAGGTTATTACCTTGGAACAACCTCAAAGGATAAAATTTTCAGGTTTCCTTGTTACATATTGGAACCTTCACTATTTATACTATCATTAGGTGATGTTAGTGCTGGCTATGCCTCACTTGACCTATTAATATAAATTGGTAATTACTTAATTAATGAACTGGTTACCCATTCAGAAACCAGTTGAGGGCTGAAGCAGGTACTTGATTATTTATTTATATTGTACATTTTACTTTATTTAGGAATTATTATCACTATTTAATCTATATTACTTTATTGGGATTGGTATAGACACCTTGGATTCTACCTAATTAGATTTATATCTCACACCCTACTCAAGACTTTATTTCACGGGGGTACCCTAGTAGACCATTTTGATCATAGGGCCTTGTAACTTTCTTGTTTCTATTTGCATGTTCCTAGGATGTAGGAGCAAAGGACTGAGCTAGAGCTCAGGATTCTTGTGGAGATTGAATTTGAGATTTTAGTTATTTTCTTTACATGAGTCCATCATTATATTGTATTTAAAATCATGTTTTACTATTTACTACTTTCCATCATGTATTAATATGATGTCATGCATTCATTTATTGTATAAACTATAATTGGACAGTTTTGTTCATTATTTTGAAATATTTCTTCCACTGCTTTATTATTTCTATTACCACTTCCATTTATGATTGTAATTTACTCTGCTATACCAATGTGCAACTTTGATAAGAGGGTATCGTCTCCCCAATGACTATCTTTACAACCTCGCTTCATGTCTGAAGCCTCTGGAATACGAGGAGGTTCATTTGAGGTCATGAAGAGACTGATCTATCCATCGTCTCAGTGGTGATCCAGGTCAAGACATTACATGGATAGGTTCTACAGTTTCTACTAGCCATTCAGCCAAGTGTTTTTCTCCACCACCTGGGGTTCTAGAATCTGAACCAGCCCCAAACATCCCTGAAAATAGTATAACCCAAAATGCCATCCAAATAAAGTCTAAATTAATGAATTAGAAAAAATATTAAAGGATTCATACCTAATATAAAAACTAAGTTCTTATAGTGTTCTCCCCTTAAAGGAACTCATCTCGGAGTTCACCTTCCTAGGGTAGAAAACCATTATCTTGAAAAAGTAGAGCCACTACACATGAATGTCAGCCTCCATCTCCCATGTATTTTCCTTTACATTATTGTGATTCTATAACTATCATACTAATGGGATAGACCAGTCTTGAAGAGTCTTTGTTCTTTAGTCAATGATTCGTATATGATACTCCTCCAAAGAAGAATCATCATATTTCTCAACATCTATGAGATAAAAATTATAAGATGAGTCAGAGTGATTATTTTGAAGGTGTGATAAATAGAAGATTCCATGTATGGTATGGTACCACTATGGTAATATCAAATGATAGGCTAGCATCCTAAAAATCTTCTGAATCTCAAATAGATCAACAAAGTGTGATGAAAAAAATACCATTCCTCCATATCCATATTTTCCCAAGTACGGGTGATCCCCATAAGAAAACATTATCCCAAAACATGATCCCAAAACATAAAATCTAGATGTTATTGATAATGATAAACATTTGAATCCTATCAATACTAAACAGTGGAAATCCACTTCATGATCAGCTGAACGTACACTAAAGTCTCCTAAATGAGATGAGGACCCAGTAGTGCTAACCCTCCAACCACTAACCAATATATGGGTGAATGGAATAGCCTACTATATAGGACATCATAAGGATCCACTTGAATGATCCCCTAATAGATATTATTATAGGTGAACTAGATGGGAGGTAAATTATTTTCCCAAGAACCCCTAAAATCAAGGAGTCATGCTCAAATACTGTCCTCTAGAACCGGTGTAGTCTGTTCTGACTGACCATCAGTTTGAGGGTGAAAGGATGTTCTTAGAATAACCTTTTTACCCATAGCCTTTTGCAACCCCTTATAGGACCTCTATGTGAATCAAGCATCCCTATCAGAAATGATAGTTTGAGGGACCTTATGTAGTCGGATAATCACATACACATATAATCATCTTATATCATTAACTAAGAATGTCATTCAGATGGGAAGAAAGTGGTCTACTTTCATCAGTCTATCAATGTCTACTCAAAATACTACATCACCTCAAGGAAACATGTTTAAGATCATTGATAAATCCATGAAAAAATCCACAAATTTTAATTCGAGGCAATTTGGATTTTCTCTATACATGGGTTAGCTACGACCAAGCATAGATCATTACAAAAATACTTAACATTCCTAATATCTTGAATATTTTCTCAAATTAATAATTTATGAAAAGACAATGTTCTGATACCATTTTGTGTCATACAAGAATCAGATGCCACTCATAGGTTCCCCATACTCAGTGGACCACATGGCATCAAGAACATCTCCCTAAATATAGGAGGTTGTTGACTAGTAGCAGGGGCCATGTGTGTGTCTGTGGGGAGATTATTTCCTAATTACTAGAGTGTAGCACAAGAGATATAAAATAAAACAAATAAACAGTGGAAACATTTTAAAATATGATACAACATATGTAGATATAAAAACCAACCAACTGAAACCAATAATCAGAATTAGTAAACCGAATCATATATTGAATAATGAAAACGTATGTCAGGTATCCATAAATAAGGAAAACACGAATACAGACAAAATGCATGCGAACTTTACAAAAAGGTAAAAAAAAAGAAAAAATCTACCCCAGGATCCTTAGCTATAGACTTGTCATCTACTACTAGCTCTATCTTAAGACACTCCAAAAAGTCACACATCTTTTAGAGAATGATCCCCCTTATCTATACTTATATACATATAGTGTTCTCGGGTGGCATAGGTAGCCCAAATAGGGTGTGAGATAAATATTATTATTCTATCACCAATGATATCTATAATTATCCAGTCAGTGTATGTAATATGTAAGTGTGTCGATATAATAAAGCTAAGAAGTAATAACATATGTTAATGTGTTAGATTTATTTCTTGAAAGGAAATGAGGACAACAATACATGCTTTAGCACATAATAGAATACCCTTGAATAAGAGTCAACATACGCAATGCCAAATATCACATTTATAAGGGAATTCTTGCCATGTTTCACATTTATAAGGTAATCCATCCCTGGTATAATGTATAGGGTCTCCATGTCCTGTATCATAGTATGGTATTCCATTCCCATATCATAGTAAGAGATGTCATGCCTATATAATATCACATTTATATATGGGATTCCATGCTCATATCAATATAACATATAAAGGGTCATCATTCCCATTTAATATAATTATTGAGGGTCATCATTTCTATTTTGTATTATATATCAGGGGTATCCATTCACATTTACATTTATCATGTATAAGGTTATTCACGACCATTCATTATAATTCACAAGGGTCATAATTCCCTTTTTCCTTATAATTAATAAATAACCATTAGATTTAATATGAGCCAGAGTGTAACTTATAATTCAATTATTTTCATCATTAAAATGGGTATGAACATTTTTCAATTAAATTAGGTTATGTGGATTACTAGTCACCAATGTTCATTTCAATTTATTATAATTCAAGGTCACTAGCCATGATATGCCACTATTTCTATTCCATTTCAGCATGGTATTAATATTTTAATCTATGCACAAACACACCATTATGTGTTTTGGGTGTACAAGTTTAAAACCCATTTAGGCATAAGGAGGGAACACCCAAAGGAATGGCTCAATATAAGCTTGTAAACCTTAACATAATTTTCCCTCTTAATTTTCAAAAACCCAAGGTAGATGCAATTTAAGGAAACACATGGTGAAATAGGCATGAGACACAATGGCATGTATTATGAAACATTAAAACATGAGGAATAATTTATCGACCACATACCATGTACTCCTATGATTCTCTTCATCCAGTATCAACCTTTTGTTTAGCTAGGATTGGAAGAAATGCAAAGAATGAATGAACACCCAAAAAATAAGGAATATGATCTTGGACCATGACAACTTCATGAAGAGAAAGATAAATGAAGAATGGATTAAATGAAACCAAAATCTTATCAATACTGATCCACTTAGAGAAAGAAAATACATTGATCAAACTATGGGTTGAACAATGAGATTAAAAACCATCAAAAATAGTTTGGGAGCTCCAAAATGGGTGATTGGCGGGTGTTATCAACTATAATGAACAAAATAGAGGATGGGCGAGCCTTGAATTTTATTTAAGGAAAAAATATTTTTTTTTAAAAAAATAGTTGCTGTATGATTTTTCCACACGGATGACCAAACTATCTGCCAACCACGCGCCTTCAACTGTGCTAAGGGGGAACCTACATGATTATACTACATAGTTAGGGAAACAATGCGCCAACCTTGCGAATCAACTATGATAAACTTTATTTAAAATTTTCATTGGTGTAAAACCCCTAGTGCACAGTTAAGGTAAACCATGCACCCTGATTCACCCCACTATCTTTCCCCATACAATTAGGATTGATCGTGTTGGGTTGGTCGTAGGGTGTCTTCTAACCATGCATCCTAATTTTTTTCTCCATAAACATAGGGTCTGGGATTTGAGTAATTCGAAAAAACCCCTACAACCATTATAACCTCAAAGGGTGCCCATATGAGTTCCATAATAAATAATTACCATAAATTTTAAAGGATTCCTAATTGAGATAAAAACTATGTTTTTATGAGGTTGGGAAAATGCGAGTTCCAAAATTTTTATTTGTTTTTATAACTGGACCCAAACCTACATAGTTACCAAGACCATAATTTACTCCTTTTAAAAAAATTATGTTGAGAATGGTACATGGATAATGTTAGTTTTGATATTTGACTAAGATAATTCAAACCTTGGAAAAATAAATAAGTTAAAATAAGGAAGAGTTACATTTACAAACAATTCATAGAGCGAAATCATTTTAATTGATGATATTGTTTCTTGGGAAAACATCAATTTCAATTTTTTTTTTATATTTTTTATGCCTTAAATGACAACCTTATAAGAATAATATATATATTTGATGATAAATATATCATAAACATAAAAAATGAAAAATTAATTATGAAATTTAAGAATATAATTTCATTTTATCTAACAGTAGAAATGAATTTTTTTACTCTTTCAACTTAGAAGAATAAATGCATTGAAATTTTCCTTGTTTACGTGAAATTTATTACTTATCCTAGTTATGGAATAAGAAATTAGGACAACGTAACATTCAGAATGTAACTAAATATTATTGGAAAGAAAATGTTATAGATATACTTGAATATAATTATAATTTAAACAAAATTTTATATTGTTCTGAATTTGGAAATCTACACAAGTAACGTTTTAAATATAAAAGTAAAATATCAATTATAGAAGCATTACTAATTACTCACATGTATTTATTTAACCCTACAAAAACATGAAGTATTATAAGAGAATATGATTTTATGTGTCGCAACCCAACCATGATTGATTAATTATTTTTATTAATTTAATAATTTTATCATTTTTTTTAAATTTCGGGATGAACTTGTTCTAAAATTTATATTTTGGGGTTTTTAGCATAGGTGTATAGTTTGTGAACAGTTAGTAAAAACTATGTGAAATCGATGAAAGTGTGTCAGAAAATTTTTCAGAGTTCCCCAAAAGGCTAGAAAAATGTTTCCCTAACCATACACCCTATATATGTGGGGTTTTTAGGGCCTACAGTTGGGGAAAACAATTGTTACAAAGTTTGGAAAACCGTGATACCAAAACATTCGTACTGTCCAGGGGGTGTTTTTTTATTTTAAAATCCAAATTTTCCACTTAAAAGTTTTAAATATATAAAGGAGGTTTATTTACATCTCATTTACTTGATGATCAACAGTCCCAAACCCTCCCATCTCTCTCATTCGTGCGCCCCACCTCCTCTCCCCCCTTTATTTTTAGCCATTTAACCTCCCATCCCTCCATGTGATCATAGAGGTAATCCTTTACTCATCTCCACCACTTAAAATTTTAACTTTATACCTTTCCTCAGCCTGGTCTGAGGTTGTCCATACCCTAGGTTTATTCTTGAGGTCCTTTTGCTGATTTTATTTTTGTCTAGGGGTTCTTCCTTCTTTTAGGATTTTTTGGATTCGTTTGTGGAAGTATTGGGTCTCATCCATTAAAGGTAGTTAGTTTGCCTTCAATTTGAGGTATGGAAACTTATTTCCTTGCCTTAAAATTGAAATCTATCATTTCATGATTGTTAAATATTTTTTTAATTATTTTTTTTGGTAAGTAATCTGTATAATTTTTTTTTGTGAAATGAGTTTGTTGATATCATATTTTCTACAATTTCTTCATATCCGTGCTTTGGGATTTTCTCATAAAAGCATATTTTAATGTTTTTTTGAAATGTTAAATCTTCTAGATGTTTGATTTGGTTTCTAAATGATTTTTTATCAAATAAATTTTAGTACCTAATGATATTTTAGTATTTTTACAAGTTTTACCTAAATCTCAATGTCATGTTTTTGTTTACTAAAGACCATGTAAGTGATTTCTAATTATTTGATGTATTAAATGTGACATACTCATATATACATATGTAGATCCACAAATAGGTAACTTGTTTTTAAATCTTCATTCATGGAGATGAGAACATGTACATTGGTTCAATAGGTGCATAAATATATATCATGGTGTATATAGGTTTAAGTGCGAAGAATGATTTTGGAACATGAAATCTATAGTACAAAAAGTAATTTTCCAAATAATCAATATTCATTTCTATAAATCTAAGGCATGGTTGTTACTTTATAAATAATTTTTAAAATTTATATGCACTCTAATTTAAGCCCAAAATTTTATATATTTTTTCGTATTAGGTTTGATATACATGTAATTCTAGTGTTATTCTATGAAAAATGGGCTTCATAATGATAGTACATAGAGGTGAGGTGTCTTAGTTTTCTTGAATTGAATTGTTGTGTGTTTAAAACCTTATTTTGTGACTACAACTACCATATGTGTTCGAGTTTTTGGGAAGGATACAATTGAATCCTTAATACCTAGGCTGGAATACAAGGGGTTTTGGCTAAGAGAGGTGTTATGTCCTTGACCCAGATCTCTCTAGTTGGATTATGATTCAACACCAGCTAAATGATGTGGCATGAATTACTATCATTTAACCTTTTATGAATCCCCTGAAATGACTCATTCATGGGAATGGATATATTTGATCACTAATTTACGATGTACCTAGGATCCCAATAATCCTATCTACTTCAAGAATGATGATGGTTCTTTCTATCACTTTACTCTTGTTCTAAGATAAAACTTTGAAATGCTCCACTATTTCATTTCCTTTTCTTGTTTAAAATGATAAAAATACTTTTTATTTCCCCTATTTTATGGCATATGATAATCTTGTTTTTGTTTCCACGTTTTCTCACTAAGAATCTTACTTTATCATCTTATTAATTTTTATACCTGTAATATTGGAAATTCTCCTGTTCTTTTGGAAGTATTTTGAAAATGAAATGGGAAATGGTTTTTTTGAATCACTGGATTGTTACTTTTTTTTTTGTTGAAATTAAATGGAAAACAATTTTTTTGGTATTATTATTTTTGAAATACAATGATATGGTTTTATATTTAAATGTATGGAATATGGCGTGGTTTGTCTTTTGTAATCCCTACGACGTTCTTATTTTCTCATGTCTATATATATTTATCACTTTTCAGATGCAGGTCTAGATTATATTTTATTCATTACCATATGAAATCATAATTCTTGATTTTTGGGAGGTGATTTTTATAGTCCCAAGGAGATATGTATGTTTTTAAATTATTTTTTATTTCAATTTACTTTATCACATTGTATATTTATGATTTTATAGCTTTATATGGTTGTAGTGTAGCTATAGTTGCTGGTGGAAAAATCAAAGCATTTGGAGGAGGGAGTCTTTTCCTAATAAGAGAGATTGTTCCGAAGAATATGGAAGTTTTTGGTTTCCATTGTTCATTCTCCACAATACTAGTTTTGATATTAAGATGACTTTTTTGTTTGTTTTTCTCTAGCATGGATGGCTGATGTATATATGGGTCATGCTAGAAATTTGTTTAAATTTCCACTGATACTTTCTTTAAATTTTAATCGAGTCGAATAATTTCCATGTAATGATTTCTTAATTCCCAAACACTATTTCCAACACATGGGGAATGGTAACACCCTTCTGTACTTTTTATGAGCTGGTTCAGGAGTCTGATGGAGGGACAAATCGAGTTGGTTCATGAAAATATTGTATCATGAAAGGAGGAAGGTTCATTTCTCTAAGGAAACATCGATTCTATCATAAGTACCCCATATTATTAGGTTTTCCTAGTACATGAAAATTTGATTTTTGGGGCTTAAGAGGTTGGTCATGGACTAGTTCTGTAACATCCCATGATTTCATAGTATGCTTTCTCTTAAAAGTTTTTCAGTAACTTGCGTTACACACAACATTGAGTTCGAGCGCACCACGACTTTCCAAACTAGCCATTCAAAAAATAGGTTATGAATAGTACTAACCACATTTTAAATTTTATATATCTTTAATAATTTTAACATTAATTGTTTTTTTCTAAGACATAATATAAGAAAAATTCAAATTGTAAGATAAAAGGGGTATTTTAAAAAAAATGCAGTTTTATGCCTTTTAATGGAGAACCCTATTAAATACATTATTTGAAACTTATATATATTTAATTTAGTGAAATTAAATTCATCTTTAGAAAAGGTATATAAAAAATTATTTTGGATAAATTTTTGGTACTTTTCTGATAACTTTTATATTTCGATGAATAGTGAAAAATAATAAATTTTAATTAAAAACAACTTTTTTAATCATACTAATCTGTCATGATAAATAACACATTTTAATGATTTTAGGTCTCATTAGATTATATTTTTGACATTTAATATAATTTCGGCCATTGTATATAATTTTACATTTAAATTGGACATAAAAATTATCCATCTTTGGATAGTTATTATTTCATAAAAACAAGCTTTTTGTTTTGACAACAGAAATTAATTTTAAATTAATTTTTGCCACTTATGTGTCTCGAATTTGAAAAAATTCATACCATATTTTTAATCAGGAAGTTCAAATTTTGTAAATAGGTAACTCTTATTTTTAGACATTGTGAATAATTATTTCGGTAAACATTTTATTTACCATGGTTAAAGGGTAAATCAATAAATATGGGTAATAAAATAAAATTTAAATAATATAAAATTATCTTAACATGTGTCCTAGACCTATTAGATGATACATGTCCAACCATGGGCACCCTTAGGTCGATTTAAGGACCTCATGGAGCCATGTGGGAGTGATAATGACATTTTATATTAATTAATCTAAAGTAAAGACAAAAATAACAAAAGCATGAATCTTTTAGTAAAACCATTTTATATGAAGTTATATAATTGATATCTTCAAGTATAAATATTAATTTTAAAGATAAAAATATTTACTACATGTAGATATTTTATTTATAATTTTTAGACATAAAATAAATATATTTAATTATGACACAATAATGATGTAGTATTTTTCTTGTTAATAAAAGAATCAATTAAATGATATGGTAAATATTAAAATAAATATAATTCGAAAGTTTTGATACCATACATGAATTTTAAGGTTAATATAAAAAGTTATTATTGATTCAATTTATTTGGTTTGAAGTAATCAAGTTGTGATTACTTTCACAAAAACTAAATACTAAATAGTGTCAAAATTAACATAAATTGGTTTTTAAAACAAATACTATATTATTGGTTGATATAATACTCCAAAAAATATATGGTTCCAAAAAAGTGATTAATAAATATTATATATGTCATTAATGAACCACTTGAGGTTCTATTTAATGTTTATAGTATGTTTATTAACCATACAGTGTAAGAATACAATAAGACACGGTAAAAGTTAAACTATTTAACTAAGAGTTAAATCTAAAAGATAAGGTTAAAATGGTGACCTAAACTTGTCTAAAACCTATTGGTTGATAGGATTTCGACCCATAACCACCTAAGTCCCGAAATAAATTTATTTGGATCCATTATAACCATAATATGATTGTATAAAAAATTAATATTTTAATCTTTTTCAAAAGTGACCCTAACCCCTCTTATAAAAGGGAACTTCCCCTTCTCTCAAAATCACACCTCCAATGCCATTTGGATCGACCTAACCATACCCAAATACTTTCTAAACTATCCTAACTTCATCATAGGGGACTTACTTTGATCATAATTCCATCCAATGGAGCCCTTTTGATCAACTCAAAAGGAAACACCTGAATAAGAGGTAATAATTCCACCACCCTCTTTCATGTTCATTTATTCATCCACTTATTCTTTCTTTGTAGTTTCCATACTAAAATAATAACTCTACTGCCTTCTATATATTGTGATTTTATTATAAATATGATACAGCTATATTCATTATTCTATCCATCCTATAATGACAAAGTCACCATACATGCGTATATAAGGTTTACCATCTCCACGTCGTGGTGTAGTTTGTTATTCAAACACATTATTATTTGGATAGGTATAATAATGAGTATAAAATATGTAAATAATAAATAGAAAATGTTATGTATTATGTATATATGATATAATATCTCATTATATACGATTTCACCATCAATATAATGATATTGTCCCTCGTGCGTACGTATGGATTACCATCTTCACAACGCGATGAGATTAATTCCCACGTTCACAATTCAATGATGATTATAAAAATATATATTATGAATAAATATGTAATATATGACACAATAATGCTACTGGTGATATAAATTTATATATTTATATACTTACATATATTTTATTCACTTACTTCTGTTCAATATGATATGAAAACGGAAACAGCATTTATGCATATGTGTGGCCTACCATCTCCATAAAAGTGCCTCTCATTTCATATATCTATCTTTAATAAATATTTATATTATATATATATATGATATATAAATTAATGTTTATATTCTATAAGTATTTTACTCAATATCTAAATGACACGATCAAGAATAAAAAGCAAAAAGACGTACAATAAAGAAAACAATTATTACCCAAAATGTTAATTTAGGATGGAAATCATTATTCAGTGGGTAGTATATAGTCATAAATGGATCATGTATGATATAATAAATATGAATATGGTTATGGTATAATTAAATAAAAGACTAAGTTCATTATACATGAGGTTAAATGTACCCTCAACCAAAGGAAAGTTCAAGGTAAGGGATAATTCTACAATCTCTTCATTATCTGAGGTTGTTTTTAAGTGAGTATTTACTGGAACCTCTCATCCACATCTATTTATCATAAAAATATTTTCAAAAATAAATTTTTAACATTTTATGGAAGGGAATCTTTAATTAGATTATAATTTTAAATGGTTTAAATATGTATTCTTCTAAATCATTCTCATTAATGTCCATGTTTTCATAATGGGTTTTAAGGATTTATTTATATGGAAATATTTTTTTTAAAATGTTAATGACTTTCAAAAGTCTCAATGTGGTATGGGACACTTTGATTCAAAAATTTCTATAGATGTATTCCTTTTTAAATTGTGTGGCTTTAAAATGTTTTTATGAAAAAATGGATATTTTCTTCAAAGAGTTTTACTAATCATTTTCATTTATGTCAACATCCTTTGATGGATTTTAAACTTGTTTGAAGTTGATTTATTATGATAAAAATATTTGATATTATATTGAAGGTTTTTTGATATGTTTGACTATGGATGTGTTATTTTTATACCATTCATTGTTTATGGATAATATATTGACATTTCGTATGCTAGTTTTAATAAAAATGTTTATATTATGTTTAAACCTTTTAATATATGGAATGAATTGGACTTAGTATGTGATGGGTGGAGCCCACTATAGCTCCTCGATGCATCAATAGGTCTCATGAGAGAAACTAGTGTCTTGTCTCAAGGCCTTGAAAAAATATTTTTTGTAGTTTTGGAACAAGGCCTTGACTATATGTTTATGAAGTATGGCATTATGCATTCCAACATTATGAAATTGGATATTGATATTACATGTGATTATTAGACTAGTAGAATATCCTTATGAATAATTAAATGGAATTTTTTGATTTTTCTATTCCATATTATGCAGAAGTTTTTGTTTAAAATGATTTTTTTTAGTTTTATACATTTCTTTAAATGTTTATACTTATTTGTGAATGTTTCCTCTATATTTGTATCCTTACCGAGCCTTTGAGATCACCCCTTTCTTATGTTTTATTTTCCCCAAATTCCTAGTAGTCTTTTATTATAGATAAGTAGGGTTAAGATATGGGATTAATGGAATTCTAAAATGATCATTTATGTTGTGTTTCATTTTCTAATGTTTAATGTAACCTTCATGTATGTAATCTATTGGCCAAGATAGAAAAAATTATTGGTTTTTAGGACGTGATTCCTTTTAATAATGCCAATATATTAAAATAATGCTTCGACTCTGGGCTTCTAAGGTTGGGGAATTATAGTTGGTATCAGAGGAAGTTTAGCAACAACATTGCCAATAGATTTCGTTAAAATCTAATTAGAGAACATTACCCTAATATAGAATTTGAAGATTAGTACAGAAGAACTTACTCAAATATTGGTAATGTAGATATTTTGTGTTTTTTATAGGCAATACATCCCTGCCTGGATACGAACAGGTTAATGCGGCTCTAGAACAAATGTAGCTAAGAGTGAAAACTTTGACAAAGAGTTTCGGGCTTGACACATGGTATACTGGTACATGACAATGGGCCTTGCTACACTCTTGGTTACGACACTCTCGGGGGATCTGCTTTGGATAAATCACATTTTTTTACAAGACATTATGAAGGATTTAGGAGTAAATATTTCCTCAAATAAAACATTATATGATTATATATTAAATGCGTAATCATTTCAATTTACGTTAGGTGTTTTAAATTCTTGGAATTATGCATTGTGATTCATAAACTATCATATTGTATGCCATTGTTTATAAATGGCTCCTAGTATAAAGAATGATAACTCTAGAAATATGCCTGATCCAAAGAGTAAGAAGGATCATATATTTCAAGTTATTAAGAAAACATTTAGAAAGGAAATAGTCTTCCACATATTATCATCATATGAAGAAATAGTATCATGTGTTAATAAGATAAGTAACGAATTTTTTGAGTCCTATGGCTTTGAAGGGAAGACAAATAAGAAAAGGATGGTAGAGAGAAATATGGATAAAGAGAATAATAGAAAGACGGATTTTCCAATATGTGATAACTGTGGAAAGAATCACCATGGTAAATTCTTGAAGGGAATGTGAGTTTGTTATAAATGTAGAGAAAATGGACACTATGTACGTGATTGCAAATGTATGAAAATAGTTTCAAATATACAATGCTTTATCTGCAATGAGTTGGGACACTACGCGAATGAATATAAAAATAATTAGAGTATACCCCAAATGGTGATATTGGATAATAATCAAGTTATGATACTACTGAAGATGAATAATAATGATTATATTTCTTATGTTGTTATTAAAGTATTATGTCATTTGAGTACTATATTAATGATGTATATGTTATAAGAATTATAGGGTACATAATGATTATACTGCAATACTATTTCATTAAGGACATAAGATTGTGTGGAACCAAGAAAAGTGACTCAATAGTAGGTTAATGTCTTTAGAAAATATTTGGTTGAGAGAAAGATAAACCATAATATGGTTATGATACCGATGTAGTGATTTTGTAATAATATATGATTGATTTCGATAAATTATATTGGATATTCTTGACTACGTTGAAACTGATTAATGATTTGTATATTCCATCATTATTGGAGTTCACAACATTTTTGGATATAAAGAGTATGCCTAGTATTCAATAAAGAATACGGGAATCAACATCGTTTTATGGTAATTGAGGGTGTTACTGTGTTTTAATAGAAAACATGATGAAGGTATTCACATGTTATTACGTGGGAAAAATAATCTTCATTGTGTTTACCTACTATATAAATTTTGGACTATGAATTTGGACAGATGTAGTTTTTATGAGTATAAAGGTTTTAATGGATTAATTTTGACATTTGATACTATTATTAAGGTTAAATCATTTCATAAGATTTTTTTTGGATTGTTATAAAAAGGATAACTTGGGGGTCGAGCGACAACCTGTCGCGTCCAGCAAGCCCGTGAGACTTAAACCCTTAACAGAAGGGAGATAAGGGTGGATCACCTACCACTGACATACGTGATGTCCTGTTTAGTATAAGGTATTTTTTTAAATAGTCTGACTTGCGAATTATAAATTCATTATTTTTGGAACCCTATACGATTGGAATAAATAGAATATTTTTGAATTTTATTATCTTTTAGAGTGAAATATGAGTTTGTGGAAGGAATTAATTGAATTATGAAACTCTACATTTCAAGTATATTTTTCTTCCTATTCTATGAATACATTAATTCTTAAAATATAGGGAAGGGATCTTAAAACCAAAAATGTGTTATCATAATACCTTATGTTTTGTTAAACCTACGATATTTTAAATCATCATAGATTGATGGATTTGAGGCTCTCAATTTTACACTTGTTTGTGATTGATGACATCAATCACTCCTTATAAATATTTACATTTTTCTAAAATTATGTGTCTCTAATTTCCACCAATGTTCTCTTAATTGGGATCATAATTTGGTGGTGAATTTTTCATTTCCTATTCCTTCTTATTAAGACTAAATTTTATTAACCTAATTTCTGATGTGGGTTTTCAACAAAGTTATTTTTCTATTTTAACCTTTTATTTTCAAAAAAAATTTCAAATTGAGAGGATAAAATTTTTTAAAGGATGGGAGAATGTAAAACCCCAAGAATTCATAGTATGTTATCTCTTCAAAGTATTTCAATAACTTGCGCTACACGCAACACTGAGTTCGAGCACACCACGAATTACTAAACTAAACATTAAAAAAAGAGGTTTTAAATAGTATTAAACACATTTTAAATTTTATATATCATATATAATTTTAACTTTCATCTATTTTGTTTCTTAGACATAATATAGGAAAAATTCAATTTTTAAGATAAAAGAGGTATTTTTAAAAAAATGCAATTTTATGTATTTTAATAGAGAACCCCATTAAAATCCAATAATTGAAACTTTTATATATTCAATTTAATGAAATTAAATTCATCTTTAGAATAGGGATATAAAAATTTATTTTGGATAAAATTTTGGTACTTTTCTTATAACTTTCATATTTTGATGAATATTGAAAAATACTAAATTTTAATTAAAGACAACTTTTTTAATTAAAATAATTTATAGTATTAAATTATATATTTGAATGATTTATAACTATTATTAGATTATATTTTTATCATTTAATATAATTTAGGTCATTGGATGTAATTTCACATTTAAATTGGACATAAACAAGTGTCAATCTTTTGATAGATTTTATTTCTTAGAAACATGCGTTTTGTTTTGACAACAAGAATTAATTTTAAATTAATTTCTTCCACTTTTGTTTTTTGAATTTGGAAAAATGGATTATATATTTGGGATTAAGAGTTATAACTTTTGTAAATAGGTAACTTTTATTTTTAGACATTATAAATAATTACTTCGGTAAATATTTTACTTACCATTGTTAAAGGGTAAATCTGGTAAATATGGGTAAATAAATAATATTAAAATAAAATTAAATTACCCTAAAACTTGTACCATACCAACTAGATGATACATTTCTCAACATGGGCATCCTTGGGTCGATTTTAGGACCCCATGGAGCCACTTGGGAGTGATAATGACATTTTATATTAATTAATATAAAGTAAAGACAAAAATAACAAAAGAATGTATCTTTTAGTAAAACATTTTATATGGAGTTATATAATTGATATCTTATACTATAAATATAATTTTTAAATATAAAAATATTTCCTACATGATTATATTTTATTTATAATTTTTAGACATACAATAATTATATTTATTTATGACACAACAATGGTGTAATATTTTCCTTATTAATAAAAGAATCAAATAAATGATATTGTAAATATTAAAATAAATATAATTTGAATTTTTTGAGGACATACACGAATTTTATATGTTAATATGAAATGTTATAATTGATTCAATGTATTGTTTTCTAAGTAATCAAGTTGTGATGGCTTTCAAAAAAACCAAATACTAATAGTGTCAAAATTAACATAAATTAGTTTTTAAAACAAATACTATATTATTGGTTGATATAATCTTCCAAAAACTCTAATCCTCTATTAAAGGGATTAGATAATATTATATATGTAATTAACGAACTAATTGTGGTTCTTTTCAAAGATTAGAGTAAGTTTATTCACCATATAGTGTAATAATACAAGAAGACGTGATAAAAGTAAAACTATTTAACTAAGAGTCAAATCTAAAAGATAAGGTACAAATGGTAACCTAAACATGTGTAAAACCTATTGGTTGATAGTATTTATACCCATAACCACATAAGTATAGATATAAATTCATTTTAATCCTCTATAAATAGAATATTAATGTACAATAAATTAATATTTTAATCCTTTCCTAAAGTGACCCACACCCCTCTAATAAAAGGGCACTTACCCTTATCTCCAATTCAGACCTCAAAAGCCATTTGGCTCGGCCAAAACCTACCCAAATACCCCCTCAACTTTCCTAAAGTTAACTTATAGGCCTTACATTGATCATAATTCCATCCTAAGGTTCCCTTTTGATCAAATGAAAAGGAAACACCCGAAGAAGATGTAATAATTTCACCACCCTATTTCAAGTCCTTTTATTCTTCCACTTCCTCATTCTTTGTTTTTTCCATACTAAAATAATAACCACAGTACCTTATATTTACTGTGATTTTATTATAAATATGGTACAACCATATTCTTTATTCTATCCATCCTATAATGACAAAGTCACCATGCGTGCGTTTGTACAGCTCGCCGTCTCCACATCTTGGTGTAGTTTGTTATTCAAACACTTCATTATTTGGATGGGTATAATAATGACTATAACTGATGTAAATAATAAATATAAAATGTTAATGATTTTTTATATATGATATCTCATCCAATTACATACTATTTCTCCATCAATATAATGATATTGTCGTTCGTGCGTACGTACGAATTACCATCTCCACGACACGATGAGATTCATTTCCACGTTCACTATTCAACGATGATTATTAAAATATATATTATTAATAATTATGTAATATATGATATAATAATTCTAATGAATATATATATATATATATATGAATATACTGACAAATTTCTTATTCACTTACTTCTGTTTCATACGATATGGAAACTGAAACAACGTTTATGCCTACGTATGGCCTACCGTCTCCATAAACTGTGCCCCCCCCATTTCATATATCTATTTATTATAAATATTTATATTCTGAATATATATGATATAAAAATCAATTTTTATATTCAGGAAGTACTTAAATCAAGATCTTAATGATATGATCAAGAATAACAAGTTAAAACACATACAATAAAGAAATCGATTATTACCAGAAATGTTAAATTCACATTGAAATAATTATTAAATAGGTAGTATAAAGTCATTAATGAATCATGTATTATATAATACATATGAATATGGTTATGGTATAATTTAATAACATACTATGGTCATTATATAGGAGTTTAAATGTACCCTTGACCAAAGGAATGTGCAAGGTAAGGGTTAATTCTACAATCTCTTCATTATTCGAGGTTGTTTTTATGTGAGTATCTACTGGTACCTATTTACCATCCAGATCTGTGTTTCATAAAATGAATTTAAAAAGGAATGTTTTAAGGTTTTATGGAATGCAATTTTTAACTAGAACATCATTTTAAATGGTTTAAAAATTTAATCGTCTAAATCATTCTAAATAATGTCCATGTTTTCAAAATGGTTTTAAGGAATTATTTATATGGAAATGAATGTTTTTAAAATGTTAATTCATTTCTAAAGTTTCAAAGTGGTATGGGACACTTTGATTCTAAAATATCTTTAAATTCCTTCCTTTATAAATTCTGTCACTTTTAAATGTTTTTATGAAGAAGGGATATTTCTCTCAAAGTGTTTTACAAATCATTTTCATCTATGTCAACATCCATTGATGGATTTTAAACTTGGTTGGAGTTGATTTATAATGATACAAATATTCTATATATTATTGAAGTTTTTGTGATATTTTTGACAATGGATGTGTTATTTTTAAACCATTCATGGCTTATGGATAAAGTTTTGACATTTTGTATGCTAGTTTTAATACGAATGTTAATGTTATATTTAAACCTTTTCGTATGTGGAATGGATTAGACTTAGTAATTTATGGGTTGAGCCTGTTACAGCTCCTCGATACATTGGTAGGTCTCATGAGACAAAACGGTGTCTTGGCACAAGGCCATGAAAAAATCTTATTTGTAGTATTGGAACAAGGCCGTGACTATGTGGTTATGATGTCTAGAATTATGCATTCCAATATTATGAAATTGGATATTGATATTATATGTCATTATTCAACTAGTAGAAAAACAATGTGAATAAGTAAATGGAATTATTTGATTTATCTTTTCCATATTATGGTGAAGTTTAAGTTGGAAAGGCTTTTGTTTTAGTTTTATACATTGCGTTAAATGATTATGATTATTTTTGAATGTTTCCGCTATATTGTTATCTTTAATGAGCATTTAAGATTATCCCTTTCTTATGTTTTATTTTCCCTGGATTCCAAGAAGTATTTTATGACTGTTAAGAAGGGTTAAGCTAGGGGATTAATCACATTATCAAAGGAGCATTTATGATGCATTTTATTTTATAATGTGTAATGTAATGTTCATGTATCTAATCTATTGTCCATGACTACTAAACCAATCAGTCTTTTGAGACATGATTCCTTGTAATCATGCCAATTTATTTAAATAATGCACCAACTATGGGCTTCTGGGGTTGGGGCGTTACAAGCTTTTAATCACCACCCTTCTTGATGTAACCCATATTACTAGGGGATATTGAGAATATGGTTTGAACTTTTATTTGGGGATGAAAAGGGAGTTAATATAGTGGTATATTGTTACATCACATGGATTGGAATAACATATAGGGCCAACATACATGGTTTTGTGTTACTCTTAGTAATGATTGTGTGGTTGACACATGGTATACCAAGTCGTACGGTCAATTCATGCATGGTTACTAGTTCCTTCTCAGTTGGTTTATGTAATGCGTTATTGGTTAATTGAGTTTTGACTAATATTGAAAAAGGGGTTTGTAATTTAAATGGTTTTCAATTAATTTTATAACATTTTTAAAATGTGAGTGCATATTTTGAAATAATTTTAGGTATCAATTTTGAAATTTAAA
The DNA here is from genome assembly GCA_963277665.1 of Viscum album. Classification (NCBI taxonomy): domain Eukaryota; kingdom Viridiplantae; phylum Streptophyta; class Magnoliopsida; order Santalales; family Viscaceae; genus Viscum; species Viscum album. Next base: position 1,307,715,811 of record OY728163.1, on the reverse strand, counting down.
ATAGAACTTCTGTGACTGTTAAAATTTTAGAAAAATGTTTTGTTATTTAATTTGTGTTGAAATATTGTTTTTAAATTATGTGAAACTCATTTTTGAAACTGAGAGATTTAAAAAAAATAATATTTTGTGAAATTTTTTAGTTTTGAAAAAACGGTTAAAAAGAGAAGTTCTAAATTTTAAACTGTGTAGTATTCTTTTAAGTGGAACCTATTATTTATATCATTTGAGTTTTAATGAATGACACAAGGGAAAACAATGTTAAGTGACCTTGGTTAGGTTTTGAAAGGGTTATAAATGTTTTCAACCCATGTTTGGAAAAGTGATTTTTTTGTATTTTAAACATTAATGTGCGTGTTTTAATGTGAAAATTGGTAGTTTTGAAAAGATTTATTCCTTTATAAAGTTGATTTTTTAGTTTTTATTTGTGATTTATAATGGTAACAATTTTTTTATTGGGATGCATAAATTGGTGAATTCATGTTTCATGTTATTTCAGTATTCCCTAAAAATTTCTTGATAGAGAGTGTATAGTTGTTATATAGGATGTATTCCACTATGTATTGGGGAATATTGGTTTTGGTAATCAGTATTGAATATTATTTAGTTGGTTTGAAGTTTTCAAGTTTTAAGTGGTTGAAATCGTTGAAAATATTTCTAATAAGTGTTTCTTTGTGTATTTGCACTTGATAAATACCAATGTAGTACTTATTGTTTCCATGATAATCCAATAGACGAGGTGCATTATGTGGTGTGGTTATCACTTATGTTAATGAGAATTTCCCAAGTGAGTGGTTGGGATGGATGTAGAAGGTGTTTTTTTCTGATTAGTTGGGTTCAACGAGGGTTGGTGTTCTAGGATATTGTCATATGTTGTCCTCTATTGACCTAAGGTTGGATCCCATGTTAATATTATTATGGAATTATTCTTTCAGGAATTTCTTGTTTGGGTAATTATTAGTCATATCATGTCTTATTGTTCCATTGAATGTGGCTTCTTTGATCACCAATTGTGTTTTTTTTTCTATATCGAAATAGGGATTTTTGGATGGGAATTATCAGATTTTGACTATATAGGATCAAATGATTCAGGATATCAAGGTTTTAGACAGAGACCTCAAAGTTACGCTCTTCACACAGTGGTGTAGCTAATTGGTGTTGATGGGTTCTCTTAAAAGAATTCTATTTTTCCCATTTATTGTTCCTCTAGGTTTTCATAAGTTTTATATAAAAATTCTCTATTTCTGTTAGATGATGGAATATATATTTTTTCAGTTTCTTATAGTGAAATCAAATCCTGATATAGAAGAATAAATTTTCTTTTCCTTAATTTTAAATGTTGGGTTTTAGGGGAATTATCCAATTGAGAAATTGTTAATATTGAAATTTTGAAAATGTGGAGTTCATAAATCCATGAATAAAATATTGTAAATTTTGGATCTCATTAAGGATTTTGAGTTATTCTGTATTAGGAGATCAATGTTTTACCTAAGTCCCAATGTGGTGGGGAATCTACTAGAGAAGGATCTCATGATGAACATGGTCTTCATGTTTTATCATTTGGACAATTATTTATTCCATCCTTACTCGACCATGATCATAGTAGATTGGATTTCTAGTGTAGTAGGTGATGTTAAAGATTCATGTGGAGATCCCAAATAGATCATAATGATTTTATAGTGATTTCTATTTTGGGGATAGGTCATTCCTTGTTTTGAGTTGTGTTTGGAAATATAAGGATCTCTCTCTTTTTATTATCCTCTTTGATGGTTTGAGTCTCCTGGTATCATTATCTATCTCTTTGGACTTTTGTTTGATTTTGAGGATGATCTATTACCCACTTTTGGTATTTTTATTTTTTTGGTTTTAAAAAGGAATGTGAGTGTGGGTTCTTCAGTCTTTAAGTTTTCAGGTCTCTTATTGAGGGATAGTTTGTCTGTTTTACATTTTTATTGATGAAATTATTATCTTTTTATTTTTCAGGGGTATACAATGTCACAATGTTGAAAATTTACACACCATGGACATTATTAAATAATTAATTCTAACCTCTATTTTTAATTTTGGGTCATGAATGTTTTAAAATTAAAATTTTATGTTTTTCAGCATAGGCTCACAACAGATACATGGTTTATTGAAATATTACATAGACCGTGTGAGTGTGTATATAAATTTTAGAGAGCCAACCACTTGGATGGTGCATGGTTTCCCTAAATGTGCACTCTATCTGTGTAGGGTGTATATGGTATATAGTAAAGGCACACAATTGGTGTACATTTTAACCAACCATGAGACCAACCCCTATACAGTTTCCAAGGGTATTATTTTTTAAAAATAGAAATTTTTATCTTAAGATTTTCAAACACAAAAAGGGAGTTCATTTCACCCCTTTTCACATTCCTTATTGATGCACCATCCCCATCCCCTTTCTCTTAGACTCACACTCCATCTTCCCTGCCTCTCTTCATCTTCAGTCGTTTCAGCTCCCATATATTCGTGTGATCATAAAAAATATGATTTTCCACTTCTACACCACATCATATACCCTTTCTCCCTTACCATTTCATGGTATGAGTTCATCCAAACACTAGAGTGATTAACATCGTTCAATTTTTAGGTGTTTTATTTTCAAATCGAGTTTCTTGTATCTTGCTGGCTTCTTTGGATTCTTTTGAGGTAACATTAGGTCACATGCATTAAAGGTTTAGAGTATCTCTTCATTTTGAGGTAGGGTTACCTATGTTCAAGATTTAAAAAAATCATTTATTGATTGATTAATTAAATATATATTTTTATAATAATTTTTTGGTATGTAATTTTTGGAAAAGTTTTGTTGTTAATGGAGTTGGATTATTCCATTTTTTCTATACTTGCCTTATTTTTTTGCATTTGGATTTACATATAAAAGTTTGTTTTTATTTTTTTTAAATTTTAAATCACCGAGATGTTCTATTTGGTTTCCGAATTTTTTAACCAGTTTTCCAAAAAAACCCAATTTCATGTTTTGGTTTCTTAAAGACCCTATTTGTGATTTATAATTATACGATATTTAATGTGTGACTTATTCATATATAAATATATAGATACATATATAAATACCTTGTCTGTACATATTCAATCATGATGACATGAACATGTACATAAAAGAAAGGGGTTATTATATATATATATATATCAAGGTGTATATATATTAAATAATTAATAATGGTTTAGGAATGTAAAAACTATAATATAAGAAGTGGTTTTACAAATAATCAATATTTATTTATAATAATACAAGGCCTAGTTGGCTCCTTCAAAAAGATATCAAAAATTGATATACACTTTAATAGAATCATATAATTTTATGTATTTTTTGGACTCATGTTTGCATGTTTGGAATGTTGATACGATTAAAAGAAAAAGGGGATTCAAATTGGTAGTAGAAGGAGGTGAGGTATTGTTTTATGATTTATTTGAATTATTTTGTGATTAAAACTTGGTTTTTCTACTACAACTCCCTTATATATTCTAGTTTTGGGTATATCACATGGGAATCCAAGGTAGCTAGGTTGGTAAACTAGGACTCTTAGCTAGGGGAGCTAGAAAGACCTTATCCTAGGTCTCTCTAGCTTGATTACGATACACCACTAACTAATTGATGTGACATGGATTATTACCATTGGACCTTGGATGTATCACCTCTAATAGATCTTACATGGGAAGTGGTATCTTTGATCTCCAAGATGTTTTGAACCATAAATCCCATATAACACTAATACTTAGTGATTTCTCATAGTTCTTTCTCTCATTTTACTCCAATTCCAAGGTATAGTTTTAAAATGAACCTTTATTTGGGTTCCTTTTGATGTTTAAAATGATAATAATATTATTTTATTCTATTATTTTATATCATCTGATGACATGATTTTTACTACCATGATTCCTTAGTAAGACTCTTACTTTTGAAGATCATTCATTTTTATTCATGGATTACTGGAAATTATCTCATTATTTGGGAACTATTTTGAAAATAAAGAGGGAAATGGGTTTTCTGAAGTAATGTCTTGTTACTTGTTTCTGTAAAATGAAGTACGAAGCCATATATTTATATATTATTATCTTCCAACTAGCTTGAAATGGATTTATCATTAAAGGTATGGCATATGGTGTAGTTTCTCCTTTTTCATCCCTAATGAGTGTTTATGTTATCACGCATATATATATTTATCATTTTTAGATGAAATTATTACTTATCTTTTATTCTCTCTCATGATACATCATGGTTGTAATGTATTCGGTGGATATTTTTATAGTCACAAGAATATAGGTATGTTTATTGTTTAGTTTTTATTTCATCTTCCTATATCACATTATCTATTTAGGCATTGATCAAACTGTTTCGATAGAATTTAGCTCTATATTTCTATGTAATAAGTAGAGCCTTTGTAGGTGGGAATAATTTCTGTGTATAAGAGGTTGTTTGAAGGGTGACAATGTTTTTAGGTGCTCATTTTTTCCATTTTTTTCTTTATTTTGAAATAAGGATTAGTGTTTATTATTCTTTTCTGAAATAGACCTCAGATGTATGGATGTCTCATGCTATAATTTTATTCAAATTTCTGCCACTACTTTCATATTTTATTTCCCAAGTGAAATCATTCCCATGTTGCGATTCTATAATTCCTACACACATGTGCCAAGTCATGGGGATTGGGAGATTAATTTAGGACTTATCAAGAACTAGATTAGGTGTATAATACGGGAAACAAATATGGTTTGTTCAAGAAAAAATTGTATTAGATATAGAGTAAGGGTTTTCTCTCCATAAGAAACTTGGAACTATCAGAGCCCATGTTATTTGGACTATTTGGTATATGGGGATAACATTATTGAGGATCATGAAGAAGATGACTAAATAGTTATTAATCACAAATACTCATGAATAAACCTATCATACTAGGGTATATTGGTATTTAGATTTAGATTTCTATTTTTTGATGAAACGTGAGTCGATCTGGTGGTACAAGGTGAGCTCAAATGTATTGGTAACCCATGTGGGACCTACGTACCATGTTCTATGTTTCTCTCTGAGATGATTGTGTGGTTGAAACATGGTACACAAACCCATATAGTTAATTCCTACACGGTCACTAGTCTTTTCTGGTTTGGTTTCTGTTTTATTATTGTTTTCCTTTGGAATGTCGTGTTTTAGTTTTAATTTGTTATTTATATTTTTCCAATTTTATTTTGGTCAAGAAGATCAAATCGATTAATTATTATTTTGTATTATTTTAGTATATACCAGAATGGTCTCAATAAGGATATGATGGTTTATCTCTAGTATGTCTTCCTCTATGTCTAGGGGAATATCAGTTTTGAGAATTTGTATTGGGTATCATTTTTGTGGGTTTAACTATTTATGTTTGAGGTTTTCGTAATACATGAGGAAATTGTGAACAAGTATCTCTAGGTATTCCCCAATTTAAATAATTTGGTTGTATAAATTTTTTTCATAGTAGTCCAATATATGAGGTTTATGAATCAGTGTTGGTATTGCTTCAGTGGATGGTAAATTCTTCGGTGTGTGGTTGGCATGACTAGGAAAATTGTTTGTTGGATCAGTTGGGTTCAACTGGGGATGGTGTTATGGGAGATAGTACCATGTTTTCCTACCTTGACTTCATATTAGTTACCATGTTGACCTTTATAAAGCTTGTTCTTTTAAGGAATTCTTTGTTTTTATAATTCATAATCGTATCTCATCTTCATGTTCTATTCTGTGTGGCTGGTTGGGTCAACAGAATAGGTTCTGTAAGTTTCTATACTAAAAAAAGGGATTTTTGGCCAGTTATTATAAGCTTATGAATACTAGAAAATAGATTATTCAAGATATTTTGGCACTGACCCTAGGTATCAGAGATAATTTCTCCACATATCAGAAGTGTTTCTGGGTTTTATTTGGTAACTTTTGGTTCTTTCTATTCTATTTACTATTTATTGTTTATTTGGTTTTTTCTATGTTATCTATCCAAATTTTCTCTTTGTGTGAGATGATGGAATCTATTTGATTGTGGGTTTATTTCAGAGAGATATATTTCTAATATAGAAGAATCCCTTTTCTTTTCTCTCTATTTTGAGTTTGGGTTTTAGGTTAAGTATCATTTTGGGAAAATATAATATTATTATTTTGAAAAGGTGGGGTTCATCACTACATGAATCAATTCATGTATTTTTTTTGATATCATGAGGAATCATGAGTTATTATAGCCTGGGAGATATATTTTTGAATGGAATCTTAATCTGGTGGGGGAGGGGCACCATAGAAGGAGATCATGGTGATACAGTCCTTCAATATTTCTTATTGGGGAACTTCTTAATTTTGGTTCCACATGACCCCAATCATAATATCTTGGTTGGACCGGGTCATAGGTTGGGTGAGAGATTCCCATGGAGATCCTGAATATACCATGATTAATTTATATGGTGATTTCTATGTTAGGTATCATGGTGTTCCATGTTTTGATATGTTTCATTAAATTCAAGTCTCTATCTCTCATTCGATTATTCAATTTGACGGTTTGAGTCCCTTGGTCTCAATATCTATCTCCTTATATAGTGGTTTCATTTTAAATATGATCAGTTATGCAATTTTAATTTTTTTTATGTTTACTCTTTTTAAAAGGAAATTTACTATGTATTCTTTAGTACATTATCTTTTAGGCCACATCTTGAGCTAGAGATTGCCTCTTTTACATTTATCTCAATCAACCAAATCTCTTGGTAATTTCAAGGGGAAGAAAGTCTCATGGTGGGGAAAATTTTTACACACATACAATGATTTATTATTATTTTTCTAATTATTTAATTATTTTTTTCTGAGTTTTGTAATTTTTGGTTAATTTTTTTAATTTAAATTTTGGGTTTTCTAGTATAGGCACATCATTTACGCACAATTAGTAGAAACAGTGCACATACTATGCATGGGTGGTTATAACTTTTGTAGAGATGAACACATGGCTGGTGCATGGTTTCCATAACCATGTTCCCTACTCATGTGGTGTGTCCAAATTCTCTAATATAGGTTCATCATTGGCACATGGGTTGGCCAACCTTATATGCAAACCATATTCATTGTCTAGGTGGTGTTTTTTCTCTTTTAAAAATCCATAAATTTCCAACAAAATTTTAAAATCACTAGTGGTGGATTTTATATACCCCTCCCTTATTCTACACTAAATCCACCAATCCCCTCCCCTCTCTCTTGGTCATATACTTCACCTCCTATCCTCTAACAATTTTTTGGATTTTCACCCCCATCTCTTCGTGCGATCATAAAAGGCAATAATTTCATCCTCTTTGACACTTCCTTTTCAATATTTCTCATTTCACTCACCGGGGAGTGGGGATGTCTAGACACTATTTTAATTATCATGGTCCTTTTTTTTTGAATTTTCTTGGTAGCTAGAGTTTCTACCATCTTGCAGGATTTATTCGATTTCATTCCAGTAGGATTTGGTCTCCCACATCACATGTAGAATGATTCCCTTATATTTAATATAGTTTACCCTATATTTAAGACTTATGGAAATGAATGATTTATTGATTTTTAAATACTTGTTTTTTTATATTATTTTTTAAGTAATTTGTTTAATGGAGTTTTTGTGAAAGGATTTTATTTATTTTATGTTTTCCGCAGTTTTCTCATATTTACTCTTTGGGATTTTATTATAAATTAATATTTTGAAGATTTTTTGTAAAGTTAATTCTTTTTTAGGGTTGATTTGGTTTGAAAATTATTTTTACATGTAAATTGGATGTTTATAAGGGTATTTTTGTATTTTCCCAAATTTTCTATAATATCCAAATATATTGTTTTGGTTTCCTAAAGACCAACTTTATGATTTCTAATTATTTCTAAATTGGTTTTGGATGTAATGTATTCACCATAAATACAAAATATCAGTTACAAAAATTTGACCCTAAAGCTACTATAGGAATTTTTATGGGATATTCTACAACTAGTAAGGATTATATAGTTTTTTAATAAAATGAATAATGTTATTGATGAAAATATTTATTTAATTTATTATTGATCAAATGATTTTTCTATAAAACCATGAGAATTTAAAAATGTTAATGATATTTTAAAAACTTCTTCTATAATATTACTAGAAGATAATTGACAACTATTAATTCCATATCCTCCAGAAATAAGGCCACCAAGTTTTCAATATCTTAAAGATACTTTAATGGAATGTATACATCCATTAGTTGAATATAATATTCCCAAATTACCCAAAAATAATTCAATACTAATAATTCAACAGAAGAAATAATTGAAAGTATCCTGAATTCCTATCATAATTTAAACCATAAAGAACAAATTCTACTTCAGGTGATGAAAGTTTGATAAGGACCATGTAAGAAGGTTACTTTTTTTTAACAAAACCACCTCTTGTACTTATTTCAAAATCTTATAAATATACCAATAATTGTAGTAAAATGTGTCCTTTAAAATATGGGTTGAAAATGGAATTATTATTAGAAACAAAGAAAGGATAATTTTTACAGGACATTTTAAGAAGAAGGTATATATTATAGTGAAACATTTTCACCGATAGCCAAATTAGAATCTATCAGATTATTATTAAACTTTTTTGTTCATCTGAATTTTAACTTATGTCAAATGGATATAAAAAGTTATTCCCTTAATACATATATTTATTTGGAATTTTATTTTGAATAACCTCCTCGCATTGAAGATGTTAAATTTCAAAACAAACTATTTAAACATACTAAAGAAATCTATGGACGTAAAAAAGACAGAAGATCGTGATATTAAATAATTTTTAGGTATTTTATTAAAAATATTTTTTTTTAATAAGCGATGATCCATATGTTTTCACAATTATTTTTTCAAAAATCCCATTTTTTTGATATATGTTGATGAAGTATTTTTACTTTAACTCATAAATCTATTTTAAATATTTTTCAATAACTAATGAAAAATTAGTTTGAATTGAGTATGATAAAATAATTTAGCTTCTTTCCATGGTTTTTTAGTTTTTTTAAGAACCATAAGGAAATATTTGAACTCAACAAAATTTCATTAATGATTTAAAAACATTTTTGATTCTAGAAATACACAAAATATTATTACTCCTATAAAAAATTATCTAAAAATTGATCTTGATAAAATCAATAAATTGGTAGATTAAAAACATTATAGATGTATGACATGAAGTTTTATATATATTACTATAAGTTTACCTGAAATAATATTTTAGTATTTTTATATATGATATTTTATGATAATACAAAATAATATCATTTAGAATCATTAAAAAACAATTTGTTAATCCATAAAGGTTCTTTTAAAGGAGTGTTATTTTATTATTATAGAAATAAATTTTTAATATTTATATAGATGCTAAATTTGGAGGTTGTCGGTTAGATTGAAAAATATAATTATAGAAAATGTAATTTCATTGAACATGATTTAGTTTCTTGGTCTAGAAAGAAAATTTTTATTTCTTGAACTTTGCACTATTGAAGTCGAATATGTAGCAGTAGAGAGTTTTTATAATTATGTTTTGTGGATGAAATACAAACTCATAGATTATTTATAGAGTTTTAATCTAAATACAATTATTTATGACAATAACAATGCTGTTTACTTATATATAAACCTAGAATATAACTCATGACCTAAGAACATACATGAAATACACCATTTACTTAGAGATCCCAAAAAATGGGATATAATTACTGACTATATCATTATGGAAAATCAGCTAGCATATATTTTCAAAAAAATTCTTACTTTTTATAAATTAAAATTTATTAAATATAATTTTTCAATGATAAATAAAACATTATATTACTTGAAATGGAAGAAAAAATATTTCCAAATTTTTAATTTAATATAGTTGTAAATGTTGGTTTTCTCTAGAGAGTAGAATATAATAATAAATTTTTTCACTTTGAATTTATGGAAAAAGGTTAGTGTTTTTGAAATTTATTGATTTTGAAATCAAAAGAATATAAATAAATATGAAATTTAAAATAGATTGATGAAATAAGTTATTGAAAAAAATGATATGAGAAGGGTGATCATTTCTAGTTGAGTCTTATAAATGGTATTTCTCCTTGATCCAATTTATACAGTCCTCTTTTGTTATTTTGAATATTATGAGATTCCACAATATCTTCGTCTCACTACCTTGGTCAAATTATGATATTGAGAATAATCCTTTACAAAAAATTCGCTTGGTCAACCATAAATCCAATGTGGAAGATAATTTGAGTGAATACCCTAAATTGTCTTGGGAAATTCCTGATCAAGTCTTTTTATAAAAAAAATTAATAATGACTATTACCACTCCCACACATACTGAAGATCTTGGAGTACTTCAGCACTAAGCCCTAGTCTACTCTATCATATATAAACCAGAAAATAGTAGAGGGATAAAATGATCATTAGAGAAATAAATAACAATAATAAAATCTAAAACAACATATAATTTTACTTGATAATAAAAAATACTATTAGAATTTTGAAACTAGTATAGAATAAAAATAAATTGATTTTATTCAATGAATCGCATGAAATAATGAATTAAAAATATAAAAACTAACCCTTCCCTAATAACATAGAATTTTACCCCTCCATGTTAAGAGTATCATAGAATATAGGGGAATATGAATCCATTACAAACTACAAAAAGGGAAATAGAAGGTCAGAAAAAATTTTCTCTATCATATTTTATCATGATTTTTTAACCAGATTTTTAGGAAAGATCCAAAGATTCAACAAGTTTACCTAGTATGAGTTGTTAATAATTCTTTTTTCTATTCACCTAATGAATTTCAATGACTGTGGAAATATCTAAAAAACATTATTGAAAATTTAATAAAGGTATAATTTCCTTGAAGAAGAGACTCTTCATCTTCCACCAGTTTGAATCATGTAACGACTTCCTTAATGAGAGAATATAACCCTCAAATTTTATATTTGTATTATAATTAGAGAATTATATTTTATAATACTATAAACCCTCATTTGGTTTTCTCTATCATATGGCATGCCTTATTTAATGAATAATATTAAATTCTATTAGTCAAATTGTTTTTCCAAATTGATTGATTTGTTTGAGCCTCATGGAATTTGAATTAGCACTGGGTATATTTGAAGGAGTTAAATACCACAAACAAAATAATACTGAAAAAATAAATTCCCAATTTGGATCAAAATTTAAAATATTATTCAGTAAAAATAGAAGTGATAGATTATAGTTAAAATTCCAAAATTAATCAATTCTCTCAATTGATCTCAAAACATCCGTAAAATCCAGAAATGATGTAATTAAGATCAAATTTGTAAATATTAGGGAATAAACAAATGAAATATACATTAATATAATATAAATATTAGCTCTATAAATTCCCCTACAGTTAGTACATGGACTTAAGGACATGTAAGCATCCACATTAGATTAAAAAAAATTAAAACACATACCTACAAGATTTATTAATTAAACACACAGAAACAAAAGATATCATGAAACCTAAAAAAATTATTTCAAGTTCCCTATTTATATAATTAAATCCATTTACACTTTATTTATCCTTCCATTAACACAAAAAGTTTACCTCACATGAATTTTCTCCCATTACACAAATATAGATTTTTAAAAAGTCTTTTCTCATCCAAACCCATGAAAGAGTCACCATAGGGTTTCTACATCTTTATATCTCTATTTAACATGATTCAAGAACATGTGTTTATGATTAATAATTTTCATTTTTCTTCAGTGGATTTTTCTTGGTAGGTTTTAAATGTCAAAAATCATGAGGCGAGATTAAGAGGGTTGGCTATTATTGAAGAAAAATTGCATGATTCTAGTTTTCAATCATGTATATTATCCTAATCCCACCATTTTGTATAAAATCGGCTCAAATAATCATTAAAACATTACAAAAAATATAAATACTTTATAATTTTGTTTTAGAAAAAATGATAGTTCTTTTTTTACCGACTTCATCACAACTGATTTTTCCTTTGAATTATTCTCTTTAATTACTCCAAAAGGTATATATTTCAGTGGAATAACATTTTCATTGGTAAAAAAATATATTAATCATTTTATTTTCCACAAAAATTAAAACTAAATTATATATCACATCAAAATACTTTTTTTACTTCAATTAAGTTCAACTAGATCAGGAATTTTAACTTTTAGAGATTGATTTATAGGGAAATATGGATTCTAATGTAGCTGAACTAATAGGTTATTCATGGATTACAAGGTCTACAAGGATTAAAGGTACATGGTAGGTCAGAATCAAAAGTGTTTATTGATTAGTAGTATTTTAAAATAAAATAAATATGTCACTCATTTAAAACTCAAGTACCTCAAACCCTCAAGTTTTGATAGAAATAAATCAAATTTTGGATAAGGAATGTATAGATTGTTTCTATAAATGAATGAGTTGAATGTAAATAATATGAAAAAGGGTTCATAATCATCACATTGAATATATTTTATAGGTAAATGCATTGATATGTTGCATTTAATTAAAAAATCAATGGTATTTACATTAACTTATCGAATTTTTAATATTGAGACAAAATTATTTTTTACGTTCATGTATGTTCATTTTGAAGTGATAAATAGTTTAAATCATTGACATGAGTTTAAAAAATGGTAAATATAATCATATGAGATAACTAGTTTCTAAAAAATAGAAAAATTGAAAAATAGTCACATAAAAATTTGATACAAAACACAAAACAAATTTAAATAGAAATATGAAAATCTTAAACTACAAAGGTTACCTGCCATAAATATAAATGATGCATTGGACTCATTCTATTCACGTATATTTAACATATATGTTTTTTTAAAATTTAATCAAAACTAGAAAGTAAATATTAAGGAGAGGTACAACTTGACTTATTGGCAGTGCAACATTGATATAATCTCTGAAGTACTACTCACTGAAAACCTACAAGAGAAAGTAGGAACGATAACATATTTTTTTTTTTGAAAGGAATGAATATATTTTTAAAATAAGGATATACCATTATTTAACCCCGAAGTGGGTCGTGGGTTTTTACTACCTTGATATGGGAAGTACGAGATATCACTTATATACAGATGGGGGTGGATTTTCTTTGAGATGAACCAACAAATATTCTTCTTTTAATCATACAATTATTCCTTTTTATTGAGGACACTATGCATAGAGTATTGCAAATCCACCCCTTAGCAATGTGACAAAACATCCTAGGTGAGGGTAGGATTATGTATGGGTCCTCTTGTTTCTCGTTTTTCACTCATATAACCTCTTATTAATTTTCCAATTCTTACTTTAAGTATGATTAATAAATCGAATAATCAAAGGGAAAGTTTGAGTGAAATTATATTTGAATAAAATTAATGCATAAAGATTTATTATCAATGTATTGTCCTTAAAAACAAGTAGATCAGATCTTTATTTACTCTATAAAATCCAGATGGATATACTAATGTAATTCCTCCAATAAACATTCAAAAATTTTAGGTCAGCTCTATATGTTCATTAGTTGGTGGATCTTATTTTCCTTCTTCTTCCTACAAGGAATAATAAGAGTTTTCCAATTATAAAAATCTAAAATAATGAGGGGTTATACTCAACTTGGATTCGATAAAATTAAATGAGAATGAGTTCAATGAAAACCCAACCCATGATATATAGTTAGTTGCAGTAATCTTCTCTTTGAAAATAAGGATACTTTATCTCCATAGTGAAAGGTGTGGGATATAGACAAATCATAAAATCCTTAATTTCATCTCATTATTGAAATAGATCCACATGAAACAAATGTGATGGCTTAAGATACATAGGGATTATGATTTCTCAATACACTACCACCTAGGGAAGGCAAATTCGGTAGCATATGCAATGAGTAGGAAGGATCACGACATTATTATCCAAATAATGATTGAGAGGGATCCAATGTTAACAGAAATTGTAAAGAAGGATATGGGATTTTCAAATAAAGTAAATACTTCAATAATCTTTCATGTGATTTAAAATCCATCTTTATTAGAGAAAATTAATAATTATGAAATTCAAGGTGAAGACTTTCAAAAGAATATTAATTGCGTTAATTAAGGAAAATATATATAATTTTTTTATAATGATAGTGTTCTAAAATTTATAAAGTGGATTGTTGTCCTATGTAAACCCAAGATAAAAAGAGAATCGTTGGAGAATTCTCATAACACAAATTTTCCTATACACCCTAGTAGAACAAATTGGTATAATTTTGTGAATGAATGATTTTTTTGGGATATCATGAAGTCTGAAATTTGTAATTATGTGTCCAGATGATTGGTTTTCCAATAAATGAATATAGTGAGTTTTCATCCAAAAGGATTCCTAAAAAACCATCCTATTTCTGTTTTGGAATGGGACGTAATTACTATGCACATTTTCAGAGGACTAGAAAATACTCCTAAGAAGAATGATGCAATATGGCCCATTTTTGATTGCCAAAAAATATACACATTTCATTTCAATAACATATGAAATTACTTTTCGATGCCTCATAAGACATTATATAAATGATGTTGTAAGACATCATGGTGTACTTCCATATATTTTTTTTATCATGATCCTCATTTCACATAAAAATTATATAAATTTCCCCCAAAGTCCCTAGATACCGAGCTTTATTTGATCACTAACTACATTCATTATACAAATGGAATTTTTGAAAAATCAGTTTAGTCAATTTAATACATGTTGAGTTCATGATCACTCATTCTTCTAGATATGTGGGATCAGTACATACCTTTGAATTATTTTTCCTAAAACAATAGATTACATTGAAGTATTCAAATGGAATCATAAGTAGCATTTTATAAATAGATATTTTGTACTCCAACTTGTTGGGATGATGTTGGTGAAAGAAAACATATAGTCCTAGAACATGTTTAGGAAATAATGGAAAATATGAAAAACATTCAAATCCATATCAAAGAATCTCCAAGTAAGTAAAAGATTTATTTCAACAACTCAATGAATTATTTTTAATTTCAAGTGGTATATAATGCTTTCTTAATGTTATATCCATGGTCGGGTGTTATATGATTTCATAAGAAATGAAAATTAAATCCATGGTACATTAGAAATTTTGAAAATCTAGATCAATTTGGAGGAGTGTATTACCATTTTAGAATGCTTCCATGTATCAAAAAGTTCATGATGTTCTCCAAATATTGTTTTTATGGAAGTAAAATTCATACTCTACACAAGTACTCACCTATGAAGAAACATAACTTGAACCTTATTTGTCTTAATATGTAGAGCATAATGAGACTCTCAGCACTAAAGAACAAGTGTTGAGGAATAAGACAACTTGAATTTGAAAGGTTCTTAGGAGAAAATGTAAAAAAGAAGAGTCTAATTGGGAACCCTAGAAATGTATGATGAAGAACCAACCAAATATTTTTATGAGGTGATATTCTATAAATTTTTAGGAAAATTTTTTGTTGGTGCGAAAAATGTAATGCCCCCAGATTTCATGATACATTTTCTTTTTTAATAAATTTAGTAGATGACATTGAACTCAACACCAAGTTCAAGCATACCATGATATATTAACCAAAAAATTAAATTAGTGGTTATGAATTGTATTAAACACATTATGAAATCGAATTATATTCTATATAATTATTTTTATATAATTATATATGAAGATATCTGATTTTATACATAAAAACTATATTTTTTTAATATGGGAATTTAACCACCTTTTAATAGCACAACTATTTTAAAGAAAAACTTTGGAAATTTTATAAATATTTTTTCTTCAAAATATACTTCATTTTTTAATTCGTAATATCAAAATTATCTTAGGGTAAATTTTTTTCTCAGAGCTTTTATTTTTTTGATAAAAATTAAAAATACTATATTGTTGTAAAAAAATGAATTTTCAAGTAAAATTATTTCAAATTTATTTCTAAAGTCAAAATAGCTCAACAATACATATATTAATACAATTTATATCATTAGATTCATTTTTATATTAAAATTATATATAAAAACATATTGAACTTTTGAACGTATCTTTTTCCCACATTCTTATCACATCTTTGGGATTGGTGTTAATAATTATTTAAAAACTTATGTAAATTGAATTAAAAAAAGGATATACATGGTTTTAGTCAGTATGATCTTTAGTGTCTAATAAGATCATGTTATTTTTTTATATATTAAGAGTAATAACATTAGAAAATTATTATTTTCCAGGGTTAGGGTAAATAAGGTAATTGAAGGTAAAAATAATATTACAATATTATAAACATACAATAACAGTTGTCTTAATTTCATTTGATTAGTGGGTTTTAATCAAAAGCAACCTTTTAATGAAATTATATCCTTTTATTTCAACACATGTTAGAATATGACATTTATAATATTTTATATAAATAGAAATTAAAAATTTCATACTCATGCTATTAATATGTATAAAGTTGTTAATACATGGTTATATAAAAGATAAATTCGACTATAAATAGTATTTTTAAATATAATAAATTAATCATTTTTATTCTAATTAATATTTAATTTTTAGATAAGAAAATTATTTAATTAAAGGCCTTCATAATAACAATAATGTAATTGTTTAATAAATGTATATATCAATAAAATTGTATTAAAAATAATAGACTAACTATAATTTTACATAATTAATTACATACATGAATTTTATAGATTAATTAGACCCAATAGACATATATTAGATGTATTGGTTCTATGTTATCTTGTGATTATGATATTTATAAAAACAAAATTAATAAATTGTATCAAAATTGATATAAATTATACTTTAAAATTGATAATATTTTTTAAATGATATAAAATTCATTAAAATATAAAATTCGTCTGGAAAAATAATATTACTATTAAATATGTCATAATTGATCAATTTGGGGTTCATTTATAATTATATTGTTGCCATATTAACCCATAAATTTTAAAAATGATATTTATCATAGTAAGAGTTAAAATGATTAACTAAGGGTTAATGCTAAAAGAGAAGTGTATTATTTTGACCAAAAAAAGTTCAAAAAATATTTTATGAGAGGATATAGACATATAATAATTTTATCTTTCAAATATCTCACTTTAGTGTAATCTGAAATTGAAAATTAATTTGTGCTATTTTAATACATTGAGAGTTTCCAAGAGTGCACCACCCCTTCCATATAAAAAGACACCTCTTGCCTCACTTTCTTACACCACATTGAGCCATCTATCTCATCCAATACCTAAAAATTAATCCTCACAACATTATTTTATATGTTATTACTATTTGTGTTGTTCTTAAAAGGCTAATCCTATTTTCCCTAAGAGGATACCAATTGAGATTTCATCAAAGAATATGTAATTGTTTTACCAACTCATTCATCTTGTTTTCTTATTCTACATTATCTACAAATTTTTTTCCTTTCTAGTGTAATAAATACAATATAATTTTTTTGATGATATGGTATTAGGATTATTATGAAACTATATTCCACATTTTATCCATCATGTGAATAACAATATCATAATGCATTCATAGGTACAACATACCATCTACACGTTGTGGTTTAATTTTTTTTCGTCAACACTTTCTTATGTTGTGTATAATGACGAATATAATGAATATAAATAATACATAAAATATGATACTGATTATTTATAATATATACCATCCAATTCTTTCCACATTACTATTACGGGGTGATACTCTAGTTCGTGCATACATATGACCTACCATCTCTAAGATGTAATGATATTAATCATCCAATATAACCATTTAATACTGATTATAAAAATGTATATGAGGAATAAATATAAAAATATTAATTTAAGATCATTATTAATGTGAATAATATATATTCTAAGTATAATATATAAGACCTATATGAAAAAATATGTATAAGAAATTGAAATAGATAACACCTAAAATAATGGTAATAATAAAATATTATTAAGAAAATTATATATGAGGTTTTTATATGGAATAATAAAAATGGATATGGTTTTATTATAATTTAATAACATTATTTAACCATTACACATTAGGCTATTTCACCCTAAAATTAAGGAAACTACAAGGTAAGAGTAAATTTTACAATCTAATTATTATCAGCTTTGTTTATACATAACTATTTACTCTAGATTATTTATCATCCATGCCTATGTTTTATTGAAATATATTTTAAAATATTTTTTTTGTTCTTCTAAAAAATTTTATATCAATTTTTCCCTTGTTCTAATTTTTATAAAATGTTTTGAATGGAATGTTTTGTTCATTTTCCAAATAAGGTACTTGATTCACTTTTCGACAAAATACTAAAGGAATGTTTTTTTGAGTTATACAGCTTGATCAAGGATTCCTTTATAGGATTAGAAGATCTATTCATTTAAAAATTTATTCTTTTAAAATTAAACTTCCTTTTTAAATTAATTTCAATAAAATAATGGGTATTTATCTAAAGACGTTTTTAATGATTTCATTAGACGAATTCCATCTATGTCAACATCCTCTATTGGATTTCATGATTTATTTATGTTGTTCTCTTAAGATACCATCTACCATATTTTATTGAATGGTTTTATGATGTGTTTGACCTTGAATGTGCTATTTTTATACCATTCATGATTTATGGTAAATTCATTATCATTTTATATGATAATTATAATACAAATATTTTTGATTGTTATGTTTTGACCTTTTCTTATGAGAAGGAATTAGACTTAGTAAGTGAAGGGTGTGGCCTGATATAGCCTTCGAGGCATCAATTTGTACAACGAGACAAACTAGTTTAGGTATTTTCTATCATCTTTTCCGTTTATATATGGTGTCTTGGATGAAGTATTGATAATATGTTTATGATGTCTTACATTTTTAATTAAAACATTATGAGATTAGTTATTGATATTCCAAGTGATTATTCATCTATTAAAACATACATGGTTATGAATACTTCTCATCTGGATATTTATATTTTGTTATTTTGATCAGTATTTATCCCTTCCATTTTAGGATCCAGATTAGGTTTTAATTGAATTATTTTTTATTCATTCACCTTAATTTATTGTTTATATTTATTTCTGATATCTTCAATTGTATTGTTTACCATTTTTGAGCATCTTAGCTCACCCCTTTACTATGATTCATTTTTCCTCAGGTTGTAATGATGTATATTATGAATTAAATGTAGGGAAATGAAAAGGTAATAAGTGTATTCTAGAAGGAGTACTATGTTTTCTTTCATTCCAAGATGTGATGTAATACTTATTTAAGCAATCTAGCTTCCAATACTACTCTGTTTATTGGTACTTTGGGATTTAAATATTATATCTATGCTAATGTAAAAATTTATGGCACCGACTCTATGACATTGGTTTCTGGGTTGTTACAATATCATTCTATTTTAATTAATTAGAATAATATTTAATTAAGAAGTATTTTAATTAAAATTATTGATTTTTTATATTATTAAAATAATTTAAACCATATAAGTATTATTAGTAATATACTTAATTTACTATAATCCAATGCCTGAAAATGTTTATTTTGAAAAAAACACTTTATTGGAACATATTGTAGATATATTTTTAAATAAAATTTTGAAGCATCATTGAAATGAATTGGATAGAATGGATTCAATATTTTTATTAAAAAAAATCAATATTAAGTAATAATGTCATCTTAATTTTTAGTTATAACTAAAAGTAAATGAAATAAAAATTAATTACAATGATTAATATCAAAATGGGTTTAATAAGTGATTAATCTATAAATATAAGAGTATAATTTTTAAAACAACATTCTAAAAGCCCATTTATTTGATGGATTTGGTCCCCACCCTTATACCATTCTTATGTGGTTTCTTATTAACTGATATGTCTAAGACTGTGAGATGATTTTATTGTAAAAATTAAAAATATTACAACTATTCTACTCTACTCATTTATAATAGGTCACATCCTCCCCTTATTTTATCATACATATCAGTGTAACTATGTAACATCCATAGATTGTTTTGATTTGTTTTTCAAATTATTTTAATCTTTTGGATATTTTTCATTTCATGCAGAACAAAATATAGCTTATGTTATATGAGAGAACCAAATTATTCATTCTTTGTATGCAATATCTAATTGATATTCCACTACACAAAACAAATATATTATCTTATAGTACACTATGAACTATGATTTTATTGTGGTAAACACAATACCATGTCCCTTTGATATCTTGTGTTATTTAATAGGCATATTTTTTTACCTTACTATAATATACTATTAATATGATTGTTAAAATCTTATTATATCTACCACATATAAATTCGAATAGATGTTATGAATAAGATTAATTAAATTATGAAAATATTAATTAATCATTTATATTAAATGAGTATGTTGGTTATAAATTCGTATAAGTGAAGGAATGAACTATTTGAAAATAATTAAATTACATTTCTATGGAATCTAATTCTCTATGTAAAAAAGCAATTTTATATTAATAAATAAAAAAACAACTTTTGAATAATGTTTTCAATAAAATTTATATATTATATATTTGTTAATTTTTTCTGATACACATCCAATATATTTGACAGGTATAAGATAAGAATAAATCTAATTTTATGAATAAAATGATTGATTCTTCTAAAAGGCATCTTACCTCCATTAAATTTCAATAATACTTTAAATATTTTTTTTGGAATATTTATAAAATTTATATGTCAAAATAAAATTCATTTTTTAAATAGAAATATTAAAATTATGTTATGGAAAATATTTGTTATAGTTTTTTGAATTTTAATTTTTTGATGAATACTGAAAAATAATAAATTTTAATTGAAAACTTATTTTTAATATAATTTATTTATTAGTTTACATTCAGATTTTAAATGGGTTTAATGTTATATTAGTTCAATTATACATAAATTAATAATATTTAGGTTATCATAACAAACTCCACTTAAAAATTGGATATAAAAACATAACACAGTTTGAGAAATTTGTATTTTAAAAATATTCGTTGTCATCCAGTCTCTGAGAGTCAATTTAAATTAATTTATCCAAATTAAGAGATTGAGATAAAAAATGGATTCAATATTTTTCTGATATATTATAGTTTCAAATAATAACAACTTAATTTTTCAGCAAATTTATAAGTAACATTCATTATGAATAATTATAATGATTAGGAGAAAAATTAGTTTATCAAGGGACTAAAAAAATAAACAAAAGATCAAAAATGACCTAGAATGTTTTCCAAAATATAGTTAATGGAAATATTTAAAAAAATCCATTTTATCTAATTATATTCATTATTTTACCATTTTTTAGGGTAAAAACGTGGGTGGAATTCCCCTTTCAATACATTATAAGAATGGCACTCCTCCACTATAAAAAGGCACTCACACCTCCCAATTTTAAAAACCTATCAATAACATTTCCTCACCTAAAATCTAATATAATAATCTCAAAATTTACCACCTTTCATAATAGAATGATACATTTTTGCATCAATCCCTCAAATGAATCTCTTCAGTGCAATGCAAGATGAGTTACCCACAGAAGGGGTAACATCCTTCCCCAAGCTTCTGTATCTCAATTTCCTTCTCCATCACCTCAAATATTCTTATTACATGATTATATAATATCATTATTATGAAAAATATATTGATATTTGTTTTTAAGTATTATACCTTCACTTACACACACATACATGTAATGGGTAATGAACTTACCGTTCTTATGTATAGAGAACTACCTCCACCCGAAATGATTTGTTTCATTTTTTCCATTACCACCTATCATGGGTGGGAAATATGATGATTAGTTAGTTTCTATATTATATATTTTATATTTATGATGTATTTAATCCATTTTAAATGTTTTATAAAACATTACTTCATTAATTCCATTTTCTGTAAATTCTATAACATCATTTGTGGATGTGTGCATAATTACCTCCTCAAAGTGATGTGATTTGTACACAACTTACATCGGATGTATTAAGTACAGTTTTAGTGAAATTATATGTTATTTAGGAAATAATAAGTATAATATAATGATTAAATTTAAAAATATTCATATATTCCATTTATATTATTACTTTCATGACAATAGTCAAACAAAAACAATGTTTATGCATACGTAAGACCTACCATCTCCATGAACTGTTCATTCCATTTCATAATTAAATATTGAATAGATAACTATAAATAATTATAAATGTAATATATACTATTTTAATATCCTGTTTTAAATTATTTATAAAATTAAATCATGACCTAATCAATAGTTTTAATAATTATAATTCCAAACATATATGAAAAACAACACAAATATTTTTTGAATCGTAACATTACAAATAAATTATTAAAAAATTGGTAATATAAAGTCATAATAAAATCATATATGGTATTATATATAATAATATTTTTATTTAATATGTTTTTAATAAACTTATAGTTATTATACATGTGGTTTTTAGTGGTATGATGACAGACAAGACCTAAGGCAAGTGTTTTTTTATCTCACATTCACTTTCTATGAGAGAGGATCCATGTTCACATACGATTAATTATATATGGTGTGTATACTAACCATTGATGTATTATATGATTCATAAAAATAAATATATTGGTATTCATATATCCTTTTTATTCACATTATTTTATGGGGTTTATGTTTCTTAATTTATCAAATCCAAAAAGAAATTTTGTCTCCCATTATCTTCTTTGAGGCAAATGCCATGTTAGGCACCGGTATTGTTTTACGAGGTGTATATAATTCCATATTAAATGATATATCCTAAAACTAATTAATTTAATGATAATTTAATATTCCGATAATTTAATTTTCTTATATGTTGGTATAATTCAATCTTACCAAGTCGTAAGAGTGTATTGAAATAATCACGTCGTTTATCAATATTGTAGATGATTATGATTCCATTGATGAAATCTTATATTTTACCACTCTTGGAATCTCATTAATTTTATTATTTTTTAATTATTAATTATATATTAATCTATTGGTATCATTTTTCTACTCTTTTGTACTTAATATAATTGAGATTGATTTTTATGAAGATATGATTTCATCTCTCTTTTTAGTCGGAAATCCATGTTTCATCAAAAACTTGTTTTAAAAAAATCCATAATTTTATACCATTCTCGAATGATAATTTAAATACATTTTTACCCATGATTTACTTTTAAAATAATAAATGGTTTTAAAAAGTAAATATTCTTGTTGTTTACCAACTGAGGCATATTACATAACCTGTTGTGGAGAAAAAGTAATGATTTCCATGTAATAATTTATCTACCATAATGATCATCCTATCATAGAAAAATCCTTTTCATGTTTTAAATATTCCATTTTAATTAATATTTTTTCTTAGTATTATAGAAATTCATTATTTTTATATAGTTATATTAAAGAAAAAATATTTTCGAAAAACTTTTTCTATTTAAAATGTATTTTATATGATTCTCAATGTTTTCTATATATATTTTAAAGAGGTTGATTTCGAAGAAATGGAATTTAATTTATTTAAAATATTCTTTTATATGTTTTCAAAGTATTATAAATTAAAAATGTTTAAAAAATGTATTCAATGTTTCTTTTTTTGGTTATTTTTAATGAAAATATTTTGAAAGTTATTTCAAGCATCTTTTATAAGTATTCAAGGAAACCAGTTTTAAAATATTTTCCATATTATTTTATATGATTTCATGGAAAATGTGTTTTTAAATATTTACAATCTTGTATCATAAGTATTAAAGGGAAAAAATTCAAATTAATTTCTGGCCCACTATCTATGTGGTCAATGTAATTTTAATGAAAATTGTTCTCAATAGGTTTTATATTTAAAACTATTTCTCCTGGAAGAAATGTAATTTTAATCAAGAATTGTTTTTAAAAGATATTTAAAAATTAGTTTACATAAAAGATGACACTCATTTATGTTACTAATACCTTTTGTGAAATTATAAAATTGTTCCTATAATATTAATTCTCTAAATGGTTTATATTTTGATGGCATGAGGTTCATAAAAACAATTTCTCTTAAAAGTTTCATAAGATTATGAAATAGTCTTCCCTTTCTTGGGTAAATTTTTTTTGAAACTCATATTCCATTTATGAGTAATATTTTTATGAAACCAACTTATTTTAACAGGTTATTCGTTGATGAAATAATTACAGAACCAAGATCTAGTACATAGGTTATAATATAATGACATGTTAAGGATGTACATTTCATTTCATGAGTTATGATGTGTTTTTATGATCTTTTAGTATAAGTATTTTAGATTTATTTATGAGTGGGGTGGGATACCTCTTAAATATTCATTGGGTAATGATTTATATATCATGAGATAGACATATCTGGAATGGATACTGAACTCGATTTAGTAAATGTCTTTGTCGAATATGGTTGTATAGGGAGTGATACCTAATAACTAATATTGTTATGGTAGTGAACTATGACTACCAAGATGGCACGGGGAGTAAAAAAATCAACAAATATGGTCATGGTTGTGATTCCTTGATTTTTATGGAAATAATATTATATTCTTATATTTCCTCCACAATTTAATGTCTTGTCACTATATTAACCATTCATGGATTATATTATTTATTTCACTATGATTGATGACTTATAAACAATATATATTTATTTGATGTTTCATTTTTACAATCATAGATATCCCGTGCATGATCTAATATTTTCATGATCATGGTCTCATAACCTTATTACCATTATTATGATTCCATACCTCCATTGTTTACCCTTAATGATCATCTAATCTAACCCAATTTTATGTTTCCTTCATATGGGATACGATGATATGTATTATGTGTGACATGTCAATGAAGGGTGATACTCATGAAGATTACGATTAGAGATATTTTAGCTCAATTATGTAATGGGATTTATAATTCCATTTATCAAAAGGCACTAGACTAATAAATTATTTGGGAGTCTATTATGTACTATATTATGTTTTCCAAAAAAGAATGTAATAATAATATATAAAAATAAAGGGTCCCTAATATTGGTATTATAGAAATTATATATTTACAATTTGGAATCTAGTATGAGAAAAAAATTAGTGAGAACCCTAAGGACACGTCTTATGACATGTATAAGGATAATCAAAAGTATAAAACATGTATTGAAATTTTTCTAAAGTATATAGTTATTGGATTCCATGAAATACATCCCCATATTGATAATTAAAGTGGATGTGGTTCTAGAATATATTTACCAAGGGGTAACCAATTTGAAAGCATTCAATGGGTTTAACATGAACATAGCCTAGAACACAATTTGATGCCTTGATCCAAACCTAGTTTGACGGTCCGTAGGAATATGCTTTATAAATTTAAAAAAACTTCAAAAATAATCATGTAGGATATAAATTGAATTTGGCTATGAATAACCAAGGATATACCTATGGTTTCATATGTTAAAAAATGTTTCATAATTAAAAAAATACTATAAGTAGTTTTTCATGATTATGTGGTTACATTCTATGAAAATTGTTTCTTACTCTATGATGTTTTTTGTTTATTCAATAGATGGAACCCAATGGAACCACATTAATACCTAATGTGATAGGAAATGCAATGATTTTTATCCTAGTCATCTGAATGCTATGGGAGTTGGAATAAAAAACCACATTTCATTAATCATACTACTTTCCTATATTATGAACCATGGTGTAATTCCCAATGTGTAAAGGAGGGGAAAACATTCTATTGAGTCCTTCATGTGGAATCATCCACCTTGGTTCAATGGTTCTTCACATCCACATGAAACAGAAAAATGGATTAGAACCAGAGAAAATATATTCTATATTATCTTATGCTCAGAACATGGGAAATTGATTCTATGTTTTTATCAGTTATAAGGCAAAGTAGACTAGTAGAGGAAAATAATAAAGAATAAGAGGAATCATGATGAAATTAAATCAATGTATTGGGATGAGTTCAAGAACCTATTTTTCAGTAAGTAATTTCTTTATATTCTTCATAGTATGATGGAAAAGGAGTTCCTTGATTTTAAGAAAAAGGATAAAGAATATATTAGTACATATGAGGCTAACATCACTGGACTTGTGAGGTACACTTATATTATTATAATACAATATGGAGGTAACATTAATAGGTTTTTCAGTGTCTTAAAGACATGTTTCATAAGGGAATTGTCTGTAAGATATATTAGTAGCTATGAATAGATTATAAGTTATCCCATCATGTTTGGAATATAGGTTGGACTTACTTTTCTATAACATTATTTTGGAAAAATAAATGATGGAGTTAACAAAAAAATATAAAAACCCTAATGGAATGAATATGATCATTCCATTATGCTCTATCTATGGAAAGAATCATAAAGGAAATTTTATTAAGGGGTGTAAGAAAATTTAATTGTGATGTGGAAGGTCATCACATATTTTATTTTCAAATGGGAAGAAGTTAGCTAACAACAAAAATAAAGAGAAAAATGCAAAAAATTCACCTTCCATGCTTCAGTGATTCAGTTGTAGGGATATTGGTCTTTATAAAAATCAATTACCTATTACAAGGGTGATTGTGGATGAAAATACACAAAACCCTTTGAGGAAAGAGGAATAAGGTAAAAATTATGCAATCACAACGTTTGAATAATATAATCATAACTAGGGAACACAAATCATTCTATCCTTATTTTGTAATTCCTTATTCTATCAATAATTCCTTTAAAAATATTTGTGTCCATTATTTGGTGAAATTTCATGTGAATGCCTCCAAGTTAAAGGATTATAGTATAATAAAATCATGTTTGACATTCTGTCATCTCAAGGATAGACCTAATTTCTCCAGTGATTTTTTATAAGATAAGATATTTTTAAATTAATAAAAGGAAATTTATATTTTAGAGGGGTTATAAGGGTAACCATTTATGAAATGGTTTATGTTAAACTTATGATGAGGTTTTAGGGCTTTGAGTGTTACCTAAAAATATGAATGTTTATCCACATTGGATAACATGTGCTAAAGATTTTGTTGAGTTAAAGATATATGTAGGAACTTTTCATTCTACTTATGGATCTCATGATGAATTTGTACTTTAAGCATGAACAAATTAATTTTATCTCTTAGTGTAAGAGATGACATGAAAATCATGCAAGGAAAACCAAAGATTGAGATTTTAATTATGTAATGAAATGAAATAATGTAATTATATTTAATTATTTTTGCAGACAGTAAATTAATTCATTATCTCCACAAAAAGG
Organism: Viscum album; assembly: GCA_963277665.1. Classification (NCBI taxonomy): domain Eukaryota; kingdom Viridiplantae; phylum Streptophyta; class Magnoliopsida; order Santalales; family Viscaceae; genus Viscum; species Viscum album. The sequence continues at coordinate 1,307,688,470 of OY728163.1, read as the reverse complement.
ATATTGAAAAATAAATATTATAGTACTCGTGTTTCAATTAAACTGATGGTCTTATAGATTTATAGTTTTTAAAACCTTATCATTTCATTTATCATTCTCATTTTAGTAATAAATAACCTTTATCACTCTCTATATTTATTAACAATTCTTCTCAATTTCAATTATTCACTCCCATCCTACATTATCCTATGTATAAACCTAGTTGTGAGTTACTTTGTGGAAACATTATGGTTCCGACATTCCATATTTCAAGGCAGTTTTAGTATGTTTTATACAATGTGGGTTTCTATGAATGGTCCTTTAATGTATTAAAATATTAACAAACTAGATGTATTTTGTGGGATAAATTTATTTTAGGGGGGTAGAATGTAACACCTTGATATGTTTTGATTTTTATCAAATTCATTTAATCTTTTTGATATTTTCCATTTCACGCAACACTAAAAATGTATGTTATATGAATGAAAAAAATTATTCTATCTATGAAACAACATGTCGAGCTTTAACTCCATGAAGCACATATAAAATATTTTGGTACACACAAAAAAATTATTGAATTATGTTACAAATAATATCGAGTCCCTTCGATAGCTTGAATTACACACAAGGATACGTTTTCACAGAACTACAATATACTATTAATATGATTATTATAATATTATTGTAGAAAACACCTAACCAATAAAAGGGATGTCATGATTAAGATTAAAGAAATTATGAAAATATTATTTACGCATGTATATACAATAAATCCTTTTTTAAACCAGTACATATGAATGGATGAACTGTTTGAAAAATAAATAACTTACCTTCCTTATAAAAATATATCTCTCTCTAAAAATACATTTTTATCTTAATAAATTAATATAAAACACTATTTATTTATTTTATAAATAAAATTAATATATTATATATTCAATCAACATTTTTAAAATCATAGAATAGATTTGATCGATATAATTTAAAAATAAATCCAATTTTGTGAATAAAATGTTGTTTTTTTCTAAAAACAAAATTTACTACCTTTTAATAGAGAAATGGTTTTTTATTTATTTATTTTTTCAATTTTATTGATTTAAAATGTAAAAATAAATATAATTTTTTAATGGAAAACATAAAAACTAAGTATGTTTTATTTTTGTCTATGATGTTCCATTTTTATGATGAATAGTTAAAAATACTGAATTTTAAGTCAATATTTTTTAATCTAATGTATTTTTAATATAAAATTATATTTAAATTTGTTTTTAATGTTTAATTGGATCACTAATACATATTTTAATAAAATTTAGGTCATTATAACAAATTTTACATTGAAATTGGATAAAAAAATTTGCAAACATTTGAGGATTTTTTCTTTAGAAAGCCTATTTATAGTCCCATCGGTAGGATTAAATTTAAATTACATTTTTCTAATTTTGTGATAGGAATTTTTATAAATAGATTAAATATTTGGTAGAAGAAAACTTATTAATTTCTAATATGGTAAAATTAGTTTTTCTATAAAAATATTAGTGATTGTTATTCAAATTAGTTATAATAATTAAGAGAAATATTATCTTAACAATGGAATAATCCTTAATATTAACTGAATAAATAACCGATAAATATATAAAAAAGAAATTTTTTGGACATATGATTACCTTATAATCCCTTGGATAAAATTTAGTTCATTATTAGAGACACATTTTATAAAAACTATTCTATTTATTTAGCATTTTAACATTTTATATTACATGAAATTATACTTAATAAAGGGGTGAGCTATAAAGAAAAATAAGGGAATAAACATGGAAAACATGAGGATAATAATACAATATAGAAAAATAATATCAATGAGGAATAAATAAAAATGAATAATAAGGAATGATATATCATGATAATTTTAACATGGGAAATTTGGAAACAACATACAAAATGATACTATATTTGGTCAAGGATCACTGCACATGGAGGAGCATGAGTCAATGCTCATTTCACAGGGAGAATCACGAGTCAATGGTAATTTCACATTAAAGAGAATGAGTAAAAACTCATTACACAAATAGGATAACTAGTTAAATATCATTTCACATGATTTATAATGTTACTAATGAGTACCAAATTCATTTGAGTGCTATCATAGACCACCCTTCATAATCATTTCATTTTCATGCTTCAGTATGCCACATAGATAATACAACATGGATTCATTAATCGGAATAGTTTATTTAATAATCTAGGAATTGTAGAATAAATAAAAATAGATATAAAATAAATAAGTGTATTTTAATAAAGGTGAATACACATGATATAGAAATTTGTATGATATTCACTACACAATCATTTTTTGCATGGAAATTCATGAGGAAATTTTAGAGGCATAACAAAATCAAATAAAAAAAATCAAAAAATGGGATGATGAGAGAGAAAATGGGTTTCTCATAATTTAGAAATTAAATGAATAGTAATAGTTACATTTCAGGACATTACCCAACATATTAAATTTGAAAAACTAGACGTTACATAATAATGAGTCTTAAAGTAATATAAGAATGAAATTAAATCTTATAAAATTTCAACATGGTAAAAGGTATATGTAAACATTATTTATAGGGTTAAATGAGATTTAAAGGGGATATAATAATTTATAAATAAAATTTAATGTAAGGGGGTCACAGATAATCATATTCCAAAATATGAGAATGGAATTTAAAATTTATAATATAAAAGAAGTTCTTTAATTGAAACGAGAAGAGAGAAATCCCTTACAAAAGTTTCACATAGTAAAAGCATAGGAAGGGGAAAAATGAGGGGGGGGGGATAAGTGATCCCTCATACCAATAAAATAATGTTTAAAATATCTTATTGATTAAAAATTAATAGTAAAAAATAAATTAATATAAAAAGAACTAAACTCAAACAATGCGCTTGAATTGAAAGGCAAGGAGATAAATACATTACATAGATGTGTGACTACAAAGGATTAAGAGAGTCTTCTTAAGAGATCATGGTGAAACATGGTAAGACCATAGGGAGTATAAGAAAGATGGTTTATGTGTTTAAAATTAATTTCAGGGAAGAAAAATGGGATCATGGGTTGCTTTATATAGGAGAATAGTGGGATTTCATTATTATTTTGGTTTTGGACACTAAATAATATATTCAAAACAGAAACCATACCATGGTTGGTTCCATTGGTTTCAGGAAAATGAGAGTGTATTACATTATTCGTATGGCCATTGGATTAACTTATTAAAATATTTCCCATAGTTATATGGATGCGAGTCACAGTCTCAATGAAATAAATTTAAACCGTAAAATATATACTACATCTTGGAGGATTCATAATGGGTTTAAAATATAAACAAAATAAACCTAAAAACACATTAATTTGAATAGATAACATTTATTTGGCCAAATAAACCCTTTTATTGTATTTATTACATCATTATTGGCCCATTACGATGTCCTAAAACACACCATATATTTATATATTATACAATTTTTACCGAAAAATTCATCTTCCATAGAAAATTAGAAAAAAATTTCCAATGGATAATATTGATATTTTGATTCAAAATATAATATTCATTTTAACTATATACTTATCTAAATATGTGAATTTTCACTATTAAAATAAATACCGACATTTTTTGAAAATGATGGGGTTTTTTTAAAATAATAGTTTTGAACTGTAATTAAAATTACAAATGACATTCTAAAAATTAAATGATAATTTATTTTTTAAAAATAAATTTAAAATTAATATAAAAAAATTATTTAGTTCAAAAATCCAGTAATTCATCTAAATAGTTTTTAATTGAATTTGAATATTAACCTACAATACTATTTTTTATTTAAGAATCATTTACTATATAAAAAAATAGGAAGAAAACATATTCGTTATTCTAAAACAAATAATCGACATAATATAATATCTAGGGTCTTCATACATATCCCTTTATATTAGAATCATATTTTCTAAGAGTAAGGTTCATGATGGTATGACTTTCCTGGGGCCCTTTAGTGAACGTGGTTTGGGTTGTGATCTTGATGAGATTTAAATTCTCTTGTAAATGATTTTTCTCTTTCCTGAGTTACTGTATCTCATCTTGGGATTGGTCTTGGGGAAGGCCATGAAATTAAATCTCCCTCAAAAGATCTGATAAAAGGACTTCATTGGGTATGATACTACTACTTGAGTCCATCTGTTACTTTTTCTGTGTTAAAATGATTTATTAAAACTCTATATGTATACTAGTCATGTGATCATTGTGGAAAAACTATATTATCAAAGATTGTGATACATAACTATAATTTAAGTACAATTATATAAAATAATAAATAATAAGTGAATGTGTTTTATATACAAATTAAATAAAAATGGGAATTTCATTCATAATAGTTTCTGTCGTTACAACCTTCCCCCCTTATGAAATTTAACCCCCAATTTTTTTCCAACACTAAAATAGATGAGTGTATCATTACTTCATCACCTCCACTGGTTACCACACTAATTTTTCAATCCTATGGTTTCTCTACAACAATTTCATGAGCAGAATTGTTTTATCTTGTAGAATTTTTTTCTTATGATATACAGTCTTCACCAACATCTCCCTTAAGTAAAGTTAATTATCTAATGGTAAAACCTCAATATTTTATATATTTTTTGGGTATGGTATGTAATTTCTTAAGAGGGATACAAGGAATACATATTGTACTTAAGATAGATTCAGTGGTTGTGCTAGTTGATAGACCATTTCTCAGATGTTATCAAGGATATAAAAAGTGAAGATGTACCTTGGACTAAGAGTTCCATTTTTACCAAATCTGATCACTCTCTTCCATGTATATATTTATTGGAATACCATGTCTCCAACATAATACTCTAGGTCCTATTAAATATTGTTAATATAGAAATTTATTGACTTTGTTCACCATTAATTTATTGTTGGATAGTATTAATATTCTTCCCAATTTCATAGACCATTTCTAAACCCTGGTTTTTTCATTCTCGAAATTCATCCCATAATACTTTTGTTCTGCACATCTTCCAATAATTTCCTCATAAGGGGAAACATGGATGCTTTAGTGGAAACTATTTTTGTATGCTAAATCCACCAAATTAATATGTTGGTCCTATACACATTTTAGTTCCGTTGAAAAATATCTCAACATATCCTCAAGTGTTTAGATTTTCCATCTAGATTGGCCATCCGTTTGATGGTGATAAGCTGTGATGAAATTCAGTTTAGCGACTATAGAATTCTGGGGAATTTTCCAAAACATAGTGGTTAATCTTGGATCTTAATCCAACACAATCAATAGTGGTAATATATGAATCCTTACCACTTATATATATTTGTGTTCTAGTCAGTATAGTGAGAAATACTATGAAATTGTAATGAATTGTATAGTTTTTGTAAGATGATCAACAACAACCCAAATAGAATTATTTCCTTTAGATGTCTTTGAAAGTCCACTGAAAATGTCCATGGTGATGTTTTCCCATATACACGATGGTATGTGTAATTGTTGCATCATCACCTTAGACTATTGTCATCTCACCTTCATGTGCTGACATACAAATGAAAATGATGTATATTCATCAATATCTTTATTTATGTTATCCCACTAATAGATCCCTCAGATATCTTAGTATATATTTTTGATTCCTAGCAGAATTTAGAATTTAGAACCATGAAAATCACCCAAATGTTTTTTTTCCGTAACTCAGTATTTGATGTACCAAATAGTCTTGACCCAAATATCACAATTTCTTAATCATTAACATTTATCTCAAAGGATTTCCTTTTTCTGGTATCTTTCACTTTATTTGAATTACCACATCATCTTTTTTAGAATCCCATAACCATTTTTAGAAGAGATTTTTAAGAAGTAATTTTTGAATGATTTTACGATATTCCATTCATTATGATTCCCATGTCTATTATCATCATGTCTAATAAGATCATATCCTTCTCTATTCTCACCAATGATATAATTGTTGGGTCCTTTCTATATTGATAAAATTCCACCTCAATCGATTTCCCATGATGTTAGTCAATTTAAATGTCAGAATCCTTGATGAACTCTATTAATTTTCATTGGTACATATTCAACTCATTCTGTATGAATATATATTTGAGACTTTTTTGATTTTTTGGTATTTCACTCTTCTCCCCAAAGAGATAATGCCACATAATTTTCAATGAAAAGATCAAAGATCCCATATCTAAGTAATTAATGGGATAATTTTTCTCATGAATTTTGAACTACCATGAGGTGTATGAAATCACATTTTCTTTTTCATCAACACACATCCCAATACATTATTTGAATAATCAAAAAAAATAATCGAGTTCCACACTTGTGGGTAGTGTGATTCAAGGAGTAGTAATAATCCTACTGTTTAACTCTATGATGCTTTCTTCATATTAATCATTCTAAGAAAACTTGAATCCCTTATGATTTAGCTTGTTAATAGGGTTTGACAATCATGAGAAATTTTGGAAAAATCTGTGATATAATTAAGATAACTTAAAGAAGATATGGATATCTGTCACAACTGTTTTCCTCATCCATACTTAAAATGATTTTTCCAATGAATGATCAATATATATCACACTACTTGTGATGAAATGACCCAAGAATGAGACATCTTCAAAATAAAAATCACACCTTTTGTACTTCTCATAGTGCTTCTTCTTTCTCAAGTTCATTAGCATAGTACTTAGATTCTCCGCATCCTCTTGATTTGTTTTAGAGTATATTATAATATTGTCTATAAATAATACCACAAAATTTTCAAGGTAATTTCTAAAAATGTATTCGTCATGTACATGAATATTTATAGTGAATTAGTAAGTAATAAAGTCATCACTATGAAATCATAGTGCTCATAGTATGTATAAAAATTAATCTTGTGGATATCTTCCTTCTACACACTTACGTGGTAAAATACCAACCATAGATCCACCTTGGAGAAGTATTGTGATCTATGTAGCTGATTGAAAAAGTCAAAAATTTGCGAAAAAGGATACTTGTTATTTATCATGATTTCTTTGAGTTCATGATAATCCATTGAAAGGCACATTGATTTATCCTTATTCTCAATTAAGAAGACTAGTTCACCCCTTGGTGAAGCAATTGGGTGTATAAACCCTTTATTCAGATTTTATTGTAGCTGTTTCATTATCTTACCATGTTCCACAAAACCATTTAACATGAATTCTTTGATATTGGAAACTCCCCATGTATATGTCTGATCGAAAATTCAACAACTCTGTTATTAATAATAATATGAAATTCCACAGGATACAAATCAGCGTATTCCCTCACAATAGGGATGTCTTCAAGAATGATAATTTCCTTAGACTCAATCATTTAAGATAGTTATTCTTGATTATAGGATAGTAATATATATGATTGATATAATGGTGTTATAGAAGATTTTTTAATCCTACTTGCACTTGTATAAAATCTGGGGTTGATTCTCTATTTGTATAATGCCTTCCCTCCCATGGAAATTTATATTGCATCTATATAGGGAATGCCAATCCATGCTTTGAATAGCAACAAAATACACCAAGTGAAGTTTACATGGTCTACCGAGATATTCAATCCATAAATTGTGACAAGGGAGGAGTTATATACATGGGATTCAAAAATTACCAGATTTTTTTATCTTCATCATCATCTCTACAACTATTATTTGGGCGTTGTTGGAATAGTTTTACTAAAAAATCCTTATATAAATGACTTTGTAGAACTATGTAAGGAAACCCTAACTTTTAGTTTTTTATTTTTCACCTATATTATCCAATATAAACTTAGGGATGAGTATCTAGAAATATTTACCCTATAAAGTGGAATCCAAATGTGATAAAGGGATAAAATATGAATTACATTTATCTCCTTAATTTATGAGTTTCTAGGATTTATTATATGTTATCAATGATATAATTCCCTAGATATATTCTTAGGGGAGAAGTTTTCTTTGTTCCCTTAAGAATGGTATGTATTGACCTTATGACATTACTAAAGTATATCCCCCAAGTGTGTCAAACTAGGTTTAGAAGATTTCATATTTTTGTATACTTGTTTACCTCGATTCAAGACCAGAACACCTTGTGAGAGTTGACACTCATAGATATATCTGTTCTAGAACAATGTCCAAATGTATTATATAGATATAGATATATTTTCTTGATAAACCACTTTATCTAAATATACAAAAATTCAGGGATGTTTTTTACAAATTGTATTATACCTAATGGTTTCCACTAGGGTTTTATAATCCTAATCTTAAAAATAACAAAACATATCCTATGATACCGACTATAATAACTATTATCATTATTTTTCATTTAAACGTGATTTATTACATACAATTTCATATAATACAACTTTGAAGATTTGGATGTCTAGTGTCTTTGGGAAATTAGGTACATTACATAACAACATAAAACATGAAAATAATCATCATTATTGAAAACTTCTTCTACATGACCACAACATCCTATTGTACGTAACACTCCATTGGATAACCTGAGAACATACATAATAAAGGGGTGAGCAATAATGACCTGTAAAGTAATAAACATAGAATAACACGAAGATAATGATACAAGTAAAAAAAGACATATCAATGTGTCATAATGGAATATGAAAAATAAAGAATGGTATATCACGATAATAATAAATTGGGAAATGTGCCAACATCATACAACATGATATTGACATGTGTCAAGGCTCATTGCACATGAATGAGCATGAGTCAAACCTCATTGTACCACAGAGTCACATGAGTCAAATCTCATTGCACATGAAGGGGGATGAGTTAAAGATAATTTCACATCAAGGATCCTTTATCAAATATCATTGAACATCATGTATCATGATACTAAACATTACACAATTCATTGTAGCACTATCAGTGTGCACCCATCTTAATCATTTCGTTTTCATGCATAAGTGTTCCAGACAGATCATACAACATAGACTCATTAATCATTGTAGTTTATTCCAAGATCAATGAAATGTAAAATAAATACATATTTATCTATAATCAATAATTATATGTTCATAAAGACGAATTCCTTTGATATAAAAATGATTATTATATTCATTACACAATGATTTTGGCTTGGATAACCATAATGAAATTTTGACAGCATAATGTCGTAATATAGAAATTAAAAAAAATGGGCTGATGATAGTGAAAGGGGTATCTTATAACTTCAACATGAAATTGATAGTAATACGTACATGTAAGGTCATTCCCCAAAATAATTAAATTTAAATGAAATGTGTAACATAATAAGGATTCTTGAAGTATGAGGGGAAAGAAAAACAACTCTTACAAATTTTTTGCATGGTAATGGGTGTACATAGAGGTTATTAAGAGGTTAAAATGAGAGTGAAATGGGATATAATAACTTATACATAAAATTTAAAGTAATTGAACCATGGAACATCACATCCAAATATATAAAAATAGAATTTAAGGTGTAAAATATGAAAAAGTTCTTGAATGTAAATAAGAAGTGAGAAACTTGTTACGTAATTTTGGTTTATTAACCGCTTTGGTAAGCGAAAAAATGAGGGAAGATAAATTATCCCTCATACCAATAACATTAATTGGAAAGCATGGTAATTATTAAATATTAATATAAATAAAATAAATTAAAATTAAAATAATTAATCTCAAAGAAGGTGCTTGAATTCAAATGTGAGGAGTGAAATCCCTTACTTGGATGTGTGAGACCAAAGGATTAGAAGAGGCATATTAAGAGCTTAAAGAAACATTGGCATGACTATATAGAGTATAAAGTAGAGGGATAATGAGCTTCAAAGAGTATTAGTGAAGAGAATTGAGATCTTGGGTCGGTTTATATAGGAAAGGAGGGTGATTTATTTATTATTTTGGTTTTGGACACTAGATAATAAAATTTTTAAAACCACAAACAATCCAATCATTTTTACCGTGTTTCATGTAAAATGGGTTTTTTACATTATTTAGTCAGGAGAAGATCCAAAATTTTGAAAATATTTTTCTCTCTTTTATTAAGTTGGGTCACGGTTTTAAAGAAATGAATTTAAAATTATAAAATATATTATATGTCTTAAAAGATTCATAACTGATTTATAATAAATAAAATAAACATAAAACCACATAATTTTATATAAAGAAAATATATTTGGCCAAATATAAATTTTAATATATTTATTATATAATTATTAGTACAATAATAAAGTCATAAAATATACAGAATATTTATACAGAATTTTATTTTTACCCAAAAATTCGAATTTCTTAGAAAATTATGAAAAATTCACAATTGGATAATTTTGACATCATTATAACAAAAATAATATTCATTTTTTCTAAATAATTTTTTAAATATGTGAATTCTTACTTTTAAAATAAAAATTGAAATTTATTGAAAATGACGGTTTAAAAAAACTGTTTTTGAACGCTAATAAAAATTACATTTGACTTCATAAAAATTATTTGAACATTTATATTTCAAAAAAAAAAAAATATAAAAATATTTTTTACATAAAAAATACATTAATTCATCAAAATATATTTCTAAATTGAACTTTTATATTTACCAAAAATATAATTTGTTCTTTAAAAATCAGTTAAAATGTAACAATAATAGGATGAACTCATATTATTTATTATATAAAAAATAATTAAAATAATATTGTTGCAAGGGTCATGATACAAATCCATTTATTACACCCGAATATTTCCTAATATTAAGGTACGAGATAGTGGGGCTTTCATGAGGCCGTTCAGTGAACTTGGTTTGGGTGGCGATCATGATGAGCTTGAACTTATCCTCTAAACGGTTTCACTCATTCTTAAGATGTTGGGTATAAACAAGGGATTAGTCTAGGGAAAACCCCATAAATTATATCTCCCCCATAAGCTAGGATTAATGGGCATCAATGGGTATAGACCAACTAGTTGAGGTAATCACTTCCTTTGTCTGTGTCAAAAAGATTTGTTAAAACCCTATATTTATATTTGTCATGTGATCAATGTTTAATGGCTATATTATCAACCGTAATGATACTTAATTGTAATATAAATAAAAATGGATAAAATAAAACATAATAAGTGAATTTTTTTCTATAAAAATTCAATTAGAATATAAATTTTATTCATAATAGTTTGTTTCATTACACGTTTCATAGGAAAAAATGATTATGAAATTCCCTTTTCAAAATTTAAGTGAATGTAACTTATGCTCCAATATAAAAGGAACTCCACTCTCACACTAATTCACAATTATAAATCACATTGGATATCATAGAAAATACTATATAATTCTTCTAGGATCCCTAATTTCATTACAATATCCCACATTCGGGAATAAATCCATCCAAGGAATCCCTTTGGTTCAAACCAATAGCTGTTACCCAAAAAAAGGTAACATTTTCCTCATGATCTTATGTTTTATTTTAATTATCCATCACCTCGAATACTATAATTCCTTAGTTATAATGAAACATATATATATTAAATATATTGATATGTTTTCCTTCTAAGGGTTCTACCCAAACTTACACAAACTTCTATATAATGGGTAATGAACATTCTATTCTTTTGTACAACGAATTACCGCCTCCCAAAATTATATTGTTTTTTTACTTTACCACATATCATGGTTGTGAATTATTTTAGAAACAATATTTTAATATCACATATTGAATATTAATATGTATTTGTTATTGCCTATGTATTATATAAAACAGACCCTTATGCTTTTTATTTTTTGTAAATACGATAACTTTGTTTTTGGAAGTGTGTACGACTAGCTCATCAAGGCGATGTGATTCATTCACAATTTACAAGGGATGTATTAATGATGGGTTTTATGAACTCATATAATATATATGACATAATTATTCAAATTAAATTCTTTTATATATAAATTTATTTAAATTTAAATACTTTACATCAAAATAAAAATAAAATGGACATAATGTTCATGTATACTTATAACATACCATATCCATGAATAGTGTATTCCTTTTCATACTTATCTATTTCATAGATCATTTTAAATATCTATAAAATTAATATATATATATATATATATATTTTATTTTATGTTATAAATTTTTAAAATAATTAAATCATGATCTATGTAAGAGTATCAATAATTAAAATTCAAAATTCATATGCAAAACAATTCCGATATTACCTAAAAAAACTGGTAACATTGAAGTGATAATAAATGCGTAATATAAAGTCATAATAAAATAATATATGGTATTAGACATAAAAATATGGTTCTATAATTGATTTGTTGTAAACATATTTTAATTATACATGAGGTTTTTATGAGGACAATGGGAGTAAAGACATTCGGTAAGGTTTTTCTCATCTAACCATTATTTTTAGTGAGACACAAGCCACGTTCACATATTATTTCTTATATGTGGTGTACATACTAACCATTGATATATTATATGAATCTGAAAACTAAATATAATTTTAATAACATTTCTATTTTTAAACTTTCTTTCTTGGAATTTATGTTTAAAAATTTACCAAATTGGTAGTGTAATGGTTCTTCATTTTTCATCATTAAGACAAATTCCATGTTATGAATCTATATTATTTTTTGAGGTGTATATACTGCTAGTATATATGTTATATCATGAACCTATAATTTTTAATTTTATTTTATGCTTCCTTTAATTTCATTTTTTACATGGGGGAATAATTTTATGTTACCAAGTGGTATAAGTTTATTCAACCAAACCTAGAGTTTATCAAGATTGTTTATGCTTATGCTTCTAGAAAAAAAAATCATATCATCCACATATCAAGGAATATAAGAAATATTATTATCCTTTGGTTATTCATTATATCTTTATTTATTAGTACTATATTTACACTATTTGGTGATTAATATTTTAAATAATTTTTCTATAAAGAGATCAGACATTATCTCTCTCTTTGATCAGAAATCTATGTTACTTCATAAACATGTTTTCTAAAAAAAATTCAAAAAATTTCTACTATTATCCCATGAACTTAAAACTAAATATTTATCCTTGTTTTACCTTTTGATAAAAAGGGGTATTAAAATATAATTCTTCTTGTCATTTTTCATTTGAGACACTTTTAAAATCATTTTCCAGTGCCCACGGATTGTTTGGAAGGTACAGATTTTTCCACCATCATGACTTTCCATCCACTGAATCTTCCATTAAAAGATTAATTTTTTTAAAAAATGTTTTCATAGTATTATCTGAATTCATTGTTTTCTAATTCGACTTTCAATGAAAATTACTTTCATAAAAATGTTTTCTGTTTAAAAAAAGTATTCATCATTTAAAAAAAGATTTATTTATATGTTTTCAAGAGGTTATTTTCAGAAAAATGGATTACAGATATTTGAAGGATTCATTTATACGTTTTCAAAGTGTAGTCAATTAATTTATTTTAAAACATTTTAATCATTTCTTTATATGTTTTTATGATATTTTCAAAAAAATATTTTTTGAAAGGTTTTCAATAATCATACATAATTATCAATGGAAAAAGAGCTTCAAAAGGTTTTCAAGATTCATTTATATGTTTTTTGGAAAAAAAGTTTTCAAAATATTTTTATGCCTCTTTTATTAATTTTTAATAAATATTAATTTAAAATGATTTAAAGTATATTTTTTTACTTATTCAAGGAATTTTCAATAAAAATGGTTTTGAAAAGGTTTTATGTATAAAAAATAATTTTCCAATAAATATGAGATATTTTCCATTGAAAATGTTTTTAAAACATATTTCAAAATTATTTTCCATCTAAGATGACAACTATTTATGTTACTAATTCTTTCATGGAAATGATCGAAAATATCTATTCATATTATTTCTAGGAAATATGATTTGATGTATTGATGTTTCTGAAACCTATTTCGCTTTCACAAGCTATACATTTATGAAAACTATTTTTCCTTCATTGGTTTTGTTTTTATGAAACCGATTTCCCATTTATGGGTTATATTTGTATGAAACCCTATAATTTTTATGGGTTATGCTTTGATGAAATTATTATGGAACCTGTCTCTTTTCTAAATGTTATGATATGATGATATGCTTATGATACCCATTTCATTTCTTGGTTTATGATATGATTGGTTATGATCATACAAAACATGTATATATGATTTAGTTATGATATTAGGTGGATATATATCTCACTATAATTCATTGATTAAAGTTTTATATATCCTGATATTGACATGGCCAGAACGGGGAGTGAAATCAGTTCCTTAAAAGGGTTTTGGCCAAGAATACAGTCTTTGGGGTGAACATTGACTACTAAGACAGTCAAGAGTGTGAACTAGGACTAACATGATGGTATGGAGAGAAAAGTCATGCTTATAATATTTTTATGGTAGTGATTCCATAAATACTATGGAAATAATTATATATACTAATGTGTATGCCAAAATTCCATGTCTTATTCATATGTTATGCTTTCAAGGATTATGTTCTTCATTTCATTATAATTTATATACTATGAACTACCAATCATTATTTCATGATTCTTGTTTATGATAATTGTGGTAAAATTGATGATATTATATTTTCATGATCATGTTATCATACCATTATTCTAATGATTTTTCTTATATGCCTATATTATCTACACTTACAAAGCATCCACGCTCTTCCCATTTTTGTTTCCTTCCCCTAGATTATGAAGATATGTATTATGTGTCATGTGTCAAATAATGGTTCTCTTAATGAAGATCATAAAGGGAGATAATGTAGAAAACTTATGTACTAGTGTTTATATTTCCATGATTCCAAATGTACCAGACTCATATGTTCTTAGAGGTATATTTTGTAATGTATTAGGTATTGCGGAAAAATGATGTAATGATAATGTATAATACTAGGGTCACTATAATTTATCTTAACCAAAGCCTAAAAATTTATCTTCGAAATAACCACATCCACAAGAAGTCTATATTTTTACCCCAAAGGACCAACCCACTGGTCCTTAATAAGAGATCCAAATGACCTTTTTTATACTACGTTAATTTTCGTCACCAAGCCCTTTATTTATTTACTTATTAATTTATCACCTTAAATTAAATCTTCATAATTCAAATATAATGAAAAGGTAAATACCATTTAATAAAATAATAGATTATTTATGGAATAAAAGTTATCCATGCCCATCTCTTTAAATTGAGAAACGAAACTCTTACTCATGTGTACGACAGAATATCGCCTCCTGAACTGATGTAATTTGTTTTCCATGACCATCTGAAATTGATAGTAAAAATGAGGGAAATAATTAATATATAATATAATTATGAAAATATATTTATTTTTTAATTTTAATATATTATATACTATTTTAACCCTTCAACCATTATAAAAATGACAATGGGGCTCGTGTGTATTTACGACCGACCATCTCAATGATGCAATTGGATTAATTTTCCATATTCAAATTTAATGTGTGATTCTAAAATGATATATAATAAAAATATATATGATATTTATAACATTGTTATTATTATTTAAATAATTTAACTACATCCTATTAATATTAATGATAACATCCTTGAAAAACATGAATGAGAAAATGTAGTCAATACCCAAAAAATTTGTAAATAATGAAATATTATTAAATAATGGGGGATAATGTTTTATAAGAGGATTATATATGATATTATAAGAATTTTTATGTTTCTATTATAAATAAATAACACCATTAAAATCATTAAATCTTATTTTAGATGAAATTCTACTAAAGTAAAGAAATAGGTAATTTCATTTCATTTAATTTTCCACTACATTAAGTCATATAAGGTATTATAAATATATTCACTCTTAGATGGTTTATATACTACATTTTTGATTTATTGAATAAGAATAAATATTTATTCAGGATTACTAATTTTAAAATTAAGGTTCATTATTCCGATGGGTTAAAATTTATAGTTACCATAGAGGAAATGATTTATTTTATTATCTCATGTTTTGGAATTTCCATAATTTTCAATAATAGAGGCTTATAATATATCCATCATCAAATAATTGTATAACTTTTCCTCTAGATATTTATTTATTTTATATAATTTATTCTATATTTTCCACTCTTTCCCACTTTAATCAACCAAATAAAATATAAAAGAATAATATTCCATTTTTATATTTTAATCACTTATACTTTTAAACCATGTCAATATTTTTTAAAATTGTTTTACCAATATTTAATTTTATTACTAGAATTATTCAATAGGAAAATTTTATGTGACCCTATAATTTATAAATGGTATGAATGGAATAATTCTATTTATTTCTACAAGGATCATTTTTGAAATTTTGAATAAAAAATTCAAAAGGATATTTTTTAATGTATACAGTATTATGCGACATTAACATTTCTATATGAACTTTGAAATATAAATATTAATCTAATAATTATCAATGTATTTAGAAATAAATCTCTAAAATGAAATATTATTTTATATTTTACTTATATTTACAATATTTCTCTAAAGGACATGATTTTACCTGAAAACCTATGTTTCTAATGATTCTATTTCCATATCTTATCTCTTAATTTTTTTTCTTCCTTAACTCTCTAATAATGGATTAAATTTCTTATGATCATTATGTATATAATTTTTCAAAAATATATATATTCATTGTATCTATGTTATTATTATTTCCTATATTATATAACTATTTTGTATATGGTTTTTAGTATGAATGTTATTTTATTGACTAGTGAAAACATTGATAAATATATTTTATTTTATCATTATTGATATTTGTTGTTATGTAATATTTTTTATGAATTAAACTAATTATTAAATATATGAGGAATGAATTAAAAAAATAGAGATAAGAGTGGCCTAATTATTGATAGCCTCTGATTCATTGATTGGACTTATGAGAAAAACATGTTGGCCAAATTAAATTTGTTTCTTACATATATCTACCAAATGATTATCATATCTTGGAACACGGTCTTAATGCTGTATATATCAAGATGTTTTAGATGATTAAATAAAATATTATGTATTTTCATCATTTGAAATTATTTTATTATTATACATGAGTTATTTCATTTTTATTATCCATGGATGCATTTTTTGTTCATATTATTGATTAAATGAAATCTGTTTTTAGTTATTTACATATAAATATGGATTAAGCATTATTAAATAATGATTTATTATACTATACATAACCACAAAAAATAATTTCATCACACCTATTTTTTTTCCTTTCCTCATGGTATGAATATGAATTATCTAATTTATTGAAAGGATACATATTGTTTTCAATTTCAATGCATAATATATTAATACCAATGTATAATGGTTATAGAGTATGAATACCTATATCAAAGACTACAAATATGATATGTAAATAAGGATTAGAAACCTCACATTTATTCCAATTTAATACTTTTGACACCAACTCTGGGTTACTAGAGTCTTGGTTGATATAGTAAAAATTCAAAAGTATCCTGATCGTTAAAATAAATCCAAAATATAATATTTTAAAATTTAAAAATTCACTCATAAATCAAGTGCCAAATCATACATCCATTAAAATTCTATATTCAATACATTATTCTCTATTCTCTTAAGATTATTTGACAAAACATTAATATTCATTCCAATTAAAATTTATGTCTCCTAAAAATCATTTCACTTATCACTCAATATCATGTGTAATTGAGTTAAACTAAAGCTTAAGTATATTAACTACATTTTTAAGATTTCATGTTATCTAAATCCTTATTTATAATTTCATGAGGACATTTCATTATGTTACAAGATCCTCTATGCATAATGATGGGTTTTTGATAATATGAAATAATAAAAATCATCAACTTGAAACATGAGGATAATATTTATAATTTATAATGAGTGGTATTGAAGTACATCTTATTAAAATATTCTCCTCATAAACTCATATTAAAATGAAAACATCACAACTTCCTTCTCTCCTACTCAATTAAAGTTTATATTTAAACATATTGAAAGTGATAAAAATACTCTTTTAATATCTCAACATTTTTCTTAAATTATTTAGCTGGATGTAGGTACGGATAAAATCCCAAACCATTATAAGTAAAAAATAATATAACTTCAATCCACACCATCTATAGCCTACTAACTCTAATTTTAATAGTTAAACCCATAAGGGGGAAAGTGATTCTTTTTATTGGTTAATACTAGGCATCCTATATGTTCAATTTTTACATTATTTTTTTTATGATTATCTTTTTTTATTATTTTCCAAAATGTGTACAACAAAAATAAATATTAATCAAAAACTTATTTTGATACATGCCTCCAATAAATATAATGTATGAAACCACATTATCCATTTCAGCATAAGAATTTCAATCTCCCAAGAAATACCCAAATCCTTATTTTAATATCAATTTAATGATCATGTATTTATACTCAATTAAATAAATTTTGGAAGGGTTTTTTGGAAAATAATATGGATTCATATTAAGTATGACCATTTCTTCTAAAGGGATCACAATGGATTTTACGTATAACAGTTCTAAAAGACAAATGGATTCTAAAATAAACAAAATTGTGTCAATTATTATAAATAAATTCAAAATAATCATGTTTTAATAAGAAAAATATGTTTATTTTATTAGTGGAACAATTATTCTGTTCTCTCAGTAAAGGCATGTGGAATAAAATTTTAAAAATGTATTGTAACTCTACTAGAATTTGAGAATTAAAAACCAATATTGGATAATCAAGTCATATAATTAACACTAAATGTTTCTCTAATAAATTAATGATTCAAAGAATCAAATTCCAAAATAATTATCACATAATAAATCACTTTTAAGTGTGTCAAAATTGGAATATTTATATGAAATTCAAATAATTTCCACCTATATGCTTTTCTTTTATAACTTTGAAAAACAATACTTTTTCTAATATGAAAAAATATATCTCCAAAGTGAATATGTACCATAATTTGGGTAACAACGGGATAACATCCAAATACATGATATATAAGGATTCCTCCCAAATAAATAAACCAATCATTGTCCAAAATGTTGGGAAATTTTATGGCGAGACTAAACATTTTTTATAATTTTATTTACATTAAGAACTTATAAAAAATATAAAATTTAAATATAAATTCTCACATATT
Organism: Viscum album; assembly: GCA_963277665.1. Taxonomy (NCBI): domain Eukaryota; kingdom Viridiplantae; phylum Streptophyta; class Magnoliopsida; order Santalales; family Viscaceae; genus Viscum; species Viscum album. Next base: position 1,307,669,287 of record OY728163.1, on the reverse strand, counting down.
TAATGATGAATAATTTTCTTAATTTTTGGATGTGTTTTTTAGAATTTAAATCCTATAATATTTTTCATCTTCACTCCTTTTTTTAGAATGTACATATGCTCATCATGGACTATTAATCATTGGAAATTCTTTATTTTATTGGGAAAATGAAGTCGAGGAATCCAATATTTAATTTTACAAAATATAGGAGTTTAATAATAAAATTTGAAGAGAAATATTAATCTAAACATTGAATTTAAAATTAGTATGTATATTGAAAAAGTAAAAAATAAATAAATTTCCACCTATAATCACTTTGTTTCAAGACTTTAAGCTGAACCTTTACCTTTGATGTCATGTAATTGGAGTTTCAAATAATTTTACTTGGTATTATTGTATAACTAACATAAATTTATTGTTATCTGATGTAGTTTACATCATTATCCTCTAATAAAAATTATTGACCTAGTTTAGTATCAGATTCCAGATTGTGGAAGTATTTATGGAATAAAACATCAGTTCAAAATCATTATAGATTTAATAGAATGGATTTACAACCCCTTAATAGTTTTATTAAACACTATTATTAAGGCGTGATTATCATGAATCATCCTCATTTTGATGAATTATTATTGTTCATTCTTTCAATATGACATAAAATGTATCAAAAAACTCCCCCATCCTCCAACACCTCTCATTGATCATATACGATTTCTCTAATATGTATGCACGTGTCACAAGTATCCTCAACTGATTTTCCGGTGTCAGGGGTTCATTATCACCAATAAGTGTTGAAATACCCATATAGACCTAATTTAATTATTTAAATGTCGATTTATTTTTTTATATTGTAATAATTCTAAGAGTATTTATAGTATTTTCCTATATTCACATAGTGTGTGAGGTACTCATTCTTCAAAAAGTATAACAATATGCATATAGTCTTTTACATCTATCACTATCAATTAAACATCAAGGAATTTTAAAATTTATTTTTTTAATTAATTCGCCTCTGTTCCATTTGAATCTAGTAGAGGGCTTACACATCAAAAAAATTATATATTTCAATGAAGATAATATCCAGCTCCACTTATTGTCTTGGAAATATCTTAGTATTGATTCCTAATTTAGATCCAAACTATTTTTCCTCTACCACTTCTTTTCATTGATGAGATCCATCATTATCATCTTGTCTTCTTCAAATAATGTTAAGAGGGAATCATATTCTTCTTCCAATTTTATGATTTATATGAGTTCAAAGCATACTAGCTCATTATTTTCCTTTTTATCTACTCTAATGTTGTGCACCTGGTCATTAACAACTTCATGTCCCATTATGTGTTTTTCAAAGTTCTTGGTTTGGTGTTAAAATTAATTGAAGATTAATACAGGTCAACATTATCCTTTTGAATATATGAAATCAATATCCTCATCTCAAGATACCATCCTTTTCTATTACACTATTTCTTTAATAAGATCCATTAGGTTCTGTTCTACCTTTTCTAGTATACATAGATGTAATGATTGTTCATATTCCTCTTATTTTTATGTATATTATTCATCAAAGAAAACTTTTTTAGATTATCCAGTTCATTAGAAAATTTATTTTCTATGATAAAAAATTAAAATATTTTTTCAAATTGAAATTCATTGTTAATATTAAATTTTCATCTTCATTTAACCATCTCTTCATGTTCATTGATTGTAGTTCGATGATATTTTATTTTAAATTTATTTTTCAATTGGAATTTCAATATAATATCAATATTCTAATTTTTTTGAAATAAACTAATTAGGTACTTAAAATAAGAAATAATTATCATTCTTATGTTTATCTTGGATTTTATAAAATCTGATTGTTCCTATAATGGTGTGCAGAATGATTCAATCTATTTTGTTTTTGGAATTTATCATATCCCAATGTGTTAGAATTATTTCACAAGTCTTCTTGTGTCCATCAGTCAAGACATTTTTTCAACTATATAGTGGTATGCTATTGGAATCTTTGGTACTCTCATGATGATGATGATAAAATATATTCTTTCAACATGTAGTACATATGAAAACAACACCATGAACAACCATGAACATATAATTGAAAATAAATGATAGAAAAGAATAATAAAAAAATAAAAAAATGGAAAAGTATTTTGAAATGTCAAGACATGAGAAATTAATTTTCTGATCACTATTAGTCTATATTGTTCCCCGAAAAGAGTAAAAAAATTATAGGGGTCAATGACACTATTACTTGTAAAAATGTATCAATTACTAGAATTTATATTTCACCTACGATCAATTAACCATTAAGAATATTAGAATAAAAGAATAAGGTCATACAAAATGTGAAAAAGGAATCATAATGATGATCTTAAAATTAAATATTAGGTCTTCATAACATTTCATAAAATCTTTACTATGATATAAATTGTCAAAATTAACTAAGAATAAACAAAAAATTATATAAAATAAATAATCTAGATGGGTGAGGAGAGGGGATATAATTTTTTGGGATTGATTAATGTTATAAAAATCATTGAACTCTATTCATGAATTGGATCATGTTAAGAGTCATGATACTTCTCGAGGTAATTAATTCTACTTATTGGAATAAATTAAATCTAACTTTTCCTAAAAAACCATCTCCCACAGTAATCTATAAACAACTTGGTGCCATTATACTTAATGTCCAAGTGGTGAGGAAGAGATAAGACATCTCTCTCTAATACACTCCACTATATCACAATAGGTTTCATCCAATATTTATCACCCCTTCTTCTAGGGTACATAGTGGTCAATACACATTTAATATCATTTAAAAATAATAGATACGAAATATTCACAGTAAAGGAATAATTGGAATCATGATAACAATGATGTGCTCATCCAATTGGATCAGGATCACCCTCTACTGTGATATTTTTTCATGATCAATTATTCCTCTACCATGAATGAACTATGAAGAATATGAGGACATAAATAAGGATTAACTAAAATAAATTTTAATGATGAAATGAGAAAACTTATTTATATTATTCTTAGAAAATAGAATGCACATCTATGATTACATATAAAATAAATGAAATAAAACCAAATAATATCCTGCAAGAGACCTAATGTCATAATCAGTTACACTCTCCCCTGTCTCCAAAGTGAATGTCTTTATAATTCGAGTAATTTATCCCCTGGAAAATAATCCTTAAAAACTAAAAAAAATTGTTGTTTCGTAAAAAATATTTATGTAATTTTTAGTTTTGAGGTGTGTGAAATATAACTATGACATATCTTGTTATTTCACATGTCCTAACACTACCTATATTTGGATCACTATGAAGTTGGGAAACAACTATAGTAAAATTCACTTCTCACATAGGTTCTAAAGTATCGTCCTTTTTTAATCCCCTAAAATGATATAGAATTCACTTCTTATTCTAATAGATCTTAAAAAAACTCAAACTCATTTGTCTTCTTCAAACCAAGTTGCATCCCGAAAAAACCACGCTGGGGAAGATCATGAAGAACCTAATTATGTGTCACTACCATATGTGAATTACTATATTATGAGGGAAATAATATGATGTAGGATAACTTAGGCCATGAAAATATTACTCTCATAATTTTCTAACTTTATAGAAATAGTAACCACTGTACTACATTATGCTTCAATGCATTAAATCCCTTAAATTATATTCTGCGGTTCTGAAACCTTATAAGATGCAACTATCAACTAGAATGTTGTCTGAAATGACTAGAATAATAAGAATCTCAAAAACATAGAAAATCCAACACTGAATCCATGAAAACTTTGGGAAAAAAATATTTCTTCCTTCTCCATCTAAGCCCAAAGAGCGCCAATATGGTTTAATTCCCCTCCAATCCCTCAAAACATCTTTCATGAATCGAAATTTTAATTTTCTTGTCTTTCCACTAATGTTTAAGTGATACCTTTTCCATAAATTCCTTGATCCATCATTCCCAAGGCACTACAATAACTTTATATTTCCACCCCACTACATTTTAGCCTAAACACCTATGTTGAGAATCCTTTACAAGGTACCTTATGTGAGTGAATAATAATATTTACAACATAGTCTCCACTAGAAATTATCCTTTCACACATTCATGGACATAGTGTAATAATAACACATATAATATGAAAATAATCACATGATAATAATGAATAATTAATAAATGGATGGATTATAATAGGAGATATATAATATAAAAGAGAAAAGGAAATAGATAAAAAAATATAGAATGTTCTACTAAAAAAGTAACCAAATAAATGCTTAAGTATAAAATCTATAATAATTACAAATTATCCAATATCATGTAACTAACATTAATTCTTTACTCTACCCTATATCCCTAATATTTAAGTTTTTATTCCCACCATGTTGTGTGTGAAATAAAATCAATTGGTTTCCACTAATGTACCCTTAAAAAAATTACAATAATATAAATAGACATGGATGTATCTAATAATAAATAAATATAAAATAATAATACATGAATATTGTGTTATAATTTACTAACTGTGACACCACGAACTTCAACCTTCACGGTTTTGACCAATGGTGATAGAAGGAGTCATCCTATAACAATAGAATATTAATAAATATCATTGAAATAATTAATCATATAATCTAGTACACAAAGAACTAGATTAGTATATAAATCATGATAATTGTTTCTATTGGTACAATATAATGAAAAATGAAATTTACACAACCCAAAAAAACTCCCAAATAGTAACTTTATATTTGAAGAAACTAGAACATGCATCTGAATAATGAGAATGTGTTCCACAAATATCATATTCTGTAAAAGTAGTCACAATGGTGAAAAAATGGTAAATTTCTTATTTATGTGAATATGGAATTATATGATTCTTATTAAATTGTTATGAAGATCCTAAGAAAACTATACTATTTGGAATATATAGGTATACGACCTAAAATAACCATCCACACATCACCAAACATGTTGTTTTAGCCAAATTCTTAAAGGAAAATCTTACAAGAACATATACACTACTTCAAGAATACCTCTAGTCTTATTTAAGATATGGTATTGAATTGGATCAACAATTTCCCATGTTGTAATCCCCTCTTTCATAACAAATAATTTTATAAAAAAATAAAGTTATAAATTAATGTAACCATCTAAAAGAAGGTCATGGGTGTAGCTCTCATATTATCTTGCATATACTGAAAACATTACACCATAGGCAGAATCTAGAAAGACATTATAAAACAATGAGAAAGGGTGTTCATGTATGGGAACATAAATATCATAGAATGTTTAGAAACACACACTATGAGTCTAGAGAAGAATTCTCAGGGATGGGATACTTTTAATTAATTTTCAATGCCATATAACACAAACATAAAAAAAAATATCCTTGTCATTTCAGAGAATAAAAGAATTAAAAATGATATTAAACCATAAAATAACCATAAAATAGATAAACCTTATTTAATGTAGATATAATAAACTTATAAGTATCAAATTCTATACCAAACGAGTGTTGATGAAATCCTAAATAAAAGGATGAATTTAATAAAGTTTTCTTCGGTCCACGGCTATAAATTTGATTGTCTGTAAAAGGTTATTTGCCACAAATAATAATTCCATCACAAATAGTATATAAGATCGATTTATTTGTGATAAAACAGTTCATCCACAATAAATTAATTTTTGGTAACATTTTTTTTATGATGGAATAAACCATTATAGTACAATTCTTCTGTGTATATGTGTGTGAAATTTTGGGGAAAAATGTTTACAATGCAAAGGAAATTTTATTAGAAACAATTTATTTTTTAATGTTATTTTCAATGTATCTGTTGAAAATAGCTTTGTGATAATGGTTATTTTTTATACGATCCATTTCAATTACGGTATTTATAGTATATCTCTTGGAAATACATTACAAGAAAGTGATTTTACGATGGCCTGTCCAGTCAGAAATAAGGAATCTATAGCAAATAATTCAAATGATGTACTATTTGTGACCAAATTTCAATTGAAAAAAATTCTTTCTAAAGAAAATAATTGTAAATATTAATAACATCCCTCCTCTCCCCACGATCTCTTCATAATCATTATTTTTATGTCAAAACCCCTTTTATTTCAGATCTAATATTCAACTTCACAGATTCTAGTCCAAATCTACAAATCATTTTGAAACCTTTCAATTTTTTGGTATTTTTCTAAACCTAGTTTCCACCAATAAATACTTTCTTCAATATGATCATTATTTTATTTATATAGTTTGTTAGTTATTTTATATTTTTTAATTTGCTTTAAATTTATATGAAATTAGTAAAGATTTCTACTGACCGATATAATTTATTAAAAAGTGTTATAAATTAATATTCAATTACATTAAATTAATAAATATACTATAAATTAAAATAAATTACTAATATTTAGAATAAATTGTTAAATATTAATTAAAATTAGTATAATTTGAAATATATAAAAAAACATGAAAAAATTGATATAAAGTATTATAAAAATATTATACACTATTAGAAAATTTCTATAACTTGATATAATTTACCTGAAATTCAGATATATTTTTATAAATCATTTTAAATGCGTATAAATTCAATATAAATTAATATAAATTACAATAAAATCATATAATTATGTATATGTTAGTACAAACAAATATAAAGTATTAAATTATTGTAAAACTTATAAAAAAATTAGTATCAAATAATAAAAATTAATAAATTAGTGTAAATCAATACAATTAATAAAAATTAATAAAAGTTGTTATTTTATTCGTATAAATATTTAGAAATTGATATAGTTTATTTTAAATTGATATGAATTATTAATTTTTATTAAACATGTGTACTTTGATAAACTAATATACCTTACTATAAATTGATATCGTTTAGTATAAATTATTTTAAATTCATAAAAGTCATTATAATTTACTATAAATTAATAAAAATTGTTAAAAATTAATAAAAAAGCATAATTTTTACTAAATATAATATAAATTTGTATCATTTTATATAAATTAAAAATTTCTTATATACTATTATAAATTAGTATAAAATGATAAAATTTAGAATAAATTATAATAAATTATAATAAAGTCATATAACATAGTATAAATTAATATACTTTAATATAAATAACTTGTAATTGATATAATTTCATACAAATATTTATAAAATCTTCTAAAAAATTATTAATTATCATACATTAATAAAACATATTATGAAATTATAAATTATATTTAAAATTAAATATATTTAGTATTAATTAGTTTCATTTAGTTTAAATTAATAAAATTTGTTATTCCTTAGTAGTGATGAGTAAAAATTAATAAAAATTATTATACTATAGTAAACATTATTAGTAAATAATAAAAATTATTATAAATAAATTTATATTTTTATAAATAGATATAATTTATAATAAATTGATATATGTTACTACAAATTTTTATTATTTACTGTAAAATAACAGAAATTGAAACAAATTTGTTTCAATTCCCCATATATTTGAAAAAATTAAAAGGAATTTTTATAATATATTATAATTTATTATAAATTAATAAAAATTAATAAAACATAATAACAAATAGAATAATTTTATATTTATATATACTTTTTTATATTAATTTAAATTAGTATAAATTAATTTCAATAAATAGAAAATATGACAAAATAGTATAAATTTAAAAAAACAATTAAAAAATAAATAAATAAGGATAAATTTGTTTTATTTATTTTAAATAAAAATAAATTGTTATGTACTAGAAGAAATTAATATAAAATACTATAAATTATTATGAATAATTAGACAGTAGTTCAAATTTATATAAATTACTATTAATTATTCTTAGACAAAAATAAATCAATATAATTTACAATAAAATGAAAATCTTTAGTATAATGTAATATAAGTTCATAAAAATTAATTAAAATTGTCATAAATTAAAAATTATTGTATAAATTAACAAAAATGAGTATAAATTCATTTCATTTATTGTAAATTAAATAAAAATTAATAAAAATTAATGTAAAATAATAATTTTTTTATACATTTGTAATAATTAGTATAAATAAATATATAATACTACAAATTAGTATTAATTACTCATAAATTATTTAAAATTAATATTTTTTTACATTCATATAAATTTCCACAACGTATTATTAATTACTAAAAAATTACTATAAATTAGTACAATTTTCCCAAAATTGGTATAATTTAGTATACACTAATAATAATTTCCATAGATTAATAAAAATTATTATAAAATGATAATAACTAAAATATATTAATATGAATTTTTATAATTTTTTATTTTTAAGTAATAATTAATGGAATTTGATATGCATTAGTGTAAATTTTATAAGCTATAATAAATAAATAAAAATTGGTTTATTTTAAAATATATTACTATAAATTAGTATTAATTCCTTAAAAATTATTATATATTAGTATATTTATATATAAGTTGATATAATTTACTAACCATTAATATAAATTCATATAAAATTGAATTATTTCTTTACAAATTATTATCAATTATTATTATTTTTTAGAAATTCCTATAATTTATTATAAGTTAATATAACATACTGTTAAATAATAAAAAATATGATAAATCCACTGAAATTGATTATACATTAATACTTTTTATTATAAATTATTAAAAATCAACATAACATAGTATACATTATTATAATTTAATATAATGTAATAAAATATTTTATGAATTACTTTAAATTAATAAATATTTCTTATTATTTAAATATAATGTATTAAAAATTAATATAATTTACTATTATTTCTTACACATTCATTAATAATATACACATTTTATGTTAATGTGATGATTATACATTCCTTTGTGTGTGATGTTAGCCTCCCGCACTCTCATGAGAGGAAAATTAAACTCCTTAAAACTCATATTTTAAAATTTCAGTATTTCTAATATTAGATAGACTTCAATATTTTATGAAATATATAATAAAAATAGTAATTTACATTTGTTTTAGCGAAAATAAATTTTGCAGTAAATTTTATAAAATAATGTAATCATTTGGTTGTTTTGAAATATATGGACCTGAAAAAATAAAATAAAAATATAACTATGTTATTGTGGTTGGATAAATCCACATAGAAAAAAAAGTTCTGGTAAAAACCATGTTAATTTTAATGGTGCAGAAGAGTAAATATCATTCACATTTTTTTTGGAAAATGTTTTAGAAGGAATGACTAAGATCCTATATAGAAAGAGTTATCTCAAATGACATGAAACATTAGATTGTGATAATGTTAATGTTTTTAATTTTTGATGATGGAATGTTAATATATTTTGGTATCAGTATCTTGTACGATATTTAGAGGTAAATTAATTTTTTTTCTAGAACCATCCCTATTTTCAAATTTAATAAAAAATGTTATTGAACCATTTCACATGAAATAGATACACGACATGCTAATTCAAATCCTAAATTTGAGTCATGTAAAATTTATTATTTTTTATATATTCTAAGTAGGCATTATTTAGTAGATGTAATATCTTAATATTTGTATCTATTTCAAAATTTATTATTACTGAATCTGATTTTGGAATGTCAAATAATGTTTTTGATAAAATACCATATTTCGATAAATCGTTTTCTATAAAATAGAGAATTAATATAGTCAATTTCTATAAAATAAAATTATAGACTCATAATTAGGGACTTAGTTATAAAAATATCCATGCATTTTTAAATGATTGCATTATATATTATGTTGAAAACGATTCATTAACCAATTATCCAACATGTTGAAAATTCACGTATAAATTCATATTATAAAGAAAGTCTAGATTTCTTCCTATTAATAAGCTAAGCTAATATATTTTTAAAAATATACTATCAGGTTTATTTATGAATCAAAACACCAATTCATTGATGATATTGAATAGATAATTTTTTTTGTTTATTAAATGTTAAATAATCATGATTGGGGAGACTATTCTACTGAATTTGATCATGTTCATTTATCATTTGTTTAAAACCCCACAACTTGTAGTTTGGAAATTTTACGAATGATTTCTATTCATTAGGTTCTTATGGAAGTAAATATTCTTATTGGAATGTTTTTATGGAATCATAATAATTACCACCATTTATGTAGATGAATAAACAATACATGTATATTTAGAAGTAAAAATTACAAGGAAATATAAAAAATGACATTATATGTTTAAATTAATTGATTGATGAGATAATTTTATTATTGAATGATTATTTTACAATATATGACATAGTTTCAGATCATAATTTTATACTTAATTCATTATTGATATGTGTAAATTAATAATTTTATATATATTTCATGTTATACGGATGGAGTACACATGTAAAAAAATCATTCCAATACTACATGTTTGATCGAAACTAATTTATCCTTGTCAATAAAAGAAATCCTTATTTTTTATAAATTTTGAGACTACCCAATCAGGGTGTGAGTAAAAATATTATTTATTCACAATAGAGTGTAGTTTTGGGTATGACCTAATTTATCTCCCAAGATTTTTTTAAAATAAAGACATTCTGAATAAAAACATTATATTAAAAACAAAGAATTTGAATGACATCTTAGAAAAGGAATTTGTTTTTGAAGATCAGTTTTAGAAAATAGTGGATGCGTTTTAGATTTGGATTCCCATGTGTAATTATATGACTACCATTTTAAATTGAATACTTTTTATTAATATGTTAATTGAAATGATAAATAATCATTTTTCCTTTCCAACCATTGACTGAAAATACATTTATTTTTACAATAATCCTCCCAATTTCCACAGTTGGGATATTCTCCTTCCAATTATGAAACATATAATGGATATCCTAGGGATATGCTTATAAATCTAAAATCATGAATTATGTACCCTAATTTCTCTAATTATCCCCACTATTTCATCCCCGCGCGATTAGATATCACTACGCGGTTCTCTATATGAAACTATATCACCTAACCTATGTGATCCAATACCTAAAAAATGAATAATATATTTATTTAACTAAGGACATTTTATAATGATCATATTTGAAAAATTATATATTTACATCTCATTAAAACAATGAATGTGTAAATATAATTCCATTTAAAAGGTAATATAGAATGATTAAATTTATTATAACTAATAAACAAAAATTAAAAATGGTTACCTCTACTTCACCTAATCACAATAAGGGTCTACCCCTACATTTTAGATGAAAATGTTGGGGGTAGAAGAAGAATAAGACTTAGTAAAAGTGGAATGAAAATAAAGAATTAAAAAATAGGGTATTAGTAGCAGTATGTTTCTCTTACCTTGTGCCTATCCTCTCTCAATGGGCCACAACCTTATTTTATAGGCTTTGAGTAATTCTGTAGTTATTCATCAAATCTCCAGATAATAAGAAATATACCCACATATATCTTTTATATTAATGTCCCCTTGAAACTAACATGTTTAATTTTGGAAACACCCAAATCATTCAAGAAGATAATATTGATTAATGGATTTTTTTTGACCCATAGGGATAATATATTCATTGGGTTTATGGTTATTTATGAAGATGTGATGTATAAATTTATGTGGTAGTTAAACTTTGTTGATGTTGATGTGGTAGTGGAAGCTTCATAAAACATCATTGGGCATTTATAGTGGTTGGATGTGTTGAATACCTTTTCAGGCTACTAATCGATAGTGGTATCCTAGTGGCATAATAATAGAGAGAATTCATGGATTTCATCATTCCTCCTCTGTAATTTATAGTCATTGGATGAGTTGTGTCATTTAAATTAGTCTGATGGGTGTCAGAGTAGATAATCCCCTATTTAGTTGTAGCATTGGTAGATGACACTCCATTGGTGGAAGATGAGATCTAATTGAGATGCTCTTGTAGATTCTTTGATGGTTTTCAAACATTTTCTAGGTAGAGGATCCGTATAGTGAGGTCAAAGGGGGGAACCGATAAAGGTGGCATGCATGTCACCATTGGTTAAAACAATGGATCATGAGGAACCATTGAGAAATATTTCCAATGGTGGATAAAGAGGCACTATTGAAAAAAATCCCCAATGGTGGCTCGTGAGTAACCATTGGGAAAAATAAAAAATGATATCTTTGGTAAAAATAGTAGATACAAGAGAAGGTGTTATACCTATTAGTGTGGCTATTGATGTACAAAAATGGGGAAAAATATACTCCTTCTCCTCATCTATCATTAAAAATGGGTAGATGAGCGTTGAAATGGTTTATAGAGGTATCTAATGGTGTAAGAGATGATCCATGTCATTTGGGTTCTTTGAAAGTTTTAGAAGGATCGACCCCGAGCATCAGGGTAAATGTAACGGAGGTTTCCAATGAAGGCAATAGAAGAGGATTGCGGTGGTGATGGGTTTCTAAGACATGAGAAAAATTTGGGAGGAGGACACACATGTTTTTTATACAAGCAATAATAGTAACATGTGACACTTTCCCCACATCAAATAATTGGGGGTTCGATGGCTTAAATAACAAGTCATTGATCTTCCAAAATAGTGAACTTGTATAGGACCAGAGGACACTTTCCCACCATCGATAACCAACTTGTTCCAGCGATTCCTACCTGTCATCACTCTTTGGGTTTCACCAACAAGGGTGAGTGATTTAGGTATACAAACTATCCGTGTATTGCCTATGTAATTCATCCCTATGGGCCTCCCAGGAGATATATTATAAGGACCCAGCCTTAAACCTTACTTAATATTGAAATAAATGAATAATTCACATTGAGGATCTTTTCAGGTTTAGAGTTTTAGAGAATTAGGACATACCTATTACATCTCAAAAGATTAGAAAGTAGTCACTTCTACTAAATTTCCATAAAATAAAAACTCTTAAAAAGAAATATGTCTAGTTCCATGTATTAGATAGAATGACTTTCCCTTGATCCCATCCTTGACCCTATACCACATTATGTCCTGTGAAAAACATTTCAAAACAAAACATGGGGTGAGCATAAAAACCTCATCAAGGGATACACAAAGAATCAAAACTGTTAGTTTTTTCAAAGCAATAAGTAAACCATGTATACTTTATCAAAGTAATACCTTTCACCTTTAGGAAGTAGTAAAAACGCTTCACTGAATAAAATATCATTACTTACCATTTTGTAACCAAAATATTACCATAAAACCCATATAAAGAACACATAACATAAAAAGGTAACTTGGGACATAAACATACTTAAATGGAATAACCATACAGTCTACTTCCACACATACTTAATGGAATAGCCATACTACCGACTTCTATAGCCAATACATTAGCGGTTATAACGTAACCACCCGTCCTGGTATTCGCAGCTCCACCCGTCATATGGTTTATCACGTAACCACCCGTAAAATGTCTATGTACCATCATTACACTTAAAATATTGAAAATAGAAACATTTCAATAACAAAATTTCATTTGCAATCACAATAGTTAATTTCCAAGATATTGAATCAATCAACCCATTTTCAAAAACCATTTAAAAGAGATTTTTGAACCAGAGTGTCCCATACCACTTCGAAGCTTTTATTGGAATTATAAATTTAAAACATTAATGTCCATATAAATAAATATTGAAAACCATTTCAAAAACATGGACATTAAAGATAAAGATTTATACTAATAAATCATTATAACATTTAAGACGATATTTTTGTTAAAGAGTTTTTAACAAATTGAGAGACTCTTGAATACAAATAATTGCGGAATAACATTTAATAATAACTTTATAATATCATGAGAATAAAGGGATTCATGATATAATATGTCAAAGGACAGTATCCACACCATATAAGAGTGAATTGGTGCATAACAACAATGAAGCCTCAATGGAAATGTAAATTGAGATGAAATCCATTATAAAGATGATATCCTTAAATTAAGGATAAATATATCACATAATTATGTGTGAGAAATATAAATACAGCCAATATTAGTGGATATTATGTGTGAAAAAATCATAGGTCATTCAAACATATTAATATGATGACATTTTCAAGAAGTACTGGTTGAACCCAAAGAAATCGAACTTTGGTTGAGACGTTCCCTTGTAAAAATATGATAGCCTAACGACGTCACTTCAAAATTCAGAAAATTAGTCGAGGAGAGAGTGAATGGGATCTCCTCACATGGACATAAGCTTTACATCAATAAGGATATAGAATAACATATCCCAACATAATAATATGTAAATTAAAAGACATAACAAAAGAAGTATTTTAAAATGAGGAGGGTGAAAGGTTCCCTTACCAACTTGGATAATTTTCGAAATGTACAACCCAAGAAAGAAGGAATATAAAACATTGATGTATATACTCATAAACCAAATTATATTACACAAATATTAGAATAATGGGTAGTAAATACACCACTCAAAGGAAATGGGGGGAAAATGTAGCATAAATCTCACGGGAATAAAAGTGAGATGAAAATCCCTTACGAAAACTCGGTAGCCTAACAGTGCCACTTAATACTTCCAAAAATGGATTTATGGGATCTAATAGGGTCACTAATAATATGAAAAAAAATTTACAGTATTATGAATATAAAAGAACATCCCAAACATAATAATGATGAGCTTATAAGAAATGACATAAAAGAGATTACTTAAAAAGAACGAGAGAGGCTGGATCCCTTACCTTGGGTCCGACATGACTCGATCGTTCTTTAGCATCCTGAATAATAAACTTGCGTTAATTTCTACTTGTTTAAGAACCCTTTTCAAGTTCATTTTTCCTTTTATATCACTTATTACCATGTCATGAACACTATGTTATTATTTAAGTTAATAACGGTCATTTTAATGATCATTGGTACTTGAGTCAAAAAAAAAACTCTTTATAATTACATGTTGTTCATGTGGTAAGATATCCATTATATCCAGAATTATATTCATGATGTAGATATCATATATATCACATATATCCAATCTATGAATACATTTATAATATTACATAACATTTAGAGGTAAGAAATGAAATGCACCGTTCATGGAGATGGTAAGCCGTACGTACGCATGAACTCTACTTCCATTTCTATTTCATATTCAATGGAATTAAAACATAATGATACATAATAATATTTTAATTACAGTATGTAATCATAAATAATATCATTAAATTTATCCTTTATACATACCACATATGGTATTAACGAATCAAATCACTTTGAGGGGGCGGTAGTCCGCACTTCCTAAAATGAAGATATCGCGTATACCCGTAATGGAAGCCATAAAGGTATGCCATAAATGAAAAATACAGAAGCTTAAGTAAAACATAAACATATTATATATCATATATAAATATAGTTACATCTTAATGGCCACCTTTTAAGATGTTATATGAGTGTTGAACAATCATCGTTTCATGAGGCAGAAATTCTCCATCCACAGAAACAGTATGTTCTTTAACCATTGGATGTAGGTGTGTGTAAGTGTAGCTCGAATCCTTATTATAACATCATCCTAGTATATTGATGATACTGGTGTTGTTACAAAATAAATGAATAATAGAGTTTATGGGGGTTGGAGAAGTAAAATAAAACATGATAACACCAGAGAAGACAATGCCTTTAAATCGGGTATCTCTCTTTGATTTGAGCTCAAAGGCTTACTTGGAAAGGATTCTGCCCAAAGAGAGGCTTCAATGATGAAGAGAGGTATGTGGAGAGAAAAAATGGGCAGGGGTTTGCCTAGCCAAAGGCTTTGGATGTGTGGGTAAAGAGGTAGAGGTGGGGGACTTTTATAAGAGGAGAGGAGGGGCACTCTTGGAAAGTTACAAAATGTTACTTTATTTTCAAATGAGTTTCGGATTCTAAAGGTCCCATATTGATGTATTTCGAGGATAAGGTGGTAAGGGTTCTAAATCCTCCCATCCAATAGGTTTTTGACAAGTTTAGGTCTTATATTTTACATTATCGTTTCATTTTATTTAAATTGTTAAATAATGAGGTAATCGCGGCATCATCATTATGTCATAAATAATTTAATTTATAAAGTGTCTAAAAATTATAAAAAAATATAATGATGTAGGAAAGTATTTTAGCATTCTAATTAATATTTATAGTAAAAAATATGACTTGTATAACCCAATGTAAAAATTATTTTAGTAAAACAACACATGTTTGTGACATTTTAATTTTAACTTTAAATAAAAAGTTATTTATGTCATTTTCGTACTAAAGTGGCTCCATGGGGTACCCAAGTTAACCCATGGATTCTCTTGGTCGGCCATGACACATCCAATAAGGGTAGAACATGTGTCTAGGTATTTTCATTTTATTATAACATTATTTTTACCTTAAATTACACTAATTACCTCTAATCGCGATTAATAAACTTAAAAGTTACTATTCACCAAAAAATTATTTTAATCCCATTGAACCAAATTTTACTTCATAATGACAACCATGTATGTCGGATTTTTGAAATTAAAATCACAGAATTGGTAATGTTTCATTTAAACGAAAAATCAGTTTCTTTAACTACCACTTAGTGGTTTCACTATTCATCAAAAATTGATGTTTTTCAGAAAATTACAAAAAATTCACCCTAGGCTATATTTGATATTCTGAATTCAAAAATGATGTCTAATTTACAAAATTCAAAACATATATGTTACATTAATTAATTTAGTAATTAATTCTAGCTGTCAGAGTAAATTGCGTGTTTTTATGAAACAAAAAGTATCAAAAGATTGACACTGGTTTATGTCCAATTTCAAGATGAAATTAATTCAAACGACCACTATTAGATTAAATGGAAAAAATATATTCTAATTTAACTTTGAAACCAATTCAAAAGATAATCTAATCATATTAATAAATTATATTAAAAATAGGTTTTGAATCAAAATACAACATTTTTCACTATTCAATGAAAAATAAACCTTATCGGAAAAATAACATAAATTTACACAAAGTAAATTTTGATGTCCCGATTCTAAAGAAGAATTTTATTTTTTAAAATATAACAAATAAAATTGTCAAAAAGTGGATTTAAAAGAGGTTCATCATCAAAAGGTAGTTAATTGACATTTTA
Organism: Viscum album; assembly: GCA_963277665.1. NCBI lineage: Eukaryota > Viridiplantae > Streptophyta > Magnoliopsida > Santalales > Viscaceae > Viscum > Viscum album. The sequence goes on along the minus strand of OY728163.1, from coordinate 1,307,652,212 downwards.
AAGAATATTAGAATGTTTACGCTTAAAATTAGATACATTAGAATTTTTAATCCTCTAACATTTATTGTAAAAAGTAAAAATATTTGACAAACATATATAATCACTTTGTAGTTAGTTCTATTCATTCCCACCACTACAACGACTAGGCGTAAACTACAATTTAAAATAATATTATTTTATTATTAGAGTGCAATGTAAGATTCCCAAGAAACTCGTTGTTGCGTATTGGGTACGCCATCGAGCATAACATCACCTTTAAAGTTATATTAATATTTTATTCACAAATATGGATAAATATGAAAATGTCATATTCTTTATTTACCTGGGGTGTTACATCCTCCCCCCTTTTGGAAATTGCATCCTCACAATTTTAAAATTGGGCTTGGAAACTTAATTGAAAATCCCACATCGGAACAAGAGTCAGTAAAACTATCACTTTAAAATAAATAAATAGAATTAAAAAGGTCACCCAAGTTAACCCATACTAGGATTCCACGTATGAAAATATGGACATGGAGGAAAAAACAAAGGGTCATGTTCTAATGGAGAGTGATAGTAAACATGTCTAGGAGAAAGTTAACCATAAAAAAATCACAAACTTGTGATGGGTTAAACGGTATTCGATTCCCCAGTAGGAAAAGTTAACAGACAACATTTTTGTTTTAAGTTACTCTTCATTAAGGAATTTTTTTAGCTTAGATAAATCATAATGAAACATACTTACTTGTCACGTAGACTTTCAACTTTTACTAGATTCCTTAACAAAACTCATATTTTCTCCTAAAGATGAGTATTTAGGAAATTTTTTTCGCATTAAGAGTACTATAATCAACTTCTAGAGAATCACCTAATCCAAAAAAGAGAACTATAAACTTCCCATGTCTTTAGACTTTAACCAAAACCAAAACCAAAAAGGTTAGTACTAGATCAGATAATCCAAAATAGGATAACCGTATATAAAAAGAAAATCTATTCTTAATCTCCAAAATTTGTCCAACAAAACCCAAAGTTCAAGGAGGACCATTCGATAAACAATTTGTATGTAAAATTATTCAAATTAAACCAAACTAAGATAGAAACTCAAATATTAGAAGTATTTAGTCACATAGTCTTCCAAGTAAAATCGTAACATTTATCTCCAAACAACATCAATAGCTCTTAAAGTCTCGTATTGAAAAGTAATTAACCTAACCACATATCCTCCATGATAGGTTAATAAATTTCCATAGATAACCCAAAATAAACTTACTCTTAATTCATAAAATCATCTAACTAAAAATAATCAGTCAAACTAACTAGGGACTTCACGTAGACCAGTGGTAGGTGATAAATACCAGTTGCACTTTGGTTGTGGGTTTGATTCCCACAGCTTTGTCCGACGCGAGGGGTTGTCACACGGTCTACGTGTTGTCCTTTTTCCAAAACTACATAATTCTTAAAACATTCTCCAAAACAAGATAAAATCTTCAAAAATGATCATAACATATTTTAACCACAAGTTTATCTCATGCCTTTCATTTTCCATCATATCATAGAGTAACCCATAATTACCTAAAAAGTAAGGATCATATAAACCCTAATGGTTACCTTTATAATTATTACCTGAACCTCCACATCGAGTTAGTCATCTCGTACATGATGCATTATAGAAATCACTATGGTTAAAGTGGTTGATCATGAATCCTTGATAGTTTGTTTAGCACAACCACGAGATTCCTCATTGAATCCTTCATTTCCACCAGTCTCTTAATCAAAGAACCACCACAGTTTCCTTCAAACCTATTGTCACTTTGGTGCCTGCTAGATCCATCCATTCACTAAAAACAGAAATGTCAGTGTTAGTATATCAACAAAACCATCATGTACTAATGAGGAAGATAAACACTAAGATATACTTACTGATTCTCTTTTTCTAAAACTAGGACTCTTTCTGAAATCCTAACCATTATGGTAATGTCTCTTATGCTTAGAGAATACCCTAACCTCTAATGTTATATAAACCAACCTCTGATACCAACTATAAGGCGCCGACCTTAAACCTTACTTAATATTGAATTAAATGAATAATTCACATTGAGGATATTTTCAGGTTTAGAGTTTTAGAGAATTAGGACATAAATATTACATCTCAAAAGATTACAATGTAGTCACTTCTACTAAATTTCCATAAAATAAAAACTCTTAAAAATAAATATGTCTAGTTCCATGTATTAGATAACATGACTTTCCCTTGATACCATCCATGAACCTATACCACATTAAGTCCTGTGAAAAACATTTCAAAAAAAAACTTGGGGTGAGCATAAAAAGCTCAGCAAGGGATACACAAAGAATCAAAACTGTTAGTTTTTTCAATGCAACAAGTAAACCATGTATACTTTATCAAAGTAATACCTTTCACCTATAGGAAGTAGTAAAAACTCTTCACTGAATAAAATATCATTACTTACCCATTTGTAACCAAAAGATTACCATAAAACCCATATAAAGAACACATAACATATAAAGGTAACTTGGGACATAAACATACTAAAATGGAATAACCATACGGTCGACTTACACACATACTTAATGGAATAGCCATACGGCCGACTTCCATACCCAATGCATTGGAGGTTATAACGTAACCACCCATCCTGGTATTCATGGCACCACCCGTCATATGGTTTATCACGTAACCACCCAAAAAATTCCCAAGTACCATCATTACACTTAAAATATTGAAAATAGAAACATTTTAATAACAACATTTCATTTGCAATCACAATAGGTAATTCCAAGATATTGAATCAATCAACAATTTTCAAAAACTATTTAAAAGAGATTTTTGAATCAAAGTGTCCCATACCACTTTTAAGCTTTTAATGGAATTATAATTTTAAAAAATTAATTTCCATATAAATAATAACTGAAAACCATTTCAAAAACATGGACATTAAAGATAAATATTTAGAATAATAAATCTTTAAAACATATAAGACGATATTTTTGTTAAAGTGTTTTTAACAAAATGAGAGACTCTTGAATACAAAAATTGTGGAATAACATTTAATCATAACTTTATAATATCATGAGAATAAAGGGATTCATGATATAATATGTCAAAGGACAGTATACACACCATATAAGAGTGAATTGGTGCATAACAACAATGAAGTCTCAATGGAAATGTAAATTGAGATGAAATCCATTATAAAGATGGTATCCTTAAATTAAGGATAAATCTATCACATAATTATGTGTTTGAAATATAAATACACCCAATATAAGTGGATATTAAGTGTGAAACAATCATAGGTCATTCACACATATTCATAGGATGACATGTTCAAGAAGTACTGGCTGAACCAAAAGAAATCGAAATTGGGTTAAGACGTTCCCTTGTAAAAGTTCAACAGTCTAACGACGTCACTTCAAAATTCAGAAAATTAGATGATGGGAGAGTGAATGGTATCTCATAAAATGGACATAAACTTTACATAAATAAGTATATAGAAGAACATATCCCAACATAATAAGATTTAAATTAAAAGACATAACAAAATAAGTCTTTTAAAATGAGGAGGGTGAAAGGTTCCCTTATCAACTTGGGTAACTTTTGAAACGTACAACCCATGAAAGATGGACTATAAAACATTGATGTAAATACTCATAAACTAAATTATATTACACAAAGATTAGAATAATGGGTAGTAAATACACCACTCAAAGGAAATGGTGGAAAATGTATCATAAATCTCACGGGAATAAAAGTGAGATGAAAATCACTTACGAAAACTCGGCAGCCTAACGGAGCCACTTAATACTTCCAAAAATGGATTTATGAGATCAAATAGGGTCTCTAAAAATATGAAAAAAATTACAGTATGATGAATATAAAATAACATCCCAAACATAATAATGATGAGCTTATAAGAAATGATATAAAAGATATTACTTAAAAAGAACGAGAGAGGTTGGATCCCTTACCTTGGGTCCGACTTGACTCGATCGTTATTTAACATCTTGAATAATAAACTTGAGTTAATTTGTACTTTATTAATAACCTTTTTCAAGTTAATTATTCCTTTTATATCACTTATTACCAGGTCATGAACACTATGTTATTATTTAAGTTAATAACGGTCGTTTTAACGATCATTAGTACTTGAGAAAAAATAAACTCTTTATAATTACAAGTTGTTCATGTAGTAATATATCCATTATATCCAGAATTATATTCATGATTTATATATCATATATATCATATATATCCAGTATATTCATGCATTTATAATATTACATAACATTTAGAGGTAAGAAATGAAATGCACCGTTCATGGAGATGGTAATCCGTACGTACGCATGAACGCTACTTCCATTTCTATTTCATATTTAATGGAATTAAAAGATAATGATACATAATAGTATTTTAATTACAGTATGGAATCATATATAATATCATTAAATTTATCCTTTATATGTACCACATATGGTATTAACGAATCAAATCACTTTGAGGGGGCGGTAGTCCGCACTTCCTAAAATGAAGATATCGCGTATACCCATAATGGAAGCAATAAAGGTATGCCATAAATGAAAAATACAGAATCTTAAGTAAAACATAAACATATTATATATAATATATAAATATAGTTTCATCTTAATGGCCACCTTTGAAGGTGTTATATGAGTGTTGAACAATCATCATTTCATGAGGCAGAAATTCTCCATCCATAGGAACAACATGTTCTTTAACCAATGGACATAGGTGTGTGTATGTGTAGCTTGAATCCTTACTATAAAAACATTCTAGTATATGGATGATACTGGTGTTGTTACAAAAGAAATTAATAAAAGAGTTTAGGGGGTTGTAGAAGAAAAATAAAACATGAGAACAGAAGAGAAGACACTACCTTTAAATCGAGTATCTCTCTTTGATTTGAGCTCAAAGGCTTCCTTGGAAAGGATTCTGCCCAAAGTGAGGCGTCAATGATGAATAGAGGTATGTGGAGAGACCAAATGGGCAGGGGTTGGCCGAGCCAAAGGCTTTGGATGTGTGGGTAAAGAGGTAGAGATGGAGGACTTTTATAAGAGGAGCGGAGGGGCACTCTTGGAAAGTTACAAAATGTTACTTTATTTTCAAATGTTTTTCGGATTGTAAAGGTCTCACATTGATGTATTTATAGGATAATGTGGTAGGGGTTCGAAATCCACCCATCCAATAGGTCTGTGACAAGTGTAGGACTTAGATTTTACATTATCTTTCATTTTATTTAAATCGTCAAATAATGAGGTAATCGCTGCAACATCATTGTGTCAAAAATAATTTAATTTATTTAGTGTCTAAAAATTATAAAAAAAATATTATGATGTAAGAAATATCTTTATTTATAGTAAAAAATATGGCTTGTATAACCCCATGTAAAAATTGTTTTAGTAAAACAACACATGTTTGTGACATTTTAATTTTAACTTTAAATAAAAAGTTATTTATGTCATTTTCCTACCAAAGTGGCTCCATGGGGTCCCCAAGTTGACCCATGGATTTTCTTGGTCGGCCATGACACATAAAATGAGGTTAGGACATGTTTCTAGGTATTTTCATTTTATTATAACATTATTTTTACCTTAAATTACACTAATTACCTCTAATCGCGATTAACAAACTTAAAAGTAACTATTCACCAAAAAATTATTTTAATCCCATTGAACCACATTTTACTTCTTAATGACAACCATGTATGTTGGATTTTTGAAATTCAAATCACAGAAGTGGTAAAGATTCATTTAAACGAAAAATCAGTCTCTTTAACTACCACATAGTGGTTTCACTATTCATCAAAAATTGAAGTTTTTCAGAAAATTACCAAAAATTCACCCTAGGATATATTTGATATTCCAAATTCAAAAATGATTTCTAATTTAAGAAATTCCAAACATATAAGATACATTAATTAATTTAATAATTAATTCCCGCTGTCAGAGCAAATAGTGTGTTTTTATGAAACAAAAAGTATCAAAAGATTGACACTAGTTTAAGTCCAATTTCAAGATGAAATTAATTCAAACGACCACTATTGGATTAAATGGTAAAAATATATTCTAATTTCACTTTGAAATGAATTCAAAAGATAATCTAATAATATAAATAAATTAGATTAAAAATAGGTTTTGAATCAAAGTACAACATTTTTCACTATTCAATAAAAAATAATCATTATCGTAAAAATACCAAAAATTTACACAAAGTAAATTTTGATGTCCTGATTCTAAAGAAGAATTTTATTTTTTCAAATATAACACATAAAATGGTAAAAAAGTGGATTTAAAAGAGGTTCATCATCAAAAGGCGGTTAATCGACCTTTTAAAGAATATTAGAATGTTTACGCTTTAAATTGGATCATTCGAATTTTTAATCCTCTAACATTTATTGTAAAAAGTAAAAATATTTGAAAAAAATATATAATCATTTTGTAGTTAGTTTTGTTCATTCCCGCCATTACAACGACTAGGTGTAAACTACAATTTAAAATAATTTTATTTTATTATTAGAGTGCAATTTAAGATTCCCAAGAAACCCGTTGTTGCGTATTGAGTACGCCATCGAGCATAGCATCCCCTTTAAAGTTATATTAATATTTTATTCACAAATATGGATAAATGTGAAAATGTCATATTCTTTATTTACCCAGGGTGTTACAAATATTCCCTCTTGTGGCCTCCTTCAATCAACATAGCCTCTCCCTATGGCCTTCTTGACCGACCCTCCACTTTATGGGGTGGGATATACGAATGTTGGTCTATAGTTAGGTTCCTAATAGGCTTGGGACATATTTAACTACCTTGAAAAATTAATATTTGGATACAATTTAAAAAAAATGAAAAAAATAAATCCTCAATTTTATCTCTTATTAAAATAATTATTTTTATTCCACTTAGATTTTATATTAATAATTACCAATTATTTAATAAAAAAATTAATATTTTTAGTTTATTCATTGAAAAAAATAGAAAATCAATGGAATGGGGAACCAAATATGTATAAAAATAATATTGTATAAAATATCCCCACACTAAAACCATTATTTTCATCCAACATAAAATCTCAACATGGAAAATCACATGTCACCAACTCTAACAATACTCAAATATCAATGAAATTAAATTAAATAATTAACAATTTTAAATAAAAAATTCCAAAACCCAAATATTAAATCAATCGAATTTTCCAAATTTCAATAAAACAATCAATATTTTTATTTTACATTCCCCATTTTTAATGAATCTTCCACCATAAAATTGTAACAAATCACAAATTCCCATATCACAAAGTAAAGGTCATGGTCAAAAAAATAATAATGAATGATTTTTGAACACTCTTTAATTTTTTATAAATTTTTACTCACTTTATTGAATATTATGCTTAAAACTAACCGCACATCCACCACCTGACCACATATGATAATAAAAACAGGTATAGTGATCTAGATATTGGGTTTTCCCAAATCAATACTTTTTTTTTGTTTTTTTACTTTATCAATTTTACCTCTTTATTTTAATTAGAGGTGAAACAAATTAAGAGTAAAATGATTATATAATATTCTCAATACACATATGTAGTACCTATAAACTTGTTCTTTACAATTTATATCGTCCCTTTCTATATGATTCCCTTCATCACCACACTTTAACATTATAATATAATGAAAATACAAAGAGGAGGTTAACAATGGATAAAAATTGTTTGAAACATGGACCCTTTGTAACAATTTCATTTATGAACAATATAGTTTAAACAAGTATTTATGTGATTTATATCTTTTAGGGATAAAAGAATTTTTAAAATATTCCTTAATAATTTTAAATGTGGTTTTTTATATTCATATATTTGAAATGTTCAAATTAATATTTTGGTTGGTGACTTGTCCCAAGATCACTCAAGAAATATTCTCAATAAAAAATAAGTAATAATTGGTCTAGAAATCATCATACAAATGGGAAATTTGATAGTGGAAAATAAATATTGGAATAATTAAAAATAATAAATTAATTAATAATAATAAAAATCCTAAAAAATTATACGAAATTTTCAGTTGTAACAACTAATCTCTTAAAAGGATGAGTTCTTAGTTTTTTCAATGATTCACATTAATCATCCAATTTTCTATTTTATTAATTCAACCTTATTAACATTTAAATACTAACCATGTAATCAAATGATTATTCAAAAACTCATTTCTCCTTCATAATTCATGTAAAAAATGACATTAAATATGGGAATGAAATTACCAGTTTAATGTAGTTTCTGTAATTTCTAGTTCATAACAATGTTTCACAAACATGTATAGAGTTGAAAAGATAAATAATGAATAAATAAACTCCTTATTACCTTGTAGAATTCCCTCTTATCCAATTAAATTCACGAGGTTTCATATCGAGTTCCTTCATGGTGGCCCTACAAAACAACCCATACCCTTGTAAGAACCATTCTATTAATGATTAAGGGAAGTATGAAAGTGGTAACCAAATCCTAAATAAGTGAAAAAATATAAGACATTTGGATTAATCTTGGAAGAAACTTTGGACAATTTTATTAGATTGAACTAACTCCTAGTAATAAATTAGAAGGCATTTTTTAGAATTATTTTCTCATCAAATAGTTCTAGAAGTATATACCCATGGAACTATTTAATCCTCTTTCCATTAATTATGATTTGTTTTAATTATTATTATATTTTCACTTGAGTTTCACCAATGGGAATGAAATTAGTAACTATAAAAGGTCTTCTTCACAAGTAATAAAGTTTACCAAGAATTAACTTTAGTATATAATTATAGATTAAGACTTAATCTTCATGATGGAAGGTCTTTTTTATGGATCAGTTTTTCATCTCCCAATTTTTTATCCCCTAGAAAATTCTTGAGGATTAACAATAATATATTTTATTTTACCCTAGTTATTACAGCTGGATATTTCTCTATTTCCGAGCACTAACTAAATAAAAAGATATATTTTTTACAACACAATAGCCATGATTCCTTAGTTCTACTGGTAGATGATAACATTCCCCACAAACTACTCTATTGGGAATAGTACCCATAGGTGTCTTGTAAGTGGATTGGAATGCCTATAAGGAAGCTTCAAGTATTTAGCTCAAATACTTCTTGATAGGTTTTACCATTTTATCTAAAATAAAACTGATTACCAAGTTGGCTACATTATATTTTACTTTTGTTTTATATTGACAATGATTAGTTGTTTTGTGGTTTTCCTCATAATTTTTAATCATTGAATCCAACTTCTGGTTGACAAAAATGAGTCCCTCCATAACTGATGGTGGCCCTCAGTACTCCAAACCTAAATAAAATATATTTGTTCTGAAACAATCATAAAATACAATGGACTCATTAGTTTTGGTGACCACAGATTCCACCCATTTAGAGATATTATATATAGTACGTAAGATGCATGAATTTAAAAAATAATTGGGAAAGGGTCTCATAAAATTAATTTACCATAATTAAAATATTTGACAAAAAATTATGTTGTTTTGAGGATTTTTTTCTTTTAGAAATATTTATTGAATATTGGTAATTTTTATATATTATTATATAATTAAAGATAATATTTAAGTTATTTTTTCCAATAAATCCATTATTCCTACAAAATCATAACCATTCACTAAGGTCTAAATCTTCCCTCCATGAAAATTTATGACAAAAATGAAACAGAAATTCTATATCTATATTCAGTAAAAACCTCCTTATAATATGATCATTACAGGTTTTCAATAGGAAATGATCTTCCAAAATATAGAATCTTTTATTATTATAATTTTTGGTCTTTCGAAGATAATTAAGGAGAGATAGTACAGGAGAGTTGAAAAAATAATTCACTAAATCTACATACCATGGTAATTAACCTTTAACCAAGTATATTTTCTCTCCATTTATGTGATCATCAAGTGGAATCAGTTCTAGAACTTCTATTTCAACAATATTTAGGTGTTTACTAATGAGATATGATACTTGGTCTTTACATCCATTATTATACATGGTTTTTATATTGAATTTTTACTGAAGAGTTTTCTATCTCAGGAGTCTAGGTTTCGAATCATCCTTTTTTAGAATTTACCTAAGTGGTGAATTTTTAAAAAAATTTGATTACTTTAGTTCACTATAAATAATATCTAAATTTATCTAATTTAAATACAAATGAAAGGAAATGTTTTTAAATTGGTGTGTAATTTAGATGCATATAATCCAATGTTCTTGAGGTATATATTATGACTTGTGGTCTTCCTTTAACTATTTGGGAGAGGACTACCCCTACATCGAGGTTGAATGCATCATAGATCAACTCAAATTGGTCCTCCCAATATGGGGACTGTATTATTGATGGGGTAATAATGCTTCCATTCAGCTCATAAAATTACATTCTAAAACCACCATCAATAATGAGTGATATCCTTTTGAAAGTGTCCTTTAAATGGGTATAGAAATCTTATGGACGTTCTTGATGAATGTTTTACAAAGCCTATATGGGTGAATAATAATCTAAAATGAAAAAAATATGCGAGGTATGAAAAATAATGAACTACTATAAAATTAGAGATATCCACCTCATTTACATTTTCTGAAATTACATGACCCAACACTATCTCTTTTCAACAATAAAGTGGTACTTATCAATGTTCAAAATATGAATTTTCACTACATTTGTTTTCAGAAGCATTTACAAGTTCCTCAAACAATAATTAAAATAGTTTACAAAAATAGTAATTCTAGCCAAGAATACCTCTAAGTAGTCCTCTATATGATATGACAAAACACTTACCATACCCTATTAGAATACACCCAGAATATTTCCCAAGATAAAAGGTATCATATTTTAGGTAATTTTATCAAAAGGGTAGCTAAATGTTGTCTTATCTTTGTCTTCTCTGCATTTGAGTACCTAAAAATAACAAGATAATTTACAAGGAAAATAGTAATTTTTCCTCCCTTACAACCTTTATTGAATTTTGTCTATAAATGGTATGGGGATGCAATATTTTTCAGTTAATTGATTAATTTTATTTAGTCAATGCATACCATCCAATTTCTTTGGACCCTCAGAGGGATTAATTCATTTTTCCAATTTTATACCATTGTCAATCCATTTTTCCTAGGAATCACATAAATGGGGAGAACCCATTTTGAGTAAAAAATTTGGTATATTATGTAATCTTACAAAAATTTTCTTTCTATTTTTAACATATTCCATAATGGTTGGGTTTAAAATCGTTCGGGGGTTCCTAATAGATCTGATGTCTTTATAAAGTAATATTCTATTAGAACAGACCTTGGGGTTAAATCTAGGGATGCATCTAAGGCTTAATCATATGTGTTGAATATTTCTTTTCAAAATATCAAGTAAAATTTTCAATTGTCTTTGGGGTAGGATATTTTCAATGATCATTGGGAATTTTTATTCTTCTTTGAGAAACAAATATTTTATGTCACAAAGTTGATGTTTTAGTTCATGTATTGGGGGTTGTTATAGAGATGAGTCTGAATTCAAGGTTCCCACATCAAAATAATAATTTTCATTAGAAAAGGTAATCATAAAAGGTTCATATAGAGAATCATGAAAACTTTTAGATGATATTTCTTATTGAGAACAATATCCATATTTCATATCATTAACATGTAAAATAGAGTTTTAAGAAGAAATGTTATGTCCTAAAGGATTAAAATTATCAAATCATTCCTCATACATCCATGGGCTCCATATTACCTTTTTGGTAATTGAAATGGGGAACTGATTGTTTTATAGGTTACTATTGCAGTCAAGAACACTGAAGTAAAACTCAACGTATCATAGACCCATTTTAATTGTTACATAACCTATATTAATGATATTCAAAAATATATTTATGAATGAAATTTCTATTATATTTAGTGAATTTCCTGGAGATTTATTTTCCAACATCGTTAGCACATAGAAATCTATTGTAAAAACCCGTCCTTCATCCCCAACATGCATATTCTATAAAACTACAACTTGGTAGAATTTTGACCTATTTTCAAGTTGGAAACCACAAGTATGTGATTCATATTACCTATTTTAATGGATGGGAATATAGAGATATACATGAAATTAATCGAATCACAGAGACCAGTCAAGGAAACCTCAAACATTAATGAACTAATGGTACATGGTGTAGAAAATGGTCATACATCATTATTTTTGAGGTAATGGTTGTAAGATCACAGTTGAAACACATCTCTTGGCTATGATTCATATATTACCATCCATCCTCTATTTGAGGAAAATTTCATTACATTATTTTTCATATTTTGGAATTTTCCATATGTATTCCAAGAATCGTATATTAATTTCATCCTTTTGAAAAATCTTCTTTATTTCTTTTGATGTTTATCTTACTCAATTTTTTGGGATTATATAAACCACGAATGTAATGGAATGATGATTTCTTTCTTATACATTTTTTTAAAAAAAATTATTTTTTGGTATTTCCTTCATAAATATTTCCTTGGGTAATTCAAATTTCTTATTTACAACATTTATAGGTGGAACAGTTTTCTCTTCTAGAATATATTCAATATTTGAAGAAAGTCTAGAGTCACCTTATTCTAGGTCATATAGGGCTTCCTTAGGTTATAGTTCTAGGACCACCTTGATGATAATTTTGATGATAATTATCAAATTTTCCCTTAGGTTAGGTGTATTCTAAGCCTTTTTATTTCCTACGATTCTGGACACAATTTCCTTAAGAATATTAAATTTATTTGAGAAATATTTTATTTATTTTTAACTCCATATTTTTTCTCACCTCATTAATACTATTGGTTGGTTAAACGAAGGATGCCCATAGTATTTTTATGGAAAAGATAGTGGTTGGTATGTTTGTTATTGGTAGGTTTGTTTTTGGTAGGTTTTTTTTTGATAATTATGAATATATTATCATTAGAGTATGGTGGATTCTAGAATTGTTGTTGGAAATAGGGCTCAGAATATGTTTTTTTATCCTCAAAACCATGATGGGCTAGCACTTTCCTCCATGGTTGGTGCTGTTGAATCTATCTTAGTTATAAAGTAGCCGATTTTTTTTTCAAACCCTATAACTCTTGACACTGATCATTGATGTGATTAGATGAATAAGATAAATCACACACTATAGGTGGTTTAGGTTTTGAATTCACTTGTCTTACTTCCATTGACCATAGAAAACTTGATAATTCATCCATTTTGGATTAAAAAATTCTTACTAGTGAGAATATTTTCCTCATAGATGTCTTTTGATATTATATATCTTGTTCTAAATATTTGTGAATTTTGATTAACATTATAAATTAGTCTCATAGCCTCCATGATATATTTATCAATAAAAAATACTCTATATTATGCATAAAAGTGGATCTAATCATTTTCCAAAATACTTTGTTGGAAGAAGAATAGAAAGTGATGATCTTCTTTTTCTTACTGAGGATAACATGGAGATATATTTTGAATATTTTTAGTAGTTGTAGAAGGTCTTTATAGTATCCTTTTAGTTCAAATACTTTTAATTCAATATTATGATTATTCTACAGTATGTGAAGAATTTATACATGAATCATCACTAGAGATTATCCCAGTCATGGATCTCAATGGTTTTTAGGCTATGAAATCATTTTTATGATCCCCCTTCAGTGTAATGGGTAATTACATCCACATGACATGTCCCACTACAACACCTCTTTGATTGAAGCCTAAATAGAAGTTGAACTCATGGATGTGATGGTTTAGTTCTTCTCCTACAAGGTCATGAAAATTTGGTAACAAATTAATCTTATTAAGAAGAAATTCAATTTTATTTTTCAATACATGCATATAAAATTGATTGTTTTTATTTGGAACATTTTGAGGAACAATCGTTCCATTGGGTCTGTTGTGGATTAAATTCCATGGTTGTGGGTTAAGAATAAAAAATTAATGTATCACATGATTCATATAACTTTATTTGTTAAAAGTTATTCTCAAGGATAATATTACTATTATTTACCCTTAAAATCATCTATATATAAAATTCAATATCTATGATTTCCATTTTGGTGGTTCTGGACATGCATTTAATTGGTTTGATTTAACCCATAATCTCTAATAGAGACACAATGATTTGACACCAAACTCTCATGGGGTTTGGAAGAATATTATTATTTCCCACTAAGAATGTAGTATTATGTATTACCTATTTAATCTCCCAAGAGTGGTTTTATGAATCATGATGTCAAAAATTAGAAAATTAAATTAAAAATTAAGAGTTTCAATGAATATGAAGAAAGGGTACATGGTTTGTGATGATAATTTTAGAGAATAGTCATTGGGATTTATGTTTTTCATTCCTTATAAAGGGATATCATGATATGTTTGAAATTATTGTTTTTTAAATAGTTTATTAAAGGGAATAACAATAATTTATCATTTTCCACCAAATATTTATTGATTGTGAGAATAATCCTCAAATTTCCCCTTGTTGGGATATTCTCATTCCAATTTTTAAAAGAAAACTAGATCTCCTATAATGACCCAACAATTTTATACCTGAATATTGCATCATATTAATAACGAGAAAAGAAAAAATCAGTACACAACCTGAATCCAATGGTTCAATATATTGAAAAATTTAGTACCATACAAAAAATTTACAAAATAAAACATAAACATTTATTTAATTATTTCTTCTCTTGCTTCTATGTGGTCCTTTTGTTCTCTATTGTACATGTAAATGTGATTGGATATATATTGAAGAAAGGGGTGATCTTAAAGACCAGTAAGACGATAGATTATAACACGGTTGAACATAAAATTGGGTGATAGTAATAATAATAAACATAACCTAATCATGGGATCAACATCAAAATAATTATAAGAATCATTACATAGAGGTATGGAATGTGGTAATTTATGAAAATGTAACATCATGTTTTTGTGGTCAACAACCACACAAAGTTGTGAACAAAACTAGAATCATATTCTGGGATATTTCACTTTTTATTACGTGATTCATAAAATTAACGTATTAATTAGATCACTATATAATTCTGGGAACACCCATCATTTCATAACATTTATACGCAATATACAACTCTTGGTGCACCCATCACATTCTAACATTTACATAATCATAAATTCCACATATAACATTTATCTATCATAGATATAAAATAACACATGGATAGGAATGCATTTTATTTAATAAAGAATAATACCTGAATAAAATTTTGGTTTCCAAAAAGGATAAAGTAATAATATAATTGGTAGAATAATCATCAATATTGAATGTGTAAGAAGAAATCTAATGATATGTAAAAGTAGTTTTTTTGAATGAAGAGTTTTTTAGGGAAGTAATTCATTTGTTATAAAGTCAAGTTGGAAGAATGTATATGACATAAAAGATAAAGGGAAGAATAAATAATTATATTTATGAAACAATAAAGGTAATATATACTTAAAATTGAGTTAATGTTGAAAAACATAATGAAATGGAGTTGGGTTCGAGAATCCCTTTACCTTATGTTCGAGTGCTTTATTCATGTAAATATCAATGATAATGAAAGTAAATTTATGTATTAACATATAAATATCCAATTATATATTTATATTATTTAGAATAGTTTTATTATGTTAATTTAAATCCTTTAAGATGATTTATAGAGGTCAAATCCATCATTCAAGAGTGATCATTTTCTTGGTTTTCATGATCAATTCACTTGAATATGAGTGAGGAAGATTATATGGAATGTGAAAAATTTTACCAAATTGAAATTAAATATTATTAATGATAATAAATATTTTTAAAATATTAAAATTAAAATTTGTTTTATTGGTATTTGGATGAATAATTTCATGGATGGTTATAGTTATTTATTTAATTTGTTTGCAGTTTTTTGTGAACATCCCAAAATAATAAAGTTCTATTATTTATTATTGTGTATATAAGTTAGTTCCAAAACATAAAAGGGTTATTAAATAAATTTTATAGTATATAACAACAATTATAGTGGGTTTATTATCATCCTTGAAGCTGGTAAATGAAAATGAAAATACATCACTCACGAAGTCAGAAAATTGAAACATCATAGGAAAAAATTTCTTTTTTTAGAATAAGATTGAGAAAGAAGTTTGATTATGAATCATAAATTAACATGATAAATTTATATCATCTAAAATATATTTGATTTACTTTTTACGATAAAATAGATATTTAGTGGTGATTATAAGAAAAGAAAGGACAGATTAAATTAAATTAAAAGTAAAAGAAAGGGGATTTTACCTCCTGAATTTCTCTTACATGAGAACCTTACCAGGGAAATAGTTTTTATCTTTGGATGACACCAAACAATACTGGATATGGGGGGGGAAGGTCTTGGGAGGATACATGATCATATGTTTTTAAATGTCTCAAATCATGGAAGTTTTGAGAGGAATAGGTGGTGAGAGGTGGTATTTATAGTGGTGGAGATGGGTGCTTTCTAATTATTTTAATTATTAGATTATTTTGTCGGCTCAAAAGTATAAATATCTTGAGATTTATCACTAAAAATGTTTAAATAATTAAGGATAGTTTGAGAGTATGGTTATTAAATCATCAATGACTAATGTAATTTCATATTTAACTTATAGTGTATATATACCATAAATTACCATATTTTTTGACATGTCGAATTATAAAATGAACAATATTTTATGAAAATAATTTTGAAAATATAAAAAATTTAATTTTTAGTTAAAATAATGAATTATTTGAGAAATTTTAATTTTAAAATTCTCACAGATTTAATGACAAATTCAAAAATTAACTAAGGTCTCAAAAAATTATCTTATTTGTATATGACACATAAATATTAATTTAGGGCTGTATTTTTTGAAAATAAATTTTATTTGAAATTATTTTTTTACTTAAAATATTTTAAATAAATATTTTTGTCTTATAAAAATAAAAATACATAATTTTCAATTTGTAAAATATTTATCTACATATTTACTTTTATAAATACTTTATATTTTCACGCATAAGATACCAATTTTTATTAATAATTTTAATGGTGATGTTACAATAATATTCAAATAATTACAATTCCTAAGGGCCATGTTACTATATTGAAGGTCATGTTAATATTATTTCAGTATAGGTTCCATAATTTCTAAAAAACCTCTTATTCCATTCACTCGTCATTTTTAAAATTTGAATTCTCATCTCTATTTTTTTGATTTATAATAAATTATATAATTATGATAAGGGAGAAATATTATTTATAGAGGTTTGGGACATTAAATTATTCTCTCCTTTTGAAATTTCTCCCTAAAAATTTCATTTTACATAAACAGGTTAGGGTACATATCCTTTATTATATCCTACATTTCCCAATTTTCTTGTTCATAATTTTTTGTCCTAAAAAACACATTGAAAATGAGGGTTGTATTCTTGTGCAGAACCTTATCTATTTAGTCTAGAATCTTTACTAGCTACTCTTTAAAAGTGAGATCATTTCCAGCTGTACAACCTCTATGTTTAGTACATGTTAGAAATCTTCTATGTACTTTCCTAGGAGAGATACATGGTATACATCATGAATTTGATTCAAACATTGTGGATGTGCAAGATGATTGGATATATCTATTATTAAATTAAGGACCTCAAAGGATCCATTTTTCGTTGGTCTAGGATACCCTTTTTGTAAAATATGCATGACTCTCTTTCCACTGTGATATTTGAAGAAAAACATTATCTATAACATCAAACTGCAAGTCCTTTCAACAGTTCTAAACATATCTCCATTTTCCACTCTATGAATTTTTGATATGTTGTTGGATGGTTCTACCCTTTCCTTCATCTATTTCACATGATCAAGTCTATAGAGATTTCATTCTCCAACATCCTCTAAACATGTTGGAGTTCTACATCAAATTCCACATAGAGCATCTTATAGATCCATCTAAATACTTAAGGGGAACCTATTGTTGTTTGAGAACTCAATTAATGTGAGATTCTGATTCCAAAAACATTTAAATTTCATTTACCATCTTCTTATTAGTTCCACAAGTTTCTTAATAGTCCTTTTAGATTCTCTTTTAGTTTGGAGGTGATAGTCATGATGAAATCCAATTCAGAACTCAAAGAATGATAAAGACTCATCCAAAATTTCAAGGTTAACTATAGATCAGGATTAAAGACAACCAATGGTTGAACCAATTCAAAGTATCAAATCTTCCATCACATATTTCATAAAATTATCAAGTGAGATATCATCTCGAATAGTGATAATGTGGGTAGTCTTGGTGAGTTTGTCCATCACAAATCATATCATATTGTTTCCTTTGAATGTCTTTATAAGAACATTGTTAATCTCTATATTGATAGTCTCAGATTTCCTCATGCTTGTGGGAATTGGTTTCATCATCCCTTGGGAATTATATCACTCTATTTTAAATTTATAACCTATAACGAACCTTGAAATATACTCCAAAATCTATTTCTTTATATTATCCCACCATACGTGTTCTCGAAGATCATGGTACATGTTGGTTCTCCTAGGATGGATAAATAATGTTAATCTATGTGTATTATAAAATATAACCTTCTTTATACTAGGTGATAAAGGCAAACAAAGGCTCATTCAAAACAGATTCACAACACCATAATCAATGTGGAACTCTTCTTGCTTACCTCTCTTTACTACATTCAACTTCTTTTGTAACTTGAAATCACTCCCTTGTGCATCCTTAATGTTCTTGTGGAAATATGGTTGGTAAATCATTTTGGAAAGGTATGATGTATTTCCTTTCACCCTGATTTCCTTACCCATCTTTTTCATATCCCTGAAGATAATGTATTTCTCAATATTTAACATGCATAGTTTAGTAGGTTCATTTATATGGAGAGAATCAACAACCTTGTACTTCTTCCTAGGATAATAGTTTATAGAGAAGTTTTTTCCCTTTGTTAACTCTAACCATACCCCTTGATTCATGTTGAGTTCATTTTGTGTGAATATATAATTTAATTTCCTTTGATAAGTATAAATTTCACACTTCTCACCATAGAGGTAGCACCTCTTGATTTTCCCAAAAAAAGTTGAGCACCTGACATCGAATCATTTGTTAGATAGTTCTGATTAATGATCTTCAACTATCATGATGCATATGATATCACATTATAACTACTCATTAGTATACAACCAAATCCTTCTTTTAAGAATCATTTTATATCACAAAATCATTCACAACTTGACAGTAGTGTGAGTACAGGTCTAGTGATCAGCCTCTTCTTTAGCTCCATGAATCTTTACACAAATTCTTCCATCCAAAAAAACATACCCCTTTCCTTGTAAACATTGATTTTCATATACATAATCCTGATAAATTTCATAAAAAACATCGATAATACCCTACATATCCATGAAGACTAAGTATTTCCTTGACCCTTTGGGGTTTGGGCCATCCTGGAATTCCATTTTATTTTGTAGGGTCTACAAAAAATCCATCATTTTTGAACATCTATCCCATGTAAGATTATTTGATGGATCGTTAAATCAATCTTTCTAAACATGGAATAAAATTTATCATCTCTTAATGTAGCATTTACAGTCCTTAGATATTATTAACATTCCTCCTTCTACATAGAGTAAAATAAAATATGATTGATAAGAAATAATTTTTTTGAAGGTAGTTTCTAAAACTCGATTAATCTAATACATAATGATTTTAGCGGCATTAGTAAATATGACATGAATTGCTAGAAACACATAGTTCATATAACTGTTATGGAAGGAATTTTTTTGAATATAATTCTTCTTCACCTTTAGAAGATTATATTTGGAATGAAAATATACCATTGAGAATTACTTATCTCCTCTTATTTTATTAAACAATTAATAAATAATTATAAGGGGATACTTTTCCTCGATGTTGATAATGTTGAGTTCCTAATAATCAATACACAATGACATTGGTCCACCATTCTTCTTGACAATGAGCACTGGCGCACCCCAAGGTGATGTACTAGGGTGTATGAACCCTTTGTCCATATTTTATTACAGCCTCTTCCTTAACTCATCTAGTTTGACCGGTGACATCTTTTTGGGGAATTTTGATATAGGAGTGGCTCTGGGTGTGAGTTATATTGAGAACTCTACCTCAAAATCTATGGGATGTCCATTTAACTCTTTAGTAAATAAATCATTGCATTCCCTCATAATAGGATTTTCCCCTAGGTGGATTCCATCAATTGACTCAACCATTTGATTGGGGTATTGTTATTCATATATAATCAACACCAACACCATTGAATGATGATCTATATGGGATTCTTGATCATCCTTTAATTTGTAGAGTAGCATGGGATGGTACAGATTATGAAATGATATTTCCTTTTCATAATATTTGTTGTGTGATTTATATAATGAGAGACAGTCTATCGTAAATATAGCATTTTATTCCACTAATGTAAGTATCATAAAATTTGATGGGAAATATTCCAACATACACCAATAGTATATGAGTAAAACACTTGGGTTTCTATGATTACACCACTCCATGTTTTTATGAATATCTATACTTCGGGGTTTTGAGGACTGGATTTAATAGTTTTTCAAAACATTCAATATATATTGGATTCTGTAGAACCAAAATAAAATAAATTTTTCCATTATTTAGTTAACAAGAAGAGTACCTTCTCTAAATTCATTTTATTCCTCCACTTTAGTAATAGTGATGGCATAATTCTTTTATTGATTCTTTAGATTTGGTGTCTGATGATGCTGATTACCCATGAGGTCCTAAGGTTTAGTAAACTATCTTTCGTTCTTCCCTTTCTCCCTATAGTTGCATCATTTGACCATGGTGGTTCTCTCTTTTAATTCATTGAATTTTCTATATTCATTAGGTTTAATCAAAATTAATTGGCCTGGTTCCCTTCTCTCCCACAATTATATCATTCCCCATCCTTTTGAGGTAGTTCATATGATGCTTCTTTAGATGTTTTTGACATGTGAGTGGTTGATAATTCTTCCAACATTTTTCACTATGTTATCTAGATTGAAACACTATCATTCAATTCACATCACCATATCCATGGGACCATTCTCCAAACTCACTCCCTACCTTGAGTTATCATCAAATAACATTTTAATAACTCATGATGTTTTGAATTTTTATATCTATTCCAAAGTGTGTTTTTAAACTAGTGAATTATTTATCAAATTTCCTATCATTTGTTATAATAAAACCCTAAGGAATCCATAAATCCTTGTGATGTATGATTCATAGGTTGTGATAAATTCACCACCCATTTTCATCATCACTATTAATTCTCTATCTATCTTTGTATAAAGAGTTCCATGAAAATAAATGTTATGAAACATATCACAATGTATTCCCACTCTAGTTTTTCACTTTAATCCTTTGTCTTGGTGTTTTTAATCAATGTACACCATTGGTCAACCTATACATCTAGATGATAAATAGATAGAGTCATGTTCTCAATCTCCAAATAATAAATCATAGAAACAAAATTCTCTATTGATTTGTCCAACTATTTCATGGCTAGTGCATCATAAGATCAACTAAATGTTGGTGGTCATTTCCATATAAAGGAATCAATATCCAATTTCTTCCTATTAGGTGAAAGGGTACATTCCACATTGTTCAAGTTATTGTTCATAGTCTAAGATAGTTGTGTAAGCATCACCAATAAAATTTGAACTATACCACCCAAGGAATTGGAAATGTTATTTTCCCAATCATTTTATTTTACATCTCACGGTTTGTTGGTCCGGTTTCTTTTAGTTCTCACCATTTTCTAAAACATAAATGGATAGACCAAAACACAAGTAAAAAACTCATGGAATAATTTTCCCCTTTGTGAAATTAGCTCTAATGTAATATCCTTTTGGATACATATGTTTTGAAATTTTTATTATATGATTACATATAAAAAGTCTCTTAATATGGGTTTTCACTAAGGTTCTCTAACCCAAATTCTCAAATTAACTAAACCTTTCTTCGATACCAACTATAGGAAACCTGATTTTTCAAACATGATTATTAAAACATTTTAATGATAAAAATCATAAAATCATTACACAACTAGGATCCAAAGGTTTTTTGTCTTGGGAAAATTATAACCATAAATAAAATTTTCAAAATAAAACATAAACAATAAATTATTTCCTTCTTATCTAGATTATTAGTAGAAATTATGTTCTTCATAGTACCGGTAAGCACCATAGGGTATACATCAAAGAAAGGGATGTGCTAAAAGCCCAGTAAGAAGATATATAAGATAATGGATCAACCTAACATGGGGTGATAATAAAAATAATAATCATAATATAACAATGGGGTCTTCATAATAATAATGAGAGTAAAAATTAGACAGGGGAATGGAATTGGGAAATGCATAAAAATTAAACATCTTGTATTAGTGATCAACTACCACACATAGTTGTGTAGAAACCGTGCATCAGTTTTGTGCATATTTCAATATATCTTATTATATTCATCACATTACCCAATTTTTTTAGAACTATATAATTTCATTTGTATTTCTAACATCAAAAAATTTACATGTTCTATATAATTTTAGGAGAACACATCAAATAATAATATTTATATAATCATGAATGCTAAATATTATGTATATCAATATTTTAAATAAAATAAACCATAGAAATGAATATGTTTCATTTCAGAAAGATCAATTTCATGAATAAACATTCATGTTTGCAAAAGAAAGAGTGAATAAATTTTATTTCATATGAATCATCAATCTTTAGTGTGGAAGAAACAATCTCATGAGAATTAAATGGTTTTTTTAAATAAGAGTTCATTTGAAAAAATAATTTTATTTTTTGTAAAATAATATTGGAGGCATGTATATCATATAAATGATAAGTTGAAGATAAATAAATTATATTTATGAATCATTAATGGAACATGAATAATAAAAATGGAGTGATAGAAGGAATACCAATGGAAATTGAGTTGGGTTTTGGAATCCACTTACCTTATATCAGAGTGATTTCTTCACTTTAATATCCCTGATAATAAAATTAAATTTATTAATAAAAAAAATTACCTTTTATACATATATTAGATTTCTTATAGTTTTATTATGTTCAATTATAGATGTTTATATGAGTTATTGGGCTCAATTCCATTGTTCAATAGTGTTAATTTTTATAGTATTCCTTACCAGTTGACTTGAATATGAATATGAAATATTATGTAGAATGGGTATAATCCTCAAGAATTAAAATTATATCTTATTAATGGAAATACATAGGTTTAAAAGGTATATATATGTATATTAATCATTTCATTAAATTGTATGTGGGAGAATCATTATATAAATGTTGAGTGATAATCATTTAGACTCTTTAGTTGTTTTTTTTCGAACATCATAAACTTGTTTGCTCCCAATATTTATTATTGTTTATATAAGTTAGTTCCAAAGAATAAAAATTGTTATTGCATAAATTTTATTGTATGTACCAATAATTATGGTTATTTTTGGAATATCTATGACGGATTTTAAGGATAATTAAAATATATTGACCTTGATTTTGGTACATTGACACATCATGGATAATGATTTCATTTTTAGAAAAGAAGACAAAAGGAAATGAGTTTGGTGATGGGTTTTCAATTAACATGATATAAATAAATTATATAAAATCTAAATAAGTTACAATGCACATTTTGATAGATTATGTGATGAGATAATAAGAAAAAAAATGAAAATGAACTAAAAGGAACAAAATGAATATTTTACCTCTTGAATTTCCCAACATTGAGATACTTCTTGGGTAAATGCTTTACGTATTTTGATGAGACCAAGATATCTTGGATGTGGTAAAGGGTATTTGGAAGATATATTGTTTGAATATTGAAAAATATTAATTCATGTATGGTGTTAGGAGAATAAGTGGTGAGGGGAGGTTTTTATATGGGAGGAGATGGGTGTTTCCCCCTTATTTTAATTAGTAGTTTTTAGTTTGGATCAAAAATATGAATAAAATGATCATTACTTATAATAATATTTAAATAATTAATTTTAGATCTATGTAATGGTTTTTTATCATAAATTACTCTAGGAATGTTGTATTAAATGTATAGTGTTTACAAACTGTAAATTATCATATTGTATTATTCACAAAAAAAATCATCTATTTTAAAAAATCCATAAAATTCAGAAAAACAATATTTTAATATTTAGAATTAAGAAATTAACACAATTCAATGAAAATAATTTTCTAAATATTGTGTTTAAAAATATGAATTTTAAAATTATAACTAATTTTATAAAAAATTCAAAAATTAAATATAGTCTCAAAAAATAATCTTATAACCTGAAGGGAAAAAATATTAATTAATTATTGTAAATTATGAAATTATGTTTTATTTTAAATAATTATACAAATTATAAATTGGTAAATGAATATTTATGACTTATAAAAATACAAAAACATAATTTATCAAGCTTTAAATATGTATTTACTTATTTCAGGGTGTAAATATTTTATATTTTCATTTTTAAGAAAAAAATTATTTATAAATTAAATGGTGAAGTTACTGTTCAATTAAATGTATTAATATTCCTAGGGGTCATGTTACAATTCGAATGGCCATGTTACCATTTCATTAGTATAAATTCCTTTATTTTTAAAAAGCCTCTTATTTCATTAATTATTCACTTATAAAGTTAGTATTGTGGTATATATGTGATTTTAGGTGATTTATACATGATGAAATAATTATAACAAGGGAGAAATTATGTTGATAAATGTGTTGGTTATTAAATCTCCCCTAGATCACCATGACAATTCCAAATCTAGAACTGAGTACCATAAGTTCTAAGATTAGAATCCATATGTCTCCCCATGGGCTTAGAAATAACTAAGCACTTATCTCCCTAACATGGGATCACACGGATGTTGTGTTCTAATACAAAGAAAAGGGTGTATAAAATTAATTAATTATAGAAATTTAGGAGTGTTTATATTTTAATCAAAACACAATCACCTATCATAAATACTCTTAATTCATACATTGAAAGAAATTTAAAAAATCAAATACTTTAATTTTTTTTATAATCCGGAATCCATAAATTCAATAGTTCACCTCCCCTTCACCAATTAAAAAAAGAATGTACCCCTCCTTTACATGGGAAATTGTGAGAGTATTGTAATAAGGATACATAATTAATGAAGAAAAAAATAATGTAGTGAAAATCATATTATTAGTAGAAGCATGTATTTCTTCCTTCATACCTCACATTTCTTAGTTGGTTTTATACCACATATATATGTAGTGAGGAATGAATTAGGTCTACATAAAATATCCATCTGATCATAAAGACACACATGTATCGGTTTTAATTTAAAAAACTATCGAGAACCACTTAGTGAATTTTGGAATCACCTGAATCCATCAGGTGTTTAACAATACATAACGGATTTTATACCCACAAGGTAAGTATCATTGAATGTTTCATTGTTTATCATGGTGATAGGATGTGGAACTCCATGATGAAGTGTTACTTTTTTGGCATAAATGTGGTAGTGGTGGCTTCATTAAACCCCAAATGTCTTTCACTATGGACGAATGATTTAATAATTCATTATAGTGGTGATCAATTATGTGATATTTGTGGAATGGAAATGGGTATAATCCACATGTCTCATCAAATACCATCTAAAAATTATATTGTATAGATGATTCGAGTAGTTCAAATAGGCATAAAAGAAAATTAGAGAAGATGAACTGATGCTTAGAAGTAGAGATAGATGATGGAGCTCCACCAGTAGAAGTTGAGATCGAATTGAGTTCCTCTAGTGGATTTCATCTTGGTTGTTTGGTGGGATTCATGAGGTGCAGACAAATGGTGCCTCTAGTTGGGAAAAGACTTAATGGTGGCTCATAAGGCACCATTGCGAAAAAAAATTAGTGGTGTCTCATGTGGAAATATTGTCTTCAATGGTGGTTCATGATTTACCATTAGAAAATTTTTGAACTATTGTTCCTAGTACATCTTTTTCATCAATGGTGGCTCATGGGGAAAAATTGGTAGAAAATATCCAATGGTGGATCATGAGTATCCTTATTAAAAGATACTAATTTGTGGCTTTGGTGGATATATTAGAGCAAATCGACAATATCATATCTATTGGTGTTACGATAGATGTGTGGTAGCCAGACATCAAAGGATCCTATTACTCAGTCAGTCTTATCAATATCCAAATGACCCATAAAATGGTACATGGGGGGCACAATGTGTGCATAATATTATCCATGGAATACAAGTTCTTGTTCATTGTAAGAAGGATCTAAGATAAACATTAGTGTGGCTGAAATATAATTTTTCTATGATGGATGTCACAGAGAAGCATGGTGTCCCATGGTGTTCGAGACATGGGAAAGTTTTTTCCAAAGAGAACACACATTTTTTTTTATCAAATCATGAATAGTAACCTGATATTATTGTCCCACATTGAATATAAAATTTGGGAGTGCACTCAATTAAATAAAAAGTCCCAAATCTCCAACATCAATAAAGTCTCATGGTGGGATAGATCAAAAGAGTCCTATTAGAGGTGGTTATGTTGGGGTAAAATGAGTGGGAAATAAATGTGAAGAAACCCTTGTTAAAAAGTCATAAAATTATAGAACTGACCCTCTTCTGTTGGGTAGCATGATTTATAGACTCCCTAGAACAACCCATGTGGAAACTGTGAAATTCACCTATGTCAAGAGTTCCATGGGCTACTAATATAGGTCTCATAATATGTTTTAACTATTCACCATAACTGTACGACCTGGGAAAACCCCACATATATTTAAATTTTCAATTTAAAACAACACTAACTTATGTGGATAAACTTCACAAACAATATTCCAATAATGGGGATAACAAAGGTGTCCCAAACTCTACGTGATGCCATTGTATACTACTAGAATGTCCTTAGTCATGATGGATGTAAAAAATAACAATCTAAAACCCACCCTCCCTAATGTTTGTTGAGTTTCATAATGATCTATGAGAGATAAACCGATGAAGAAATTATCAAGTGATGATGATTCCTCAAAATCAAACCTATAAATCCATATGGAAACCAAAATTCCATAGGAAATAAACCCCACTATAAAATAAAAAATAAAATAAAATGGAGATCGAAACAGGACTCCTAGACATTTTAAATTATTTTTAATTATGGTCCCAAAGAAAAAACATCTAGATGAAATGTTTTATATGGAAATATATCAAAATGTTCCGAAGATCATTTATAAATAATCCATCACTAACTCAATAGAAAAAAATCACAAAAAATTTAACACCCATTTGGTTGATCCATAAATCATCTTAGCAATCATCTCCATAAGATAAAACATTTATGGAATGAAATAATGGGAAACAAAATGTGGTCTTGATCTGGGTAATTATTCTTAATGGATAAACTATATTCTAATGGAAAAACACCATCCCATAGAGAACCCCACAAAACATGAAACCCCATGTTATAAAAATCTTGAAGTAAACATCATCCCAATTACACTTATACAAAATAATGTATCACTTAGCCCATATTGAGAGTAATAATACCTTAAAATTGTAATGAAAAGATAAAACACTATTGGATTCAAAATAAGACAAAAAATGGAATGCACTAAAGCTCAAAAATTAAGACATCGCTAAATATTGAAGGTAATCACACAAACCAAAGTAATTCAGAATTCAAAACAATGAAAAGAATCTCAAAAAATAACTCCCATCTAGAATAGAAAAAAAATTATTTTTAATTAACCATTTTGAGAGTCAACGCATTTTGAAAAATGCCAATATAGAATAATTTCAGAAAATAAAACATTTAAATTATCAAAATTCATTTTCTCATCCATCAAACATTTTTACAAAAAAAATTCATTGTAAAAGCAGTAATTTCCCAAAATTCCATTCGAAATCATTTCCAAAATATAATTTTTAATCTGAATTGAAACACAAATCCTTCATTCCATTTAAAAATAGAAAATGAACCATTTTAAATGGTTTATGTACCACATGGAATTTTTATTTTATATTAATTATAATGAAATCAATTTTGAAAGGAATCTTAGAAATTATTTTTCACAAATCAAAAGAAGAAAAATTTCAAAATTGATGCATTTTGAGTATAATAACATAATGACATAAAAAATAAATTTGAAATTTTATGACATTATAATATATAGGCTGAATCATCTTATAACATCAATACCTTTATAGAACCTTTCTACAAAAAAATATAGAATCACGCATCACTTTGAGTCACAACATAAATCACCTCTAAAAAACATTATAAGTTTGAAACCAAAACTACCAGTTTATTTCATGTCCTAAATGAGATCAAAATACAATTTTAAATCTACATTAAATTTTAAAATAGGAATTAAAACTAGTAAATAATGTTCATTTCATGTATCACCTATAATACAAAGTACAAAAAAAGACCATAAACATGTTTAAAAAAACTAAACCTCCCAAAATACAAAGGATAAAAACTAACAATATGGTATTTTAAAACTAAATATAACTCAAGTAACAACATCCAGATTATTGAGGACATAAACACTAGGAATAAAACGATAATAATATATCCCATAAGAACATCACATTATCTTCCAAAATGACTTTTCATGGAGCAACATAGAAAACAAAAAACATGAGCATGGCCAACTACAATATTTAAAAAAATCAATCTATATCCAATTGAATAAATAAAAACCCCTTTAAAATTGTCCTTCAAAAATAAATCAGCGACTAATTTGAAAATAAAATTTGAAATATCAACTATTTTTCAGCAATATTTTCTCATAACGTCAACCTATTACCATGACCTAGAACTATCAAAATTCAAATAAAAAAATAGTAATAACCCTTATATTTTAAAATCAAGAAATGAATTTTGACAAAAAAATAAATCTCACATTCTTTCATGAAACAGTTCTAGAACACCTATTTTAAATTGATCATATTAAGGAAAAAACATTGATTATCTAAGTCATAAAACACCCACATTAAGAACAAAATTATTTATGAAAATGACAGTTCTTGAATTAAAATTCTTTACAAATATAACATTTTCCATTAAACAATTACAAAATAACCACACTTGGATTTCAATTCACCATGAAATTGGTTTGAAAAAAATGTTTCTTTAACTCAATGAACCAAATATCAATTTCACTAGACAAATTCCCTGAGGGAAAAGACTATGTACTAAAACAAAAATCTCATATAAAACCAAATTCAATAACATAAATTTCCGTAAAATTATCAATTAAACCGCACATATAGGATATAATCCCAATGCAATACTCTATTTAAGTAAATATTGTGAGAAAATGATGGAAAAAATTGGAGGGTAAACTACACTATGAATGGATTGGCTATACATGCTGGTAAACCTTGTGTGAACTTAAGAGCCTAAACATTCGTGGTCATAAAAACATATTGAATATGAAATACACTATTTTCTAAATCATTTGGGCGAATCGTTCAACCCCAATTTGTCACCATTTCCAACAAAACCCGATACAACCCCAAAAATAATTGATGCATTCAATTGTGATGAAAGAATCATCACAACATATCAAAAAACCAGAAATAATAAAAAACCATACATAATATCAGTTCTCAAATATCGATAATCCCATGAAACCTTGAGATTCATTGAGATAAAGGGTTTTCCAGGACCATTCCTATACACTCTACTGAATCCCCAATGATAATACTAGTATCTAGACAACCTAGAAACAAAGAAAATAAAAAAAGGGTGTGCCCCTAATACCATATTGTAATGAACCCACATGGTTCATCTATAAAGAACATAAATTATATCAATGGAAATTACATTAATATAATTATCACATATGGTATAAAGAAATAAAATCACATAGATAAAAAACCCAAATATTATAAATTATAAATAATGAAATAAAACGAGTCTCTAGAAGTTAAATAATATACACTAGAGGAATAACAACTTGACCTTTAAAATTGTAACATGACCTATATGAATAGTAAACCAAAATATTGAATATTAACTCACCAGTGAAAGTATATGTAAAATTTATTCATCTTATATGTGATAGTATGATTTAATTATTTCATAGTGTTTGTAAATAATTTCTTAAAATATTATTAATTAAGTTTTGGTGTATTGGTAAGTCATAAAAATTTAATTACAATTCTAAGACTAACTCAACAATTTAAATTATTTTTTTAATAAATTTATTCAAAATTTATTAATTTGATTTTTTATAATTATAATATAATTTTATGAATCATTATTTAACTTTTCAGAAGTGATATAAAATTAGTTATAATTTTAAAATCTATATTTTTCGAGTATATTATGATATTAAATAATAATTATGTTTCCCATATTTGTAAAATTAATTTCAAAAAATGGAGGTCATATTTTAATTCAATACATCAAAAAATGGGTGCATTTAATTTTGGTATTTTTCTAAAATACTTGAATGTTTAATGAATTATAAAATACAATAATTTACATTATATACACATTATACATTAAATACATAATTTATTGAGTAATGGATAAAATACGAATAATTAGTTAGAAATTACATGATCTAATCTCTACATTTAGTGTCAACAATTAACACTATTTCTTATATTGGAAAAATTAATAAACGTCTGAATTAAATAATTAAAAAAACACCCTTCCCCTCCACTATAATTACCACCCTCACATCCACTTATACTCACACCACTCAAGCCTTTATCCTTGAAAACATTATTCTAAAATATCCTCCCAATACCCTCCCTAACAGCCAATATCATGTTTTATTAACAAAAGAACAAAACTGATCCCCTAAGGAGGTTCTCAAGAACATGAACTTACGAGGTAAAACCCTCTTTCTTTTCTATTAATGTATTATCAAGTTCCATTATTTTTGTTTTCTCTCATCACTATAAACTTTTACACATAGAATTAAAATACCTATAGGTGAAATATAATATAATTTTATCATCTTTTCTAGATAATTAAGTATCAAAGATCTTCTCTTATATCTTTTACTTTAAGAATGTAAATTTCATCTGTGAGGTGCCGATCTACCACTTTCATTGATAATGGTCATTCATCATTCAATTGCCTATAAGGAAACCATTTATAAGGTTTAACCATATTATATTATATATATTATATCATATATAACTTTTTTAATCATTTATTACCCATGATATTTATTGAATAAACAAAATGAGTTTTTTTGTGATCGAAAAATACAAAATATAAATCCAAAATATTATCATTAAGTAGTCTTTTAAATATTCATACTCATTCTATAAAACAAAATGTTATATAAGACCAATTTAATGTATGTAATAGTAATAATAACATATATGTTCAATATTGGATACTTACACCACTTTATATGACATTTTTTTTACATTTGTACAAGTAAACTGGTCATGAATGTCAATGAAACCAATGCTCTAAAACAATAAAATTGTATCACTTAAACCGAAAAATGACATTAATGTACATAAAAAAGTTATAATAAAAAATTAAATGAATAAATGGTTCTTGAATCATTAATAAATGAATCTAATTTTATTATCTTGTATATTAAGATCATGTTAAGGACACCTTCAGACCTAAGGAAATGGATTATACCAGAACCTCCAATATTCTTTCGTGTAACTCTTCCAATCTTTTTACAAAATTAAATTATTTTTTTCATCATCTAAATGATTTGTATATATTCCAAACTCACATATGAAGTTATTTTTGTCCTTTTTGTTGTGCATGTACAGGTTTTTAAAAGGTTACCTACTCGATTTTTTCCAATATATAAGCCTAGTTTGAGGGATCTTCCCAAATTCATACCGATCATCAAGTTCACTACGTAATATGTATTACGCCAGAATAATTTTCTAAAAATAACTTATTTTCTTATGAAAATAATGATGGTTCACTTCTGATTTTATATTAAATATTATTCACTTGTTTTCATTAAGTTCTCTTTAATATTTTCTCTAATCATGAATAAAATGGTTTTTTTATAAAGTTTATGAAACACAATTATTACTTGTACTCTCTTGAGTTTGAAATAAATTTTCATGATCTATGACTATTTTACCTTATAAATGTCTATATATGATTTTAATCCTTTCATTCATGGACACCATTTTTATAATACCTTATGTTATGCTTTATGAAATGATTATGATACCCAATTCTATCAATGGGTATCCTATGTTTATGTTTCTTTTATTATGCATGATTATTTATTTGGAAAAAATATTCATGAACATTTTATGAGGGGTGTATCCATATATCACTCCAATTATTTTGGTAATTTTTAGTCTTAAGAGACATTATGTGCAACGGTCATGGTGGTTATCCTTGAATCATGATTATCTATGTGAAAGGAGCATTGAATCGTGCTTAAGTTATTTTTATACTGGTTCCACATTACTAATATTCTATTATTATATAATCCCATGTTATAAATGTTATTATTATTTATTTTTAATCATGTTTTGTTCCATTTTATGTCATTATGTTATTCCTTATAACCCATGTTCTAGGATATATTCTTTTCTTTATTCCCTTACTCAGATATTTACCACATCATCTTTTTCAAGAAAAAACAATGTTATCCTTTGTTAATGTAAGGGATCAATGTAGTTAAGGATATTATAGTGGATGATAAATAAACAATTGTTTTTTAGTCAGATGTTTTTAATTTTATGTATGTAGTCTTCCCATGAACAAAACTTTGACATCATTTAATTGTAATTTGATTTTAAATTATGTTTAAAATCATGTAATGATATTTTTAAATGGATTGGGTATTTATAGTTGGTATCAAAGGATGATCAAGTTATTTTTAGATATTAGGAATAAGAATATTTTGTCATAATATTGGGGATACCAGTATGTCTAAGAAAACATCCCTATATTTTTGAATGTATGGAGTAAGTGGTTTATTAAAAAAATTAATACTTGTCAAGATACTGCAATTTAACATGTCTCCATCAATGATATACAGAGGATTAAGAAATACAACATGGAATTATGGGCCTTACTCATTTTAACAAAGTATATGAATAGGAATTACAACACACCTAGTTTGACAATCCCAAGGCATATGCTTTTGTAAATATAAGATCATTAAGAAAATTTATAAAGGGAATAGAAAATTCCCATATGAATATATGTTAGAAATTAGATCAAATATAACCTATATTGAAACATATAGAATCACAAGTTATGGTATAATTTTTCATTCACTTTTTTATCCCTTTATGTTCACTTTTTCCATTCATTATTGTAAGTATTCAAGCCCTGCTAATTGGGCATTTTTTCTTTGTTAATTGTTGTAAAAACAATAACAACCGCCAATAATGAATTTGATAGAAATGTAGTGATTTATTTAACTATATTCCAAATATTATGGAAATGGGTTCTCAAAACATTATTTAAATACTTTTCAAGAAGCTTCAAGTTATTAATAATAACATGAATCATGTATGATTCCCTACTTCACCAAAGAAATCAAAAGTTTTCATCGAATCATTCATGTTGAAAATAGATACCATGTGTAGAGTATCTTATATTCCCCTCCAAAAAAAAGTGGATTGACTCCATTGATAAGATATTATCTATCCTCTGGTGAAAATAAGAATACAATTTTTTGCTAGTGATTAGTTGTTTTTAATAGGTAAGATTATCAATGGTGGACACTGATAAAAAATATGAAGTCTAAGAAGGAAATTGTTTCCATAGATTGGGAAGAATTCAAGAAATTTTTTCCCATAAATTTTTAACCCAAACCCAGTATCTCAATATAGAAATAGACTTCCTAGGACTTAATGAGAATAATGATGAGTCTATTGGGGAATGTGAAGCAAACTATACAAGGATTCCAAGATATGCCTTCATCTTTGTCCTGAACACCGAAAGATAGGTGGGTTACATCTTTTTAAGACTAAATATGAGTCAATGAAAATTATTAGTGATTAGAGACTTTAGTATTTATGTACATATTGTGAATTATCCCCCAATATTTAAATGGATATCATATACTCTCAATGGATTCGGGGCCCAGGTAAAAAAACAGAAAATAGAGTCTAATATGGGTGGATCATCAAATAAATCCTAGGATGGAAATATGAAAACATATCCCATCTATCGAAATTTTTGGAAGAAGCATATTGGGAACTATCTAAAGGTAACATGGAAATGCTTCAAATGTGCAATAATTAGGAATCTGGGAAATAACTTCCAAAGGGATATGAGGAATCCAACAATTGTTGAAGGAGAAAGGAAGGTTCATTTCAACAATCAGCCAGTATTGCGGTGTTTCAACTACAAGGAACATAGGAATTTTTTTAAACAATTACATAAGACTTGGGTTGTCAAATGAAATAATAAAACAACCTCAACGACCACATGTAATGGAATTTGTTATCACTACTCTTGAGGTGGAGCTAGAAAATAATGTGTTAATAGGCATGCTTGTTATATTTTCAAGAATAAACAACATACTATTTAATTAATGTTGTACAAAATATTTCATATATTGGATATTTTGTGGAACTATTTAATAACTACATCATAATTTAGAGGATTATTTATCTATTAGAACAACAAATGGGGAAACTATTGCATCCAAATTACATAACGTGTCCCCTATAAGTTTTTGCTGACCAAAACTCCCATAAAATATTATCTTAATTATTTTTATGGAGTTAGATGTTATTTTTGGCTAGTATTGGATATCTTTATACAAAGACAAAACCAATTATTGGGAAAGGGATATCACTCTTCACATCCCCAAGTAACCACCAATTCATTATATGTGAATGGAAAAATATGAATCTCTTCCAGAATCATCATCTCAAGTGTGGATAATAATGTATTATGATGAAGAATATAAATCTCAAATGATTAAGAAAATGGAGATATTCATGTTCAAATACATTCCCATCATGAGAGAGTACACTAATGTATTTAATAAAGATTTTACTAGTCTTCCACTAGATCTAGAGGTTGAGTTATCAATTGAACGTACTCTTGTATCTCTTCCTTTTCCAAATAAACCATTTAGATTATCCACCATTTATATGGAAGAACTCAAGAATTGGTTATAAGAGATTCTAGAAAAGGGTTTTTATTCCAGATTAATTCACTATTGAACGTACCATTCCTCCTTTTCAAGAATAAGGATGGATAAATGATCCTCCACATTGATTATCGTGAGATCAATAAAATAATGACAAAGAAAATGCATCCCCACCCAATGATATATGACTAGTTTGACTATCTATTTAAGTCCTGTTATTTCTATAAAGTGTACCATTGGTTGGGATATCACCAATTAATGGTGAGGAAGGAGGATATTGTTATGACTTTATTTTTAATTTGGAATGGGAACTATGAGTTCATGGTGAAGCCCTTATAACCCACTAATTCACCAATAATTTTAATGGATTTAATGAATATATTCTTAAGGGATTATGTCAAAAAAATTGGTAGTCTTTATCGATGATATTCTAATACAATGAAAGTGCAATGAGAAACATGAGGGGTATTTGAATACTTTGTTGAAGACTTTAAAAAGTGATAAAATCTATGAAAAGAAGATAAAAGGGGGGTTATGGATCAAGGATGTATCATTCTTGGGGCTTGTTATCATCAGTAATAGAATATTTCTGGACCCTTCCAAGAAAATGGAAATAAAATATGGGCCCATTACAACATCTGTAATATAGATCCATAGATTCCATGAGTTAGATGGTTAATAATAATGATTTTTATCATGATAATAAAACCCAATAACAAAGATGACTTGGAAGGGAGTAAAGATTCCCTACACTCAAGAATGAGAGGTAAGCTTTAAGGGGATAAAAAATTGGTTGATTATTACGCCCGTACTCACACTCCCGACCAGTGGAGTACACATTTTCATATACAAAAATTATTCAAACAAAGGTCTAGATTGTGTAATGATGAAAATGTATAATGTGATAGCCTATTCTTCAAGGTTTTTGAAAATAGATGAAAAAAACTATCCAATTAATGATCTTGAGTTGGAAGCTATAATCATCGCATTGAATATTTGGTGGCACTATCCATGTGGGGAGAAGTGTGGGATACATAATGATCCCAAGAGTCTCAAATATATATTCACAAAGATGCACTTATTATGCACAAATGAATATTGCATGAGCTCATCAAGAATTACAACTATTCATTCCATTACCAACCGGGTATGGAAAATATGGTGTCCGATGACCTAAGTAGAAAAGAAAATGTTTCATTATAAAAAGTTATAATTGATAATGATTCAATCTTCTTAAAATTAAAAATAATGTATATGGGAATTATTATGGGAGGAACTTCATCAATATATTCTCAAATGATTTATCAACTATCCCTCATTAAGAAAATAATGGATACTAAATAAAAAAATGTGGAAATTTAGAAATAGTTTGATCTAAAATGAATAGAAAATCCCATGTGTTCATGATTAGATAGGTTCGAGTAATAATATTTTTCATGAGACTATGTACCATCCAATCTAGATAAAAATAACAGGCTTCTTAATGACACACATATCTCAACCTTTTATATTTACAAAGGGATCCCAAAGTTGTATCGACACCTTCAATATAGATTTTGGTGGGACAATATGAAAGTAAATATAACTTAATATAAATCAATGTTCTTGGTATTTCAATATGTTAATTATGAATGAAAAAATTATAAAGGGATGACGCAACCATTATATATACCAACACGAAAGTGTGAAAAAATAACCATGTAGTTTTTCAATATAATTCCAAAAAGATCAATGGGAAATAATTTTATATGGGTCATTGTGGATTGTTTTATAAAATCAACTCAACTTATAAAAAATTGTAGAGGAAATATAACTTGATCAACTTTCACTAATATATATCAAAGATGTGGAAAGGCTGTATGGAGTACCACTATTAGTTGCATCTGATTGAGATTCGATATTCACTTCAATGTTCTAGAAAAGTCTATTATATGATCAATGAACAATACTGAGCTTCAGTATGGCATATCATCCTCAAATTTATGGCCAATAAGAGTGAAATATTCAGACACTAGAAGACATGTTGAGAGAAAGTTATGTGGTCTTAAAAAGATATTGGGACCAATATCTACCTTTGGTTGTATCCTATTGTAATAATAGTTCCCTATAGATCATCCAAATGGTTTCATAGAAATCCCTTTATGAAAAAAGTGTATAAAAATCACATGTTGGGATGATGTTGGTGAACATAAGTTTCTAGGACATGAAATTGTTGATGAAATGATGGAGAATTTGAAAACCATTCAGAAGAAAATAAAGGCACCCCAAAGTAAAAAAAACTATGCATAGAATCCTTGATGAGGCCTTGAGTTTAATGTTAGAGACATAGTATTCCCATACTTATCACCATGGAAGATGATCAAGATATTTGGGATGAAAGGGATGTTATGTTTTATGTGTATCAGCCCCTTTTTGACCATTGATCAAGTTAGAGATGTGGATTATCACCTATCACTTCCACTAGAAATTTCTATAGTACATGATGTATTACTTATATCCCTATTTTGGATGTATGTACCAGATTTATCACTTGTAATTAATTTAGAGGTGGTACATTTCAATAAATGATCTCTCATACAAGGAAAAACTAGTGAAGATCTTGGATTGTAGAGACAATGTCCTACGCAACAAGACTACTCACTTGGTTAAAGTACTATGGTGGAACCATATGCAAGATTATGAAACAATGTAACTGAAAGAATAAATGAAGGAAAAGTACCCACATATGTTTTTAGCTTAGACTGTAAAACCAAATTTCAAGGGAGAAATTTCATAAGGGTTGAAGAATGTAGCGACCCTGAATTCTATCAATGGAAATTCCCTTCTTATAAAAATTTATAAGGAATAATCACATAAAATCACATAGAGAATATAACACAGACATTATTAATGTTGATTTCATAAAACAAATAGCATTGTTAGAAGTTAAGGAATATTTACCAAAGGAATAGTAACATGACCTTTGGAATAGTAATTTGACCCTTATGAATAGTAAACCAAAAAATTGAACAGTAACCTCAACAAAGAATATATAAAAAAAATTATTAATCCAATATGTTACAATATGATAAAATTATATCATACTATAAGGAAATAATTTTTTATAAAATTAATAATTATGTGTTTGAATTTTTTAAAATCAAAAATAATTAAGTAAAAATTTATTACTAATTTAATAATTTAAACAAACATTATTAAAATAAAATTAAGTCATTGATATTAATTTTTAGGACAAAACATTATATAATATTTTTGTGAAACCACTGTTACATTTTCAATGTGATATAAATTCAGTTTAAATTTTAAAATCAATATTTATCGAGTAAAATATGATTTTTAATAAAAATTAAACTTTAAATATTTAGAAAATTATTTCCATAAAACAAATTTCATTTTTGAATTGTAAACATAGAAAAATGATTAGGGTGACTTTTTGTGTTTTTTAAATACTTTATTTTTTGTGGATAGTAAAATACGGAAAATTATTGTATATATACATTATAAGTTAAATACACTATTTATTGAGTCATGGAAGGTTTAATAAAAATATGGTTTTAAATAACATGATGTAATTATTGAATTTATTCTAAAAAACAACAATATTTCTTTTCTTGAGAAAAACAATAAACTAACAAATTAGTTTTTGAGAAAGAACCCCTCTCATCCACTCTAAATGTCACCCTCGCCACCATTTATCCTCACACCTCTCAAGACTTGAGCCATATCCAAATTCTTCTAGAATATCCCTCTAATCCCCTCCCCCATGTCAATGAGTTTTGTGAATTAATAGGATTCCAAAACCAATCACCTACGAAGGTTCTCAAGAAGAAAGAATCAAGAGGTGAGCTGTAACATCCCAAGTAAGTAATGAATAATAGATATTTTTATCTATGTCTATTAATGATTAAGATAGTGTTATAGAGGCTTAAAATGAAAATAAATACAATCTTATGTATGAAATACACTAATATTCTTAAAAGATTATTTTACTGCCTTTTGATGGAAAACCATTTTTGAATATATATTTCGACAATTTTATAAACTATGTTTGTCAAAATAAACCTATTCTATATGATTGGGACATCAAAATTTACCTCGTGTGAATTTTTGGTATTTTTCTAACAATGTTCATTTTTTAATGAATAGTGAAAAATACTGCATTTTACATCAAAACTGTTTTTTTAATATAATTTATTTTTATGATTATATTATGTTTTTAATTGGTTTTGAAGTGAAATTAGAATATATTTTTACCATTTTATCCAATGGTTGTCATTGGAATCAATTTCACTTTGAAATTAGACTTAAACTTGTGTCAATCTTTTGATACTTATTGTTTTGTAAAAACACGCTATTTGCTCTGGCATCGGGAATTAATTATTAAATTAATTAATGTGACTTATATGATTTTAATTTTGTAAAATAGACTTCACTTTTGAATTCTGAATATCAAATATAGCTTAGGGTGAATTTTTGGTAATTTTCTGAAAAACTTCAATTTTTGATGAATAGTGAAACCACTAAGTGGTAATCAAGCAAACTGATTTTTCAGTTAAATGAAAGTTTACCAGAAATGTGTATTGAATTTTGAAAATCCGACAAACATGGTTGTCATTAAGAAGTAAAATGTGGTTCAATGAGATTAAAATAATTTTTTGGTGAATAGTAACTTATTAAGTTTTTAATCGCGATTAGTGGTAATTAGTGTAGTTTAAGGTAAAAATAATGCTTTAATAAAATAAAATGAGCTTTACACATGTACTAACCTCATTGGTTGTGTCATGGCCGACCGAGACAAGCCATGGGTCAACTTGGGGACCCCATGGAGACACTTTGGTTGGGAAATGACTTAAATAACTTTTTATTAAATGTTAAAGTAAAAATGACACAAACATAATATGTCTTACGAAAAGAATTTTTACATGGGGTTATAAAGATCAGATTTTTTATTATAAATAGTAATTGCAATGATAAAAAAATTTACTACATCATAGTATTTTTTTATATTTTTTAGACATTAAATAAATTAAATTAGTTATGACATCATGATGATGCAGCGTTGACCTCAATATTTAACGATTTAAATAAAATGGAATGATAATGTAAAATCTATGAACTACACATGTCCAAAACCAATTGGATGTGTGGATTTAGAACCCTTATCACCTTAGCCACGAATTATATCAATGTGGGACCTTTTAAAACCGAAACACATTTTCAAATAAAGTAATATTTCTTTACTTTCCAAAAGTGCCCCTCCTCTCCTCTTATAAAAGGCCCCCACCTCTACCTCATTTCACACACTCCTCAAGCCTTTGGCTCGGCCAACCCCTGCCCATTTACTCTCTCCACATCCCTCTCCTCATCCTAGAGGATTCCCTTTGGGAATAATCCTTTCAAAGGAAGCCTTTAGACTCAAATCAAAAGGAGTTACACTTTTAAAGGTAATTCATTCTCTCATGTTCATTTGTTTTATTTTGCTTCTCCAACCCCCTAAACTCTTTTTATTTACTTATTTTGTAACAACAACAGTATCTTAATTATACAAGGATGTTGTTATAATATTTATTTGAGCTACAATCTCACACAACTACATCAAATGGTTAAAGAACATACGGTTTTTGTGGATGGCGAAATTCTGCCTCCCGAAACGATGATTGTTCAACACTCATTTAACACCTTCAAAGGTGGACATTATGATGTCACTATTTTTATATATGATATATAATATGTTTATTTTTTCCTTATGCTTCTGTTTTTTTCATTTTGGGCATAGGTTTATGGTTTCCATTATGGGTAAACACGATATCTTCATTTTAGGAAGTGCGGACTACCGCCCACTCAAAGTGATTTGATTCATTAAATACCATATTTGGGACATATAAAGGATGGAACTATGATATTATATATGATATTATACTGGAATTATAATATACCTTTATATCATTATGATTCCATTCTATAAAATACGAAATATAAATGAAAGTAGCGTTCATGCGTACGTACGGCTTACCGTCTCCATGAACGGTGCATTTCATTTCTTACCTCTAAATGATTATGTAATATTATAAATGCATGTACGTACTGGATATATATGACATATATGATATCTACATCATGAATACCATTCTGGATATAATGAACCATTGACCAAATTAACAACATGTAAGTGTAATAAGTCTATTTTTGACTTAAGAACCAAATACCGACAAAATGAACATTATTAACTTAACTGATTACATGATGTTCATAACATGGTATAAAAGGAATAATGAACTTGAAAAAGATTCATAAGCAAGTAGATATTAACTCAAGTTTATTATTCAGGAGATTAAAGAACGGTCGGGTCAAGTCGGATACGAGGTATGGGACTTCGTCTCAATCTCCTTTCGTTGAGGCATATTTTATTTTATACAGAACTTTCTTTTATACGGTGTATAAACCCCTTTGACTTTTACGTTTATTCAAAAGGAATATTTTTTATATGAAGCGTTTACTAAACGACAAAAGGGAATGTTTTTGTCGTACGTATGCAGCGACAATGACTTCTCCGCCGTCGTGACCGTTATTTGAGTTTCGGCTTCCTCTACAAGCCATACCTTTTTTTTAAAACGAAAAATAAATACCATGTTTTACTTTGGTATTGAAAATGGTTTTCATAATGTTTTTATTATATCAATGTGTTGTATTGATATCTTGTGATTGAAATGTGGAAATGTTATATTTCCTTTATGCATGTTTTATGTGATATGATTATATTATGGTTCTTGGGCATTATTATGAAGACGGGTGGTTCCGTGATAAACTAAGGGCGGGTGAGCCCGTTATAGCTCTCCAATGCATTGGGTAACGCGAAGGAGTGAAACGTTAAGGTTTCTCCGAATAGATTTTAGGGAATATACTGTGATGGGTATTCCAAACGTAACCAAGAGGGTTACTCCCTACGTAAGAATGTTATGAATGCCTCAAGTTACCTTTATGTCTTATGATTTCTATGATTTATTCATGATTTTATGAGGTATGTTAAAGTGCCTATGTTTTATGGGTAAAGTATGATTTCATTCTTATGTATATATGAACTCATGTATCCATTCCATGTTTTTTATATAACCCATACTGAGTTTTTATGCTCATCCCAAGTTTTTTTGAAATGTTTTTCACAGGTCAAGGGAAAGGTACATGATAAGATGATAGAGTCAAGGATGTGTCAAGAAATAATCCATGTTTTATTTTAAATGTGTTTCCATTGATGGGAATGAAGAATACTATTTTATGTAACCACTTTATTTATATGTGGAATGTAATGCAAGTTTTATGATCTAATTCTCTAAAACTCTAAACCCGAAAAGATCCTCAATGTGAAATCTTGTAATAACTCAAGATTAAGTAAGGATTAAGGCTGGGGCCTTATATGAGCCCTCTTTCTTTTCATTTAATATCTTTTCATGTTCTTTTCCATTCATATTCTACCCTTACCATTCCCATGTCCAAGTAAAATGATAAACTAATTATCTTATAAATACAATAATTTTATCATGTTAATGGACAAACTATTCATCAAATCTCTTCTGCTCTCACTTTTACTATAAAAATGAAAACATTATCCATGAGGACTCGATTTATGACCTTCATGGATGACATGATTTGATATTTCTATTACACCTACAAGTTTGGTTATGAAAATTGTTTTATAGTATAACCATATTATGATGTACATATTATAACATATATAATGTTATATAATTATTTCCATATGTGTGATATTAATTTAATAAATAGAGTGAGTTCACTATGATAGAAAACCACCAAAAAATAAACCCAAACAATTGTCATTAACTACTACTTTAATGCATCATCCTCAGGCCATAAAAATGACACATAAGACCAATTTAACTACTATAATTTCATTAATAACCTTTAATTTAAATTCTAGAAAATTACCCACACATTATATTACCCTTTTTATATTTATACAAGTAAACTGGTCATGAAAATCCAGGGAACCAATGCTCTAAAATGAAGAAATTAAGCCTATTAAACAATAAAAACGTCGTAAAAAATATAATAAATATATCATAAAAAAAATACATATATAAATTTTTTTGTAATGATTAATTAATGGATCTCATTTGATTTTCTAGGAAAATAATATTAAGTGAAGAACACATTCGTACATAAGTAAGGGATTTAACCCAAACCTCCATTATTCCATCGGGTTAATCTTCCTCTATTTTATCCTTATGAAATTATATTTTATTTTTATGAAC
The DNA here is from genome assembly GCA_963277665.1 of Viscum album. NCBI lineage: Eukaryota > Viridiplantae > Streptophyta > Magnoliopsida > Santalales > Viscaceae > Viscum > Viscum album. Next base: position 1,307,608,774 of record OY728163.1, on the reverse strand, counting down.
ATATTCTAAATGATATTTATATGTTCCAAACTCATGTATCAGTATCTTTTCATTCTTTATTTTTTGGGATATATATGTTTTTAAAGGGTTCCCTACTCGATTATTCCTAAAAGGTCAGCCATATTTATGTGATCTTTCAGAATTATTACCCATTTTAAAATGCACACCATAATCTATTTTAATCCACCATTTTTTCTAAAATAATTCATTTTATTAAACAAGATTTCTAGGTTTACTTATGGATTTATATGAAAAAATATTCCCTTTTATTCTTTATGTTCTCATTAATATTATCCTTAAACCACACTAAAATGATTTATTTCTAAAGTTTCTTATACCACATTTTTACATGTACTATCTCCAGTTTAACATAATTTATCATGATCTATAACTATTTTACCGTATGAATGTCTATTTATGGTTCAAATCCATTCTTTCATGGACACCATTGTGATAATCTCTTTTGTTATTCTCTTTGACATCATTATGATACCTAATTCAATCCATGGGAAACCTGTATGTTTATGTTTGATTTAATATGTATGATTATTATCATGGAAGACAAATTCATAAATATGTTATGGTTGGTGTACATAGAAAGCTCTCCAATGAATTGGGTAATGTTTTTTCCCATGAGATGTTATGTGTGATGATCTTGGTTGTTAGTCATGACTCGTGATTCATGTGCAACAGTCATGGTGGTTAGCCTTAACTCACGATTCTCTATATTCAACAGGATTTGAAAAATACTAAAGTCATGTTTTATGTTTCTACCATATTAATAAGGTTCCATTATTTTATGATCCCACAAGATATATTTTATTATTTCTTATGTTTAATCATTATTCACCCCTTTTTATATCATTATGTTTTCCCATCTAACCCATGTACTAAGCATTATTATTATGTTTCTTCCATTAATTTGATTTTTAGCTCATCTATTTGATCATTTTACCACGATGTTATCATATGGAGATTTAAGGACTCAATGCAAGTTATGATATCATAAATGATTATAAAAAAATAAATGTATTTCAGTCCCATATTTTTAGTTTTATGTACCTTGTCTTCTGGAACACGAGACATTAAGATCATTGGCATGTAATTTGATTGTAAATTTGGTTTAAAATAATTTAATGACATGTGAAAAATTATTGGGTCGTTATATAGTCCATCCAAAAGACTCCTGAGTTAGTCTTCCATATGATCGAGGAGTATCCACAACCCCTAGGCTAAAAATAAGCATCTAGGGTATCAAACATTGATATTGGGAATTGTTTCATCTTAAAGAAATACATACAATCAAAATAACCTCAATAGATTAACAAAATGGACACTAAAAACAAGAACTGATAGGATAATATCAACAAAAACAAGTATTTAATGCAATCTTTATAAAAATACAATTGATGATAAAACAAAACAAAAGAAATATGAAAAGAATATGATAAAAACTCAATCTAACAAGTTCTGTTAAACCTATGATCTGATCACAATCTCTACGTGACTCATAAGTCCCTGCCAAGATCCCAATAACTATCCACCTCCCAAGAAATCGATCAATAGAAACCATCCAAAAATCATAAACTAAAATAAACCTATATATGAGATAAAGGCTGCATACCCACCATCTTGGGTTTGTTGGGTGAGATCCGTAGCTAGTAGGATACCATCATAAGTGAACTTAAATTTTTTATAAAGTAAACCAGTTATTCTAGTTTTAATACATATAATGGAAAAAATTATTTCCTCACCCTTTCCAAAACATGGAATAAAATAATGATGAAACACAAATAAGTTCAAAATGAACCAATTTTCGAAACCAATATAAAATGATTTTTTATTTCAAAAAAAAATTAATTTAAAAGGAAACCCATCAATTTTCACTAAAATTTTACGCTTTTGAAATTAAATTGACATGTGTTCTAAATAACTGAATTTTTTTATCATTAAATACAATCTCTTCCAAAACCATTTACCACATTATAATTTTTGAAACTTAAAAATGACCAACGTCTATAGAATCAAGTAAAAATAATGAATCCTAAAAAATAAACATTCTACGTCAACAGATGGAATTAGTCTATTAAATTACAAGAGTAAACCAAATGGAATCAACAAATAAAAAAATTACACACAATATATAAACAATACACATTCCATTAAATATAATAATCAGAATAACTTAGGACACATATCAAGAAGAAACACCATAATTACTAATAAGATAAAACATGACATGAATGAAAAATTATACTAACTAATGAAAAGTAATATATTTACACACAAATATAAACTATGTCTCTCTAAACTAACCTCATTTTCAACATCCCATGATGTAGAAACAAACTCTCAACTGTAGGAAACTCATAAGATAAAAATCTCAACTACCCAAATCTATGTCCCTGTAATTCCAAACTATTAATCTCAGTATCATAATGAAATGATAAAAAATTATTTCCTATGAGTATTATATATCATTCCATCACAATTACAAGTCCATTGGTCTAACACCACAAGATTTTACATCACACCTCCCACACTACCCTAGAAAAGTTCCCAATTCATCAAACATCATGAATCCCATCACAATATAAATCACAAAGTTAATAATAACCTCATAAAAGGGGATCCAACATGAGATCAAACGATATAACTTCATGAATTTCTAGCTTGAAATTCAATTTATATGTATATATATAAAACAAATTTATAAATAACTTTTTCAAACAATATTTATTGAACCCACAATTCCATGGAAACCATGTTCATCAATAATCCCAACAAAAAATACTGGGGAAAAACTATTTCATTTTATAAAACAACACCATCACTCCCAAAAAAGGATAAATAATTAAACCAAATGGAGAACCCACATTGAAATTAAATTTGGAATAAAACCAAATGAACATATTATTTTTATATATAGAATAAAATTTTGTAATTTTAACAATGTTATTGAATTTAAAAAATACACTTATCTAATAAAGAACCATGTTAAAGATAAAATTCCACCCATTATCCATAGTAAAATCAACAACATTTAAAAAAAAATTACAACCAAACCTAAATAACCTAAACAATCATTATCTTTGTTCAAAATGAATTTAAAACATCTAGAATAAATGAAAAACATAATTAAATGAATGTTAATGGGAAACACCTTCCTCAAGCAGTGTAACCTAGTCTCATTCAATTAAATACACTACAAATAGACTCATATTTTGTCTCATAACCTTTTCAAAACAAAAGTACCTATTCCAAAATTAAATTAACCAATAAAATTTTCAATTCATGGAGAATAAGGTTAGAGAATAAGGGAATATATGGAGATAAATAAAGAATAATAGGAAATAGGTACTAAAATTTCAATCCATGTGAAGAACCATTAAGAAACAACTTTAAAATCACCTTGGATGAGCCTTGAATAGGGAGAGAATCCCATTGGAGCCATCTATGTTGGGTGAAATTTGCAGGGAGGCCAAAGTAAGAAACCTCTTTAAAATGGCCCTAAAAGAAAAAATAACCCCTCTTTGGGTGGGTTTCATTGTATAAACTTATAGTTAAAAAAACATATGATAACCATGTGGATAACCTCTATCAAGATATACTTGGGATACACAACCAGGTTTGATAGTCTAAATAACCATGTTCTTTTACAATGTGACCTAAAAATGGACCCCAAACATTCAAATAAAAAGCCTCCAATACCATTAACTCATGTGTATTAAAACCAAAAAATACCCCCTCAAGATGTGAAACCCATTATATGATAAGAAAGATCCAATAAAGATGACACAACCAATCTTGACTTGAAAATATCTCATTGGTTCAATTAAAAAATAATGGTCACCATCCAAAAAAATTAAATCCTCCTCAAACAAATAATGTATATTTGGTTTTATTAATTTCCAACATATATTGGAACCATTATGAAATATAGATTATGTTTATGAACCTTATTTCTCCATGAATGACATGGGAACTAGAAGAAGAGGTGACAAATATGAGGAAGTAGTTGAATACTTGGTCATGGTTTAACCCAATATTATAGTCGTGTCCCTACCAGATCTTTTTATACTACCGAGGATCCTAGAATATCCATTCACCTAGTTAAAAAGGGCATAAAAAGGAACCAAAATTTAAATATATCCTTAGATGAGAAATTATTTTGGATTATTGGATTGAAGAGATGTAGTAATCTCATCATCCCAAACTGGTGGATAGGACAAGTTCCCTAATCCAATGCCAGAAAAGATTCCCCCAATGTTGTTATCTATTTCATTGAACAATTCATGCATTCTATTATACATGGGAACATCAAAACCAAGTGTTTGTCTAAAAAATGGATGAAATTGATGTCTGGTGAGATTTCATTGGAAAATGAATAGACTTATTTCTCATTCCAAGATGATTACATCACCAGTTTTGATAAAATGAAGATTAATAGCCCCAATATCCATTAGTACATCGTGGGTATGACTAGAGAGAAAAAACCCCTTCGACTAGGTTAATCTCAAGATTCAAATTGGGGACCTATTTTTTTATTTTTAATTCATGGTTTCCAAGAAAAATAAATCCTTCAACATCATGTTTGGAAGGACTTGGCTTCACCTACATGCGATAATCCATTATTCATATCACTAATTCCTCAAACAATGCGTCAATGTTAATATAAAGACATTACATGGTGATAAATTTATATCCGACTCTTACAAATATCAATACATTGATGCAATATTTTACGATAGAGAAAGGAAGAAACTCATTACAGAATATGTTACATTGAATACGGCTCCAAAAATTTGGTAAATGAACACAAAAAATTAATTTAAAAATCAATGGGATGAATATGTTCTTCCTATTAACTGGGTTGAAAATATGAGTTATGGGTTGTGTACATAATTATCAACTCTAATGATAAAATTCACGATGACTGGACTTGTGGATAATGAATAATACTCTAATATTCCTTAAAATAGAAATATTTTAGGGGAAAATTATGCATATTTTTTCCAAGAACATTAGATGACCCCATTCCATCGGCTGAAATATAAGAGGCAGTCACACTAAAGATATAGATCAGGGATACCTCCCCATTTTCCTTTGAATGAAAGGACATTTACTTCTCCTATACTTGTGAATATTACACTTCATCTCACATATCTCCCAATCATTATTTTGAAAATATAGTGGATGATGAAAATAAAGATGAAGTGGAAGAGAAATATAACCTCAATGTCACTTAATCTATATTTGAGAAGTGTGTCTCTAATAAAAATGATGAACAATACTATACAAACGTGGGTACGATAGACGATCCACAAAGTTTTTTGATTAGTAAAGTTATGCCAATACGTGAAGAAGATTTATATAACTACTATTAAAAAATAATCAAGATTTAATCACTTATAATTTCATAAAAATTTCAAACATCGATCCTAATTGGCCAAACCACTGCATTGAATTTCTCAATGAACTTCTTGGTTACAAACATGATTCCATGAGGAAACAACCAAATCAGACTAAAAAAAGGTGAAGTCTATGTTAATAAAATCATCATGGATAACAAAATTAAGGAATTATAGTATCTAATAGGGTTCCCCTATATTATGAGAAACAAAAAAATATTGGGAAAATCTGAGTATGCATAGGCCATGGAGATCTGAATGGGCACTATCCAAAAGAAGGCTTCCAATTTCTTATTACAGAACATATAATCAATTTGATTATTAGATATCAAGATCTCTCTTTTATATATGAATATCCAGGATATAACCAAATATAGACTAATTAATTAAAATAATTTTATGATATTCCATTGAAATATATTTTGATTGCAAAACTGTTGATTCCACATGTTGATGGAAACCAACTCATCGTACATGTGATAGCCTTACTGAGATCAGTGGATGGTTTCTGCAAAAAAAAGAATGATGTAGATAATTAATACCACTTATAATATCTCAGTTGTATCTTTTAAAATACTAATACTCATCATTAAAATTATGAGAAGAACAATATGTTGTTAGAATTTGTGGTTTATAAATAGAGGCTTAACATAAAACACCTTGAGTTCAATTTGCGCTCTCGAAATGACCCACTCAAAAACATCCTCAACTATCATTTATTGAATAGATATTTAGAATAGTAGTCACTCATATATCAGTAGTTTGAAATTTGGTTCAAACCATTGATGATAATAATGATAATGGATTTAATATATTCACATGTAGATCATCACTATTTTAAAGAAAGGTAACTGAATAACGAACTACTGTGTGAGGAAATATTCTATGTTCAAGACTACTCATAAAAATGGTAGATTTAATTGGATGGTGCATCCATAAGTCCAACCGGATAGAAGATGGAATATCTAGGGCTTAATAGTTTTAGTTTATGAGTCATTCTTTTTTCTCATACAAAGGAAGGTATGACTTAATCCTTCCAATTGATAGATGGGTGAACAAAAAATGATTCAGAACACTTGTCCCTCATTATAGTATTTAAACTGAAACTCTAAATACCACTGAACCATTTGAATATCAATGGTGATATATATTACATATTCCATTAGATAAATACTGATTATTCAATTAGAAAGAAAGAACTTATTTCCCTTTATGACTGTGTATTTTGGTTAATAGTATAATTTACAGCACTACTAATGTTGACATACATCCTTCATTCCACGAATTCTAAAGTTGATACCTTTGAAAAAGAAAATATATCTATTGTATACCCAAATAGGGAAAAATTTTCATTAGGATTACTTACTACAAAATGGTTTCACCATTTTCTCATGGAAACATAGAAAAGGTCAAATTGTCCAATTTAATCCATGATCTAGATAGTACTGTAAGTGGTTAGACGACACCCTTATTAGAATACCTTAAAAGCAGTGTTCTTCTTTTTGAAAAAGAATGGACCAAGAAAATCTTCTGTTTGGAAGTCAACTTCACCATTCATTATATCCTTCATTACCAAAATATACAATATAAATTGGGCTTTATTAGGTGCATATCAAGTGTATTAATGGAGAAGAGTCTATTGTTGTTATGTAGGGAGTAAATAGCAGTTCATATAGTCAAAATCATCTAAGTACCATGACTAATTATAAAATATAATTTATTATAAATTTACATCCTTAAATGACATAAGATTTCAAAAAATTCACCTAAATTCTTACTTCATAATTAGGGCCTCACAACATCATCCATCGACCAAAAAATTGTTACACACTGCTAAATATTTCATTCCATTTTATGTGCTGGGAATTGATGTCATGGTTACATACCCTCCATCTATAGGAAATTAGTTTATTAAAATCCACCCTTCTACTAGCTTCTTTGAAAAAGGGTCCAATGAAATACCTATCAATGAATTTTGGAGGAAGAATATCATCAATTTTTTGGAATTCTGACATCATTACTAGATTTGGTTTCCCTCAAACAATATGAATAGAAAGAAAAAAAATCTTCAGTTTTGAAATAAAATGGTTTTTCTATGAGTATAATATTGAGTCATGTCCTTTTCCCTACTATCATGAAGTAGTGAATGAAAAAATATAAGTTTTTAGTAATATACATCAAACCTAATCCTTAAAATGTTGTTCAATGATAATAAATCATATATGAATAAACATATGCATTCCATGGGGGATTATCAAATTATAAATCACATTTCCATAAAAGAGACCCCTTATTCACTAGTATATGGGGAATAATTTTTTCTCAACAATGAGGTTGATTTACGTTTCACATCGGATTACCATTTGTGACCAATGATCCATTGATGAGAAATCAAAAAATCGACTGGTTGAATTAGAGAGGATCATTGAAAATTGTCTCCATACCATTGAATATTTGGTAGTTCAACAAAACTAAATAACAAGATCCTTCTATAATAATGTTTGACAACATTTTTTACTATAAAGAGAATTATTTTTGGATCATTGTTACCTGATGATACCTTAGGAGAAACCTCTAGAGATTGAACCAAAATGGGAGGGTCCTTTTTTCATATATTAGAACAAATATATTGGTAAATATTTATCAATTAGTATGGATGGGTAGTATACTACAACCACCTATAATTCATAATTTCTCCTAAAATACTTCTTATTATCAACAAAAAATCATATATAATGCAGGGTGTTACACTTCATGGTGAATTTTTAATTTCAAGAAAATAAATATTGTAACTAGTGGTCCTCATGACATGAACTTTAGAGTAACTACCATTAGTATCTTAGTCACTTGATATTAAGAAGTATGATAGTAACCTCATAAATCTTCATGAACCAATAACCATATCATATATAATAATCATGAGATGCTTCATTTAAAAATTTGAGGTGATCTGGAATCCTCAGCTGAGAGGGTTCTTCCCCTTTTTGTATTAGTCACCAACTGTGATTCATTCCAGAAATATATGATATTTTATTTTTTCTTTAATGGGATATGCAGTGGTACCCATATATCAAATCCAAATCCATTCAACATGATATTGAAAAACAAAAAAATCCCATCCCTATGCAGGGGTAAGAATTCTATGTAGATATTCCATATAGGAACTTAATGTTGCTTAATACTTATTACAAAAGGATTTATAGAGAAAATTGTATGTTATATTGTTCTTCCAACTAGATAATGGAAAAACATTTCCCCCATTAACCTGTATATGACCTCAATCCATGCATGAGATTATTAAGAATGTCATATAATTAATAAACTCATTAATGAGAAAAATATTCCCTTCATTATATTAATGTCGGATCAAGGAAAGAAACATTCCAATCATTATTGCTTTATTAAAGTATAAATAATCATTTCACAATCATGTATATTCATTTCAATAATACAAATCAATTTCTTTGAAAATTCAGATATCCAAAAGAATTCCTTGTTCAATAGCTACAAATGTATTCATCTTTGAAGGGAACCTCTATTTTAAATATGCATTATACTACCAATTTGGTTCAGAATAATATGTTTCACCACATTGTCTCTCAACAAAGGAAAACATCATCCTTATGATAAGATCCTTGTATCTTCATATGCCATGAAAATATAATATAAGAAACCATCATTTGGGAATATTCATTAATTATTCACTATGTAGTATTCCAATATCATATTTTAAAATATGAAATCCCCAATATCATGGTTTATAACGATATTCAATCATGACAATATATTTCTAGATCATCCTTGGTTAAATATCGAGGAAATGGAAAATAATGTTGTACCCACTGGAAATAACCCTTTGTTGGATTTCTTCTTATAATTTATGATATCACCAAATTCTATTATGTCTCATATTAATTATAACTAAAATGGTTTTATATAGTTTGGTTGACAATTCCAATTATCAAGGATAACTCCAGATATAACTAGAATTGATTACTTGATCTTGGAAGATGAACATAAAGGGAATGGTTGGGCCTGGATGTAAGACCTTGAATAGGCATACTAATTTTCAAATATATGATAACATAAAATCTGTCCAACTGTTTATCCAGAAACATTGAAATTAGTCTATGTTTAGATATCTATGAGACCTTCTATAATAGAATTTAGGGATTTCTATTTTCATCTAGTCTTTTCCTTTCCATCCTTATATATTTTTCTTTTCACACAATTTTGTGTCCAAGAAATATGAACATAAAATACAACAATCTTACATCATTGTGTAATAATGTTAAACTAGAGGTAAATGAAGTAAATATAATAAATTCTACTACTTATTTAACATCCCCATTAGATAGTATAAACTGGTGTTATCTTTCAACCATTTTATGAGAGGAAACCTATTCATGTTGTCAATCTTCTACTACACTTCCATATCACAATATAACTTTGTGCTTCTTGATTCTCACATATATTACATGTACATGGATTCCAAGATTCATCATACTAGGACCAGATTCAAAATATAAAAATTCCCCTAATATCTTTTTTGTGATATATATATGCATGAGAGTGTCCTACATGGGGTTTACATTCATTTATAAGATCATATTGAAATAAATTCTCCTCTCCCCTCCACACTAATTTAATTAGTTCGAGGGAAATTATTTTTTTATAAAAAAATATGGCTTAATTTTCATTTTTATAAGGTGTATAGTGAACTATGTTTTCTATATCATAATTCTACTTCATTATAGTAAAAATTACCTATCCCCATATAAGAAGTTTATCAGTGTGGAGAATCATATCCATAACTATTTTTATCTTTATTTTCAATTTTGATGAGATATATAGTGATTCTTGGAGTCTTCAACCTAAGCCCAACAATAAAAATTATTAAAAAATGTGTGCCCCTATTTCTTGCCAATGGTCACAATTCAATTATTAAATTCAAACATGGGTCCCCATATTTTTGAATGAAAGATTGTAGAAAAATGCATTATTTCTTATATACGAGTGAGGTCTGTGTGAGGTAACAAAAATTTCCAATTACATTCTAAAATCAACATCACCGTACGTGTTAGACCCAACACCTTTTAAATAAAGCACACTTAATTTTAATGGGAAGTAATGATCCCTATAGTCCATTCTTAAACTATCAAATATAGAAAAATATATCTCTCAAAGACACCCATTTATTGATTATGCATAATATGCCTCAAATAGGTATTTTAATAACATTACTCCAAATTGGGGCATTCTAACCTGAGGAATCTTCCTCCTCTGGATAATGTTCATTTATTCTCATATTCCATAGAATAACATTAATGGAAGACACCATTTGAATATGGTTCAGTCATTCATAACACACATTTCCCATGACATTGTCTTCGATCTGTGGACCCTAATATTATGAAATAATAATTTACATCTACATATCTAAAGGATGTTGAAGCATTCTAGTATGAAAATCCATGCTTTGGAAATTATTCCCAAAACTCATGGTCAATATTGATCAACCTTAAATAACTGTTTCATTAGTTCATCTTGCAATACACTATACTACCAATGTAAGTATACACCATTCTTAATGTGTTTAAAACCCAGAAAATGAATGTCATGGAAATAGGATGTGTCTCTACTCCTCAAATATTCACTTTATAGGATGTAGAAAAATTGAGAAATTGAAATTGAAATGGTTCATAAACAATTAGGATGAAAAATCCCAAAAATTGTCCTAATAATAATATGAGTATTTTCCACTATATTTTCATTGTATTAAAATTTGTAAAAAAATTAGGGTAGTGACAGAAATGAAATAATGTTTTTAAGTTTTTTCATTAGACTCTATAAATAGTCAAATTCTGATCACTAGACCAAGGAAAAATTTAATGAATCCTCCCAATAGTTAGAAAAATATATATCCCCTCATATGATATAGGAATGCATCAATGTTGCTTAAATTTACCTTAAAATTAACATCATTACATTTCAAAAAAATCCAATTTTTGTGGGGGGAATTTTTGGGAATTGAAAATGTCATACCACACCCTTTTCCGTATGAGCCACGATACCATAATGTGATAGAAAATACATGTAGAGAATAAGTAGAAATCAATCTCCATGAAAAAAGAAGATTTAGGTAGTATTTTCATGTGACTCATGACTATTCACAAAATGATGGACAAATATTCCCTCTAAATGGTACCCAATATACTGGAATAGTGGAGTGTGAATCCCTATAAGATTAAATCATGAATTTTGGTAATTAATGATAATAATATATTGATTTATTTATACATAATTTTAAGGGAATTTATTACACTATTTTACATTATTAAATGTATAGACCCCACCATAGTATCTAGGATCCAGTGGTCACATTGTAATATTTTCACAAAATAAAGGAAATCATGTCCTGATGGAAAAAAAATTCATTTGTCCTTATAAACATGATATAAACTTGTAATTCACAACAATTTTTAAAAAATAAAATCCCCAAATAACATCTATTGACATTCCCATTACTCCCCTTAGAATATCCTGACATATCAATCATAGTGCACTTCCTGTTATCCTTGGAAAAATATAATACACTATAGGGGTGATCACAGATTCTCAGTAAGGGTTTTCATCGCATGGGAGCAATAAATAAATATATTATAATAAATATTTTAAGGTTAATGACTAAAAATATGAAATTTTATTAATATACTGAGCATAATATGAAATAAATGATGATCAAATAATTCTATATAAATAATCACATGAACTTGAATCTTAACTATATTTATTATAACTAATAAAATAATCATAGCGAATTGAATTACTGAATTAAATTATAATGTAATGAATAATTACAAATATCTTAAATATACCGTCAATGTCTTCTTCCATGACTTATTACAATCAAAGACGCATTTTAAGACATCTTACATAAATGGGAAAGGCCAGAACCAAATACCCAAGCTAATTAGTCTTATAATACCTATAAAATACATGAGCTGCTATATAATTCTAGGCCCTACCCATCACTTCATAAGTACACATCATTCCTCATATTAGTGGGATGAATCATATTAAAAGTAAAAATTCATATTTAAAGACTAACATATGAAATGTTAACACTTATCCCAATAAATAAACATAATCATAATCTATTTAAAGTAATATGGTAAAGTGTAATAAAATTTTACATCACTAGAAAAACTAATCAGAAACCATCTAGAGTATTAATAAGGATAATATTAAAATAATAAATCAAAAATGTATCATACATACACTAATGTTTTTTTTAATTTTTTATGAATTGAAATACAAAAAAAAAACCTTAAAAACTTTTTTTAGTGAAAAGAGGTTCAACATGAAAATATTTTCAAAAAAAATTATTCTAAAAAAGTGAAAATAATTTTTATTTAAAATCACCTTTTAATACATGATAAATAATCATCAATGCATTGAGTGGCCATTATTGGATAAATTTTTCATGATGTACCCATTAAACTATTTATTCCTTCACACCTTTTTTAAAGCCATTTAGATCTTGTTTTGAAAATAACAGAGATTCCAATTAAAAAATATGAATTGTAATAATGTGTCAAGATATATTTAAGAAATTATTTTTACAAGGAAAAAATCAATATTTTAAACATTTTTAGTAATCGTGGATTTTTTTGGAAAATTTATTTTCGACTGAAGAGAAAAATAATGTCATATTTTATTAAATAAATTATCTTAATAATTTTAATTATTAAATAGTGAAAAAATGGTACTATTTCATGAAATACATGATTAATAGAGATAGGATAATAAATTAAAATTATTTTATTTCAAAAATATCAATTAATTCCCTGAAGGGATAAAAACAAAAACAATCTCGATTGATGATGAGACTGCAAAATGAACCATTACTAGTTTGGTAACCTTTGAATCATAACCCCATAAAAGATATTACATGAAAATAAAAAATTTATACCATGAAGAGAAATATATTAATGATATGTAGTATCAAAAGTGGTCATATATACCCTATATAAAGGAAAAAGTGGTTATAAGATAATAAGTCTCACAGAAGTAAAAGTGAGAAGGGAAACCCCTACCACTTCTTTGACATCTTTCGTATGTGTCTAAAACGCATGTATAACATATATAATTGAATTAAAAATAGATATAATATCCATAATACTAAACCCCAAAACATATACGATTTATGATTTTTGTGTTATCATTTATGTTTTAACAAATCATTTGTTATATCACAATTTTAGGTGATAATTGTTTTGTTTTTCAAGAATGTTTTTGGCACTATAGTTTTATCCCTTTTCATTTTATCATGGTTAAGTAATATAAATAATTTTAATCATTATATAAATATCATAGATATTCAATATATATTTATTTAGAATAATATTTAAAATATATAAATTTAAAATGGTTTACAATATTTATGGAGATGGTATGTCTTACATAGTTATGAATGTTGTTTACATTTTTTTTCTAGAAAGATGTAATGAATGAAAAATTAATATAAATTAAAAATTATTGAATAGTTGTTAGGATATATATATAATTTATTTTAACAATATCCATAATTATTTCCATTAATATAGAAATTTTTTTTAAAATATTTCACATCGCTTCGTTGAGATTGTAGTCCGCACGTTTGCATGAGAGACATTATTATTTTCAAAAATATTTAAAGGTAAAATTTTAGATGTGATGTTATATTAATATAAATATGTTTAGATAATAAATATCAAATATAATCATTAAATTTTATCCTTTTGATCAACCATGTAAATTAAAATAAAAAATGAATCACATCGCTTTATGAGGCGGTAGTCCACATCATACAAGAGCGATGTTATCATATCCCTCATAGAATGGAGAAAAATAATAATATATATGATATGTTATTAAAAAAGTATAATAATATCATAAATATAATATATATAAATTTAATCTTTCATTACAACCATCCTATAAATGTGGCGATGGTAAAGAAACTACAATTGTTCACGATGTAGTAGTGTATTGTACACATGATTGAATGATTTATGTTTCATTCATTAGAAGATGAGATATATTAAAGTTACTACATAATAATAATATGATATAAAATAAATTTAAATGATATAATAGTGTTATAATTTTTCCACAGTTGGAAAATATTATTATTCAAAATAATAAGTAAAATTAAAACACAATTTTAAAAAAAAATTACCTCTTATCGGAGTAATTGCATTTGTTTAACCAAAAAAAACATAAATATTATTTATGATCCCGCTATGGTCTCTAGTATGTGGGTAGGGAATTAATTAAGGAATCGGGAAAGGTCCTATTAGAGAAAAAGTGTTTTTGAAGTTTGAAGAGTTTAAGAGATGTGGTGGTCTTTAATAAGTCAGTTTAGTGAAAGAAATGTTTTATCTGAAACGAAATAGGTGCCCGCACATTTTCCACAAGCCAAAGGATAAATAAATGGAAATTATAGAATAATATATGCTATATTTTTGTTAAATATGTCCAAAATATTAGTGTTGCAAATGTATCTATGTCGTTGCACCTTTTTAGTGAAACCCCCAGTAAACCCATTTTTCACTTAACCTTCGAAATTAATTTTAACTATTATTAATACTCATTATTGTAAAAAACTAATTTTACAATATTAGATAATATAAATTATTATTATTAAACATATGGAATTCATTTTTATAAAATAAATTGAAAAAATGGAAAAATTTTATTCAAAATGAATCCCACATTGGTGATGAAAATGCTGTTTTCCAAGAAGAAATGTCTCACAATTATGAATGTTTTATATAAAAAATAATTATAAAATTAAATCCAACTTCCTAAATTGGACCATTAGGAATATAATTAAAATAATTATATGTATATTAAACTATAAAATTTAAATAAATTAGGTATATTAATTTAATGAAAAGTTAGTGTTTTAATAAAAAACAAGTAGTTCTCACTACTCATTGAAAAATATATTTTTTGAGAAAATTATCATGAATCCAAATTACAAGCCTGGTAATTATTAAAATAAATTATTGTTTTATTAAATAAAATTCAAATTAATACAAAATAAATATTAATAAGAGTAGTTACTTTTGGATTTAGCTACATAACATAATATTTTAAACATGGGATTCAACCAATTTATTGAAAATATCCCTAATGTGCTTATTAAACCCCCTTGTATTTTTAAAACATCACAAGATAACCTAGAGAACAAAATATGAATGTGGTGAGCTATAAATCCTATGATGTTTTTAAATAGTAAATCAGAAGAAGATGATAATAAATTTTATAAAAAGGCATATCAATGGGAACTAAAATTAACCTAAATAATAATGCTTGATATAGCATGATAATTATAACATGGGAAATGTGAAAACATCTTAAAACACTTCCTCATAAATAAAGTTAATTGTAAAACCTAGAAATAAAAAATAGTGGAAAAGTCCCATAAAAATATCATGTTCACTCCATGTCCCAACATAACATTTCATGAGACAAATAATTACTCAATGAGTTGGAGAACTATCTTTGTGAGCCCATCAAATTCATTTATTTCTCATGCATAAGTGTTCCATTAAGATCATTAAAATGGATTCATTCAAAATAATAGTTTATTATACTATTAAAGAACTTGGAATACACATGTATAAGTCCATGATCAAACTTAATATGTGAATTATTTTGAAAAACAATTATAAAAAATGGGTATGGTATTCACAAAACAGTTCTTTTGGCATGGCAGATCACGATGACATTTTGTAAGCATAACGTTGTCACATAATGACTCATAAAAATGGGTAGCTGAGTGGGAAATGGGTCTCTTATCACATAGAAGTAGTGGTAAGTAATAAATACATGTAAATATATCCCAACATTTGAAATTTTAAGTATAAGGAATAAACTAATGAAAATCCATGAATAGAGAGAAGAGACTTTAAGAAATTTAGGCATTGTAACAGGTGTACATAAAGGATCATGTGAGGATTAAAGACAAGAAAATGGGATTTAATTGTTAATACATTAAATTTAAACTATGTTTAATATTTAAAAACATATGAAAATATAATAAAACTGAAGTTAAGATACATAATATAAATGACTTTTTTTAATGGAAATTAGAAGAGAGAAATCCCTTAAAAAATTTCCGCATTGAAACACTTATACATAAAAAATCATGGGAGGATTAATGAGAGTTAAATTTGTAATCATTATTTAAAAATATGAATTACAGTATGTGTTATATTGAATAACATATCCCAATTGAAAAATTGAAAATAAGAAGAATAAAATTAAAGAAGTGTTTGAAAAAAATGGAAAGTGGAAGACCCCATAATAAATTTTTGCATGGCAATAGGTAAACTTTAAATATAATTAGAGGATTAATGAGACTAGGAATGGGATATTATCATTTAAAAATCAAATGTATTGTAATGGGGATATGGAAGAACATATCCTCACATAGAAAAAAGGATATTAAGAGACAAACCATAAAATAATTTCTTGAATAGAAATGAGAATAGATAAATATCTTATAAACTTTTAGCATAGTAATAACTTATATAATAGTAAAAATTATAGTGGATAAATGATATTTTATTCAAATAAAATAACTAAAATTTTCAGAAATATTCTAAAAATAAAATAAATTATAAAAAATTGAAATTAAGAACCCAATTTCTAAATAAGGTAATTGATTTTAATGGAGAGTAAGGTCCTTTATTTGAGTATGTGACTCCAAATGCTTTGGAGGGGCTTCATGATAGAATGGGGAAACATTGGGATGATTATAGATATTAGAGATCATATTATAGACGAGCTATAAGGATTTTTATTGATGATAAATGGGATATTGGGTGGTTTTATATAGGAAAATAGGGGATTTCATTATTATCTAGGTTTTAGACACTTTATAATAAAAAAACCAATCCAAAAAACCATGTCATGGTTTCATCCATGGTTTCTGACAGATGAGAGGGAAATTCATTATTTTACAAGTCCATCAGACGAAAATAACAAAATGTCACTCTATCTTATGTTTTGGTGAGTTATATTATTAATGAAGGGATTTTAAAACATTAAAATATATTACATGTTTTGGTGGATTCATAATGGATTTATAAGATAAATAAAATAAACATAAAATCACTTTATAATAATGGAAAACATATATTTTTTCATATATCATATTTATCATATTTATTACATCACTTTTGGGATATTATGATGTCATAATAGATATATTATAATTATTTGTTATTTAATTTTTAAACGAAAAATTTATTGTGTCATAAGTTTATAAAAATTCACAATTTGATAATTTTGATATCATGAATTCAAAAATTATAATCATTTTTTATAAATAAATATATGAATATGTTATTTTTTACTTTTATAATAATAACCAAAATTTATTGAAAATTATGGGTTTTTAATAAAAATAGTTTTCGAACCCTTATAAATATAACATTTTTATTCATAAAAATTATATGATAATTTAAATTTTATAAAAATTATTTAATACTAATATTTTATTTAAATACTAATAATTTAGAAAAATACATTATTTCATAAAAACGAAACGTATTAATTGAAATTATATATCACTTAAAAAATAAAATCGGGGTATTATCTTGTTAAAGTATAATTTTTATCAAGATGAATATATAATCCTTTATAATGTAAAAAAAGTAAAAAATGAATAAAATATTATTTTCAATGGAATTGGATTATAAATATTCATACTATCAGGGTAACATTTTTTATACTCTTTGTTAGTTATTTTTACCATTAATTAAATTATTCTCATATTACCATGGTAGTAAATATTTTAATCAATTATTATTCACATTGAACACAAATTAATTTAAAATAGTTAAAAAATATTAATTATGATGATTCTAAATATGGAATAGAATTTATGAAAATAAATTTATAGATTTCAAATAATTTAAATTAATATAAAACCCATAAACAAGGTGGAAACCAGTTTTCTGAAGAATGAATTTGTAAGGGAAAGATGATTTTATTTTAAATAAATCAAAAGTAAATTTTATTATATGAATTTCAAATTTTAAAAACATTTATTTAATATAAAATTTTTCATTTAAATAATTTCTCCATAGGTGTAATATTTATTAATTATATTCAATAAATATTATTTATTTTAAAAGTCTTCTAATAAAAATTTATTATTTAATCTTAAAAATTAACTTCTATTAATATCTAGTATAAATATGATAAATTTAATCAAATATATATAAATAATAATTATTTTACCATTGAATAAAATTAAAATTAAGATTTTAAATTTAAATAATTCATTTATCAACAGTAATGAAAATGTTTCATAAAAACTCAAGTTTCATTATTCAGTAAAAAATCAATATTTTCCAAAAAATCTAAAATATTCACCCAAAGTTATTGTTTATTTACTAATATCATAAACAGAGTTCATTATGTTAAATTAGTGTTCCAAATGATCTATACAAAAATTATAATATTTCTAAAATGATATAAAAACATTTTTGATCAAAAAATATTTTTATGGAAAAAATGTCATTACGAAAAATTGATTGATTATTCAATAATATTTTATCAATATATTTGATAAATATATATTTTTTATAAATTATTTAATTATATTTATACACAAAAACTTAAGGACTATGTTATAACTATCTTTTTTAAATAATTATTGTTTGTTTGGATTCATCATTGGTTATCACAAATTCTATCGAGCATTTATTTCTTAAAAAAGACGAGGTGTTGCATTATTCCCCCCCCCATTAGTAAATTTCACCCTCACAATTTAGGCTTAGAATTGTTAATAATAGTTTTGACAGTAGTAAATTTCTTTTTAAAAAACCCACATTGGAAAAATACTTAAAAAACATCCACTTAAAATGTGAGAAATCAACGTATGAAGGTCATCACTTAAATTGGTTTTTTATGTTAGAGAACATTAGTTGTTATTAAAAAAATAGACATGGAAGTGAAATTTATCAAAAAAATAACAACTTGATTGTGAAGGAAAACATGATTAGGATAAGTTCAATGAGTAATGTACCAAAAATATGGGATGGATAAAATGAACAAAATTCATTGGAAACACATAGTATGAAAAAAAAATTATTCATGATTATTTTTCTAGAGTTTGGGAATTATTTTGTCTTATAGAATATGAATATCAGGAAATATAAATTCTTTAAATGTATATATAATTTACATTATCATATATTTTTCCCAAAATTAAGAAAACTCAAGATGATTTTTAGGCTGGAATCATTATAATCATATAACATATCAGATAATACGTAAATAAATAATAATATATTCTTCATTTACATTACTAAATCCAAAATGGTTTTCTTTATGTATAAGAATAACATAATATATTAATCAAAAAAATATAAAACAAATTCCCAATGCTTTAATATAGATCATTCCTTAATTAAATACTGAAATATAAGACTCATATCATCAAAATTAAGGAGTGTATAAACCCAAAAAGTAATGTCATACCCTTTATTTTAGCCCTCCAAAATCATAAAATCATTCATATCAGATAATCATAATTTGTATTTATACACCCTAAAAATTAAAACATCTCTTAAATTATTATTAATCATCTCAAAATCAAAATTATTTGATCATGTAATATTTCTCAAGAAAATACTATTATAATCATCCTTTATATAAATCATTAAAATTTATATCAATTATTTAAAACAGATGATATTCCATAGATATATCACACCAAGACTCTTCAGGTTTGTCCCAAAGTCAATAACCTATTGTTGAGCCCTCTAGAAGATTGTTAAATTCTTCCTATGATTGCTGTTTTAATAATCACAAATCATTATTACTTAATCCGGTTGGATTTCTCATATACATAATCAGAATCTTTCAGTGAATCTGTTTATATCGATTGGATCATGTTTTTATCTGTTCTTGTTATTAATTTATAAGTATTCTGGAAGTCTTCTGGATCAAATAAAAAACTTTGTGTTCTGTTACTTGAACAGTCGCACTGATCCATATCAAAATACAACGGTTGTACCAATCCATATCAAAAGACAATGGTCGCATCGATCCATATCAAAAGACAATGGTCGCACCGATCCATATCAAAAGGCAACGGTTGCACCGATCATGACACACTGATGCTGATCATCTGAGTCAGCAAAGATGTCTCACCAATGCTGATAACTCAGTCACCAAAGATGTCTCACCGATGCTGATCATCTGAGTCACCGAAGATGTCTCACCGATGCTGAACAAATGAGTCACTAATCATGACACATCGATGCTGATCAAATGAGTCACTGATCATGACAGACTGATGTTAATCAAATGAGTCACTGATCATGACACACAGATGTTGATCAAATGAGTCACCGATCATGACTCACTGATGCTGATCATCTGAGTCACCGAAGATGTCTCACCGATGCTGATCAAATGAGTCACCAATCATGACTCACTGATGCTGATCATCTGAGTCACCGAAGATGTCTCACCGATGCTGATCATCTGAGTCACCGAAGATGTATCACTGATGCTGATCATCTGAGTCACCGAAGATGTCTCACCGATGCAGATCAAATGAGTCACAGATCATGACACACTGATGCTGATCAAATGTGTCACCGATCATGACACACTGATGCTGATCATCTGAGTCACTGATCAGGACACACCGATGTCTAGCCACCGATGCTAATGCTGATTACATACCGATCACTTGACTAACCAATAGTCATAAATAGATGTTTGAATTTCTTTACCTTTATTTAATCTAACCAACGGTCATATTAGGTATATTTTAATGCTCTGCCATTTATTTAATTAATGTTGTTGGATGTCAGGGAACCGTACCTCGTACCTGCCAAAGAGAAATCATTTCTTTTACTGGAGCTCGTGCCATAAATAGGAGAAGTCCCTGTTGGTGAAATAGGGATGAGGAGACACATATGAGTGAAAAGAGTGGTGGATGAGATAGTTGTAGAAGACACAGAAGCTCATACACACTCAAGCTTACTCAAGAAGAGTTCTGTACATTCACGAGGACATTGAAGAACTTCATCAACCACATTTTTCACTATCTCTGAATCTGGATGCCAAGCAGACAACACTCTGTTTTTCAGACAAAAACCTAAAGAGGACTCAGAACCATTTCTGATCAAACTCAAGGAGTCCAAAGCTTCACCGTAATCACTAGATCCATTTCTAAACTCTATATCTCTGCTATGTGATTCATTATTTTACATTTCGAGCAGTGTGTGTTATCTTCTGTATTTAACACACAATGTCTCCTGTACTTTAACTGGAGGATCTGTAAATCCTCAACAAACACTTTACGTCTTTCATTTCCCACAGGGATAGTGGTAGAGTTCGTGTGTGACCTAGACAGCTGGTTGGTGTTGTTTTGTTTCCCACAAATAACAGTGGTAGAGGTCTTGGACCCGAATAGTTGTAAACTTTTGTGAACCCCGATCCAGGGTGTGGATCAAATTTATATAAATTATTGAGAGGAATAATTCTCAGCTTGAGACTCAACCTCTTGGTTATATCTGTTATGCTATTTCCTTCAAAGTTATTTCTTTTATTCCGCTGCTAATTACTTTAAAACCAAAATTTTTTTAAAGTCACTTTGATAATTAAACAAGCAAGTCTTTATATTAGTTGTAAATCAGTAAGTTAGTTTCAAAAGATGATCAACTCTTCTATTTTGATTAACTGGGAAATAATAAATCCCTTGAGAACCCAACAGAACCTTTACTTTGATATAGATTCACTACAGTTTAATTTAGTATATTATTTTGGGTTTTTAAGACAAAGTTTTTAAACAGAAATTTTAATTGGAACTCAATTCACCCCTCTCTTGAGTATCCACTTCGACCAACATTTGGTATCAGAGGATTTAAAATAGCTTTGACTTTAGTTCTATTTTAAAGTACATAAAATTTCTGTTATTTCTAAATTTTTATCTCTTTAAAATCTTTGCTTTAAGTAAGCTATCATGGATAATAGACTTGAAGGTGTTGGTAACAATAGACCACCATTTTTCAATGGCACTAACTATGCTCAGTGGAAAATCAAAATAAAAATTCATTTAGAGAGCATGGGTTTTGATATTTGGACTGCTATAGAATCAGAATATAAAATTCCTACTACTGTTAGATCTACTTGGAATGAAGCTACTAGGGCTGCCTACAATAATAATTGAAAAGCTATGAATGACTTGTACTATTCTTTAAGAGATGAGGAATTTAATAGAATATCTGCCTGTAAAACTGCTTATGAAATTTGGGATACCTTAGCCGTTTCTCATGAAGGAACAACTAATGTTAAGGAAATGAGATTGAATACTTATACTATTGAGTATGATAATTTTAAGATGAAGCATGATGAACCCATTTTTGACATGTATCTTAGGTTTAATGAAATTGTCAACACAATGAGTTCTCTAGGAAAGGATGTTCCATCAAAGGAACAGATTATGAGAATTTTGAGATGTCTACATGAAAGATGGAGAGGAACTTCTGTCTCAATTAGAGAATCATGTGATATTGGTAAACTTCCAGTCAAGGAACTAATTGGAAAGTTGATGATGTATGAATAGGAACTAAATTTTAACAAAGAAGAAGAAGACGAACCTAGAAGAAAGCCTGTTGCTTTCAAGACTTCAACTTCAAAGAACAAAGATAAGGAGAAGCTCCATGCTATAAATGAAAGCTCAAGCTGTGAAGACAATGAAAGTGATTCTGATAGTGTTGCTGAGATGGCTCACATTTCCAGAAGGTTTAAGAAGTTTTATAGGAAGAAGAAGTTTTTCAGAAAATCAAATTATAAAGGTAAGTATGACAACAAGGGACATTGGAAAAATGATTGGAAGAAATCTGAAAAATCAGATGAAGTTGTCTGCTTTGAGTGCAAAAGAAAGGGACACATAAAAGAAGACTGTCCAAAGTTGAAATACAAGAAGAAGCATGATTACAAGGACAATAATTTTAAGAAATCCATGAAGGCTACTTGGAGTGCTTCTGAGGATAGCTCCACTGAATCTGAAGTTTCTGAAACTGAACACAGAAATAAGGCAAACATATGTTTTATGACAAACACTTCTGAGGTAATAGCTAAAACTCCTACTTTAAATTATTATTATTCTGAAGATGATACTGACTCTGATAACATGTCAAAATTTGAACTATTTGAATATTGTGATATGTTAGAAGAAACCTGTAATGATCTGAAAGAAAAATACAAAGGTTTAAAGAAACAGTATTCTTAAACTATTAAACATAAATCTGATCTTAATATTGAAATGGAAATGAATGCTCAGTTTCTTAAAGAAAACACTGAACTAAAATTATATAATGAGAAACTCAAGAAATACTTAGAGAAATTTACCAATGGCAAAGATACTCTTACTCAGATTCTAGGTAAGGAAATAACACCTAAATACACTTCTGGTATAGGATACCAACCTGGACAAAGGAAAATTACCAAAAATAGATTCATTCCAAATTCTGGATAGAATATAGCATGTTCTGGAACTTTATTTGCTTCAACTAGTTTTATTCATAGTTATGGATCTAATAAGGTTTATCTTTAAAAATCGATTGACTCTAGAAATCCAATGAGACCCATTAGACAAATATGGGTACCTAAAGTTTTATTGGCTAACCTATCTGAATCCAAGAAGATCTGGGTACCAAAATCATTTCCTATCTAAATCTATTTTGTAGGGAACATGTTTAAAGAGATCCTGTAGAAAGACTTGGTATTTGGACAGTGGATGTTCAAAATATATGTCATGAGACTTCTCATGCTTCAAGAGTTTAGTAAAAGTTGATGGAGGCTTTGTCACTTTTGGTGATAACTCAAAAGGAAAAATCATCGGCTTAGGCCAGATTGGTAACACTAACTCAATATTAATTTCTAAAGTGTTATATGTTGAAGGACTTAAATAAAATTTGTTATGTATTTCTCAGTTATGTGACGATGGTTTTTATGTTAAATTTGAAAACTATTCTTGCAATGTTTTAATTCTAAAATTGTTTTAGTATTTTCTGCCTTAAGAAATGAAAATGTTTATGCTGTTGATTTAAATTCATTAGCTAAGAAGAATATTACTTGTTTAAATGCTTTTTATAAAGAGTCTTGGCTTTGGCACACAAGATTAGGACACTGTAATGTGCATTGACCTAGAAAAAATGATAGAAAAAATTTAGTTAGAGACTTACCCAAACTTGAATTTCCAGCAGACAAAGTTTGTAATCCCTGTCAAAAGGGAACGCAACATAATTTTTCTTTTAAATCAAAGAAAAAAGTTTCAACTTCTCAACCTCTCGAGTTGGTTCACATGGATTTATTTGGACCTTCTAGAGTTTCTAGTTTAAATGGGAAGCATTATGTCTATGTTCTTGTAGATGACTTCTCTATATATACTTGGGTATATTTTCTAGCTCACAAAAGTGAATCTTGTTTTTGCTTTGTAAAATATTTCAAGTCTGTAGAGAAACTTAGTGGACTTAAAATTAAAACCCTGAGAAGTGATCATGGTCGTGAATTTGAAAATCATGAGTTTGAATCTTACTGCTCACATAGTGGCTATAGTCACAATTTCCCTGCCCCTAGGGCACCCCAACAGAATGGTGTAGTAGAAAGAAGGAATAGAACCTTGCAAGAAATTTCTAGGACTATGCTTAATGAGTATGATCTACCTATTTATTTTTGGGCTGAAGCTGTAAATAAAGCTTGTTATGTTGTTAATAGAGTCTTGACTGGACCTATTCTTAAGAGGACCCCTTATGAGTTGTGGAACCATAGGAAACCTAAGGTTAACTACTTCAGTGTTTTTGGATGCAAAGTCATTATTCTTAATACTAAAGAAAATCTTGACAAATTTTCATCCAAGAGTGATGAAGGAATTTTCCTAGGTTACTCTATTTCTAGTAAATCCTATAGAGTTTTCAATAAGAGAACCAAATGTTTGGAAGAATCTGTTCACATCAAATTTGATGAAACTGATCCACATGAACCTAAGACCTCTCTTGAAAATCTTGAAGATCATCTCTCTGTTTTGAACCTAAATGATAAAGAAAATGGACCTGTAGTTAAAACATCCAGTTCTGGAAATTTTCCAGAACTTGCTTCTATTGAACCTCAACCTATAGATGAATCTGAAATCTCTAGCCCTACCTTTTCTAGACCAACTAGAATTCTAAAGAACCATCCTTTAGATTATGTTTTAGGTAATCTAGATAGAGGAACACAAACTAGAGATTCTCTAAGAAATCAGGTTGAACATCAAGCTTTTCTTTCACAGTTAGAACATAAAAATATCAATGATGCTATCAATGATGAATTTTGGGAAATCGAAATGCAATAAGAACTAAATCAATTTGAATGAAAAAATGTTTGGAAATTAGTAGAAAGACCTAAGGACACTATACCCATAGGAACAATATGGGTGTTTAGAAACAAATTTGATGAATCAGGAAACATCATTAGAAACAAAGCTAGGCTAGTTGCACAAGGTTACAATCAAGAAGAAGGAATTGACTATGAGGAAACCTTTGCACCTGTAGCTAGATTAAAGGCTATTAGGATCTTACTTGCCAATGCATCACATCTGAATTTCAAGTTATATGAAATGGATGTGAAAAGTTGTTTTTTAAAATGTTTTATTGTTGAAGATGTTTTTGTAGAACAACCACCTGGTTTCTCAAATAATCATTTTCAAAATCATGTTTTTAAACTTTCTATGTCTTTATATGGTTTAAAACAAGCTTCAAGATCTTGGTATGAAAGACTTTCAAACTTTCTTATTTCAAAAGGATTTACAAAATGAATAGCTGATCCCACTATTTTTACAAAAATGATTTCAAAAGATGTTTTAATAGTACAAATCTATGTTGATGATATTATTTTTGGTTCTTCTAAAAATTCTTTATGTACTGATTTTTCAAAGGTTATGCAAAATGAGTTTGAAAAGAGCTTAATGGGAGAGCTTAAGTATTTTCATGGATTTCAAATCTTTCAGACTAAAAATTGTATTATTCTAAATGAAATTAAATATACTAAGGATTTATTAAAAAGTTTTGCTTTGGATAGTATTAAGGAAAGTGATATACCTATGAGTACTACCTGTAAATTGGATGTTGATGAAACTGGGAAACCAGTTTATCAAACCAATTATAGAGGTATGATTGGGAGTTTACTTTATCTTACATCTAGTCGACCAGATATTGTGTTTAGTGTGTGTATGTGTGCTAGATTTCAAGCTAATCCTAAATAATCACATTTACTGGCTGTTAAAAGGATTTTTAAATATCTTAAGTATACTGTGAATTTAGGTTTGTTTTATCCAAAAGGACAATCATTTGACCTAACTAGTTATTCAGATTCTAACTTTTCTGGATGTAAGTTATATAGGAAGAGCACATCTGGAACATGTCATTTACTTGGAAATTCCCTTGTATCATGGTGTAGTAAGAAATAGAACTCAATTGCATTGTCTACTACTGAAGCAAAATATATAGCTGCTGGTAGTTGTTGTGCACAGATTCTGTGGATGAAGCACACTTTATTGGACTATGGATTTGATTTTAAACATGTTTCAATTAACTGTGACAACACTAGTGCAATCAACATATCTAAGAACCCTGTGTCTCACTCTAGGACTAAACACATTGATGTTAGACATCACTTTCTAAGAGATCATTATCAGAAAGGTGATATTTTTCTAGAATTTATTAGTTCTGAACATCAATTAGCTGATATTTTTACAAAGAATTTATGCTCTGAAAGAATGAATTTTGTTAAACAAGAGTTGTGTATGATCGATCTGTGAAACCGATCTCTGAAACCAATCTGTGAAACCGATCTGTGAAACTGATCTGTGAAACCGATCTGTGAAACTGATCTGTGAAACCGATCAGTCAAACCAATTTATTCTTCTATTACTTTTTATTATGTTGTAATTAATTAATTACTTTTATATTTATTATGGGAACCCTACTTAATGAAATTAATGATATGTGACTATTTATATTCCCCAAACCGTCGACCTTTCATTTCCCGCCAAGCCTTATATCCTCTCTTCTCCTCAACTTCGAACCTTCAAACTCCTGCATGCCCTAGAATCTTCAAATGGATAAGAAAAAGAGACCAAGAAAAGGATTAGACAATCCTGTACCTTCAAAGCGTGCTCGAGGCGAGTTGAGTAGTACCACTCAAAGATCAGTAAATCCGAACCTGGAAACTCGGATTGTTGCTGTAGAAAAGGAAGTCAGTTTTGACTGGCTTTTGACAAGCAAGTCTCTGTTGTTACAAGTTGTAGAATCGCAAGGATGAAAATCCTGGTTCTCAGATAACACTCGTTTATACATATCAAAGCTAGTGCATGAGTTTTATATAAATATGAATGTTACTTTAGATGGTGTAGAGGCTGCCCGAATGCCTTTTGTAGTGAAAGGAAAGAAAATATCTTTTTCATCTAAACAATGGGCTGCATGTTTAAATGTACCCCATGAGGGTCGGTATGATGATTATGCTGGAAACAATCCTCCAACCACTGAATACTTCTCTTATGAATTAGATTTAGAGCTTTTTATTGGAAACAAAGAGTCAAGGAGAATCACATCCTCAGAGTTGGATGGTGAATGTTGACTTCTCTTTAAGTTTATTCAGCACCAAATTTGCCCTAGGAAAAGAGATTTTGCTGCTGTAATATTCCAGGATTTTTTCTATTATTTTTACTAAAGACCCATGAGAGGATCAATTTTTGTAGATATCTAATGGTGCACATAGCTGGAATGGTGAAACCTTCTAAGAAAGCCACTGCCCTATTCTATTCCAAAATGATCCCTACTATGTTAACGAATCTAGAATGTGTTGATGAAGTTGATGAGATAGCTGAATCTAAAAGTGCTTTTTGTGTTAACAAAGAAATTTGTAAAATGATAAAAATAAATTGGAATCCAAGGAAAAAATGATGGGTTTATGATGAGGAAAAGTTGTATGAATCCTACAATCCCACTGATCATGGAAAGAGGTCGAAGGGTTTGAGAGACCCTGGTTTGAAATCAGATGAGGAGCCAGTTTATTCTGATGATGAGGAAGAAGTAGATGCTGGAAAGAATAAGGACACTAAAGAGTCTGGTAAACAAGGGATGGAAGAAGCTGAAACAGAAGAAGGAAGTATGTCATCTCCTGATGATAGGAGTGATCCTAATACTGTGAGCCCTAAGAGAAGAATGGACTTTGGGCCTACCAGTCCACATTTAGCCTTACCGGAATCAGAACCAGTTCTTGGTGATGATGAAGCTATTGACTCTGAAGTATATGATAGTGAAGATTCTGTGAATAATGGAAATTAGAATGGAGATGATGATGATGATGATCATGATGATGATAACCAACTAGTGGATGATCTTGCTGTACCTCCAATAGAACCACATCAAACTGTGCAAGAAAAAAATACCAGTGGCAAGGGAGATTCTCTAGAAATCAGTAGAAAAGCAAGTTATGATAAACCGAATTATACTATGTGTGCTGCTGTCTGGGATGATTACCCTGGTTTTGCTGTTTTGGGTTTAGAGTATTCTGAAGAAGAAGAGGAAGAATCAGAATCTACTGTGGTTGTGAAGGAAAGGAAACCAGTTGAGGCAATGTCTTATCATGTTGTTGATGCTGAAAATGTTCATCTACCTAGTTCTAATGTCTCTTATTCCGATTTTGATAAGTTCAAAATTGAGTTTCTTGCTGCTGTGAGAGATACAGTCAGAGAAGAAATTTCAAATTCTCTTACTCGAGCTTCTCTGCAAGTTTCTGAAGAATCTTTGTAAGCCCTTTCAACAAGAGTATCAAATGTTATTAGACTAGACATGGCCAATACTGGCGAGTTTATTGGCAGGAACATAGCCTCTCTAAATCATACTCTGAAGGATCTACAATCTGGCTTAGTTTCATTATCAAACAAATTTAGATCAACCGTCTCTGGTATGATGGAAGTGTTAAGGAATCTGATTGAACACCTTAAGAAGTATGATCTGAGGAAGTTTAAAGCTATGATAACTCATATAGTTGCTCAATATAGTGCAGCCAAAGTAACCAAGATCACAACTCATGAGCTAGAGGCTCTAAGGCAGATTGTGCATGATGAATTGGCCGCCATTAGACAAGTTCTTGATTTGGACTCGTTGAAGAAGATGAAGGAGCACATCGATCACATTCATAAGATGGTAAAAGTATATTCAATAGATGCCAATAAAGCTCAGAGAGAGATCAAGGAAAAGGTTGATCATTACTTTTCAAAGATTTATACCAAGCATGAGATGACCGCGAATTTTAAAGTGTTGGCTGATATTCTGAAACTACCTCCAGTCACTCAAGCTTTCAAGACTCACGTTTGTCAGTTGTAAAATTTTACTCCTACCATGGAATGGTACATGGAGAATAAGGATGATTTTGAGAAGGCTATGCAGTATGGTGCAGAAGTTATTCAGGATTTCATAAATATTTTGAAGCCTTATTTTAATGAACAAGCCACCGCCATTGTGCTTCCTACTACTGAACCTCTCAGTGCCTCTGATGTTGCTCCAAATCAGATCTCTGTTGCTCAAGCTTTATCTCAACTACGAAAATTTCTTTAGCAATATTCTCAACCAACTGCTACTGCTCAATAACAAATACCTTTGGCATCCTCTCCTCCACCTTCCAGATTCATCTTACCACCTTTTCAAATTCTCCTTGTTCACTCTGCCTCCAAGCCTTCCAACTTACCAACCATTGATCCTTCTAACAAAGGCAAAGACATGTTACATCCCAAGAAATAGTTATGTCTTTTTGATGATAGGGTGAACAATGTTCTGTTTGTACTATGTTCTATTTGTACTCTGATGTACTTTACCAACTTTTTTTTTCTCTCTCTCTCTCTATTCTCTATGCTGCCTTCTTTTAATCTCTTCTTTATATGTTTTCCCTCCTTTTTGATTATCCCAAAGGGGGAGATTTATATCTATGGATTTTTATATCTATGGATTTATATCTATCTATGGGGGAGAATATACTTATGGGGGAGAAACATACTATGGCAGGGGGAGCAATGTTTACATAAATATATAAAGGCATAAATTAAGGGGGAGATTTATATCTCATTGTGTTTTTATTCTTATTATGCCTTGCCACTATTATTGATGATATTTTATTCTTGTTTATGACTAAGATTTGTGATTATCAAAAAGGGGGAGATTGTTGAACCCTCTAGAATACTGTTAAATTCTTCCTATGATTTCTGTTTTAATAATCACAAATCATCGTTACTTAATCCAGTTGGATTTCACATATACATAAACACAATCTTTCAGTTAATCTGTTTATATCGATTGGATAATGTTTTTATCTGTGCTTGTTATTGATTTACAATTATTCTGGAAGTCTTCTGGATCAAACAGACACATTGTGTTCTGTTAAGTGAACAATCTCACTGATCCATATCAAAAGACAATGGTCGCACCGATCCATATCAAAAGACAACGGTCTCACCAATCCATAGCAAAAGAAAACGGTCGTACCAATCATGACACACTGATGATGATCATCTGAGTCACCAAAGATGTCTCACCAATGCTGATCATATGAGTCACCGAAGATGTCTCACCGATGCTGATCATCTGAGTCACCGAAGATGTCTCACCGATGCTGATCAAATGAGTCACCGATCATGACACACCGATGCTGATCAAATGAGTCATCGATCATGACACACTGATGCTGATCAAATGAGTCACTGATCATGACACACCGATGCTGATCAAATGAGTCACCGATCATGACTCACTGATGCAGATCATATGAGTCACCGGAGATGTCTCACCGATGCTGATCAAATGAGTCACCGATCATGACTCACTGATGCTGATCATCTGAGTCACCGAAGATGTCTCACCGATGCTGATCATCTGAGTCACCGAAGATGTCTCACTGATGCTGATCATCTGAGTCACCGAAGATGCCTCACCGATGCTGATCAAATGACTCATCGATCATGAAACACTGATGCTGATCAAATGAGTCACCGATCATGACACATCGATGCTGATCATCTGAGTCACCGATCAGGACACACCGATGTCTAGCCACCGATGCTGATGCTGATGACCTACCGATCACTTGACGCACCAACAGTCTTAAACAACTGTTTGAATTTATTTATCTTTATTTAATCTAACCAACAGTCATATTAGTTATATTTTAATGCTCTGTCATTTATTTAATGAATGTTTTTGACAGTCAGGGAACCGTACCTCTTACCTGCCAAAAAGAAATAATTTCCTTTACTGGAGCTCATGCCATAAATACGAGAAGTCCCTGTTGGTGCAATAGGGATGAGGAGACACATATGAGTGAAAAGAGTGGTGGATGAGATAGTTTTAGAAGACACAGAAGCTCATACACACTCAAGATTACTTAAGAAGAGTTCTGTACATTCACGAGGACATTGAAGAACTTCATCGACCACATTTTTCACTATCTCTGAATCTGGATTCCAAGTAGACGACACTCTATTTTTCAGACAAAAACCAGAAGAGGACTCAGAACCATTTCTGATCAAAATCAAGGAGTCCAAAGCTTCACTGCAATCACTAGAGCCATTTCTAAACTCTACATCTCTGCTATGTGATTCCTTATTTTACATTTCGAGCAGTGTGTCTTATCTTCTATATTTAACACACACACACTGTCTCCTATACTTTAACTGGAGGATCTGTAAATCCTCAGCAAACTCTTTATATCTTTCATTTCCCACTGGGATAGTGGTAGAGGTTGTGTGTGACCTGGACAACTGGTTGCTGTTGTTTTGTTTCCCACGAATAACAGTGGTAGAGGTCTCGGACCTGAACAGCTGTAAACTGTTGTGAACCACGATCCAGGGTGTGGATCAAATTTATATAAATTATTGAGAGGACTAAGTCTCGGCTTGTGACTGAACCTCTTGGTTATATCTGTTGTTCTATTTCCTTCAGAAATATTTCTTTTATTCCACTGGTAATTACTTTAAAACCAAAACTATTTTAAAGTCACTTTGATAATTAAACTTGAAAGTGTTTATATTAGTTGTAAATCAGTAAGTTAGTTTCAAAAGTTGATCAACTCTTTTTGTTTTGATTAACTGGGAAATATTCAATCCCTTGAGAACCCAACAGAACCTTTACTTTGATATAAACTCACTACAGTTTAATTTAGTTTATTATTTGGGCTTTTTAAGACAATGGTTTAAAACAGAAATTTTAATTGGAACTCAAATCACCCCCCCTCTTGAGTATCCACTCCGACCAACACCTATTATGTGACATAAATCCACCAATCATGTGTTTTCTAAAATATCAATTTATCACTATATCAATTTTATAAATTATCGATATAATTAAATTTAAATTTTCAATCCATAAATAATACACTACTACAAACACGGCCTTTATCAGCGCTAAAAATGGCCTTTATCAGCACTAGAAAAGTGCTGATAAAGCCAGCGTAGATAAAGGGGGGTCCCCTTTATCAGCGCTCAAAAAAGTGCTGATATAGGACGCTTTTATCAGCGCTAAAAAAAGTGCTGATAAAAGGGGTCTTTTATCAGCGCTCAAAAAAAACGCTGATAAAAGTACCCCTTTATCACCGTTTTTTAGCGCTGATAAAGGTGTCCTATATTAGCGCTTCCTTTATCAGCGCTTTCGTTTTAGCACTGATAATGGACCCTTTTATCAGCGCTTTTAAAAAAGCAATGATAAAAGTTAAAAAAAATTTAAAAAATTTTAAAAAATTTAAAAAATTTAAAAAATTAAAAAATACTGCCAATCGGGGGGGGGGGGGATTTTATAGCGCTTGAATCCCCCTTTTACAGCGCTTTTCGGCCCCTATACAACACCCCACGCACCCCACGCACCCCCTCCACCCTTTAACAGCGCTTGCTCCAATATTCCCCATGCGCGCGCACCCCTGCCTCCACCAGGATTTGAACTCGAGACCTCCCCCCTGCGTGCCTAAGCCCTTACCACTACTCTATTTTGATTTTCTTTCCAATTCATGATATCTCTATATATATATATATTTATATATTTAGTTATATTTATTCGTATAGTAATATATATTTATATTAATATATATATAGTTATATTATAATATATAGTTATATAGTTATATTATAATATATAGTTATATAGTTATATTATAATATATATAGTAATATTAATATATATATAGTGGTATTAATATATATATATATATATAGTTATATTTATTCGTATAGTAATATATATTTATATTAATATATATATAGTTATATTAACATATATATAGTTATATTAACATATATATAGTTATATTAACATATATAATATGAATATATATTTATATAGTTATATTAATATATATATTTATGGTGATATTAATATATATATTTAAAGTAATACTAATATATATATATGTAGTTATATTAATATATATTTAGTTATTAGATTAATATATATATAGTTAGATTAATATATATATAGTTAGATTAATATATATATATATATAGTTAGATTTATATATAGGTATATAAATATTCATTGTATTTTAAATAAAATGGGTTTTAGTTATTATTTAGATAAATCTAATATATTTTATATGTAAATATATTTTATTATTTATATTTATAATTAAATTTTTAGGTGTGAATATTTAAAAAATATGAATATATTGTTATATATTTGATTATAAATAGTAGTGAATTATAAAAAATGATGAAATTTCAAAGACATAATATCAACATGAATGTAATACCTTGGAATAAATTCATAACCCACCAAAAAAATCCAATAATACCCCCTTAAACGAGGGTGAAAATCTACAAAATGTTAAACAATCGGGGTACCAGGACTAAAAACTCAGTTTTGGAGGCCTTCTGGGCCTTTTTTGGCCTCGAAAATCGCTTGAACGGGGTACTTTTGAGTCACAGCGACGTAGAGCTCATCGCAAGCTTCGATTTGATATGTGGTAGATCTCAAATGAACACCCGGATCAAAAGTTATGGCCGTTTGAAGTTTGAGTTGCGTTTTCAACATATTTTGGATCTTTTTTTAATTTTTTTTAATTTTTGTTGTCCTCAAATTGTTATTAAATGACTATTACTCCATAATGATTATCAAAATATTAATCAAAATTATTTTTTTAATTTTTTTAGAAGCCATTTTCACTAAATATCTTATATATTAAGTATAATAAGTGTAAATGTACATTTATACTTATCTAAAATATATTTAAAAATTATATATTATATTTATATAACAATATAACTATATCTATATATTAATATATTAATATATTTTTAAATTTTTTTTGAAGCCAACCCTTTATCAGCGCTAAAAAAGCGCTGATAAAGGCCCCCATTTATCAGCGCTACTAAGCAAGCGCTGATAAAGGGGGGCGCTGCGAAAAACTGTTTTTGTGGTAGTGATAAAACAGAACTATGGAACAATCTATAAATGTTTCATGATTATCATATGTATAATATCATTAATATACAACATCTACAACATAAATCTCAAATAAACATATAGAAACAATTTAATTTTTTCACTGCAAGTATTTCTATAGACTATTTTGATACATAGTCCCACAAATTTAATATTGGTACTGTTTTTTGTAGTGTAATAATGTCTATACTAAATACAATTCATTCTCCTCATTTTAATTTTATGGAATCAAATAATGATTCATGGTATGTAAAGAAAGTTACTTTTCCTAGATAATTATATTGGATTTATAAATGGACAATGTTGGATAACATCAAATTAAACCAAATTAAAACTGATTATATTTTCAAGAAGAACATTCCCGCCATGTTATGTATAATCAGAAATGTATTTTGTCAAATAATTTCTTGTGGTGACATAATGCTTGTAGAAAAAATAGACGAATACTCATAGGTAATGATTGGAATACCACATGACATAAAATGAAATTAAATTAGTCATCATAAAGCATCTCAACATAGGGCATTCCTTATTCCCTAAATCCTTTAGATTATTGATTCTCATCATGATTTTCAACCATTGGAAAAGATAATTTTCTTGGGTAATTATCAAATTCACAACATTTGTGTCATAGAATTTTATATTTCACCATATATCAAACATTATTTCCATCAATCACATTATCCATTTTTCATGGAAATTGGGTACTTTATTCTTTATCTTTCTACACATAAAATACTTCCTAGTTCCTTTATGGCATTTCCCTTGGTTCTTCTTACCAATATTGTTTCATAAAGTGAATTGGGTTTTCATTCCTTTATCACATTTAGTAGATGAACATCCATGATATATAATCTTCCTCTTTATTCATGTGTTTGGACATTTAAAAATGTACATGTTTTTATGGTTATTTTTTATAGATTATATGGAAAAATATCTAGATGTCCTACATGATCTCCCATCATGTTAGGAATATCATTTCGGAGGTATACACATTTCCCTTCACATTTTTTATTTATTCAGTTCCTCATATTTCTTGAAATTCATAGAATAAATGGGAAACTAGGTTTGTGTAATTTTAAACTATTAAACACCTAAACTGGAACCCAAGAATATTAACAAGATAACTTATAAATGAAATTATTTACTTATCTTATGAATTTGGAATCTTCAATCTATGATGTCCATGATCTATTTTATAACATAGGAAGATATTGGAATTTTTGTTCCTTTAATAATGGTTCATAATGAGCTTCGGGGTTTAAAAATTTATATCCCCTAGGAGTGTCATGCTAGGGGTGTAGTAAAGTTGGTTTCTGTGTACTAGGTTACCCTGTGTCATGCCCACGAAACTATGTTAGAGCTTTTACACTCAGGTACATCTATGACAAAACTACTTCCACTTGTATCATCTAGAAATTGTTTTATTTTCTTCATAAAACACTTACTCTATAAATTCCAAAATCTGGGGATGGTTTCTTACACATAGACTTATGAAATAGTCTTTTTCTATAATTTTCTAATCCCAATCCTAAAAATTACTAAACTTTCGCTCTGATATAAACTTTAACATCCGTTCTCTTTATTAAGCATTAATTCATGATTTATTACATAAAATTACACTTAATAAAACCCAAATTATATATAAGTCTAGTTCAAATGTTAGTTGAGTACATTACAATACATTTTGAACATAAGATACAATAAAAGTA
Organism: Viscum album; assembly: GCA_963277665.1. Classification (NCBI taxonomy): domain Eukaryota; kingdom Viridiplantae; phylum Streptophyta; class Magnoliopsida; order Santalales; family Viscaceae; genus Viscum; species Viscum album. Next base: position 1,307,572,102 of record OY728163.1, on the reverse strand, counting down.
TTTAAAACTTCCTTTACATGATTATAAAATTTCATGGATTTTTAAAATAGCACGGGATAACCTGGGGACCTATATAAGAAAATTTTGATCTATATAAATCTGTAAGAAAATTAAAAATACATATCATGTATAAGAAAATACATATTAAAAAACAGTAATATCAATGGAGAATAAAATAACATGAACAATAAGGCTTGATATAGAATGATATTCATAACATGGGAAATGTGGGAAAAAATTAAAAAACTTCATCATAAAAATAGGTGAAGGGTAATCCCATGATGAAATAATGGTTGAAAAAGTCCCAAAATGAAATTAATTTCACTCAAAATCCCAAAATTATGTATCTGGATAACAACATTAACCAATGCATTGGAGCACTATCTAGTCTCACCTATCATATTCATTTTATTCTCATCCTTAAGTGTCCCACAATGATTAGAAAAAATGTATTCATTCATCATAATAATTAATTACACAATTAAAAAGTGTGGGATAAATATATGTAATTCCAAAATAAAAAATTATATGTTCATAAATGTTAACACTCTTGATAAGAAATGCATACGGTATTCATGAAAAATGATTTTTTTTGAATAGAAGATCAAATTGATAATTCGACACCATAATGTTTTCACATAAAGATTCATGAACATGGGTTGATGATATATAAGTTGGTATATCATCATTAATAAATAAAAGTGAAGATATATATACATGGGAAATCATATCGAAATATTATAAATTTGGATATTGAGGGAAGAAAGTAACGAAGAAAATTGAATATAGAAAATAATCCTTAGAAATTTAAGTATGGTAACAAGGGTACATAAAGGATCATTAAAGGATTATTGGGAGGTATAAGGGATATAATCACTCATAAATTAAATTTAATGTATGTTTAATATGTTATAACATATTAAAAAATAAAAAAATATACATAACATAATTTTTTTTTTCTGAATGGAAATAATAAGAGAGAAATACCTTATGAAATTTCAGCATGGTAAGGGGTGTACATAAAATATAATGGGAGGATTAATGACGCTGAAAGGGGATAAAATATTGTAAAAATAAAAAGGAAACTATTTGAAATTTGAAAAATCATATCCCATAATTAAAAAATATTAATTATGAAGCATAACATAAAAGTAGTGCTGAATAAAAAGGAGAGTGGAAGATCCATTACTAAATTTCAGCATGACAGTTGTTTTACATAATAGATCATGAGATGATTAATGTGAGAGAAAAGGAAATATAATAAATTAAAAATCAAATATAAATTATTTAGTATATTTAAGAACATATTCTCACATAGTAAAATTAAAATTAAGTGGAAAATATCAAAAGAGGTGATTGAATAGAAATGAGAAGAGAGAAAACAATTACAAAACATCAGCATAGTAATAGCATACATAAATGTAAAAATGAGAGAATATAAATGATATATGATTCAAATAAAACTATTTTGATAGTAATAGAATGTTTCTAACTAAATTAAATTAAAAAAAATTTTACATAAGAAGAAAAATTCCAATGATGGGGCTTTAATTGAAAGGAAGAGATAAAGGTCTCTAACTTGAGTGTGTGACTCCAAATTATTGGGATGGGATTATTGAGAGATTTTGGTATCCTTTAGAGGAATATAGGATGTTGGGGTATCATATAGATGTGATAAAAGTTGTCATAGTGATGATAAATTGGATATTACGTGGGATTATATGGAAAAAGAGGTGGATTTCAATATTATTTATGTTTAAGACTCTATATAATAAAATAACCGTAACCAAAAACCATCCCATGGTTTTATCCATATTGAAGTTTTTTCCAATATTGTATAATTCCAAGGGGTGAAAATAAAATAAAATAATGACCTTTCTTATCTAGTGGTGATTCATACTCTTAAATATTGGATTTTCATATATTAAAATATATGAGAAGTTTTGGAGGATTCATAATGGATTTATAAAATAATTAAAAATAACATAAAATAACATTATTTAAAATTGAAACCACATAATTAGTCATACATTCCATTTATACTATTTATTATATCACTTTTATGTCATTATGATGACATGATACCAAAAGTATATCTATATGGTATTTTATTTTTACCCAAATGTTTTTCTGTCTTAGAAAATTCTGAAAAATTCCCCATTGGATAATTTAAATTTTCAAATTTCAAAAATAATATTAATATTATTTAATTAATTTTATTAATAAGTAAATTTTTAATTTTAAAATAATAACCAAAATATATAGAAAAGTTTGGGTTTTTTACAATAACATTTTTCAATCCCTTATGAAAATTACATTTGAAATTATATAAATTTAATGATAATTTATATTTAATAAAAATTATTTAATAATAATATTTTATAAGCATTTTATTTATTAAAATAAATTTTTTAATTCATCAAAATTAATTTCTTAGTTGGAATTTCCTATTACTTAAAAAAAATTAATGTTTTATCTCATCAAAATAAAAATTTTATCAAACTCATTACATAATATTTTTTAAGTAAAAAATAGGAATATGTGTCATATTAATATAAAAAAATGGAAAATAAATATTCCTTCTATTATATTTACTTTGTTTCGATTCATTGTTAACTTGTTTTTACTATTATTTAACATATTATAATATTATTATGGTAATTAATTATTTCTGGATATATTACTATTATTATAAAAAATTTGACAAGAAATTGTTAACAAATAACAATTTTGATGATTTTAATTATTGAATATATTTTATAAAAATAAATTCAGAGAGTTGGAATAATTTAATTTAATATATAACCCATAAACATGATGGAACCTAGTTTTTGGAAAAAAGCATTTTAAGGGAAATATAAATTTACATTCACTATATAACAAGTAATATTTATTATATATATTAAAATTAAAAAAATAGATATTAAATATAAATATTTAATTTCAATAAATTCTTATTAGTGGTTATTTTAATTATTTATTGTGGAGAACCATGATGCATTTTATAATATTTCCCCAAAAAATGTTTTTTAAAATAAAAATATACTTGTATTATAGTCCAGTATAAATATGATTAATTGAATTAAATATATCAAAAAAATTATTTTGTTACCTGCAAATGAAACTAAAATATTTATTGTACTTTTAAATTATGCCACTTATCAAATAAAATGAAAAATTTACATAAAAATACTATTTTACAGTATTCACTAAAATGTCATTATATTGTGAAATATCCAAACATTGTACCCTAAAATAATTTTGATATGATGATAAAAAAGGGGTTTATTTTGTCACATTAATTTTCTAAATCACATATAAAATAATTATAATATTTATGAAAATAAATAAAATTCATTTTACCAGAATGAATATTTTCTATTGGAAAAATGTAGTGACCAAAAATTGATTGATTATTTAAGAAGAATTTAGAATATATATTTAATGAATATATATATTTCATAAATTAGTTAATTATATTCATACCCTATAATATAAGGGATATTTTGTAATTGTATTTTTAAAATAATTATGTTTAGTTTCGGTTCATTGTTGTGTATCACATACGGTATTGAAAAAAGTTTTCTTTTAATTAAAAATAGTGTGTTGCAATCACCCAATGATAATATTTACATTTATATTTTCAAAAAAATAGGATTATTTTTAATAAAAACATTTTAATAATGTAAAAAATATATATTAATTATGTAATAAATGTTGGACTAGATTTCCTTTTAGAAAATGTAATCTTTTTCAACAAAAAAAACATTTCTTTTTCATTTAAATGATTCTTATTTATTTTTTAATCTATAGATATAAATTTATTTTATTTTCTACTCATTAAACTATATAAATTTAATAATATATATATTAATATTCATATAATGTAACATAATTTCTATGTTATGGGGGTTATGTTTAAATAATTATATTTTAATACAATATCATGTTTCATTAAAACCCAATATTTCCTGAACTGCAAGATATTGATCAGAGAAAAATTACTTAAAATGAAATATTTTGTAATGAATTATATTGTTACATTAACTTATATTCATGGTGTTTCATGAAATACATACTATAATACATGATGCCCCAATTTTAAAATCAGGGGTTATACATTCTACTCCATTAAAATAAATTACATCCCTGTAATTCAATCTTGATGATTGTAATACAATGGTTGATATTTGAAAACACCCACCTTGAAATACCAAATAATGATAAGGTTTAATAAAAAACCCTTGATAATATATAATATGATGTATGAAGGTCATCTTTAATAATTAAATAACTAGGATTACTTGTATGATAAAATATATTGGATGTGAAGATATGTGAATAGAAGAAATGCATAAATAATTATAGAAATTATTTCAGGTCACTGATCATAATAAAGTGGGTGATTTCAAGATGGTTTACTAATAAAAAATAATAAATACATATTGATTAAAAAGGTTATATGTTCATTATAAATGACAATATTTGGATAACATTTTCTTCAGAATATATTACCTAGATTTGAGGAATTTCAATAACATGTAGATAGAGAATTGTAGAAAATATAGTTACTTGATATCTATTTGTTGGAATAATTTTATCCTTTTTATGTTTATTAATTAATTTCAAATTTAACACTTTCTTTAATAAAGTAATATCCAAATAAAATTCACAAAATATTTCTCTCCAAAGTGAATGTCCAAAATTTTTGAATGAGGAAAATAAAATAAAAATTATATTCCTCATATAATATAACGTAGCACTTAATGTCAAATTTCAAATACATGAATTACTAAGTCATCATTAAATAGTAATGAAAACATGAATTCTTCATAAAATAAAACATTTTGTGGTTTAATAAATTCTATAGATCAATACATGTAGTAAACTTCAGAAGAGATAATATAAACCATCGAATATCTAACCAATTTTATAGTCATAAAAACCTTATCATGAACAAATCATTATCCTTATTATGTGAGCATAGAAAACATATTTATGTTTATGTTACCATAATTATTTTTTACCAAAAATATCAACATGACACTGAACCAATTTTCATCATACCATTGAACTCATTATTTAATATACTTAAGGAAATATTTTTCTAATACAATACATAAATTTTATTGATGAAAATAATAAAATATCATCAACAAAATACATAAAAAACATATTTATTTGATCTATTTAAAAATACATAAATAATCATTCAACTTCAATAATATCAATAGAATATGCTTGACCTTGATCCCTTAGCTTATTTTGAGGTATATTCCCTTGAATCTTGGGTCATTGGTTTAAATAGTTTCTCATATTCTTAATTTTAATGATCTGTACTTTGAGGGCATAACATTACCCTAGAATAGATTAAAATGATATCTGTTTCTCTACACTTGATGCAATGTATTCTTCCATTTTTGGGTCATAATAGGGTTTCCCACCACAAGTATCACATGTGGTAATTTTATTCATTACCTTCTACCTTTAATTTGTTTTTTCTTAGCCATACTGTTTTTCTCTTTCTTCCTATAATATAAATAAAACCTCGATAATTATTTATATGAATTGATATGACATGTTACTATGTACACATATGGTGAGAATTTTTGGGAGACTAGTTACCTTTGAAGGATTGGATTAAGACCATTATATAAAAAATCAATAATGATCATATTATTATGTATATGGTGTTCAACATGGATTGATAACATTGTAATATTGTTATAATACTTAGATTTTTATTCTTATTCTCTATGTTTTAACCTCAAAAAATGTCTTTCCATATCTGCTCATTGATCACATGAAAAATATTTTTCTTAGAAGAGTACCTTGAAATCCATAAATTACATGATTTCAATTTCTATTCTATCATTACATTTTAAATCAATGAACACCATTGGTCTTCATCCACAAAAATAACTTAAACAAAAATTATAAAATTTTCACATTCACTACTTCATAGAGACATGAAAATATTTTATATAGAAATTATCAATTACTGATATAAAAATGCTTTTGTAGTACCTTTAGAGAAGTTGGATTCTGAACATTCAATTGATTTTAAATTGTTACACAATGTGGTATATCGGTAGGATTTTCCACATAGGATAGTCCATTACTCATAACTTTTTTCAGTTTTGTCAATTTGTGTATAATTTTATAAATCCAAGCTATAGATCCGACCCCATATTTATTATCCTTCCCTAGTGGGGACCTCTATATGGATTAAATGTATTAATACTCTTCACATTCAATATATTAGGTTTCATGTCAATATAAGTAAATATAATATATTAGATTAAAAAATTATGAAACACAATGTATAATCCTAATCCTATTAAGAAATATAAAATAAATTTAAAATATTACTCACAGATAATCTCATGTTAATAAATATGGTTTCATTTTGGTAACCATTATCATCAAATTATTGATAATGGTTTCATAACAAAATCGATATTATCCTAAGAATATCTCCCCAGAGTGTCAAAAAATGTGCATAGTAAGGCCCCTTTTGATGCACCCAGTTACATCTAGGCGAATCTTAATGAACCCTTTTCAAAGTTGTTACCCAATCATAAATATATTCATGAACCACATCCACTTTTAGTATCTAGAGAGCGATGTATTTATAATAAGACCCTCATAATCTCTTATTAAAACATTTTGGTGTTCTTTTATACTTACCCTCAATGTCTATCATGGGTCTATCATCTATAATATATTTTTTCCTAAAAATATTTACCATGTATTATTCTAAACCAATTACATATTGAATCTATTAAAAACAATCCTAGTCGCCGAGATCATGTGTTTACATAGTTACATTGGAACTATGTACAAGAAATCATGTCCCAAAGTACGAAATTGATTATTTTTCACGGTAAATTAGATACATACATGATATTAAAATTACATTTTAAATCATAAAATACATAAAAAATTAGTTTTTATATCCCTATTATTTCCCTTTGGATATCACTAAATATCAAACACAAAACACTTACTTGTATCCTAGTGATGATAAATGATAATAAATGAGTGATCTGAAATGCTCAGAATGTGTTTGAAAATATTAGAAACATTGAATAATGTAATCATAATTAATAACGTTTGGTAATAACTAAACAAATTCCATTTAATCAATATCTTTATAGAAATATAGAATCAAAAAATGACGATAAAATAATTCTATATAAATATTCATCAGATCTTGAAACATAACAATTGATATTTTATCAAATCCAACAACCACTAGGAATATTAATGATAGAATTCTTAATGATGGAATTAATATTACTAAGAATGTTAAAGATACGTTCAAGGCATCATTCCATGACTTCGGACCATGATGGCCTCATTCCATGGAATCTTCTAGTATTAGGTAAGGCCACATATGAATCCCCAAGATAATTTGTCACATGATACCTGCCGATGCATTGATGGACTATGTAATTATGATTTCCATCAACCCCCTATTAAGTCAAACACATTCATCATATTAATGGGAGGAATTGTAATCAATATTAATATTAAAAATTAATTACTAACACGATAAATGTTAATACAAACCCCATTCAATAAACATTATCCTAAACTATTAAGGTATAGTGAATGTAAATAAAATTGTACATCCTCAACCAAATCATTCAAAAACAATATAAATAAATTATAAAGATGATATCAATACAAAAAATCTTATTGGATCAGAATTACAATAAGTGTCTGGTTTCATAGATGAAAATTAATACCATCAAAATGTCCTTTGTAGTTTTCTAATGAAAATAACTTTGTCACATTTAAAATAATTTTAAAAAAATATGTTCAAATTTTTTTTTGAAAATAAATTTCATTAATAATACAATTTCAATACCTTTAAAATAATTTTTTAAATGTTGATCCATCATTGGGGTGAAAAAATAGTTTATATTATTTATATTAGAATAAAGAATTTATTTCATATATTCGGTAAAAGACAAAAATTATTTATTTTATAAAAGACGTGAATATTAGATTAAAAAATATTTTTTAAATTTTCATAAATGGAAAGAAAAAATTTTTGAAATCAAAATTTAATGGATAATTGTTTTTATAAAAAATCAATTTTCTAGAAAATAAATTTTCTACTGGAGAGAAAAAAAATGTTAGATTTTCTTAAAAATATTTTCCCAGTAAATTTATATACCAAAGAGTGAAAAGATGATAATATTAAATGAAAATGTTCACAAATATCATTATCTAAAGAAAATATGATGGTTTTAAATTATAAATATCAAATAATTCTATCAATAGAGAAATAAAAAAATCCTTAATAATGATGATATTGTAAAATAAACCACTACCAAATTGGTAATTTCTAATTAATAAGACCATTGAATGAAATAACATAAATAGAAACTTTAAACCTCAGTACGATAAATATATTAATAATTTGAAATATGAACATGGTTAGTATATACTCCATATACAAGATTAAGCTTTGATTATGACATATATCACACAGATGGAAAAGTGAGATGAGAAACCCTTAACCGTTGTTTGACTTCCATCATATGTTTCTGAACGCCCCTTATATTAAACATTGGTTTATTAAAAATTCAGTATATAACCACAAATAAATATATCATACCATATATTATATACATATTTTCTTTTATAAAATGTTTATATGTAATTATAAGATAAATTTATTGTGTCGTGAGATAATAGTTTAATTTTCAATGTTTGTTTTGTTTTTGAAATATACATTATTTTAAATTAGATAATAGATAAATAATATCTCTCATTGTTTTCATGATATAAATATAATAGATATTAATTATATATTTTATTATATTAAACTATAATTAATGATATAGAAAATAGATTAGAACATTCATAAATATGGTGGGTCATACGTATGTATGAGCAGTGTTTCCATTTAAAAAATGAAATAAAGGAATATATATTATAAATAACCATTAGATAATAATTATTATGATATATTTATCTTATATATCAGTAAAATACATCCTTATTACCATCCAAATATAAAATAATATGAAACCATTTCGCAATGCCATGTGGAGGTGGTAGTCCACACATATGCACATGCGACATTATTAGTTTCCAAAGGATTCGAATGTAACATTCCAGATTTCATATTATATTTTTTGAATTATTTTTTTATCATGAATATCAAATATATAAATTATATGTTTTTCTTTACTAACATCAATGCATTGCGTAAAAGAAAAAGAAATCACATCGCCTCAAGGGGTGGTGGTTCTCTGTTCACATGAGAAACATTTTCAAATCCCCCTTGTAATGAAATTTATGAATATTTATGTGATATTATAATTCAATAAATATTATAACATAATAAATATAATATAACTATGATAAATATATCATTACATCCATTCTAGAAAGGTGGTGATGGAAAATAAATTAAATCAGGTCGCGAGGTGATAATCCATTGTGTACACGATAAAAGGATTTATTGTACTTTTATGGATATAGAGATAGATATAGGTTGTTACATTAAAATAAAAATTATATTTTTATAGTAGATAATGGTTTTATAATTTGTTCATATATTAAATTATTATTTTATTTTGGATGATCAATTAAAATGAAAACATGTTGTTAAAAACATGACCTGTTATTCATGAAACCTTTCTAGGATTAATCTAAATCCTACATGGATTGGATTTATGAAATAAAAAGGCCTCAACAACATGTTTAAGGAAGCAAGGAATAATTTTTTTTTGTATTTGGTGGAAAATAGATTTTTGGATGTGTGAATAGGAATGAAGAGGGGTTCCCTTTTATATGTGAGTTGAGTGACACACTTGTGATTTCTAAAAGGAAAAACATGTACTCGTACCTCTCACATACTAAAATGATTAAAAATTGTAAATTACTAAACCATATAATAAATAATATCTAAATATATATGTAAATTGGGTTTTGGACATGTTTATTTGTCATGTTACCCCTTATATTATTAGTTTAACAACATGTAAACCCATTTTCCCCTTAACCATAAAAATTAATTTTTACTGTACATACAATGATTTATAGAGAAAATATAATTTGAAATCATTAAATAATATCAATTTTATAATTAAAAATATTATGTAGTATTTTCCAAATTCTATTCATAGAAGTGGATAAATTTAATTAAAAAATAATGTCTTGTACATGATGAAATCTAGTTCTCCAAGGAAAAATGATTCAAAAGTTTAAAGAACACTTATATAAATATTAATTCTGAAATTGATTATAATATCCCAAATTTAATTAATATATTTATAATTGAACTAATTTTACATTTTTAACAATATTAAAATTAAATTTTTCTACTAAATTTTTTGAATTAAAAATCCATTTTCAAAAAAAAAAAAAAATTTTCAATAGTCAATGTAAGATCTAGAATTTAATGAAATTATAACAAATCCACCCAAGGATAATTTTGATAATTAGATTTAAAATTTTCTGTTTAATATTTTATTTATGTTTCCAACACATGGTTAAAATGAATTAATAATTATTTTAGTAAAGTGAAGTTAGAAAAAATTTTAGAAAAAAAAATATTTTCCATTTCTTTGATTCAATTTTTATTTCCAATCAATTGATATCAATTTAATATATATTGAAATTTTAAAGACAATATAATTTTAACAATACATTTGATACTAATCATACCCACCAATATAATGGCTATGTTATAATGGTCATGTTTAAATAATTATATTTTTATACAGTATCATGTTTTCATTTAAACCGTATTTTTCTTATACCATGAGATATTGATGTTATTGAATTTTCTTAAAGATAAATATAATTCAGAATCATAGGGTGTTAAATTATCTACTAATATCATAGTTTCATTTTATTCATAGTATTGAATATTATCATACTATTTAAAAAATATGGTGTTAATAAAATATCATACTTAGTTGTATAGACCATAGATTGGATCTTCAATCACATTTATTTCTTTAATTTGAAATTTGGTAAAGCCAAAATGGATTTGTGGAAGAAATATTATTGATTTTTGTAGTTGTTATTTTTTATAAAGGAAATTTATCTCCCAATCAAGTCTTTTATGTAACTCCCTATCATGTATCAGGTATGATTTTCTCACAACTCTTTCATTACACTCCTTTACTAGCCTCATGCATGTAACTGATACATAACAACCTATAATGATCATATAAATCAAAAAAGATCAACTATCATAGATAAACCTCCACAAGTATGACATACAAGAGTTAGAGATGTGATCCCACTTCATGAGTGAATTATAAAAACAAAATCTATAACAAAGTGTCTCGAGTTTGCATATAGATAGGACCCATGGTCTCTCCATTTATTACTCAAGGAAGACCATAATTTAAATCATATATTTTCTCACCCTAGTGTCTCTCCCATGTCCTTAAAACCCATAGGTTGAATTCCATTCTTACCAAATAAGTGATAATTTAAATGATTCAATGTATTATAGTTCCTCATTGCCCTTAAAAACCAAGTAATTACCAGAGGAACCAATTCCTCTAGTTTAAAAACACTACTGTTTGAGGCATATCCATATCCCTATAATTGAGTGCCAATATTATAAAAAACCGAATGAAAACTCTGGTGATAAGAGTTTAGAATCATGTAAGTTTGGTCTTGTTGATTGATATTTTACTAAGAGATACCTCCCAGTTGTCTCATGTATCACATATGCAATGTTTCTCCCATATCACCCATACTGAACATGGTTGAGGTTCACCCGCAATATCCCATGTAGAACCATAGAGAGGTACCTCCTGGATCACCCATGAATAATATAGGGGAGGCACCCCTAAGTTCACTTATTTAACACCTACGTGTGTTTACTCAAAGTACTCCCATTTATCACCTAGAAAATTCCAACTCATAATTACTTGGTATCACATGGTATGAACACCCACCAAGCCTCTAGTCATCTTCATACAAAAATAGACACATAACCCTTTTACCAAGATTTATATTCAATGAAAAGTATGTCTTTACATCCTCACAGGCCTCCATATGTGTACGGTCAAAACATGGTATTTATTTTAATTTCTTCTCAATCATGCATTCCCAAAGAAATAAAAGTTACACATATTTTTTTCCTAACAGGAATGACCCTCATTATTTTTAAAATCATTCATTCCATTTTTAATGTGGGTCATATTTTCAATTGAGATAGTGGGAAATTTATCTATTCAGGTAGTGACATATTCTTCTTGAATATTGAAGTGAACCATTTAGTATATATGCATTCAATATATATGTAATTCATGGGGTGTGGTTTAGGATATCTATATAAAAAAGAGTAGGTAAATCCATCCTTTCTAGTTTAATATGGAACTATATCCACTTTGTTATCCACCAACATGAATGGAGAATGTAATCACCATAATATTCAATCCTAGAGTAAGACAATATACATTAATTATGAAATTATAATTCTCCATAATTTAATATACCAACCCTCTCCCACCACTGGATGATGAATAATGTTTCATATGTTATTCCAAATTAGGTGAATATCAATTCCCATACATGAATATGAAATTCAATGGTATTCTATAGTATCTTATTTTACACATGGAGCATGTATCATGTGGGAATAAATATCAATGGTTATTATCTTGACCTCATAATGATGTTTTTTATATGCGAATACCATATGGGTGTATACCCCAAAATTTCTGAACTATGTTGGATTTGATAATAATACTTAATGGATACATAAGAAGCCTCACTGAGGATCAAACCATAAAATTTCGACCCCCCACCATCCCTATTGGTTCATACTACTAGTTGAAGAATTCCCCCACATGGTATGTAAACTCTCCCCCATTTCCTTTTCCACCCAAAATTATTAACCTATTCATAAGTGAAGGACATCTTCATAGGGTTATATTGTTTTTAAGATCAAAACTAACCCACATATTCCCCATGGGGTCATCAATTATCACCTAATAATGGGTAAGTCACACAATATAATTTTCTAGGAAAATTTCACCGAGACATTTATGATGCATGAAATTAAACATCATTGGTTGGACCATGTCACAAGAACCTAAATGGAATAACATGTCCCATTATGTGAAAAAATAACTATGTACGTTCTTGATTCCTTACACGAGGATTCATATGAAACCCTTTTCATGGGTCGTATCCCATCATCAAAGTCCAAATATCCTCCTACGATGGTGATAAATTTTAGATTTCCCAATTCTAATGATTTAGACCATAATTCATTAATATAAATAATTTATAATTAAATTGAAAAATAATATAGAGAACCTCTAATACATACAAATTGATTTCTCATTGGAGAACCTCATTTAAATATTGACGATCCCATTAATGGAGATCCTCTGAGTTATAAAATTTTTACTCCCCCATATATTCATGATTGGGTTCATATGTAAAGTGTGACTAGATCAAATGAATATTTTATATAGGATTCATGAATTTTACACAATTCTATAATAGAGATCCAAAGTTGAAAAAAATTCCCCTTAATATTTTTTCATTTTCTCAAGATTTCATCCTCTCAACCAATATGTGTCCCTATCTATCATTGTAATATTATCCAGTGATATATAGCCATTAAAAATATAGTCGAAATCATGTATTCGATAACTGTTTGGTATTTCTAGTTCCATGAATAAATCCACCCAAAAACATATTCCAAACAATTGGTGCATAATAGGTACACTAATTTATTACTACAACTATTGATGGAATTAGTTAGTGATCACATTCTCAAATTGAGATGTTTTATCTATATTTTATCTTGGTCATTTTATTATTATTGTTATTATACATTAAACATTTTGGAATACTTTCCCCGTGGTAACCTATTTATCCCTCACCACCAGTTGGCACCTTATGGTGTATGGGGAGGTTTTCATGTGGGCTTGTGGAAAACCGACCCCGTAACTATTCTTAGAGTGAAAGAGGCTATGGAATCATAATCCTCATCAAATGATGTAATTTGAAATAATAATATTATTTACATTCAATTTAATTTATATAATTTTTTAATTATGTTATTTGTTATTATTATATTAATATATTTTCGTATACATGCATTTGTCTTGTTAGACTCTAATATTTTAATATATTATGGCATTTTAGAAAATCATTTTTTCGAACTAATTCACCACACTCAACACCAATCCTAAAGGAATCAATTATATATTTAAACAATGTAACAATATTTGTTTATGTTATCTAAAATGTAGTCATTTGATTGTCAGAAATGAATAAGAGTACCCACATTATAAAATATTTATAGGATGACAAAAATTAGTACATTTAACAAATTTTTTATTAAATTAGTATTTCTAAAAGGATTAATAATTTTTATTGAGAATAGAATTGTATCTATCTTATAAATAACCTTTAATATGATATGATTTCATTATCACAAGTTACATATGTATAAGTGATAATAATAAATATTTATATACATATTATAAGATACTAATTAGTAAATAAGGTTAAATAAATATAAGTGTATTTTTTAAAGAGATTTTTTCCTATATAAATATTTCTTCATTATATATTATAAAATTATTCACATGATAAATTTGTATATTTTTTATGTTGAATTTGAATAACATAATCATGTTTTGTATGCATCATATAAATATTTTCAAAAGATAAATTTTTGGGATTTTTATCTAGAAAAAATGATTTTAATGTAAATCGTTTCATTTACCATTTTTACATATTAAATTATTTAATGACATTACTATATTATAAGTATATTTTGAAATTTGTGAATGTAGTTTCAAAAAAAATATTTTATACGTTATATAATAATTCAAAAAATATTTATTCTAGTTTACAAACCTATATATTATATTTTTAGAACAGAAGTAATATTTTTCCCAAGGAATTTTTCTTTATATAGTATATATTTATTATTTAAGAATAATTTTTTAATAAATTTAGAAATAAAATAAAAAATTGTTATAAAATTTTGAATCAATAAGTACAATGTATTTTATATGTACCATTTTATTTTTATTCACAAAATATAAACAACTTTGTAAAAACTAGATATAATAGTAAGTAATGATTTTGGTTGAATGGTTTTATCCATGTGAAAAAGGATAAACATGTCAAAAACATGTATGATAATGATTGTTGAGTCCTTTATCGACCATATATCTTCTTTAATCTACTATTTTTAATTTTTGGATCCTCTTAACATTAGAGAGATTACCTATTATTAAAATTTTAAAGATATTTATACAAATGAAATCTCATATCACTTAAAAATGGGTCCTCTCACCACAACTTCAATAGATCTCCTAATATTTGGGTTCATTTAGAAATAATATATTTTTTAATTCCCATTGAATCATATCTTTATACACAATAATTTGGTCTCAATGTTTTAACATATTCCCTCTACTTCAATGGGACCCTCTGTGAAAATCTCAATGTTCTCAATATGAGTGACCCTTTTTAATGAACTTATATCATTTATACCATACCATTATTACTCTATCATTTATTCAACTATATAGTAAATTAATTATTATTTATATAATTAATTTAATTATTTTAAGGGAATATACATTTTCCACCTTTTCCTTTTCCCCTTAGGAAAAAATGACATTATGGTTTGTGTTACGATTACTACCTTCATGAAGAATCATGTTTATATTTCATTAATAACCTTATAATTATGGAAATAATATTTAATTTTAAAAACTATTAATATGTTTATTATATTTTTTATATTTTTAAATGATAATAAATGTTATAAATTTACACCCTTCTATGAAAAATGAATTCACAAATCATTATTAAGTGTGAACTACTTCCTCTAAGGAACAATTGAATAGTACATTTATTTTCATAACCACCATAGATGTGTTTTCATGAGAATGAGTTTAATTGGTATATATTTTTTTATAAAATGGAATTTTTTTGATGAATAGTTGTAAAAAGTATTTTTAATTGTAGTAGTAACCAATCGTGGTTAATTCAGCCACCCAAAAGTTTCTTATAAGAGAAAACAATGATTTCTTCATACAATTTTACTACATCACATAGGATGTATTATGAATATAAATATTCATATTATGTAATATCATAATATAAATGACTAAATAAAGTTATAATTATTCATGTTTAAATATATTATAAACAAGTCATTTCATAATCATCGTTTATTTCTAGTATGTTTTTGTTTTGGTTGGTTAAACCACCACTATGAATGATGATAAAATTTTATATATTTTAATCTGATTATAATTTTATTTCATATAATATATTATGTATAATGTAAAAAATACTTATATTTTATCCCATATATTCAATCCTTGATATTAAATCCATTAGTTAAAATACCACATTCAATTTTTTTTGAAAATCATAGAAACATTCAAATTATTGAATACACCACTATGGATCATATAGACAAACTCATATAATGATTCAATAATGTTATAAATAATTATAAACAATTAATTCCATTAACCATAACTATCTTTGGATGATTAACCTTTTAATTTAATACAATACAAAGAACATTTTCACAAAACTACTTTAAAACGATCAAGATCACTCAGACCTGAAATTTAAAATAAATTATAACTAAATAATATACATGAAGATAATAATTATAATGGATGTCTATAAAAGGTCATAGATATGAAATCTTGGCTTAAATTGTTGATTATGATAGTTAAATTTGATATAATATATGTTAGAGTTCATTTTGGAAGATCCTGAATTAAGACAATAAGCTCTTTGTCTCAAATTTCAATACATTGAGTCATGATTATTTTATGATTCATGATATTTATTGTATGGATTGATTACGTCCACAATAAATTTTTTTATCATTATTCGCAAATTTTCGATGGTATTTGACGTTTTATATGAAATTAAATCCAGCAAGGGGTTTTGATACAAACATTTCTAAAGCCCAAATGGTTTTTGGCTTTAATTTTAGTTCATTGAGACATATTACATATTATCCACCACGATTCCATTATATAGTATTCTATTGATTGAATATCCCACTAATTTTTTATATTAACATTCCTTAAAAATATGGGATATAATAATCCATGTCTATTTCATTTCCTAAATTTCTTTTGACTCAAGTGATACAATTTTCATAAGAGTTGACGATAACTTAATTTTCATTAAAAGGTTATAGTCATTCTCTTGAAATTATTTAATATAAATTTGGTATATTCTTCTGTTTACTATATTAAATGGTATTACATATTTTTAATCTATGGATTTAACTTCACACTATATAAATACAAGTTATATATTTCTTACCTTATGAATTATATATCCCATAAATGATAATGAAATATTAATTATAATTTTATTGGGTTATAATGTTTTATCTTGATTTTGTTAATCCATCCTAGGGTTCTCCCACTATACAATTTTATTTTATTTTCCTTTATAAACCTTTTTAAAAAAAAAATAACAAAAAGAGGGATTTTTTACCATTTTTAGAATGATGTATTTCAACAATGTTAATTCCAAGTATTAATTTTTTTATTTCAAAATAAAATATTTTATATTTCGATCAACATTTCTAAAAAAAAATTATGTCATTTTCAATGCAGAGTTATTGTATATTATGTCTAAAATTAAAAATTCTAAAAAAACGTATTATTCATATTTTCTAATGTTATTTTTATGGTAATAGGTAAAATTGTATTTTATATCAATGTTAAAAATTATCTCTAAAAGATCATTTATGTTTTCACCTCAATTTTCCTTTTCATATTAAAATGGGTTTACACTCATATAGTTTATGTCATATGATTTATCCTCCTATAAATAATTATATTTTTCATTTGGGGTATTGATCTAGTAGTATCAAACAATTCTATTCCTAATCCCGTTATATTTGATACCATTCAAATCATTCTTATGCAAGGGTATTTTTCATCTATGTCAATCTATTTGTGCCTTTATTTTTTTCACTATGTATACTATGTTTTGAAACCATCCATATTATTTATATTGATAGTATATGATCATTAGATTCTATTTTATATAGTAGGTCAATATTTAGATTTTAATAAATTTGTTATATATATATATTTTTAATTGATTACTAAGGATTCCAGATTGTGAATTGAATATAAATATATTTTTTGTTCCATTATGTGAAATTATTGGAAAAGTAGATTATTTATTTTTTACTAATAATATCTTATTAGGAACTCATTGGAAATAAATAAGTGACATGGTGAGATCAAAATTATTTAGTCCCCTGATGCATCAGATGGTCTCATGAGACAATCATGATTTAGTATTTGGTGTTTACCTACACAATTATTATATATATCTTAACTGCAGTGGTGAGGAAAAAATTATGTATTGGACATAGACATGGTGAACATAATGATTTCAATGCTGAGTCCTTGATGATAAAATCATGATATCCACCATTACGAGTTCCATCACCATGAATTCATTTTGTGTTATACATGTGATCTATTTATTTTCATTTCTTTCCATGGATGTATTATACTACAAATTTTAGTTGATTATATCATTATGATGATTACATATTACATACATAATATTTATTTTTTATTCTATTAAAGTATTATTTTAATGTTTTTACATACCAAGAATTTGAGAAAACACCTTCATTTGTTTCTATTTCCCATTATTATAAATAATACCAATATACTTGGTATGTCTAATAGGATATCTTGTGTGGAGGATCTGTAGAATATACTGAATTACTATTTTAGATAATTTAGTTTTTTACATGGTGGAAAAATGGAGATTAGTTTATAAATTGATGAGATTTGTTATTTTAGGATTGGAATTAATTCTCTAAATCTCTAAAACTAAAAGGATTTGTGAATTTATATAATGTAATAATTTTTTAGGGTATGTAATAATGGTAACTATATAAAAAAGAATACATATATTTGTTATTAATGTGAGTATCAAAAATATATGTTTATAATGACTGGTCTTGGGAGTGCGGGCTCGTGGTGCCATAATTAGTATATTGTCAGGGTTTAGATAAATTTGGATAATAAGATGTTTTTAAAATAAGAGGGTTTATATTTTAGGTTTTAATATAATTTAAAATTTATCGTTTAAACTTTGGTATAATAAATGATTTAATATTTTTTAATAATACACACTTTATTTTATAATTATCATAAGGCAACTATAGTGAAATTCCTAGGAGTAGGACTATGTATCCAATGACATAATATTGTGTTGTTTATGTCTTTAGTAGTTAGTTTTTCAAGAAATTAAATCCTATTTTGGATAAATGAATGTTAATGAAGTGATGAAACAAATGTATCTTGTTAAAATGATCCTAAAAAGTATTATTGAACATTGAATTACTCATAATTGTAGTTCAAAGTGAATGATGCCTAGATTTCATCCCAAGTTGATATAGGTTTAGTGGTGGATTATATGGGTTGAATTAAGAGTGATATTGGTTAGACTAGATGTAGTATAGGCTAATATGTTGGTATAAAAATGTATGATATTTTGATGTTAAATTTTTATAATTCTATTTTGATTTGATTTATTGATCCTTCATGTTAAAACCTTTTGGTTTTTTGGTAATGGATGGAGAATTATGGTACTATGTCAACAAAGGGTGAGTGAAACAATGCACTGATTGTATTAATGATCAAAACATAATTATTGGAATTGGATTGAGAAATGTTATGATTATAAAAAACCATATATCATGAATTATTATTAACCATGTGAACATAGTTGAAATCATGAAAAAACAATTAAAGGGGTGGAAGGAGTCTCAAATAAGTTAGAGGGATGAATATGATGAAGGAATGAACATTGAGTTTCTTTAATAACAAAACATCAGAAATGAATCACGACGAAAATTTCCTTAAAAGGATATATAAATTTAATAATTGTACAGATTAATTTTATAATTATAGAATATTAATGGGAATAAAGGGAATTACAAAAATATATGACTTAAATAAGAAGTGAGTTATGCATTATTTGACTCAGTGTCCTGATCCAATGGAAAATACAGAAAATTGACACCAATTGCCTTGTGAACAAGGAAAAATCAAAGTAACTACAACTAAATTAATATATAGTGAGTTTTCACTCAGTATTTTCCAATTTACTAAGTCCTGAATTTTACTACCAATTATTAGATATTATGTTTGAAAATAAAGTAAATAGTGGTATTATTATTATAAAATAATTCACAGGGGTTTCGGGAAGTAAACCCTTACAGACCTAACTCTTCTCTATTTAGATTAATTTTATTTTAAGTTATGAATAATTTTTCTTACATTATATAGTTCTAATAAAAATAAATTACATAGAAAAATATAGATTCACATCATAAATAATACCATTATTATCAGATAGTGTATGTTTAATTATGGGTTACCAATATAAATTAAATTGATATTAAGAGTCAAATTTCCTAGATTCAATTTATTTTATGTAGTAGAATGTAACACCTAGATTTTTTGATATATTATTTTTAATAAATAAGTTAATTTGTTCGTTTTTTATCCCCACACTACACCAAACAAGAAATTAAACATGATATATTAAAATAAAATCGAAATATTTTACGATGTCTAGAAAAACCAAGACAATAATTGAGTGGGAATGAATTACAGTAAATTTATTATAAAATAATAATAATCTTAAAACATTTAAATATAAAAATAATAATTATAGATTACAAACCTATATTCTATATTTTAGAGTTTATTTAATGTCTTTCTCAATAAAAAATTTTTGATGCATTATAAATTATTTATTTAAAATATAATATATATCACTTTTATAAATCAAATTTAATAAAATAGATTTCAAATTTTGAATCAATATTTCCAAATTATTCTATATCACAAATTTCTTTATGCATACCTGATTAATTAATTAGGTCAAAACATGCAATGTCATTGTTTCAGGTGCAACTCGAAGGTGCTCTTATCTCGGTTGGTCACATGGTGTCAAGTGCATCTCAAAAAAATCTAGAGGTGGCCGAATAATAGAGAGGGACTTGTTTTGTAAGCGGGGAGACTATTCCCTCATTATCATATTGTAACATAATGGAAATAACAAGAATAGTTCCATTGAAGAAGCAGTAAACTATACAACAGAAAAAAACAATAGAAGACTGCAAGTATAAACAAAGCCATAAGTATTATCATATTCAATGTGATGATACATGTCACATGTTTATAATGAAACATCTAGAAAAATTAAACATCAATCATATAGAATACATTTTCCAATGTAAAAAAAATCAAAAAGTATGCTAGATGAATTGTAAGCACTAGTTTGGTCTAATTCTCCACTTCTCTTATGTAGCATATCAATTAGCTGTATTAGGGAGAATTTCCTTATCATAACATTCATTAATATAACATTTTTTTGGTCAAAAAAGGTGAGCCAAATAGTTTATGATATATAATCCTAGTGGGAAATCACCCAAGGACATTTCAAATCATTCAATGAATATATATGACAAGTGATCTCATAGTGATTCACTATTCACTTACCCCTTACACTATTGGTTTATACTATTTTGTTAATGAATATTCCCAATATAATAATAATTTTACCTTAATATATAATTAAATTAATTAATTTTTATCACTATTTAATAGGTAAATATTACATGTATGATTTTTACATTGTAGGAGGTGTTGAGTGGGAGGGCCCATGTTGGAATTCAAGAAAAATGGGCCAAACTATGTGGGATCCCAAAAATGCACGTGGAAATAAATATGTAATGTGGATTAACCATCCATATAATTAGGATAATAATGGCTTTATTAATGAAAAAATGAGTGATCTGCATTTCACAAGAAGACCATGGAGCCCAATTCTGCCATTTAGAGGCACAAAATAGGCCCACAATGTGAAGAAATGTTTGACGGGCTAGATTGGACCACCCTTCTATATTTTCTTCATAACCTAGGCCTAAAAACTAAAATAAAGATTATTCAACCTCTATTGAGAATCTAACTCAATGTAACACCTCTCTAATTCATTTTTACTCATTTTCACGTGCTTTGGTCAGTCAACCAGCTGGATAAATAATGAAGACAAAGCCTACCATGAATTTTCACGAAGTACCTTTGTCACATGACTTATTTTGTAGAATGTGTGATGAATGTGTCTATAAAATCTCCCCTCACCCTCTTTATCTCAAGTAGAAGGACCAACGGTAAGGGTTAGTCTAATTTGAGATCTTTTCTCTTCCATTTTAACCCACTTCTCGCTCATGTGATTTCAGGCCTATTAGTGATCAAATTAGGGAGTGTTCTTTATTCTAGTCTCGAGCTCCATGCTTATAACCATTAGAATTTAGTTGAATTTACAGGTTTTTAGTATACAATTATTGATTTATTCTATTTTATTTTTTTATTCTAGTATTCTATAAAACAAATCAATGGAACTACCACCCTCATGTTTCCATGCATATCTCAGATCTTAGGATAATTTAACTGTGGATGCCTCTTCTCTTTAGTGGGTGTTCTTTTGGATGGTATTATTTGATTAAATATTGATGTTATAACCCATTTTATGCATGTTTTTTTGAGAAAAATATTTTTATATAGACCCAAATCTCGACATCTCATCACGTTTTTATGTGATTCGATGGTTGAGTTCCGTTCTCACATCAACATTATTTTACTGACTCTGAGTAGTCATCATTAAGAAATATAATCGATCAATCGAATCCTAGGTGGTAACCTTGTAAGAAATCACATATAATATAGTTTACATTGTGTATAAATCATAGAATAGGTTATCCTTCCCATTCCATTAAGAGCGATGATGGACTGAGCATCATGGGAACCTAACCCATATTGATCATGATTTCTCTATCAAGTTTATCTTACTTTGTAATATAGTTTCAATTTATGTTTCTTGTTATCTATCTCTTATTCCCATATCCGTCTCTCTATAATTCTGTAATATATAGTTATGTTTTCATTAATCCTTTTATTATTCTTATGTATTTTTAATTTATCTATCATATATACTAAAAACTAAAAAAACTCACAAGTAATTTTTATGACCTGATTAAGAAATGATAAACAATTCAAAATAGGCCCTAAAATTGAAAAGAAATTTCAATCAAAAATTAGGTCATCCAATATAGGACAGTCATGTAACATATAAGAAACTATTTATAAACCTCAATTTGTCTTAAAAAATTAAAAAATTATAATAATTCAACACATAAAAAATCATATCTTTAAATAACTGGAACTTCGATGAACTGAACACCACAGATGTGGAGTACAAACCTACGTACATCCAATATCCTACGAAAGCCACCAAAATTGAGTTGAGATCCGTAATCATCCACCTATATAATAAATTATATGGTCTACCTAGAGACTACCCTTATAAACATAGCAAAGAGTTTCACATAGTGTGTTCACCCATGAAACCACAAAATATATCTGAGGACATAATTGAGTTTATGGTGTTCACTTTATCCCTTGATGGTGTGGAAAAATATTATCTAAATTATCATCCTACAACAGTTGGGGGAAATAATGACAAGAAAACAATCTTTCTTTAGTTTTTCATACCTACATCCCAAACTGCATCAATTAAGAAATAAATTTGTGGTATTTGGAAGTCACAAGTAGAGACCCCTCAAGAATACTAGGAGAGACTCAGAAGACTTTTTTCAAGATACCCCCAATAGAATATTAGTAAACAAAAATTATTCTAATGCTTTTTTGAGGGAATTATCCCCATGGATGATAGAATAATTGATGTTGTAGCTGGTGGTTCCCTAATTGATAAAACTGCTTTGATTTCTCGTGATATAATAGTTAACATGGATCAAAATACACTATATTTTCGTACAAAAACTATTTCAACAACCTGAGGAGTTAATGAGGGAAGTCATCCGTACCTAGAATAAAAAGGTAGATAATAATCTTGAAGTTATGTATACCCTTATAATGTAATTAGATATTTTATGAGGAAAATTACACTCTTCTTCATTTCTAGTAAACTGTGGAATTTATTCTCACAATACTCATTTTTCATAAAAGTGAAAAAAATCAAGATCCACCTATTTCTTGTGTAGAAATATCCCGAGGGTGACCATTTCAACAAGAACCTCCCTTCAAGAATAAAAAATTTAGGGTAAATCCAAACACCGGCAGCAAAAGACAACCACCGTACTAAAAAGGATGAAACTTAGGGTACCCCAAGTAGAATTGGAATAAATAATTAATGTATGTAACCTTATTATCCATTACCTTCACAAAAAAATCATCATCCTTCTCCTCCTCCCAAATATGATCCAAGACACAAGGATAAGGTGAAACAAATGGAAACCCAGAACCCCTAGTTCTAATAGACCTCACAATCATCTATTCAAGACATATGAACTCCTATGGGACAATTGGTAAATACCATCAATAAAATTTAGAGGGATGGTTCGTGAAATGTACTATCCCAAGCTATTTCTACTACAAAATTCAATGGTAATGTTTTTGAAATCACACTTCATAGTGGTATTGATGCTTATTCTTCCATTTATTCAACAAACATGTATGTACCCCCCTTTAAAACTCTCTTTCCAAACCCTCAAATGTCTCATGTGAATAAAAATATGACAACAAGGGTAATAAAATTATTATTGAGGATTCATATTATCAATAAATTCATCTTTCATTACCTCAAAGACTCTCTAAATCAATGATAAATTTTGATAATGATGTTGTTAAATAAAAAATGGATGCATTCAAGAGGTTCAATTTAAAATTCATTTATTGGATGTAGTTAAATAGATTCCTCATTATTCCCAATTTCATACAGAACATCGAACCCATAGATGGAGGCTAATGGGGAATGAGAGAATCAACCTGGGATTGAACATTGTAGACTTTTTTCAACCAGAAATTCCCACCAAATAAATGGATTCAATCATATTTAGGATACCTTGTACTATGGGGAGTCATTCTTTTCAGATGTTATTCTATATTTAGGTTCGTCCATTATTTTAATGCCTCACTCTTGTATAATTATATTATTGTTGAATATATTCAACTGAATGGAACTGCCACACAACATGCCAACTGGAACACTAAGCACCCAACATGAGTGATTGAGGATGTCCTTATAAGAGTGACTAATCTCGTCTTCACCACTAATTTCCACATTATTGAGATGGAATATACCAAAGCACAAGGACATGTTCCTATCATAGTTGGGAGGCCATTTATTAAAACATCAAAGGCAATCATCAATGTTCACAATGATATGATTTCTGAGGAGTTCAATGGATAAAATGTATGTTTTAACATCCTTGATGGAATGAAACCACATGTTCGAGAGAAATCCTATATTCTTGTATATTCATTGTAAGTGATCTCAAATGACAGACACAAAATATTCTCTCCTCGACCCATACTCGAACTTATTTTATACTTCTTCCCCCTTGGGTAATTTGAGTTTGGATTCATATTTTGTGTGTTGTGTGGGTTCAGAAAAATATAAATTTTCTTCTATAATTGATGACTATGTTCATTATGAGGTAGACATGAGTGTTGATGATTCTAAAAATGTCATTTCAAGAGATTATATATCTTTAAGGAATAAACATGGGTAGATATATAGTTTCTTGGACCTAGCTCCCCCTAAATAACCTCCCTCTATACAAAACTCATCAATGTTGAAACTAAAACCAAATCCTTTTAATTTAAAATATTCCTAACTTTAGGGTATTAGAAACTTTCACTTCATTATTTCCTATAAACGTTTCCATAGTAGGAATGAAAACTGCTCACCCTTTTGCGAGATTGTTAAAAGTCCATATGATAGACATTTGCAGATATTCCCATGAAGAGCATGGATATTTGTATGAACTATATAATTTTAGTTGATGAGGATAATCCCATAATACAATCTCAACATCGATTAACTAATGCTCTCTATATTGTGAAAAAATTATAAGTTATTAAATTACAAACTATTGGGATCATTTATCATATATCTAATAGTAAATGGATTATCCTAGTGAAAATTGTTCCTAAAAATTGGAATTTTAGTTATGTCAAATGAATGATATTAATTAGTCCCAACACTTGTGAAAAATAGTCAGTGGGTTTATATTGGTTGTCATCAAATTAATCCATCCACACAAAATGAACACTTTCTTATACCATTCATTGACTAAATATTAGAACGATTGTCTAGTAAGTCCCCTTATTTTTTCCTTGATGTCGATTCTGGTTATTTCCAAATCCATAGAGCTATTGAGGATCACGAAAACACAACATTTAACTACCCATTAATTACATTTTTACATGAGTAAATTACATTGGGTCTATGTAATGCTCCCAGTACTTTTCAATTATGTATGTTGAGTATTTTTTTGAGTTCCATGAGAATTGTATGTATGTATTTATGGATGATTTAATGGTTTATGTCTCATATTTTATATGTGTTTTTGGTAAACCTTTGTTTTTTCCTCTGCGCTGCAATAAAAAATAACTTCTATTAAATTACGAGAAGTTCCAATCATGGTTGAGTGAGAGATAGTTATTGGGAATGTTATTTAATATGAGGGTACTCAATTGGGTAGATAAAAAATTGAATTATGTTCAACCCTTGCATATCAAAAATGTGTTCATGAAGTGTGCCCTTTCTTAGGTCACACTGGTTTTTACCATAGATTCATTAAAGATATTAATAAGTGAACATTTCCATTTTTTGTGTTATTACAAAAATATTTTGATTTTGTGTTTGATTAAATTTATGAGGATGCATTAAATTCACTAAAAAGGTGCATCACATCACCTTCCATCATCAAACCACCAAGGCATGATCTCCCTTTCAAACATCTATGCGATTACAATGACATTGCAGTTGGGGCAGTTTTATGATAATGGTTTGAGAAGGATCCTCATGCCATTGTGTTACCTCATGTACCAATGACCCCGCCCATTTAAACTACACATCCACATATAAATAACTACTTTATATTGTCTTTATTTGGAAATATTTTGTTCATATATTTTTGGGTAAAAAGTCATTGTGTTTTCTATCCTATATTCCCTTCAAATTGTCCTAATAAAATTTGAATCTATGCCCTACCTCATTTAGTGGATACTCCTCCTCGAAGAGTTTGACACTGAGATTAGAGATAAAAAGGGATTTGAAAATGTTTTAGATGACTGCATTAGTAGGATTTCTCCACCACTAGACTACTATGTTCTATTATCCCTCTCCATTGGAGAACTCTTCCCTCATAAGAACCATTTTGATGTTGTGGACCTTACCCCTTTATATGCAGACATAGTGAATTTTATAGAAAATATAGGGTCCCACAAATTTAAGCACTTCCCAATAATAGATACATAATCTTGATTTCCATTGGTACATTTGGAGTGACACATATTTGTGTAGAATTTTTAGTGACCTTGTTGTTTGTATGTGTGTCCCTAACTATGAGTACAACTTTGTTTTGACCTTCTGCCACACATTGGCTTGTCCGGGTCACTTTGTCTTAAAAAATACAGTTTTAAAGGTCCTTGACTCAAGAAATTATTGGCCATCATTGTATAATTATACCAATATATTTTTAATTTCATGTAGTCATTGGAAATTCACATGGAATATCTCCAAGTGGAAGGAAATTCCCCAACACCACATGTTGTTATGTGAAATCATAGATTCATGGGGCATTGACATCATGGGCCACTTTCAAAATTAATTTGTATTTTTGCAAATATTATTGGATATAGACTATGTTTTTAAATGGATGGAATAAAATTATACTAAATGTGATGACTCTTAAGATGTTGATTTTACGAGGTACCTAATTTTTAGTAGGTTTTTTTTACAGAGATTCAACATTAGTGAAAGGGGTTCAAATTTTTACAATCGCAACATGAAAAATTATTTTCATATGTATGGCTTTTTTAATAAAGAATCTACTCTATATCACCCAAAAAATAAGATAGAAGAAGATATATCAAATCAAGATCTGAAGCGAATCTTGGATTTAATGGTACAACCCAACTAATATGGAATGCGTTTTTTCTGGGAGGATTCACTTTGGGCATGCCGTATATGTTAAAAAACCCAAATAGGAATTTCACCATAAAGTATTATGTTTGAAAAGTCTTTTCCACTACCGATGTAGGTATAAAACCATGTATATTGGATTGTTAAACAATTTAAAATAAATCTTTCAAATTCATGTGAGTAAAGGAAGGTGTAGATTCAAGAGTTGGAAGTAATTCGAAGAAATGAATATGAAATATCTAGAATCTATAAAGATAAGAAAATATATTTCCATGATATCATTATTTGTCAATAGAAATTCCATATTGGTTAGAATATCCTCATGTTAAATTCAACGCTAAATATCCACATAGTTCAACATCATTCTTGATGGCTCAGTCATTATACAATTACTAATTTATACCCTTTTAGTGAAATAATGGATTTAATGAGAAGAATGGTTAATGTATTACCGTCAATGGGATGCAATTAAAACACTTCTATGTGGATTTTCAAATGAATATGGTGGAGTAAAACAACCTTCTAGAAGAAAAAAACCAGGGAAACACACCATATTTTATCCTTCCTTCTCAAATTATCATTTATTACTATGAGGACACTAGACATTCTAGGTTTGAGGGGGTGGATGAATTCATTGGTTCATTAGTTTTTTATCATCTTTGATATTTCATATCTTTTCAACTTATTTATGTAATTTTCACTTTTCCCCATCTTATTTAGTTCATTTTGATTTTCATCATATTTCTTCCTTCATCAATTTTTTGCCTTTATTATGGTATTTTTACTCCCCCACTATTGTGGTAACTAAATAATCAAAATTATTGAAAATGCATGTTGAAATTTGTGATTCAATGATTTTTTATCATTTTATGAAAACTTTTCTCAGTTATGGAATTATTTTATGTATGAATTTAATATCAGGGTGTGATTTTTAGCTATTTGGTTTTCTTTCAATGATATAAATAGTTATATCTTTATGAATCCTTTAAGATGAATGATACCCCTTGCGTGAGTAGTTTCTAATAAAATGATGCCTCTAATATCTACGCACATTTTAGGAACAAAATACCAAGTGTGTATATTTTTTACTTAATAGAAAGTAAATATGGGCTAGTTTAATATTTACAATATTTCTAAAATTATTTTCCCACACATTCATTTTTTATTCAATCAGTTTCATTACTATTCCAGAATGACATATACTTGTGTACCTAATATCCAATTGTTGTATTCCCTAAAATATAATAATAATAAAATTGGTTCTTGTCTCGAGAAGTACAAAAACCACCCATCCTCAATCTTTTATCTTAATATAACTATTACAATTTGGTACATGAGGAGATCAAAAAAAGGTTGTTAAATGAGTGTGACATTTGTTCAAAATGAAACGTTTAAAAAACCACTAATAATAATCAAAATATTAAATTCCTTATGTGATGAAATGTACAACAAAGGGGAATATCTATGTCAGGTGCATAATGTTTTACTTCTTGTTAATTTTATGTGAGTGGGTCATGAAATATGATTGTAATGGATAAAGGGATGTTCGGTGGACAAATTCATTTTGATTAAAAAAATTAAAATAACCAATATTTAGTAGATATGATGTGGAAAGAATAGAATGGATTTCACATAAACAGACAAGGAGAGTCAGTGGCATGGTTGAATTTTGAATTCTATTCTCATTTTGGTATCATTAATCTGTTTTAATTTCATTGTGGTATAATATATGAGATATCCTTTTTCATTTTCACTAAGAATAGTTTTTTGGTGTGGATTGTGATTTCATTACATAATTTAAATGATTTAAAATTTATATGAATTTTAAATCATTCTGAAAATTGAAATATCTAAATGCATAAATGTTTTTGAAATTTGGATTTTCCATGGAGTTGAAATGTTTATTTGTGGTGGTGTGATTACATAGCGATTCACTATTCTTTTCCACCATTACACCGCTATTTTAAATTAGTTTTCTAATGAACATTCCAAATATATTAATAAAGTGCACTTCATTTTTTATTCAATTAATTATTTTTATCAATATTTTATAGCTCCATTTTACTTGTTTTAGTGTTTACTTTGTATGAGGTGGTGGTTTAGAGAAATCGTGATGGAATTCAAGAAAAATGGCCCAAACTGCATGGGATCCCAAGCATGCACATGGATATAAATAAGTATTCTGTATCATATGTTCATCCAATTATGTTAAATATTGGTCTATGATGGAAAAATAGTGGGGGAAAATATAAAAATAAGATCATAGAGCCCAATTCATCTATTTGGAGCCCCAAAATAGTCACCCAATGTGTAGAAATTCGGGTTGGGCTAGATTAGACAACCCTTTTGTATTTTGGCCAAAATCTGGTCTCAAAACTCTAATTGGGCTGATTCAACCACCATTGGATATATAACTCAATTTTCCACCTCTACACCTAATTGTTTTTGTCATTTTCTCACATTTTGATCCGTGAACCACCTGGATAAATGAGAAGGAAGATGTTTTCCATGAATAGTCCCCTAGTACCATGGGCACATGATGTCTTTTATGGATGGTATAATATATTTTTCCATAAACTCTCCCCTCACCCACATTTTATTTGGTTTAAAGACCATGTGTAAGGGTTAGTAAAATTTTATTTCTTTATTCTTCCATTTTAATCCAATTCTCCCTCATATGCTTCTAGGCCTCTTAGTAATCAATTTGGGGGGGGGGGTGTTCCTTGTTGTAATATTAAGATCTACTCTTATAAACATTGTAGGGTAATTGAATTTATATACTTTTATTATATTATTAATCATTTATTCCTTTATATTTTTTTTATTTTGGTATAACATAAAAAATATAAAAGGAACAACAATCTTCATGTTTCAATGCATAAATCAGTTCTTGTGATGATTTGAGTATGGTTTCCTCTAATGTCACCTATTCTATTTAATGGGTGTTGTTATGGATGGTATCATAAGATTAAATATATAAGGTATAAACAATTATTATGAATGTTTTTTCTGAGAAAATATTTTTATATAGACCCAAATCTTGACATCTCATCAAGTTGTTGATGTGAATCATTGATTGAGTTCAGTTCTTACATTGACAATATTTTATTGATTTAGAGCGGTTGCTGGTAATCAATATCATTGATTGGTCAAATTATAGATGGTAACCTTGTAAGAACTCATGTATCATACTTGTTAATTTTTTTTATAATTGAATTTATCAGTTATCCGTCCCATTGCCTTTAGAGCATTGATGAATTGAGCATCAATGGAAACTTACATGGGTTGATCATGATTTCTCCATCCAATTTTTCTTACTTATAATATAGATCCAATTGCAATTTATAAATCTGTATAACTCATGTTTTATAAAACCCCATTCTACATTTGTTTTCATTATAAAATCCTTTTTTTAAAATAATGATATATGAGTCTGTCAAGAGATGACTTAGGGTTGCTGCGATACTTCAAAAAATATACATAAAAATAAACATCTAATTTGGCGCACTCGACAATGTGATAAAAAATTGTTAAGGTATTATAAAAATAAACAAGAATGTACTCAAATGTAAAAATCAATCTCATATATCAACTAACATAATTATTCAAACTTGTTAAATTTATATGTCTTGTGATTCAGATAAATCATGACATCCCATGTATAGAGAATTGCATAAAAAATACCTAAATAGGCCATATAAAAAGACATTTATCCATCCCAAATCCAATATTCTTCTTTGGGTTGGAAGATGGTTTATGTAGAATTTTATTTTGAATTTAATTTTTGAACCTGAGCTCATACAAGACATTCCTAAGATGGAATTCAGTAATCACTCTAGGTATGATATCAAACAAATCCCTTTAGTAGCATTCCATTGTTCTAATTGAAGTATAAACTAATTATGATATCCACCAACACCCAACAATCCTACATCAGTGAAAATCTCAAGATCATAATATTGTTCTAAGTGAAGTAACATCCATGTCATATGAGTCAATCTTTTGCAGTCCTTTATGGAAGCCCAATGATACACATATGGATTATAAGGTCAAATTTTCTTTTTTCATTCCATCCTTGGAATCCATTACTTGGATCCATGATTCACTCAGAATTAAAATTAAGCCTCAATGAGTATATCCATGGAATACATCATTTCGATCCAGTATTCACCCATGGCATACATTTCACTGGTCCAATGATTCCATCTATGGAATCCATTAATAAGAACCATGATTCACCCATGGCTATTATAAATTTCAACAATTTAATTCCACTTTAAACATCTCTATTAACATGAAAAAGTTAGAACCAAAATATTCCATTTTAATCCCACATCAAAATGTGACTCAAGCGTTGACCAAACTCCAAATGATTATCCTTTCAAATACCCACATTGTAATTTTTAATTAAAAAAACATCACATTTATAACACGCTATTACATGGATCATATATCATTTAACTCACATGAAAACACACTAAAATAAGATTTTTAATCATAAACAAAACATCACATAACATGGTCTACATATAACTCACATGGAAAATCCATTTAATGTAACAGAAGAATAACATGATAAAAATGGATAAGGGCCAATGGTCATGCTCACTAATCCCATCAAATTTAATCCATTAAATTAAATAATCATTATAAAATTCATAACATGAAAATTAAATTCCCATTATCCATTAAAATTAATCATTCCATATCAATGGTATATGATGAAAATTGAGGGTTTCTGAGGCCAAAATCCATAAATGGTATATTTAATAACAACTCCCAAGGGGATGTTTCAAATCAAGGGTAGTCAACCAATAAACAAATTTAGAAATGATTTTTAATGACATATAACATGCCTAAATATTCTACTAATTTAATTTAATTTCAATCCACACCCGGAAAATTGGTGCTCAGAACGATGATGCATATAAAAGCACTGAAAATAAGTGAATGGAATAAGAAAACATGACTTAAGTATATTCTTGATAGCTCATATATAAAAAATAATTAATTTTGAACTAATTTTGATGAAATATAAAGAACGGGCAACAAATATGAAAATAAGACATATGAGCTTAAATCCAAACAACAAAAATGAAAAATAGAAGAATCTCGAATGGGTAGAATGGATTATAGATCTTACAGTCAAATATACAATGAGATAGAAGATACTTGAATCTATTAATGGATGGGTGTGATATATCAAATTCTACATTATTCAAGGTTGGGATCTTGCAAGGGAGGGTGGAAACTGTGTACTTGAATAAAACTTAACTCTAGGTTCTAAAAATAACTTTTAATTATATTTGAAATTATAAAATTCTTGAAATTACAAGGCCTCATGGTTTATACAAATGATTTAGTAAAATGTGTGTAAACCATGCACAATTTCCTCTAGTCTTTGGGAATATCACATGATTTACCAACAAGATTAACTAATTGTATGAAAACTGTACAGAGAGACACTATCAAAATATGCGAAAATTGAAAACCATTCCACACAACCTTACATCCCTCCCCACACATCATTCCAAACCTTGAAGCCTCATATTTTCATAGAAAACATGGGTCCCAGACACCAAACCTTCCCCATAAAATCTTTATCCCCCATGATCTCACGAACATTCATATTAGTTTATATTTAAGAAGAAGAATTATTAATTTATGGAAAATAATGAATCTATAGCACAAATAAGTACCATGTTCTTACAAAATTCCCAGATTAAATATATTAATCCATGGATTTCATTTTAATGGGAGGTGATGCATGATCTGAGAATAACTCCAGCCACTAATATCAACATCGTCCTGCCACTCCCATGCCTCTTCTTGTACTAGGTCATACTACTATAGAACCCATGCTAAAGGAACACACCAGCCTCATAGAACCATCGGGCTTTGATCCAAAATTTGTATAGGATGCTTCACAAAGGATGCATCTAAATATAACTCAACCAACAAATGCTAAATTTCATGAGAGATATCTGAATAGTGACATTAAAGCTGAGAAACAAAGAATTATTCATTCATATCTTGATACCACTAAGGTAACCACAACCGAAAGTCTACCAGCCCGAATCCCTCAAAAATATAGAATGGAATGATATATCTCTTCAAAACCTTACTATATTTTTTTATCCTATAATGTTTTATACTTAGTAAAACATATAGAAAAATATGATCTCAGACCTTGAATTCATGAGGTCCTTTGTGGTGAAAATCATATGATTTCTAATGAGACTTTACAGTATCCATTGGCTTCTGAATCAACTACACCAGCTCTATGGTCTCTTAAAAACTACATGGTCCCACCATAGCTGCCTCTCCTTCCTCTAGCCAACAGAGGGGTGATTGGAATAACTACTATACAATTCCTCATATAAAACCATATGAATTTTATTCTAAAATCTATTATTTTAGATGAATTAATCTAGGGGTATACACCTGTCTTAGGAACCTCCAATGTCCTTGATGCATGATCACAACATGTCATCGTGATCTTGAATAATTATTTTATTTTGGATATCTATATAGGGGTTGTATTCCATGCTCATATGACACTATGTAACCAGTACCCTCTATAGTCCTTTCTAGATCCGTGAATTGAACCTAGAATCCCTATCTAAAATGATAGAATGTGGACCCCTGGAAGTTGCACTATATGATGGATATACAACCTCCCATGATCATCAATAGAAAAGGTCATATTGATAGGTAAAAATTGAGAATCAGTTGTGAGATATTCAATAAAAATCCATACAACATCATTACATTGAGGTGACCTCAACAAACCCAATATAACATTTATTGCAACATCATTTCACTTCAACTTGTGAATGAGTGGCAATTGTAGAAGTTTGGTTGGGTGATAGTTTTATGACATCACATATTTATAGCTAGAACACCTTAAGAAAACAATTGGTACTTCCCTTTTCAATCCCGTCCAAAAATATTGACAGTGTAAATATCGATACATCTTGATTACACTAAGGTGCACTACCCAAGATAAAGAATGAAAATCTTGAATCTTCTCCTTGTTCATGTCTACTAAAACAAATATACGACCATGTACTCATAGAATAGAATCATCAACTATGGTCTATTTAGGATGAGATTCACCATCTTCCACACTATCTCATAGAACTAGGCCTTTTGTATCTAATAGTTTCTCATCCTCACTCTATCTATTAGTGTAGAGGTAATAACTAAGGATAAATGTAATGTATGCCCTTGTCTGTCGTGATCCACCATGTGCATCTCAGAGATATAAGTCATAAGTTACCACTTTCTACTATCCTACTAAACAATTTGTATCTGAGTCATCCTACTCAGAGAATCAGCCTTTGTATTTCAATTACCATATATATAATAAACATTGATTCGAAATACTGATGGTATTCAACCCAACTTCACTACCTCTGATTCAGATCATGCATTGTAAAATGTACTTGAGTATTTTGTGGCCGGTTTACACCATCCAATGGCTTTTGAGTATGTGATGTCTTCAAAAGAGAAATGTGTGAACAACTATAGCTAACTCAATATTTTGTGTCAAGTAATTCTTGTCATGTGGACTCAGCTGCCAAGAACTATACACAATGACATGTTCCCCATTTATAAAAAATGCTCCTATCCTGATACCTGAAGAAACAAAGAACAACTTGTAAGTCCTTTATGGATATTGGAAAATCATTTTGGGAATAGATTTAATTCTCCCTTTCATCTATTTAAATTATATCTACAAGGTCTTTGACCATACATACTTCACACTCATCATATTGAAGCCCCTCAACGACACTGCTATATGTGAGAAGTCCTCTAAGAAATTTCTATGATAACCATCCAACCATCAGAAACTCTAAAACTCAAAGAGTTTCTTCAGATACAACTTTTAAAATATATATCTCTCATTCTATTAGTCCATTGATAATCCGTTCTCTGAGATTACGTGTCCTATGAAGAGAATCTGATCCATCCAAAAGTTTAACTATATGTGATTAGCATATAACTTATGCTATCTCAATGTATTCAAGAAGATCTCTATATGGGTAAAATTCTTATGTCTATTAAGACAATAGACTATGATATCATCCATGATAAATACTAAAAATGATTTGATGTGTGGATGGAATAATCAGATCATCAATTCTATAATGATAGTTGCAGTGTTCGTGAGACTGAATGAAATAACCAAAACCTAATATATATTGTACATTCCATAGAAGGATGTGAGAGGTATGAATGATGTTATAACAAAAAATTTATAATAATCAGATCTCAATTAAGTCTTTTAGAATACCTAAGTTCGTTGGAGCTGGTCAGAGATATCTTCTAACCATGGAAGTGGATAAAGGTTGGTCACCATCAACTAGTTTAACTACGCATCAATCCACAAAAAGACTAAGGGTACCATCAACGTTTTTTTACAAAAAGTACCAGAAAACCCCATGGAGATGTATTGGGATGGATGAAACTATTTTATTCTAAATCTTATATCTTCCTCTTGATCATCTGCAAATCTTTCATAGACATCCTCTAAGGAGGATTTAATACCAATTTATCTCCTTGAACTAGATCAATAAAGAATTATACATATATCACATGAGGTAATCTACAGGTGTTGTATAGGAATTTTTCTCTAAAATGATCACCACTAGAGGAAAATTAGTTTGACATGTACCATGATATTCCAGATTTAAACCCATAATCTGGGATTTCATCCCACCAATCCTATGATGATCAGGTCCATCTTGGGTCGCCCGATCATCCCATTCACCTAAGTGAATATACTCTCCAACCTATGGTGATGTAAATATCACCCTTTAGTGGTACCTGTCAAATAATTAAAAAAAGAGAACCAACCATTCCATCTTTATAATTATATAAAATTATTTCATCTTGATTATGAAGAGGTCTCGTATGAAGTTACTCCAGCAAATCTGAAGGGGCCACTCCCTGCACTATCTTACACACTCCTCTCTAAGTCTCAAAGGAGTCAGAAGAGTTGTGATTACATTAGATGACTGAACACTGATCTAAAGGATTTCCAAAATTGGAATAGATACAAGGCTATGTGAAGAATCTATATCAAAGATTGAAGAAGCTAATGTCGATGTTACTAGAATAGTACTTTTGATAGTACAGGGTTCTGGATCCAACTCCTCATGGATCTATTGCACTGTATATACCGAGCATGTACCATATCCCATTGGCACTACATTGTTACCATGTGATGATCCACCCTATTGTCGCTATGATTCTAGAGTCTAGATACCATATACATGACCACCAACCTGTCCTATTCGAATTGATGTACCCTTGGTACCTGACTAATGAGAAGCTGTAGACCTTGATCATAAACATGGATTTAGTGTATACCCACTCTCAGTAACTATTGGTTGAAAATTTCAACCGAATCATTGTACATGATCCATCTTTCCAAAATCTCAACACTCAACTAGGTCACTCGGACACTATGGCCTCATATATCCTAGACTAAAACACTAGTATCACCTCACCTGGCTACTTGAATGTGTGGTTTTACTGAAAATATCACCGCGTTGAAGCCCTAGATGATTCTTCCTACTATATGTTGATGCAGTAACATGTCGAGATTCCAAACCACCCGAGATCTCATGCCCTAACCTCACTCAGGTTAGTCTCGGTGATCAAATCCTAATTCACTATTTTAGAAATAATAGTTATCCAAATGACATTCACCTTCATTCATATTTCATATCTATGACCATCCTCAAATCACTAGGATCTTGATTTCTTATCACCCATAAGAATTTGTTGGAAGTGTTGGAGCATTATAAAACGAGATGAATAGTCCATAAATGACATTGTTCCCTACTCTAGATTAATGAAATCCTGGTCACTATTTTCTCTTTATGTCTAAGGATATATATAATTATAGAAGGATGCTTGAAAATCTCCCTATTACATCTCCCGATGGCGATTAGTCTACGTGATAATATCCTACCATATCTCGGGGGAATCACATAGCATGTACATAGAGACATTCTCCCTCATCTCATGAGTCATCTATAACTCACTGAATATAGAAAACATAGACTCTATCCTTGAATCTACAACCTTTTGTACACCACCCCCTAAAAACATGGCCATATTCTACTACTGAATGTCACATTTCAACTATGCCATAATCAATGCATATCATGATCCTCCATGAATGGTGTGCATGAACCGCATAAATCCTTCATGAAAATATTCCTCTGGACCAGTTTCCAGTTATACAACTAGTATCACAGCTGGAAGGACTAGAGGATCCATGGGTAGCACATGGTCTACCACCCCCCAACATATGATCATCACCACACACTTGGCATACCACTAGAGTTTGTTGTAGGGGAATGCCCCTACATTATGAAACACACACCACAATTCATGATAACTAACTTGTTTTCTATATTAAAATGTATATATAATTATGAGAGTTAGGTTCACCTAGGCACAAATTGATAAAAAAACAACAATTATATTAAATCTTTTCTAAATATTAAAAGAATCCAAAAAAATATTTTCTTTGATACCACATTGAAATATCCCAGTTCCAGTTCCCACTCAAAGGTCCCCCATTCCAAGTTGGACACATGGTCTCTAGTGGATCTCCCTAAATTCATTTAGAAAGTGACTAGAAGTGAGGACATTGGTGTGTTTGTGGGGATACAATGCCTTCATTGTTTGAGTGTAACACAATGGAAATACCGACAACAATTCAACAATTGAAGTATTAAACCATAGAACAACAATAAACCATGGAATAATAACAGTATAAACAAATACGAAAGTCATATCATATACAATATAAAGATACACGTCACATGTTTCAAATAAAATAGCGAAAATAGGTACAAATCATTCATATAAAATACATGTCCCAATGTATAAAAAAATGAATCCCAGTAGCATGACAATCATCAGATTGGTCCCAAAACTCTCCTACACCTATGTATCATATCTTGTAACCTTATTAAGTAGATTTATCTTATCGAGACCTACAATAATAAAATACATTTGGGTCCAAATATATGACACAAACATGGTGTGAGATATAATCCTAGTAAGAAACCACCCATGGTTTGTTCCAATCTTTAGGTGAATATATATGACCAGTGTGAACGGAGTATAAAAATATATAAAGAAGTACTCAAATGTAAAAATACATATCATTTAATATATTCATTTAACAATTAAAATTCAATGAATTCATATGTCTCGAGATCTATCTAAATCCTAAATCCTCCATATATTCAATAGAATAAACAAAATTTTAAAGTATAAATATATAATGATATGATTTTAGCTCAAATAAAATATTATTCTTTGTCTTGGTAGACAGTTCACAGAATATTTTATTATTAATTATATTTTTTATCCTGATTCCTTTCGTGACACCCCTAAGCTGGAATTTTGGTATCGCTCTAGGTATGATATAAAATAGTGCCCATCCTTGACATTCCTAAGATGGAATTCATGTATCTCCCTTATATGATATCCACCAAAACCATAAAATCACATCCTGATGTATCTCTTAGGATCTTAGTATCTCTCTAGGTTGGGTAATGTCCATACCATACACATATGTCATTAGATGTCCTCTAAGGAAAACCCAATCAACAGTCATGGCGTATAAAATCAAATTCCCATGTATGATGATTCAAAACGATTATTTTTGGGAGTGGATCATATTTCCCTCCCTCTTTGTGTACAATTATAGGGATTTTTTAATTTTGTCTTCTATTAGGTTTTCTATTTGTGTAATGAACTAGACTATATAATTGATATTTGTTTTTGAGAATAAATTTTTATTACTTATAATATCATACACATTCAAAATAGTATTAAACAATTCAACAACTTATAAAAATTAAAAAACAACATTAAGAGAATTTGTAGTTATTTATGAGTGTAAGAATGAAGTAGTATATATAGGCTATAAAGGGAAATGTGATCATTGTGATTCGAGTATTCTATAACCATTAGTCAATGTGATGATTGGTCATTATGAATGTTGGAAACTATACCCTCTTTTGATAATTTTACCTATATAATTAATGTTTATAAGTAGTAATGAAATATGATAATTGATACAGAAAGAATAATTGATAGAATTAACAAGTAGAGTCCGGTGTTTGATGCCCATA
The DNA here is from genome assembly GCA_963277665.1 of Viscum album. Classification (NCBI taxonomy): domain Eukaryota; kingdom Viridiplantae; phylum Streptophyta; class Magnoliopsida; order Santalales; family Viscaceae; genus Viscum; species Viscum album. The sequence continues at coordinate 1,307,531,861 of OY728163.1, read as the reverse complement.
ACATGAGAAGAAGGTATCAGTACTAGGGTTATTCCTTGACCAAACCCACATTAAGCATAAATATGTGAATCGGGAATGCAATTTCCTATCGGATAAGTTCAAGATAGTGGGGATTACCTCTTAGTCGATGTTAGCTGAGGAATGCCATGAATTTATGACCATCACACCCCCAACCTCTTGAAGAATATAGGTGTAATGAAGAGTTACAGGTCCAACCATAGTTATATAATCTATAATTTATTTTTTATAAATTGAAATTATTATTCCATCAATTCCTTTTAATAGTTGTTTTTTCTAACAAAATATAATTTTAATTGAGATGAATTTGATAATTTCACTTTTAGATGCAAATAAAACATTAATGTATTTTTCAGGAAAATATTTAATTTTTTTATAATATACCCTGTTATTCTATATAATATTTTCATAATGAAATATTATTTTAATACACTTCTATTTAATTAATAAATGAATAATTATCTCTATAGAGGCCAAGGAAACCATTTATAAATGTCTGAAATGTGATTATCCTATTAAAACATTCATTTTTAATAAAATAACATTTTTACATTTAAAAATTAAAATGAACTCATTTAATAATTTTTTAAAATAAAATAAACAACATTTTTTATATTATAAGGTCTAAATTAGGATATGGTGAATTTAAAATAATTTTCTAGAATGCTTTATTTTTTCCAAAATAATTAAAAAAAATACAATCTTAGGGTATCAGTATATTATAAGATAGTATATTTATGACATAATGATATAATAGTTAATTATAAAAAATAACAAAAAATTATAATTTTATTAATATTACATTAGTTTAATATATTTAATTCAATTTTTAGAACAATAAGTTACTTTTGATAAGTCTAAAAATGAAAATTTGATTTTTAAAACATTACATTGTAAAATATTTGGTTTTCCATGAAAAGAGAAGTATTTAAAAATGGTGTTTGGTTATTGAGGATTAAAGTAATTTAAAATATGACATTATTGTCCAAAAACATTAGAAAAAACCATTTGTGAGCTAAAGTTATAAAGTTTTCGACAACCTAGAATTCAAAGACCAATATTTGGAAATTTAACAATTCCACCATTTCTCCAAAACTTTACCACACATTTCCATTCAATTATAAATATATTCTATATGATTTTATAGTTATTTTTTATCCCATCTAGTCCCACTAATGTTTCCTAATGCCCCCAAGGGTACATCCTCATGTTTTAGGAACACCACTTCAAGGTATGGGAAATAATCACTTATGTTTTCCATTTAATATTTTTTATTGTATGTTAATAATTTTCAATTTAAATTACTTATTTCCACTATCTTTCATCCCACTAATTTAGGAATATTATTTTATGAATGTTATTCCATTTTACACTCTCATTTTTCCATTTTCTAAAACTTGGTTTTATACTCGTCTTGCTACCATAGTTGCTTCTAAAAACGTCCACTATTATATGATTAATTCTATTAACCTTTTAATATGAATACACAAAACAGTTTTGATATAAAAAATTATTAAATTAAATTTGAAAATATATTTTATATTTTGGAATTTACATATATGAAATGGAAATTTCTTTTCAGGGTTTGAACTGATGTAATGATCGGGTCATTAAGATCATTTATATGTTATGATTTTGATAAGAAACCCATTTATTATTCTCTACTGCTTAATAATTAAATTATTTATTATGATAAATTAGGTTCAATATAAATTAATACATATGAAATGTGTTACATATTATCTGTCCTACGCATTGGGTAAATAATTTAATCTCTAGAGATGACATGTTTTATGATACCTTTAGGAATAGGAACATTAATTTTAATTTAAGATTCCTTAGTGAGAGAAATTTGTGTACTATTATGAATGTAAATTTTAAATGTATTATCCATATTTTCATGTTGTGATTACTTTTCATCTTATTATTATTTTCCTATTTATAAATTCTTTTCATTAAGCATTTTTTCTTAATGTTATCTATCAAGATCACATGCTATATCTCTCACCTACTTATTCCATTACTATGATTTATGCTCTCCACATTCCTTTTGTGTATGTCCCCAAGTATGGATAATACCCAAAAATGAAAAATGAACATTCTTATTATGAAACATCATATACCAAACGTTATCCTCCTTCAGTTTTAACTGATTATACCAATATAAGATATGATCCGTTGAAAAATATTAAAATCCCTATTTTAGATCAAATAATTCATAGATACAAGGAAACAAATATTTTCTAATGAGAGTGATATTATTATATTATCTATGACAAATAAAAACCCTCTGAGTTTGGTCTTTATTTTCTAAAAAATAAGAGAGCCCCATGGAGAAGCACTAGGTTTAATAAAACCTATTTTATGATTCTCTTGAAATCGTTTTTCGAATTAGAAATGGTTTACTTGAGATATTTGATAAAGAGGTTTCAAAATCAACTTTCCATCAAACACATAGTTAGTATTTCATTAATTATCACAATCAATTATAATACAAGGATATTCAGCCAAAAATACATATAGATATATATTTAATATTGAAAAATCTAAAATTTGAATTGATTCCATTTTCCAAAAAATATTTAAATGATATATTTCATTTACATATTTTATTAATTTCTCAACTCCATGATCTTTTATCAATGATATGAATTAATTATTGTATAAAAATTTAAACTCATTTGTAACAATAATATTATTAGCACTATAATATTTCTTATCTTGATAAATATAAATCCAATATGTACGCTGAATAACATCAATCTATAATAGGGACTTGAAAAAAATTATTTTAGGAAAAACTATTCCACTTATTATAATAAGTAGATTATTATAATTTAATTTTACCATAATTCGTCACCCATGTTTTTAACCAAATGTCTTGGATTTAATTATTTCGAGGGAATTTTTAATTTATCAAAATTTTTTTTTGAAATTATGGGGTGTGTAGACCCTGAATAAAATATTCCTTTAGAATAATCTGAGTAAGAAAGTAATGTACCCGATACAACCTCGCTAGATAGTAGACCATCTGTTGATGAAGTCTTAAATAACATAGAAATTATATTTCTTGTAATAATGATGACATATATCCATCATTCCAATCATTTGAGATTAGAACCATATTAACCCATCTA